>OZ014523.1:165820338-167020338 GCA_963966055.1 Lathyrus aphaca | reverse complement strand
GTATGACCCTGACATTCTTCTCATCTTGCTTTCTGAAGAAGGTTGATTCTGACTGATGCTTTATCCTTTCGAAGCTTGTCGTGTTGTGAGTGATACAGACGAATTCAGAATGCAGTTGTTTGCTTATTCCCTGATTTTGCGTGGATCTCCCTTTCGGGTTTTCAATCCACCGGGATACCCATTTTTGCGTGAGCTGTCCAATGCGGATTTTCAACTCACCGGGTGTACTTTTTTTTTTCAATTCTCCCTTATTTTTGCCTGAGTATTTTATTCTATTTTTGACTCGCCGGGATGCCCTATTTTTTTTTTGGATTTATATTCTGTTTTTTTATGTCCAACGGGTCATTTTATGCGAAGTATTTTTTAACTGTATCTGAATTCACAAGGGATAAGAAATCTTCACCATCCTTAGTAGTAAGCATCAATGTTCCACCAGAGAAAAACTTCTTTACTATGAATGGACCATCGTAATTAGGAGTGCACTTGCCCCTGTGGTCTGTTTGAGGAGGAATAAGTATTTTCAGCACAAGATCTCCCACTTGGTATTCTCGAAGCCTGACTTTCTGATCGAAGACTTTCTTCATCCTTTTCTGATATAGCTGCCCATGACAAATTGCAGCTAATCTTTTTTGTTCGATCAGATTCAGTTGATTGTACCGAGACCGGACCCACTCTGCTTCGTCCAGCTTTACATCCATCATTACCCGTAAGGAGGGTAGCTCAACTTCAACAGGTAGGACTGCCTCCATACCGTACACAAGCTGATAAGGTGTTTCCCCAGTAGACGTTCTGATTGAGGTTCGGTACCCATGCAAGGAAAATGGTAGCATTTCATGCAAGTCTTTGTAAGTAACCACCTTATTTTGCACAATCTTCTTGATGTTCTTATTAGCTGCCTCAACAGCGCCATTCATCTTTGGCCTGTAAGGAGAAGAGTTGTGATGTTGAATTTTGAATTCCCGGCACAGTTCTGCCATCATTTTGTTATTCAAATTTGAACCATTATCAGTAATGATTCGCTCGGGAACTCCATATCGACAGATGATATCTCTTTTCAGAAATCTGGCTACCACTTGTCTGGCGATGTTTGCATATGAAGCTGCTTCAACCCATTTGGTGAAGTAGTCAATGGCTACCAGGATGAATCTGTGGCCATTAGAAGTAGTCGATTCGATCTTTCCAATCATGTCAATGCCCCACATGGTAAAGGGATAAATTGAGTTCTATGATGAATTAGATCAAGTTCTTGTGCTTTTTGAAAAGGGAATGATCCAATCTACAACTTCCATGACCAAGAATTTTTCATTTGAAGCATTTTTGAATCAAAAAAGAGGAGGTTGAAAAACTTTCCCAAAATGGCAAGTTTGCACTACAAGTCACTTTCCCAAAATGGCAACTTTGCAAATGGCTTGAAATTCTTCAATTTTGTGAACTTCTAACTTCTTCTAAGATCAAATAAATATCATATACACCCAAAATGATGGAGAAGACCCTTAGGATGGATTATTGGGGGCCTCAGATGCCCTGATTTTGCACTGACTTGTTCAAGAAGTCATCTATTGAACAGATGACTTCCCCATTGAATTTCTTCATGAAAATTGGTATGCATGATCCTTAAAACATATAGAGACCAATAGAAACAAGAATGACCAAAAAATTTGGAGTTATGGCCTCTGAAACCAAAACCCTAATTTTGGGTCATCTGTGTAGTTAAGCCTGGCTCTGCTTCCATGCCTTTCTCAGTTCTTGTGATTTTTTGACTTTCTTGATCTTAGGAGGATATAATATGATGCTTGAACATACATGGACCCTCTTGAGATGATTGAAGACCTTTGGAGTGGCTCAAATGGCTCAGGGATGGCTCATATCACAAATCCTAGATGCAGATGACTTTGAACCAATGCAGTGAAGCAAAAATGTAATATGAGATGATATGATTGAACTAATGCAAATGAAAAAGAATCACAAGCCATGGGGAAATGAGTGAGGGCAAATTTGGGGTGTTTACAGCTGCCCCTATTCAAGCATGAGTTAGCTGTGCAGGATGTAAGCGACGGCTTATCAGGCAAACAAGATAACTTGTGGTTGAATACCAAAGACAGTCCAAAATTTGCACTCACCGAATGAAGAAGAAAAGGGATATAGATTTTAAAAGGAATTAAAGTATGATTATAAAGTGCGGGCGACGGAGGACGACCGTCGAGCAGGGGACGACTGTTGGGGATGAAGCAATAACGGGGACGGCCGACATGCTAGGGAAATAAAGGGGATCATGATGGGGACGACCATCAAGCAAAGAAATAAGACTCTCTGGGGATTAAAGATAAAGTCAATGATGGGGACAACCATCAGGTTTGTAAAGTAAGGGTAAACAATGATGGGGACGGCCATCGGGTTAATGAAATAAATGATGAGGGACGGTCATCAAAGGTGAAGGAAAATCACCTAGCAGGGGACGGCTGCTCTGTTGGGGATAAGGATTAGGGACGGTCATCCAAGGTGAAGGACGATCACCTGGCAGGGTACGGCTGCCGGAAGTATCATGACATAGGACGAATGTCAGATAGAAAGAGTCGACGATGGGTGTAAACACCCCAAATTTGCCCTCACCCATTCACACCATGGCTTGTGATCATTTCATATGCATAAACTCAATCATCTAGGGTTTGTGATCTAAGCAATCCAAGAGCTTCTTGAGCCACTCCAAAGGCCATCAATCACTTCAAGAGGGTCCATGTAGGTTCAAGCATCATATTATATCCTCTCAAAGTCAAGAATGTCAAAAAATCACAAGAACTGAAAATGGTATGGAAGCAGAGCCAGGTTTAACTACACAGATGACCTGAAATTAGGGTTTTGGTTTCAGAGGTCATAACTCCAAATTTTTTGGTCATTATTGTTTCTATTGGTCTCTATATGGTATAGAGAGTATGCATATCAATTTTCATGAAGAAATTCCATGGGGAAGTCATCTGATCAAGAGTTGACTTTTCAAGCAAGTCAGTGCAAAATCAGGGCATCTGAGGCCCCCAATGACCCAACCAAAGGGTGTTCTTCATCATTTTGATTGTGTGTGATATTTATTTGATCATAGAAGATGTTGGAAGTTCACAAAATTAAAGAATTTCAAGTCTTTTGCAAAGTTGACTTTTTGGGAAAGTTTGACTTTTAATGAAATTGCCATTTTAGGAAACTTTTTCAACCCTTGCTTTTTGATTCAAAAATGCTTCAAATGAAAAAACTTTGGTCATGAAAGTTGTAGAATGTATCATTCCCTTTTCAAAAAGTACAAGAACATGACCTAATTCATTTTGGATCAAAAGTTATGGCTTGTCAAAGTTGGCTAAAATCACAAAATTTCAAAGTTTCTACCAAAGAGGCAAAGTTGCAAATTCACTTCTCAAGGCAAATTAAGTTATCAAATGGACTTCTAAACTTCACAACATGATCATACAAGACCTAAAAGTCAGATTGGGCCAAGAGATCACACATTTTTATGGCCTATGGAGCAAGATATCTCATAAGAATCAAAAGTGAACCAACTTGCAAAACTCATCATAAGATACAATCCACTTGCTTGCTGACTTGCTGATCAATCCTAGGGTTCCCCCCACATCATGTTGCGCAGGACATACCTTTTGTCCTTGGCTAGAAAGTAGCTCATGCTTCTCTTACACCAACTTTGACATTTTGGCAACTTGAGCCATACCAATCAATAAAGCACACATCACTTCATCTGACCTATCACAATAGTTTATGCAAATCAAAAGCAAGCCAAAGCATACAAAACACAAGCCTGAAGCACTCTCTAACTGAGCATCCTCATTTTCACACCAACTTGCAAGAGCATTCGAAACTGATTGCACAAGCCTCCAACACGAAAACTAACTTCACAAATCAACTCAACACACTTCCCTGATCACAACCCACCCCTCACCATAGCCTGAAACTCAAAGAATCAAAAACACGATCACCACCTGCCATTGAACAAAACTTCTGCCATCTCTCAAACCATCCATTATAAACTTCAAACAAACATTGAAAGCTTCTCAGGAGGTCCATTGGAGGTGATTGGAAGCAGGAAACCAGCCAGAAAGTACCAGAAATCAAAGCTTCAGTTCAGGTAGCCATCTCAAACTTTTTTTTCCAGAAGCTTCATTTTAAGTCCTTAAAAGCTTCTATGCACTTCCCTGATCATGAATATGTGTTTACTTTTGAAAATGGTTGAAAAACCAGCATGTATGAACTGTCTGAAACTTTTTGCCCTAAGAATGTTTTGATTCGATTTGGCTGTTTAATGAATGAAAAATGATGTTTGATTGAGGGGTTTGATTCGTTTTTGAATGGGGATGAGTTCTGGGCAGTTAGATTTCGTTTTCATTGCGTGTAGAGAGAGATTGAGAAATGAGCTAGCCGGAGAAGACGACCGGAACAGTGTTCCGGTCGCCTGAAAGTGATTAGGGCAGGATTAGGGTTAATGACATTAATTAGGGAAGTTTGAATCTCAGCCCTTGGATATGGCGCCAGGTCAATTAGCGCGCGTGTGGTTTTAAATTCTGGCCATTGATCTTGCATACTTTTCTTTTTTCAGTTTTAATTCATTTTATTTTTCATTTTAATTAATTTGTTTTCTCCATTTTATTTAAAATAGCAAAACAATTTTAAAAATTCTGAAAATTTTTGTACAAACTTTTATGAATTTTCAGAAACCAAAAACATTTTTATTTTTATTTTTATTTTTTGCATTAAAAAATATTTTTAAATCATTTAAAAGTTTATTTTTAATTAATTAATGAGAATTAATTAATAAAAAATACTTTTAGGTATTTAAAAATCACAAAAAAATTCATGAGACCTTCAAAAACATTTAGAAACATTGTCCAACCCTCAAACCAAATTTCTTTTTTGATCTTGATGCATTTTGACAAATTTCCATGGAATTAATTCAATTTCAAAGCATTACTTTGATCCAATGTTCAAAAACTTCATTTCTGCCTAACCATTGAGAGTTGGACTTTGATTCTTTTTGCATTGTGTCTTGCATATCATGTAGTTTGTAGGATTAAATTGGCATGATCTGATCTTGCATTTTCAATTTGTTTGGCATTTTTCTTGTCAAGGTACCCTAAAACCCTAGAAATCTTAGGAAAATCATAACCCTCACTAGGTTAAGAATTGGATCCTCTCCTTTGGGCAGTGAGTTTGTATAGGTTTAGGGTTCTCTTGAATGCATTTTCAATTTTTTATCATGATGTTTGCTTCTGGTTTTGGTTTTTGTTTGTTGCATTGATCATAAACCCTAATTTAGGCTTCCTTTTGCATCCATCCTGCATTTTCTTGCATACCATGACTTGCCTTAGCATTTTGTGCATCCATTTGATTCATTGGACATCTTAAGACATATTAGAAGCATGTTTGATCATTACATCTTTCATTTGCCACTTTGTATGCCATTTGCATTCCATAACTTTTCATGTATGTTCATGGTTCTAAACTTGTTTCTCTTGCATCCATTTGTTTGTATGATCGTCCCCATGCCTTGATTCATGTTTGCATCATCTCATAACATCATTATCATCACATAAATGCTTCTGGTTTTGGTTTGTACCATGTCATTTCATCTCATTTTGCATTGCATTGCATTCCTTTCACTAACTTTTTAGGTGGTAAGTCATTTTGAGAAGTGAATTTGACTTCACTTCTCACAACTTCTGTTCATCTATCTTATGCATCCTTGCTGCATTTTGTTTTGTGTTTGAGATTGAGCTTGCTCTTTCTTCTTCTTCTTAATTTCTTTCCCCAAGTGACTTGTCTTCTTAAATGAAGCAAGTTACTTTGCTTCTCTCTGCTCCTTTCATCTGCTTCCTGGTGGTTCCTTTGAAGATCTTTCTTGTAAACCTCACAAACCTTAGGAACAACCAAGCATGACAATGATTAGGGTTTTGATTAGTCACCCCACTTAGTTTTACCTTTGTGTCTCTTTTGGGTTTTCTCTTCTCACCTCATGACCAGGGACTAAACCCTAAAGGCTTTAATTAAGGCTTTGTGATTAAGCTTATGCCTGCATCCTTCTATTAGGATGGAGTGTATAACTTTAATCCTAAGTGTTAAACCCTTAATGTGTTTAAATCCTTTAATCAATCCACTTAATGACTATCAAGACATCAAGCTTGTAACTTGGGCCTTGCATTAGGGTTCTAATTCTTCCTTTATTGGTTAAGAAGGACTAACCCTAGTGTTAATGGACAAGTCCCCCTCAAGTTGTCTTACAAACCCTAAAACTCACTTCATCATCATATCATTAACTAAAATCCACTTAATAAAGGCTTTGTTTTGTCATGAGGTTAATCCCTAATCATGGATTAAGTTGAGGAGCTTTCCTCAGCTTAAACACTCTCATCTATTATCCTTCTATTAGGATGGTGTAATGAGTCTGTTTAATCCCTGATTATGGCTTAATCTCATTACTTAACACTAAACAAAAACACCAAAAACATATAAATAATCACAAGTAGGTTAATGATCTTAATCCTACACCATGGTGATTAAGTGTGAGATGTTGACTTCACACTTAAGGTATTCTCATTACCCCTAATCAGAGGGAAGATGTGATGAGTTTACTAACCCATTGGTTTAGGCTTAAGCTCATTCTCTTATGACAAACACCAAAAAGCAATAAAAGACTGATAACATAAAAACAAACAATAATCGTCTCCTCCGGGATTCTTTTCTCATCATCTCCACTCACAAACGAGAACTCGCTTCTTCCGTCTAATGCAAGACAGTTTGCACCTGAGCCAGACAGGTCATACACTTGAGCATAGACTAGTAAGCAGTTCACAAGTCAATTCATCTTTCAGTCTCTTTGGGTCGAACTACGGTGTTCTGACTTCCTCATTGCACGAGAGGATACGTAGGCATAACTTAACAGTTATCGAACAAGAGTTTCTGTATATTCCCCCTCCTTCCAGCATCATTCTCTTAGCCTCATGATCTTGAGCATCTCATTCTTTGTTCTTACACTGACACCATACATATACACTTCACTTCTCTTACACTGACACCTGTACATCCTTTTTCATCCCTTTTATGCACAAATTGCACTGACACTACCCCTTTAGAACACAAGTCTTTTAAGTGTGGATCCCATCGAGTACGGCGGACAATCTGGGTGCTAATACCTTCCCAGGTTGTAACCAACCCCCTTTCTCAGTCTCTTTGGTTCGCAACCGTCTTATCCATGTCTTTCTAGGTCTATGCAGCATTACCTTTCCTCCGGGATAAAAATGCCTAGCTGGCGACTCTTTTCATTCCCTGTGAGTTCACTCCTGTGTGTTCTCATTTCATCCCTTTGCCGACCGTTCGCGTCTGTACCTTATTTGAGCTCAGTCTCATCATTTGGGAGCGACAATGGGGACGACCATCAGATAAGCATGATGAAGGACGATCATCAAGAGGTGAAGGACGATCACCTAGCAGGGTACGGCTGTTCTCGGGGTTTATCATGACATAGGACTAATGTTAGATAACAAGATCAACAATGGGGACGGCCATCGGATAAAATGATGAAGGACGATCATCAAAAAGGTGAAGGACGATCACCTAGCAGGGGACGACTGCTAAAATATCATGACATAGGACGAATGTCGGATAAGAAAGGGTTCCAATAATGGAGACTCCGCTGGGGGTGATGAAGGACGATCATCGAAAGGTGAAGGACGATCACCTGGAAGGGTACGGCTGCCGGAAGTATCATGACATATGACGAATGTCAGATAGAAAAGAAAGTAATTTATCGGGATTTGCTTGGAACTCTTCTGGGGAATGGTAGACACAGACGAGTGTCTAAATTCAAGAAAAAGGTATAAGTGTTTGACACTGTGTATATAATAAAGATGCGGACGAGCATCCTTAAAACTACGATACGGACGAGTATCGGTAGAAAAAAACCCTGACGCATGTTCAGAGATGATGGTACGGACGAGTACCAACTGGTTAACAAACAACACGGACGAGTGTTGAATCTGAGGGGAAATAAGTGGTGTATACAAGATACGGACGAGCATCTGTATGAGTAAAACTAAGCATGAGTGAGACACATATGGGTGTTTAATTTTCCGGGGAGAGTATGACACAGACGGGTGTCAAGAGAGTGTATAAGGTAATCTGGTGACCTGTGGGGATAGGATGACACAGACGAGTGTCGAAAGAAGTGTATTATAAATAAGTGTTTGGTTTACAATGAGTGTTTAGGCAACCATGTTGGGGAATGGTGACACGGACGAGTGTCCAAAGAGTGTATAGATATCTGTTTGTGGTTTATATCTGCAGGGGAATGAATATGACACGGACGAGTGTCGAATGAGTATATATTAATATGTATTAGTGAGTGCAAAGGGGACGCTTTGGCTTTCTGTTGGGACTGTGAGTCTTTATATATACATTTTGCTGATGGAATGTTGGTACATACGGGTGCTTGATTCAAAGCATGGCTTATGATTATGCAGTATGTTTGATTTTTGCCGTAATGCTCCGTATTAGACGGAATGCTACGCTCTGAGGGGAAATATGATGCGAATGCTATGATTGTGCAAAAGATACCGATCTGGGATCCGGATCCCGTTGCTGTGAAGATCTCTGATTGATCTGCTTTGAAAGAATGTCCCAGCTGGGGAAAAAGATCATTGGTAGATCTGATACAGATGATCTTGCTTGGGGAAATAGTTCACTGATAGACCTATCTTAGTAATGAGGGGCCCAGCTGGGGATGCGGATGCTTTCGTCACTTTGTTGTGAGCTCTTTAGACATTGCTCTTCTTGATAGAGGCTGGAACTCTGCGGGGAGATGATTGCCTGCCTGACACTTGGCTGGGGAGGAATGATCACTGAACGATCTTCCTATAGATTTCTGTGGGGATCCTGCTGAGGATGACGAACTTAGTTGGGAAATGAGTCCCTTCTGATGCTGTTCTGATGGGGAGGAGCTTCTATGCCCCCATGTTGCGCTTTGAATACCTATAATCCTGTTATGACAAAGAAGCGTACAAGTATCCCGAGGTATCCCTTACTGGATTCCATCATAGGAATTTAGACACTACTGGGAGTGAATCTATTTCCTGTAAGCACGTAATTTAGAAAAGATGCATCTGTATTCATGCAATCAATATTATAAGGACATCGGACATTTTTGCAAATGAAAATAAAATGAACGAGACGAAATGTGACTGAAATTCTGATTTTATTAATTTGGGGTGCCCTGAATTGGCCAGTACAGTTAAATAAACAGATCCCCTGAAATGAGGAGATTGTTACAAATTGAGAAACAACAAGATGTTGGCAATGTTGATGACGCTTCAGTGTGCTTCCCTTTTGCTATGACTTGTATGACATTGACGTTCTTCTCATCTTGCTCTTGAAGAAGGTTGATTCTGACTGATGCTCGAACCTTTTGAGGCTTGCCATGTCGTAAGTGATACAGACGAATTCAGAATGCAGTTGTTCGCTTATTCCCTTATTTTGCGTGGATCGCCCTTTCGGGTTTTCAATCCACCGGGATACCCATTTTTGCCTGAGCTGTCCAATGCGGCTTTTCAACTCAGCGGGTGTACACATTTTTTTTATTTATTTTCCCTTATTTTTGCCCGAGTCCTTTATTCTGTTTTTGACTCGCCGGGATGCCCTATTTTTGCCTGGACTTACATTCTGTTTTTGTGTCCAGCGGGTCATTTACGTGAAGTCTTTTTTAACTGCATCTGAATTTACAGGGGACAGGAAGTCTTCACCATCCATAGTACTGAGCATCAGTGCTCCGCCAGAGAAAACTTTTTTTACTATGAATGGACCATCGTAATTCGGAGTCCACTTGCCCCTGTGGTCTGTATGAGGAGGGAGGAGTCTTTTCAGCACAAGATCTCCTACCTCGTATTCCGGAAGCCTGACTTTCTGATCGAAGGGTTTTTTCATTCTTTTCTGATATAACTGCCCATGACAGATTGCAGCTAATCTCTTCTCTTCAATCAGATTCAGTTGTTCGTACCGGGATCGGACCCATTCTGCTTCACTCAGTTTAACATCCATTACTACCCGCAAGGAGGGTAGTTCAACTTCAACAGGTAGGACTGCCTCCATACCATACACAAGCTGATACGGTGTTGCCCCAGTGGATGTTCTGATTGATGTACGGTACCCATGCAAGGCAAATGGTAGCATTTCATGCCAGTCTTTATAGGTGACCACCATCTTCTGCACAATCTTCTTGATATTCTTGTTAGCCGCCTCTACAGCGCCATTCATCTTTGGCCTGTAAGGATAAGAATTGTGGTGTTGGATCTTGAAGTCCCGGCACAGTTCTTCCATCATTTTGTTGTTTAAGTTGGAACCATTATCAGTAATGATTCGCTCGGGAACTCCATATCGACAGATGATGTCTATCTTCAGGAATCGGGCTACCACTTGCCTGGTGACATTTGCATATGAAGCTGCTTCAACCCACTTGGTAAAATAGTCAATGGCCACCAGGATGAATCTGTGGCCATTTGAAGCAGTCGGTTCAATCTTGCCAATCATATCAATGCCCCACATGGCAAAGGGCCAAGGTGAAGACATCACATTCCAAAGATTCGGAGGCACATGCACTTTATCTGCATAAATCTAGCATTTATGGCATTTCCTGGCATAAGCACAACAGTCTGCATCCATTGTGATCCAATAATATAGCCTGATCTTAACAATTTTTTAGCCATAGCATGCCCTCCAGCATGGGTACCAAAAGATCCTTCGTGCACCTCGTACATCAGCAAGTCTGCTTCTGCCTTATCAACACATCTGAGAAGTACCATATCAAAGTTTCTCTTGTACAAGGAACCATCAACATTCAGGAAGAAGCTACCAGCTAGCCTTCTTAATGTCTTCTTATCATTGGATGATGCCCCAGGTGGGTATGTTTGATCCTCCAAGAAGCATTTGATGTCATGGAACCAAGGCTTATCATCTTTAGCAAGGTCTGCTGAGAATACATATACTGGCCTATCAAGTCTGGATACTGAAATCCGAGGCACAAAGTTGGCAGCTTGAACTTTGATCATGGATGAAATGGTAGCCAGAGTATCTGCAAACTGGTTTTGATCTCGAGGGTTATACTTAAGCTTGATTGTTATGAAGAATGTGAGTAACCTCCTTGTATAATCCCGGTCAGGTATCAGATGCTCCTGGTGAGTATACCATTTGCCGTTGGTTTGATTAATTACCAGAGCTGAATCTCCGAACACAGTTAAAGTCTTGATCCTGAGGTCAATGGCTTCCTCAAGACCCATAATACAAGCTTCGTATTCAGCTTCGTTGTTAGTGCAGGTAAAGGTGATTTTTGCCGAGAAAGGCATGTGAACTCCCTTAGGTGTAATGAGTAATGCACCAACACCACGACCATTCATATTAACAGCCCCATCAAACATCATAGTCCATTCTTCTTCTGGGTCAGGCCCTTCAGTGTGAATAGGCTCTTCATGATCTTTTGTTTTTATTAACATGATGTCCTCATCAGGGAAGTCAAATCTCATAATGTTGTTCACAGTCGGTAAACTTTTTGCTTAGGTAGTAAATTGCATACTCTTTTCGAACAGACTCGTCATGCTGGCCCAACACACACCCCATCGACTCTTCTAATACTGTCAAGTACATGATTAGAGGTATTCCTTCAACTGGAGGCATAAGGATCGGAGGCTTTTGTAAGTACTCCTTGATTTTGTCAAAAGCCCTTTAGCAGTCTTCATTCCACCTGACCGTTTGTTCTTTTCTTAACAGCTTGATGAAAGGCTCACAAGTTGCTGTAAGGTGAGATATGAACCTTGAAATGTAGTTCAATCTACCTAGAAACCCCCGAAATTCTTTTTCAGTCTTTGATGCAGGCATTTCTTGAATGGCTTTGACTTTGTCAGGGTCAATTTCAATTCCCTTCTCGCTTACTATAAATCCCAGCAGCTTACCGGATCGTACCCCGAATGTGCATTTGTTGGGGTTTAACTTCAGCTGATACTTTCTCAGACGCTTGAATAGCTTCAACAGATTCACCAGGTGGTCTTCTTCTGTGAGGGACTTAGCAATCATGTCATCCACATAACATTCAATTTCTTTGTGGATCATTTAATGGAATAATGTTACCATAGCCCGTTGATAAGTGGCACCAGCATTCTTCAGCCCGAATGGCATCACCTTATAATAGAAGGTTCCTCAGGGCGTGATGAAAGTTGTCTTCTCCATGTCTTAAGGTGACATCTTGATCTGATTATATCCTGAAAATCCATCCATGAAGGAGAACACCGAGAACTGAGCCGTATTGTCGACCAATACATCAATGTGAGGTAAAGGGAAGTCATCTTTTGGGCTGGCTCTGTTCAGGTCCTGGTAATCCACACACATCCTCACTTTTCCATCCTTCTTAGGCACAGGTACAATGTTAGCAACCCACAGCGGGTAACTAGTTACAACAAGGAAACCGGCATCCCTTTGTTTTTGTACCTCTTCTTTTATCTTCATTGCCATATCTGGAAGAGTACGGCGCATCTTCTGTTTCACTGGAGGACAGTCTTCTTTTAGAGGCAGCTTGTGCATAACAATGTCGGTTACCAACCCTGGCATATCCTGATAAGACCAAGAAAAAAGATCCACATACTCCCGAAGCATGTCAATAAGTTTCTCTTCTACTGAATCTTACAGACAGGCCCCGATTTTAACTTCTTTCAGGTCTTCTTCTGTACTAAGATTAATCGTCTCAACTTCCTCCTGATGAGGAGTGATAATCTTCTCCTCTTGTCTCAACAACCTGGATAGTTCTTCAGGTAGATCATAATCTTCTTCAACCCCTTCATCGACTTGATTAATCGGATTGTCAAAGTCATACGAAGTCATAGCAGTGTTGTTGTCGGTGCAGTCTGGAGGGCACTCTCTGCAAGGGTTTAGATTTGTTCATTTTAGTGTTTAGTTTTATCTTGTTTAGAAAAAGTGAAAATGAAGTTGTTATTTTGAAAAACATTGCCATTTTATTTTTGTACAAAAAATGAAAAATGAAAAACAGTGAGCGGAAGAGAAAAACTCATTTGCAAAAGATGTCCTGATATTCATTAATTGATCGTTTGCACAAAATACAAGATGGCCCGATTACAAAATGAGCCCTGACATCTTGGGCAAGATGCAGGAGTTGATGCATGCTTTAAAGACATGAAATAATAATTAATCTGCAGGAGTAACTCTTATAATTTCCTGGGAAGACCAGTTTGAGACACGGTTCCCCGGGATCCTTGGACGTATCCAGCTTTCCAGGTTGTGCTTGTCTTCTGACTCATCTTCTAAACTATTCACAGCATCCGGGGTGAGCATCCCCCCGCTGACAAACTTGGGCTCCGTTGCAGCCTCTGTAACCCAACCCGAATCGGTCTTCTTTCTTTTCAACTGGAAGCATCTTGCCCCAGCCTTGAGCAGTACCCTCCTTAACAACCTTCCGGGCTTGTTGATATGATGTGATGGAGGTCCCAGACACATCATATGCATCATTGATATTAAGGGCCTCAAACCCTTGACTCATGGTCTCATGGATCTCCCCATCCATATCAATGTATTTGAAAGTAGCCAACTGGCTAACGAAGATATCCTCTTCCCCACAAATGGTAATGACTTGGCCCTCCCACTCAAATTTTAACTTCTGGTGAAGGGTTGACGTCACGGTGCCAGCGGCGTGTATCCATGGTCTACCCAATAGACAGCAGTAGGCAGGCTGTATATCCATCACAAAGAAGGTCGTTTTGAAAACAACTTTAACAACTTTCCGTACACGGAATAACTTAATAACTCAGTCATACCTGTATCGACATTTCATAACATAATTCTAACAAAATTACTCATCAAAATTAACTATAATATTACCCGACTTACTCCAACGAATTTCATTAAAATCCGAGCAACTTCATTTTCCGTCTAATTCGGCCGATCCGACTAATTCGACACTATTTTTTCGACTTTTTGCGACTAATATGATTTTTCTACTAAACTATTATTTCCATATGTTCTATTAAATCGTCCGTCTTGGAAATCGTATTGCCACCAATTTTTTCTATTAACGTATTACGCCTGTATTTTCTACTAACTATGCACTACCTTATTATTCTAAAAATTGGATTCTGCTGTTCGAATTATATAATTATATCAGAATACTAAACCTCATTACTAACTGTAATTTATTTTACATCTATGTATATTCAACTTAATTGAACTAATATCCCCTAAATAATTACCATAATTATTTGATAATATAACTCATTATATTTTAATAGGGAAATTAATTTAAAAATGAATGAGGGGACTTCCATAAAAGAACCCCTTGACTCTTCCCAGACTCCATTACGTGTGCATGATGTGGGAAAAAGAAAGAGGCCTTATGGCATGCGCCGGCACCTGGGACGGAAACATTAACACCATTTAATTTTTTTTTCTTTTTCTAATAACATGGCATTGCATTATTATTATGATCTAAGTGATTAATTAATGGCACTTTCAGTAATAGTCTTTCCTCCCATTAACTTAATAAATCCCTAAAACTAACAATCAATTAATCAATTTTTTTTTCACAATCGACATTTCTAATCATCACTTATAAAATTTCTACACAACATCAAGAACAGTAATTTAATTATTATGATCTAACTACCCACATCACCGGATTGAAATTCATATCCGATTATAATAATCGAACCCACCCTTACCTTAGATTGGATTGGAAGTTGTTCTTACGGTTGGATTTCGGAATTTGCTTCTCCTCCTCTCACGTTCGTGCAGTAGTTTCCAATTCCTCTTTTTCTTCCTTGATTTTCTAACTTCCCCCTTTCTGTCTCTTTTTGGTTTCTTATAACTTCTATTATTTTTATTTTAATAAATTAATAAACTATTATAATTTCTAATGGGCCTAACATAATATTCCCCCTATTTTTCTAATCCAAACATGGTTTCGAGCCCATTACTTAAATTAACACAATAACTATTATAATTAATTCTAATAATACTTTCTACGATTTTTCGACTAAATTTCCGACTTATCGATTAATTTTTTTTTTAACTACAACATTAAAATATTCCTACTAACCACAATAATTACTTAAAATTAATAGATAACTATTTTGGGCGTTACAGTAACAGCTGCTACTGACCTGTGAGCATATTGAGGCCTGTCCCTGTTTGTATGAATGGAATTTGTTTCACCTGCCCTTCGGGGTCCCGCAAAAGGTTTTCTGGGATTGCTGGAGGAACTTGCACCACTGTCGGAGATTTTGCCCATCTTCAAGAGACTTTCAATCCTCTCACCAGCTATGACCACATCAGTAAAACTGGTAGAAGAGAAAGCAGCCAGTCTATCAATATAAGTCCCTTGCAATGTGTTCATGAACATGTCGGCCATTTCCCTTTCTGACATGGGTGGTTGGACAGCAGCAGCAAGCTGTCTCCACCTCTGAGCATAATCTCGGAAGCTCTCTCTAGAAGACTGAGACATGCCTATTAGAAGAGTTCTATTGGGAGCCATGTCAAGGTTATACTGATATTGACGGATGAAAGCCTCGGCCAAATCCTTCCAACATCTTATGGTGGCCCTAGACAAATGCGAATACCATTCTCTCGAAGCTCCAGTCAGACTGTCCTCAAAGTAGAACATCCATAACTTTTTATCCATGGTATAAGCTCTGAGCCTTCCCAAGAAAGACTGCAGATGAGTGCGAGGACAGGAGGTACCATTGTACTTTTCAAAGCATGGGGGTTTAAATTTGTGGGGAATTCTCACCCCATCTACTTGTCCCATATCTATCACATCGAAGCCCAAAGAATTCTGAGATTCCAAAGATCTTAACTTTTCAGCAATCTCATCCAATCTTCTGTCGTATACCTCATCTCCAGCTCCTATGACAGTAAACTATTCTCCCTGGGGATCCTCCTGCAAGATTTGGCCTCCAGCAGTGTTACCTTGACCATTCCTCGGGATGTTAACTTCTGGATTCAGATGAGGTCCATATTTTGGTGGGTCAATACGAGGCTGGCCCCGTTCATTGTTGCTAGTTCCTCCTATTCCAAGATGAGGTTCCTCAGGAGTTTATCTTTCCACCAGCTCTCTTAACATTTCCTGACTCTGGGCCAAGCCAGTCATCACTGCCATGAACTGAGACATCTGATTTCTCATCTCTACTCTCTCATTGGCCATTTGATTTCTTACCTCAGTCAGATCCTGCTGTACTTGTTCCATTTGAATGTCGGGAATATTGTTAGGAGTCGGGTACCAGTACGTGCAGTTGACAGGGAACACTCGGCGAAGAGCAATGTTTCCTGAGATCACAACAAAGTTAGAAACAATAGTAGTAACAAAACCTACAAAACAAAAACAAAGTTAGTATGCAATGCATTATGCTTATTTGTTTTCCAAGGTATCCGGTTTGGTTCTTGGCTTTGACCTTTCCAGACCTCGAGGAAGATGCTTGATGTTGTTGAGAGAAAAGCCCAAATGAAAACAAACTGAAATATATTACAAATGATGAACAATACATAGTTTGTTTTAAAATACATGCCCATGGAGGGTCAAAATACAACAAAAGAAAAGTACATCAAAAGGAAACAAACAACAAGCAAAGAATCAGACATCCAATCCAAACTCATCTTCTCTGACCTCCTTTAGGAGTGCCACAGTCACTGGACCAGCTGGGTGCTCTGTAATGGTCCTAATGAGGAGGTTCCTGGTAGCAATGGCAGTAGTCAACTTCTTATGCCTATCCTGGTCTTTGGATCTCTTTAATCCTGCTCTAAGCTTCAACTCTAATATCTCTTTCTATGCAGCCAACAGAGCTTCCTGCTGCTTCCTCTCATTGGCCTCCAACTGCTCAATCTTGGCTTGAGTCTTCTGGTCTTCTTGTGTACGGGATTCGGTGATCCTGACCCATCTAGCCTGACTCTCTTGCAGATAGTGCTCAGCCCTAGCTTTCCGAATCTTGGCCTCCTTACAAGCATTCTTCAAAATTTGTTCCCCAGCCCTTGCTTTCCTTATGTAGTCTTCTGTCTTTTCAATTTTGGCAAGATGCTCCACCCTGAGCTTTTCCAATCTCTCAATATCCAGACGACCATCACTTCTTTCCCAAAGAGTCTTCTTCAAGGCCTGGGATAACTGCTCATTCATTTCCTTCAACATTTTAAATTCCTCCAGGCTAACTATTGTTGCAGGCTGTACTGTGGATGGCCCAGGTATGTCTTCCAGGGTGAAAGGCATTCTGGTAATCTGAGCTCTAGTACGGGACCAGTCTGAGTACTGAGCTGAAGCAACATTGTTACATCTTCCAAGAATAGCTACCCCTTTTGTCTGGATGTTGTCCCAAGCCCAGGATGCTTGTCTGTCAACAGCTGAATTAGGTCGCACTTCACAATATAAGGTCTCAGCTAAATCCTGTCCTTTGGGAGGGTGAACCAAGGCATATCCCAATTGTCTCTTAAACAGTAAAGGATTGTAGTTGATGCAGCCCTTCACTCCTATCAGAGGCACATTTGGGTATTGTCCACAGTTGGTGATAATGTCCTTGCCCTTGGTGCTCTGGGTGCACCATCTGATATCATCTGAAGTCAAGTCAATGAACCTCTTGGCCCAATTCTTCTGCTGGTGGGGGTTCAAGAAAGCATCTGACTTAGGCAGGTGTCTGAGCATCCAGGTGTAAAACAAAGGAGCACAACATCTTACCAACTTCCCCCTTTATTTCTCATTCCTCTGATGAATGGAGTAGTAAAAATCTCCTAGCAGTGTGGGTACTGGGTTCTTCAGGAGAAACAGATGGATGGCATTCTTGCTGACAAATTTTGGCTCATCTGCAAAAAGTATAGCCCTATATATGCTGAGGGCTAACAGTGCACAGACTACTCTCCACTCTCCCAATGAAGCTTTCAGGATGGCCTAAGAGATCAAGAAGTCCAGATGTATACTAGGAATCCCAACCTTTGTTGTCATACTTTGCTCAATAAGGGCAGGCTCCAAGTACAGTGCCATTGCTATCTCTTCATTTCTGGGAGCAGTCATCTCTGGGTTGAAAGGGATTCCACCTCTGATAGGTACTCCAATCAATGAAGAAAACTCCTCCAGTAGAGGCCCTAGCTGAAAGTCTAGAAAGGTGAAACATCTCAATGGAGGGTCATAAAACTGCAAGCATGTGTGGATCATGCTCCTCTGAGAAGGGTCAAGGTCCATAAACATGTCTAGGATACCTCCATAGTGCTCTCTAAATAGTGGGATGTGGTCAGGTGTGATAAGTGACTGGACCTGCCTGATACCAGTCAATACAGGCTCAAAAAAGTGGTAGGATATGTTGCTTTTCCTGGGAGTAGTCATGAGTGCTACTGAAGAAGCTGAAGATAAGTGTTGATGGAGATCACAGACTGAGATGCTGTAAGTAGACCACTGACAGACTGGTGCTGGTGAGGGTGGAGATAACAGAAGCAGACAACTGGTGAAGACAGCTGAAGCAGAGGTCTATGCAGAAAAAGGGGTCAAAACCAAAACCAAGATATAATAAGGTGGATACCCTGAAAGCAAATAAACAAATTTTAAATGATGCAATGATGATATATGCAAATGATATGCAAGGGTTTGTGATCAAGCTGGATCTGATTATCTGTCTTGATATAAGGCCCATGTATGTTCAAAAAGTACAAAGGGAGGCTCAGAAATCCAGTAACCAGGGTGAGAGACTCAAATAAAGAGTCACATGTCCGGGGTTAATCACAAGAACTATCCAAAGTGAAGTATTATTAAACAGTAGAGTAACAGGGTATGATGTGGCCAAGGGTTCCTGCAAACCTGTAAACAGCCCAACCCTCTCACAGGTAATGTTCTAGAATAAGGATCCTCAGACTTGGATCAGTTATGAGAAGTGTAAACACTTCTAACCCGGAGGTACAATGTTTACAATAACCATAAAAAATCCTCCTTTAATTCACCTCAGCTTCTGAAGGTCATAATAAAGGTCATCCAGACTTAGCAGGCATCTCAGTTAGCCCTAGTACTACAGGAAATCTGTAGCACAGAGTTCTCAAGAAGAAACCCACATCTGAATCGTGTTTCATATTCCCGCACCAGAACGAAATAGAATGGGAAAGAACATGAACCACTCTAGCCTAGGTGTCACTCAGGTCCCATGTATAGGACCTTAAACTCTCAATGGAACCCCACCCATCAAAACAGCAAACCAGATCCAGCAATGACAGTATGACAATATGATGTATAAAACTATAAAGAAAGCAATAAATAAAACTGTACATAAAGCAGTAAATAAAGCAAAATAAATAAACACACATAGCACATAACACCCCAGTAAACACAAATCAAACAAGAGCTAGGAGGAACCCACAAAAATAACCAGAAGCCCTGGTTACAGTATAAGGGTCCCCGGCAGAGTCGCCAAGCTGTCGCTCCCAAAGATTTGCATCCCGGTACAAGTGTGAACGGTCGGCGAAAGTGAGAACATGAATATGAACTGAAAAGAGTCGCCAGCTAGGCATTTTTATCCCGAAGGAAAGGTAATGCTGAATAAACCTAAGAAAAGATGGATAAGACGGTTGCGAACCAGAGAAACTGAGAAAGGGGGTTGGTTACAACCTGGGAAGGTATTAGCACCCAGATTGTCCGTCGTACTCGACGGGATCCACGCTTGAAATTTTGTGTTTTAAAGGGGTAGTGTCAGTGCTATTTTGTGTGCAAAGGCTGGAAAAGAATGCAAGTGTCAGTGCAAAAAGAAATGTGAAGTGAAATAAGAGAGTGTCAGTGTAAGGAAAGAATGTGAAGCTCAAGACTATGAGGCTTAAAGAATAATGCTAGAAGAAGGGGGGATGTACAGAGACTTTTGTTCGATAACTGTTAGGTTATGCCTACGTATCCTCTCGTGCAATGAGGAAGTCAGAACACCGTAGTTCGACTCAAAGAGACTGAAAGGTAAATTGACTTGTAAAGTGCTTGCTTGTCTATGCTCAAGTGCTAACTGTCTTGCATTAGACGGAAGAAGCAAGTTCTCATTTGTGAGTGAAGATGATTAGAAAAGAATCCCGAAGGAGACGATTATTGTTTGTTTTTGTGTTTTCAATCTTTTATTGCTTTTTGATATTTGTCATAAGAAAATGAGCTTAAGCCTAAACCAAGGGTTAGTAAACTCATCACATCCTCCCTCTGATTAGGGGTAATGAGAATACCTTAAGTATGAGGTAAACACCTCACACTTAATCACCATGATGTAGGATTAAGATCATTAACCTACTTGTAATTATTTAGATGTTTTTTGGAGTTTTTGTTTGGTGTTAAGTAATGAGTTTAAGCAATAATCAAGGATTAAATGGACCCATTACACCATCCTAATAGAAGGATAATAGATGAGAACATTTAAGCTGAGGAAGGCTCCTCAAATTAATCCATGATTAGGGATTAACCTCATAACAAAACAATGCCTTTATTAAAGTGGATTTTAGTTAATGGTAAGATTAAGAAATGGATTTTATTGTTTGTAAGACAACTTTAGGAGGACTTGTCCATTAACACTAGGGTTAGTCCTTCTTAACCAATTAAGGAAGAATTAGAACCCTAATGCAAGGCCCAAGTTACAAGCTTGATGTCTTGATGTTTATTAGGTGGATTGATTAAAGGATTTAAACACATTAAGGGTTTAACACTTAGGATTAAATTTATACACTCCATCCTAATAGAAGGATGCAGGCATAAGCTTAATCACAAAGCCTTAAAACCTTTAAGGTTTAGTCCTTGATTAAGAGATGAGAAGAGAAGACACAAAAGATGACACAAAGGTAAAACTAATGGGGGGACTAATCACAACCCTAATTATTATCATGCTTGGATGTTCCTATGGTTTGTGAGGCTTTAAAGAGATCTTCAGAGAAGCCACCAATGGAAGAAGCAGATGAAAGGAGGAAAAGCAGAAAGAAGCAAGACAACTTACTTCATTTAAGAAGATAAGTTGCTTGAAGAAAAAAAGAGGAGGAGGAGCATGAATGAGCAAGCTCACTCTAATTCACAAGTAGAATGCAGCAATGAATGCATAAGAGAGGTGAGAAGAGATTGTGAGAAGTGAAGGCAAATTCACTTCTCTGTGACTTACCACCTGAAAAGTTAGCAAAAGGAAATGACATGAAATGCAAGTGAGATGAAATGCAAATATGCAAACCAAAATCATAAGCATATTCATGATGCTAATGATGCTATGGGATGATTAAAAAGCATACCAAGAGATGTGGATGATCATACAAGTAATGAAGATGCAAATGAGACATGAAAGGAAGCAAGAAAGTTCATGAAAACTTGTGAAATGAAATGGATGCATAACATGGCAAATTGATGATGCAATGATCAAACATGATTTCAATATGTCCTAAGATGTCTTGTGTGTCATGTGGATGCACAAAATGTCATGGAAAGTTCATGGATGCAAGCATGTGTAAGATGGATGCAAGTGAAGGCAAAGATTAGGGTTTATGTACAAGATGCAATGCAAAATTCAAAATCAGAAGCAAAACATGAGATAAAAAATTGAAAACGGGATCAAAGGTACCCTAAACCTATACAAGTTCACTGCCCAAAGGGGGAGGTCAGAAGCTAAACCCTAAAGGACTTATGATTTTTCTAAGTTATCTAGGGTTTTAAGGGTGATCCTAAAGGGAAAATGCCAAACAAATTGAAAATGCAAGATAAAAATGAAACAAAAATGCTCTTAGAAGCTTGAAAGGATGTATAACACAATGCAAAAAAGAACCATTCACAAACTCAACTTGGATCAAAAGTTATGAATTTTTGAAGTTAGGGTTAAAAACATTCAAATTAAAGAACCCTAATTCAAATGAAAATTGTCAAAGCATGATCAAAACCAAAAAGAAATTTGCTTTGTGAGTTTGTAAATGTTTATAAATGTTTTAAAATGCTCTCTGAATTTTTTTGGGATTTTTTAATACCTAAATGTATTTTTAATTAATTAATTTCCATTAACTAATTAAAAATAAACATTTAAATGATTTAAAAATAATTTTTATTGCAAAAAATAAAAATAAAAATATTTTTTGGTTCTGAAAATTGATAAAGGTTTGGATAAAAATTTTCAGAATTTTTTGATGTCATTTGCTATTTTTAAAAATTCGTATGAAATAAAATAAAAGAAATGAATTAAAAATGAAAATAAAAGAAAGTATGCACAATGGAAGGCTCAGATTGAAACTGGGTTTTGAAATGGTTGACTGGCGCGTATCTGAACGACTGGCATTTAAACTGACCTAATTTTAATTAATTAATATTTAATCCAAAATTAAGAGTTAATGAAATGATCTGGGACGTCCAACACACGCGGGAACTGAGAATCCAAGGGTCCACGTTCAAACACTGCCCTAACCCTAATCAGAACATTAATGACTTTCAGGCCACCGAAGAAGAGCTCCGGTCATCTTCTCCGGCAGCCTTCTCCCCTGAAAATCCCCAACTCTCACCCTAGGTTATTTCTGTAGCTCTAAAGCTCTAGATCAAACCCTCTCACTCTCCTAAGCTCAAATCCACCCCTAAAACAAATTTCTAATTGCTCAATCTTAAGATTCGAAGAAAAGATCAAAAATGGCAAAAATTCCAGAGGTTCAGTAAATACTCAATACTTGATCATTTTCAAAACTAAAAGGTGCAGTGTGATCAGTGAAGCATGGGGAGCAATCTATGAACTTAAAAAGAGATTTCTGGAAAAAAGTTTGAAGAGGTTACCTGAGCTTTGAACCTTGCAACTTTGGGCTTTCTGGATCTTTTCTTTGTGCAAAATCGCTCCCTTTGGCCTCCTGATGGAGCTTCAATGCTTGAGAAGCTTTGAGAGTGGATGGTTTGAGAGCTTGCAACCTTGCTGCACCAGAATCGTGTTTTGGCTATGGGTGCTTTTAGTCTTGTTTGAAGGGTGGGAAAGGGTCCTTTAGTGATGCTAAGTTGATTGGTGAAGGTAGTTTTGAGTTTGAGTCAGTGAGCTATGAGTTTCGAAAGCTTTTGCAAGTTGGAGTGATTTTGTGTATGCTGAGCAATCTGAAGTGTCAGGCTGCAATGTTGTGTGTTATGGCTTGGGTTTGATCCACATAACAAGCAGTGATAGGCCAGAGAGTGGGTGGTGGCTGCAGCTGATTGGTATGGGCTTCTTGCCAAAAAGTCAAAAGTTTTGTACTTGAGGTATGGGCACTTGTGAAGCTGGATTTTTGGCTTGTCTTGGTTCAGCTGAGATCAAGGATGTCCATGGAATTGGTTTTGAGGCAATTCATCAAGTTGAATGAAGTTTGTGGGTGATTTTGCAATTTGTGAAAGTTTTGGCCCCTTTTAAAATACTTGATGATCAAGGCATGAAACTTGGGATTTCTTTGGGAAATTCTGAATTATAGATCATGTATGATGCTTGTGTAATGGTTAGAAGTCAATTAGAGGTCACAAATTACCTTGGTATGAGTTTTTGCAAGTTTCCCTCTTTGGTACATAAGTGAAATTTTGTGATTTTCCCCAACTTTGCAAGGCCATAACTTGAGTTCTATGATGAATTAGATCAAGTTCTTGTGCTTTTTGAAAAGGGAATGATCCAATATACAACTTCTATGACCAAGAATTTTTCATTTGAAGCATTTTTTAATCAAAAAAGAGGAGGTTGAAAAACTTTCCCAAAATGGCAAGTTTGCATTACAAGTCACTTTCCCAAAATGGCAACTTTGCAAATTGCTTGAAATTATTCAATTTTGTGAAATTATAACTTCTTCTAAGATCAAATAAAGATCATATACACCCAAAATGATGGAGAAGACCCTTTGGTTGGATGATTGGGGGCCTCAGATGCCCTGATTTTGCACTGACTTGTTCAAGAAGTCATCTATTGATCAGATGCCTTCCCCATTGAATTTCTTCATGAAAATTGGTATGCATGATCCTTATAACATATAGAGACCAATAGAAACAAGAATGACCAAAAAAATTGGAGTTATGGCCTCTGAAACCAAAACCCTAATTTTGGGTCATCTGTGCAGTTAAGCCTGGCTCTTCTTCCATGTCTTTCTCAGTTCTTGTGATTTTTTTGACTTTCTTGATCTTGGGAGGATATAATATGATGATTGAACATACATGGACCCTCTTGAGATGATTGAATACCTTTGGAGTGGCTCAAATGGATCAGGGATGGCTCAGATCACAAACCCTAGATGCAGATGACTTTGAACCAATGCAGTGAAGCAAAAATGTAATATGAGATGATATGATTGAACTAATGCAAATGAAAAAGAATCACAAGTAATGGGGAAATGAGTGAGGGCAAATTTGGGGTGTTTACACCTAGCATATCTTGATAGGACCAAGCAAAGACGTCGACGTATTCCCGAAGCATACTGATAAGATGTTCTTTTACTGGAGCTTGATGACTGGCCCCAATCTTCACTTCTTTTGCATCTTCCTCGGTACCAAGATTAACAGTTTAAATTTCTTCCTGATGAGGAGTAATCACTTTCTCTTCTTGCCTCAACAACCTGGCTAACTCTTCAGGCAACTCATAGTCTTCATCAACCCCTTCATCTATTTGATTAATTGGATTGTCGAAGTCATACAAGGTCATAGCAGTGTTATTGTCGGTGCAATCTGGAGGATTATGTCTACAAGGGTTGAGATTTGTTCTTTTTAGTGATCAATTTTAATCTTGTTCAGAAAAAATGAAGTTATTTATTTTGAAAACATTGCCATTTTATTGTTTTGTGCGAAAATAACAAAAATGAAAAGACAATGAGCGAAAGAGAAAATTGTTTGCAAAAGATGTCCATTGTTAATTGATATTCCATTTGCACAAAATACAAATTTGGACCTATTACAAAATGAGTCCTGACACCTTGGGCAAGATGCAGGACTTGATGCATGCTAAAAGCAGGAAATAATAATTACTCTGCAGGAGTTACCCTTATAATTTCCTGGGAAGACCAGTTAAGGACTTATTGTCCCGGGATCCTTGGACGAATCCAGCTCTCCAGGTTGAGGTTGCTTTTAGCCTCGTCTTCCACGTTATTGACAACATCGGGGGTTAGCATTCCCCCACTCACGAACTTGGGCTCCTTAGCAGCCTCTGCTTGATCTTGTCGGAATGGTTTGTAACCCAAACCGAATATGTCCTCCTCCTTCTCCACAGGTAGCAGCTTTCCCCAACCTTGGGTGTTTCCATCTTCAACAACCTTCCGAGCTTGTTGGTAGGAGACAATTGAAGTACCCATCCTATCCTCCTGGGATGCAGCAAATACTTCAGTTGTCGCCTCATTGACGTTCAGTGCTTCGAAACCTTGGCTCATGGTCTCATGGATTTCACCATCCATCTCGATGTATTTGTAGGTAGCCAGATGGCTAACAAAAAAGTCCTTTTCACCACATATTGTGATAATTTGCCCTTCCCATTCGTAATTTAATTTCTGGTGAAGGGTCGACGTAACTGCACCAGCGGCGTGAATCCATGGTCAACCCAACAAACAATTGTAGGCCGGCTGAATGTCCATCACGTAGAAAGTAGTTTGAAAGACCTGGGGGCCAATTATCACAGGAAGCTCCACCTCTCCAAGAACAGACCTCTTGGAACCATCAAAAGCTCGGACCACCATATTTCTTGGTCGGAGAGCTATACTATCATACTCAAGTTTAACAAGGGCTTTCTTTGGCAAGACATTGAGTGAAGACCCAGTGTCAACTAGAACATGTGAAAGCATAGCCCTTTTATACTTCAGAGTGATGTGCAAAGCTTTATTATGGTGACGACCTTCCGTAGTCAAATCAGTGTTGGTGAAGCCTAGTCCATGACTAGTATGAACGTTAGACACCACTGTCTTTAGCTGATTTACCGTGATCTCCTCAGGCACGTAGGCTGCGTGCAGGACTTTAAGTAATGCATCCCGATGGGCTTCGGAACACAGCAACAATGATAAAATAGAGATCTTGGAAGGAGTCTGGTGAAGCTGATCCACAACCTTGTAATTGCTTCTCTTGATTATTCTAATAAATTCATCCACATCCTGATCAAAGGATGTTTTATGAGCTTCCTTCAAAACTGGTTCCTCAGGTACCACATTTATGCCTTTAGCTTTGGCAGCAGCCGCTGCCTCAGCATTAACTCTCGGTACTTGTGACGTGAAGAGACGTCCGTTTCGGGTGAAGCCTCCGCCTCCCCCGACATTATCGACCTGTGGTGTATGAGTTGAAGAATAAAGAAGGATTTACTCCCTGTTGTAGTAGAGGTCTGAACCATAGTGCCATGGTACATCATTATCTTTTTCATATGGAATGGGTCCATGTACCGTGATAGTGACTAGACTGATTGCAGCGGAAGTAGGAACTGTTATCGTCTGTGGATTGTAATATATGTTGACAGGACTTCTGGCTGATGGTGGTGATGAAAGACTGAAGCTGGGTTGTTGTTGAGATTGTTGCTGAAAATTGTTGGAATCAGGGACCAATGTTGGGTCGTAGTATATGGTGACTGTGGAGACATCGTTGTTAAAGGTTGTTGTAGTTGTAGAAGCGGATGCGGTTGAACTAGAATTTGTTGAAGTGGTGGAAGAGATGGTTGTTGACTTTGTAGACGAGTCTGTCGGAACAATTGTTTTTGCAGTTGTAGGAGGAGTGTTGGTTGTTGTTGAAGTGGGAACTGCTGATGTTGTGAAAACCGTTGATGTTATCTGCAGGATACCTTCACTGATAAGGCCATTGATGCCACTTCTTAAGCTTGCACACCCATTGACGGAAACTTTTCAAGATTCACAGCAGGCCTCACAACCTGGGAACACCTGGCATTTTAAAAGATGAGCTTTAACCTCTGCCAGAGGTGTTTGAATGATTGTAATATATTCAATTAAATTCATGAGTTGGTCCTCCTCAATTACATTTATCCTGGGCCCACCATGGCTGGGCATAGGATTCTTTGTGACGTTAGGAGGTGGTGCAAAATTTAAAGCCTTTGAATCAACTAGATCCTGGACCTTCTTGTGCAAAGCTCTGCATTTTTCTATGGTGTGACCAGGTGCATTAGAATGGAAGGCACATCTGGCATTGACATCGTAATTCCGTGGAAGGTTCTGAGGATCTGGATGAGCCAGAGTCCTTAATTCAACAAGATTAAGCTTCATAAGTTGTGGCAACAAAGCGTCATAAGGCATTGGTATAGGCTCAATTACCCTGTTGACTTGAGATGGCCTTTGCTGGAAAGGAGGTTGTTGTTGGTTGTTGTTGTTGTTATAGGACCTTTGTTGAGGAAAATATTGTTGAGGGAACTGTTGTGGTTGCGGAGTGTATTGTTGTTGAGGAGGTGGAGTAGGAATTGTGACAGCAGAAATTGATCTTGGCATATACTGGGGCCTTCCTCTGCCCATGTGTACTGAATTGGTTTCACCCGACCTGTGAGGCCCTACAAATGGTTTCCTTATGCTGCTTGAACTGGCGCCATTATCAGAAATCTTACCCATTTTTTATCAAACTCTCAATCCATTCTCCAGCTATGACCACATCTGCAAAGCTAGTGGAGAAGAAAGAAGCCAACCTATCAATGTATGTCCCCTGAAGGGTGTTCATAAACATATCTGCCATTTCTCTTTCCGACATTGGAGGTTGAACAGCAGCAGCTAATTGCCTCCATCTCTGAGCATACTCTCTGAAGCTTTCCCTAGAGGATTGTGACATACCAATTAGAAGAGTTCTGTTAGGAGCCATGTCTAGATTGTATTTGTTCTGGACTAGCCCAATTCCCACAATTGGGCCATACAAACCAACTCAATAGCTGTGCTCGACGTCGAGCAAAATTGGGAATAGTGGTCTCTGTCGACCACAAGCATACCAACCATGACAAAGTTCCCCAACGGCTAGTTTTGACCGTTACCTATTTTTACGGATTCCTCGATCCGCACCTCACAATATGGACCAATAATCTTCCATTTAGCCCCTTATATAAACCCTCTCATTTGGGAGGGTCAGGTATTCAATTTCTCTGACCTTTATCTCGTACTTGCTCACTCTTTGCTCGGTTACTTACTTTAGCATCGGAGTGCCTTGCAGGTACACCCCCCTCCTCTCCTCACCGACCATCTTTCATCAGCTCTCGAGGCTAGCCGTATTGGATCCTGATCTCCAGGTACGATCAGGTGGCGCCGTCTGTGGGAAACTGATTTCCCCGTTCTTCTTTTAAAATCTTAAAATAACCAAAGTTTTAACAAGATCCATGGCTGCTCGGGACAACCAAGAAAACCGATCAAATGATGGCATGATTCTCATGCTACGTGAGAGCAACATTCATCCTCCTCCGCACGAGGAAACTGTGCAAGATCACCCGGACGGGAAGACAGCATCGCCTTCGCCCGATCGCGATCAACCTCTGGAGAGATGCCCGGAAACTCTTTTTCCCTCGACTCCTTTAGGATCGGATTTCGCCGCACTGGCCGAAATCCTGAATCAGACAAACCTGCTGCTCCTCGCCCATGGCAAGAAAATCGCCCGTCTCGAAGATAATTCTCGTCGACCACCGTCTCCCGCGAGACCCCAAAGAAGGCGTACTCCCTCTCCTGCCAGGAAGAAGAGGAAAGGGCACGCTGACGAATCAACGGGCGACAAGCATCTTCGCCAGTTCTCCCCACGATCTTCTCCTCCAAGAAAATCAAGAAGGAGCGGATCAAGATCTGCCTCTCCCCGGCGAACGAAGAAATGCGCTTACAGGTCTCCTTCATTCAACTCCAGTGACGACGAGGACGCTCGGGGTCCCCTTTCATCTAAAATCATGGCGGCTAAACTTCCAAGAGGTTTATAGTAGCCCCCACCGCTAGGCTCGTATGACGGAACCACAGATCTAGACGAGCATATCGAGAATATCGATGCGCTGCTCGATTACCGAGGAGTACGGGGAGCAATCAAATGTCGCCTTTTTCCTACAACGCAGAGGAAAGGAGCGATGACATGGTACAAAAGCCTCGAGGCTGAGTCCATCACCTCCTGGAAACAACTTGGACGCACGTTTTCCAGACACTTCACCGCATCAAGGCGGCATCCGAAGACAGAAGCTTCGCTCGAAGCGATCATCCAGGGGAAGGACGATCGCTCCCGTGAACCGCAGGAGCACCGAGGACCCGTCGGTCGGTTCCACAAATACGCACCTCTCCTGGCCTCCAGGGAGAAAATTTTGTCCGAGTGTGCCAACTCGGAGTTCAGGCAGGCAGGGGTACGTTTTCCAAAGCAACAACCCAGCAAACCGGGCACGGATAAAACGAAATATTGCAGATTCCACAAGAGTCATGGCCACAACACAGAAGACTGCATCCATCTCAAAGATGCGATCGAAATTCTTATCAAGGACGTGCACATTAAACAGTTCACCAAATCCAGAGACACTCCTCGACAAGAAGCGCAAGAGACTCAAAAAGTCGAGGAAGCCATACCCATCCCTGTAGATGCGAACATGCAGGTTGCCCTAAGCATTTATCGCCCGGAAGATTTCTTCCTACCGGATCACACCGAGAGTCCGAGATACCTCTCCTCCCATAGTCCATGGGAAACCTTTCCTTCCGCAATGGTCATCTCGGGAGGGGGGTTCAATAAAATCACGGTCGGATCCGTGAAACGGAAATTCGACCAACTGATTACGAAGGGACCCGCGCAAATCTCCACCCTGGACCCACCAAGGGAAGGATCGGTACCCCTTGCCGTTTACCGAGAAGAGCTCCTGGGAGGGGCGCCCAACGCCAGCATTCCTTTGCTCATCCGGGAACGCATGGCAAATCTCGATGTGAGGAGAATCCTGGTGGACCAGGGCAGCTCCTGCGACATTATGTACTCCCAGCTGTTTTCGACACTCCAGCTGAACGAGACACACTTGACTCCGTACGTCTGATCAGACCTGCAGGGCTTCAATGGAGCAGTCTCCCGACCATGGGGCTATGTCGATCTATTTGTCACCTTCGGAGCAGGTGAGACAGCCAGGACGGTCAGAGTCCAGTTCCTAGTCGTGGACTGCCCGTCGCTGTACCAATGCATCCTTGGACGACCAACACTAGTCGAGCTAATCACCGTACCATCCACCGTCCACCTGAAGATGAAGTACTACACTACTTCAAGTAAGGTCGCCACACTACACGGTGACGTCGACGCTGCTCGCAGGTGTTTCGAAGCAGCATCGAAGGGTCTTAGCTCAATATCATACCAACCGAATCCTTCGACATCAAATTCACCAGATGTTCCCAGGGCTTTCCCTCAGGTGGACTCAATCGACCTGGACTGCAGATTCTCGGACAATAGCGAGGGCGTCCAAAGGCTCACAGATTCTCTATCCCGACCAATCCTAGATGGAGAGTTCGAGCTGATTCCCCTGGGAGAGGACCCAGCTCGATGCGTTAAAATCGGGGCACATATGCCCGACTTGGTGAAGTGAAAGTTGGAATCTTGCCTCAAAGGGAACGCAAATCTATTTGCCTGGAACGCTGCAGAGATGTCGGGACTCGACCCCGAGACAGCCTGCCATCACCTCTCCATTGACCCAACGCACAAGGCGGTCGCTCAACGTATAAGGAAGTAGTCGACCGAAAAAACTGAAGCAGCTGAATCTGCTGTTAAAGACCTCCTAGAGGCGAAATTTGTAACCGAGGCCACGTACACAACCTGGCTCTCAAATGTTTTACTTGTGAAAAAATCTAATGGAAAGTGGAGGATGTGCGTTGACTATACCGATCTCAACCGGGCATTCCCGAAAGATGCATAACCTTTACCTAACATTGATAAATTGGTCGACAATTCGTCCGGTTTCAAACTATTGTCCTTCATGGACGCCTACTCAGGGTATAATCAAATACCCATGGCCGTGTCTGACAAAAAATACACGGCCTTCATGACCGAATCGGGCAATTACTTTTACAACGTCATGCCCTTCGGTCTGAAAAACGCGGGCGCGACATATCAGCGCATGATGAATAAGGTTTTCCGAGCAAAAATCGGAGATATGCTCGAAGTATATATGGACGACATGATCGCCAAGTCTCAACAAGAAACGGACCATGCATCCCACTTACGAAAAGTGTTCGATCAGGCACAAAAATGCAAAATGCATTTCAACCCTGAGAAATGCACGTTTGGGGTCCGAGCAGGGAAGTTCCTCGGATTCTACCTGACCGAACGAGGCATCGAGGCCAACCCCGACAAATGTCGGGCATTCGCGGAACTCCCGACTCCTACTTCTAAAAAATCCATACAGTCACTAAACGGGGTCCTCACCTCCCTCGCTCGGTTCGTAGCGAAATCTGCTCAACACGCTCTCCCCTTTTACAAGCTCCTCCGCAAAGAGGCAACTTTCGAATGGACAGAGGAGTGCGAGCTAGCGTTGTCCCACCTAAAAAAGGCACTAAGTGAACCCCCAGTCTTGTCTAGACCCGAAGAGGGGGAGGTACTTTATCTCTACCTCGCTGTTGCAAACAAGGAAGTAAGCGCGACACTCGTGCGCGACCTACCCGAGGGGAAAAAGCCTGTTTATTTTACAAGTAAAGCACTCCATGGCCCGGAAATTTGATATCTCCAGATAGAAAAGGTAGCTTTGGCCCTCCTTCTCGCAGCCAGAAGGCTACGCCATTATTTCCTGGTTCACACCATCATCGTAAGAACCGATCAACCCATAAGACAATTGCTCGGTCGACCAGACATGGCCGGACGAATGTTAAAATGGTCGTTGGAACTATCCGAATTTGACGTCAAATTCGAGGGAAGACAAGCCCTCATAGCTCAAGCGCTGGCCGACTTCGTGGCTGAACTTACTTTCACTGAGCAAGAGCCAAAATCCTCCTCCAGGTGGATTATTTTCCTGGACGGAGCATCCGACCCAGCATGTAGCGGAGCTGGGGTTATCTTAGAAAACAAAGAGGGAAACGTCATCGAAGTATCCCTAACCTTATCTTTCCCCACTTCCAACAACCAGGCAGAATACAAAGCTTTTATAGCGGGCATACGGCTCGCGACCGATTTGGAAGCAGAAGAGATCACAATCTGCACGGATTCTCAGTTGGTCGCAAGCCAAGTCCGAGGAGACTTTCAAGCCAAAAACGATAACATGGTCGAATATCTGGCCCTCGTAAAAGGCGAGCTGAAACGATTCAAAAGTGTGGAAGTCAAACACGTCCCGCGAGAGAACAACATCCGTGCCGACATCCTTTCCAAATTGGCGAGCACTAAAAGGAAAGGAAACAACAAGTCCGTCATACAAAAAATGCTTCCCCGACCTAGCATTAGGCAATCATCGGTCCACGTAGACATTAATCTCGTGGGCGACACAAGCTGCTGGATGACCCCAGTATTTAACTACCTAACTAAGGGAGAATTACCGACCGACCCAAGAGCGGCCAGTACCATACGACGAAGGGCATGCTTATATTCTCTAATAGGTGGACGTATGTATCGTCGAGGATTCTCCACGCCCCTCCTCAGGTGCGTAGAAGAAGAAAACGTCTCGCACGTACTAAGAGAAGTCCATGAAGGAATCAACGCGCAACATCCTGGCGGACGATCGTTGGCTCGAAAAATTCTTCGGGCAGGGTACTATTGGCCCACACTTCAACACGACGCAAAGGAGCACGTGAAAAGGTGCGACAAATGCCAACGACACGGGGATGTGCACGTAGCACCCCCATCCAAGTTAAAATCATTGTCATCGCCCTGGCCATTCGCGTGGTGGGGGATGGATATCTTAGGACCATTCATCGTCGGGTCCGGTCAAAATAAGTACTTAATTGTGGGCGTCGACTATTTCACCAAGTGGATAGAAGCTGAGGCCTTAGCCAAAATCACTACGCTCAACATACTACGTTTCTTCAGGAGAAACATCCTCGCCTGGTTCGGGATACCGCTCACCATCGTGACCGACAACGGCACTCAGTTCATGGATAAACACTTCAAAGAATTCGTCGCATCAATAGGAACGAAACAACATTTCTCTTCGGTCGAGCACCCCCAAACTAACGGGCAAGCAGAGGCCGCGAATAGAGTAATCCTAAGAGGTTTGAAACGAAGACTAGACGAGCATAAAAAGCACTGGGTTGAGGAGCTACACAGCGTACTATGGGCATATAGGACCACACCCCACTCAACAACTGGAGAATCCCCATTCCGATTAGCGTATGGAACCGAGGCGGTGATCCCCATAGAAATGCACGTCCTATCCAGACGCACAGAATCCCCTATGGACCAAGACACCAACTCCGAGGCTTTGAGGGACGAGCTCGACCTGATCGAAGAAGTTTGATTAGAAGCTGCTCTTCGAGAAACCATTCTCAAACAGAAAATAGACGCTCGGTATGATTCTAAAGTCATAAGACGAACGTTCGAGGTAGGTAGTCTTGTTCTTAGAAGAAATCACAGGGATCCCCGTGAGGGAAAGTTTACACCCAACTGGGAGGGTCTGTATCGCGTCCGAGCAAAAACCGAAAACGGAGCCTATTACTTAGAAAATTTACACGGGGAAGAGCTTGCTCGGCCTTGGAACGCCGAGAAACTCAAGCAATATTACAGCTGAATCACAAAGTCGCCTTGCTCAACTCTCAAGCGAGGAGCGAAAGGACCGACTGAAGACTGCGTGCCTAGGTACAAGCACGACAACCCAAAAATGACATAATCAAGCAGGATCTCCTTCCGAGGGAAATAGAAACTTGCCGCATGGACGGATACTCAAACGAGTCCGACGTCGCCTAAGTACCATGAATAGGCAAAACCCCAGGTCGCGATGGGACGTTCAAGCCGAGGAGCCCGGACCAATACCTTAGCCCGGGCACCGACCAGGAGTAAAATCTCCAGAATCTACTTGGTCCCCCAAACCAATGGAACACAAACAAACCCCGTGCACATTAAATCACATCCAATCGAGTGCAAAAACGCACAACAAACACTTAGCATTTAAAATATAGAAAACTGTCCTCCGACGGACGAGCAATTGAACAACGGAGATAACAAAACAAACGACCATTAATTAAACATCAGAATGTGAACATAAAATTGCAACCTCGAAGGGCCGACTTGTTCATATTTAATTACAAAGGGGACTACGCCCCAAAAGAAAAATAAGACATAAAATTACAAGGCACACAGGCCAGAAACTAATTTCCCTCGCCCTCCGGGCGGCCTTCTTCCTGGCGAGCCTCCTCCTGCTCCGGTTGCGCTTCAGGTTGATCAAGCTGAACGATCGACCCCGGCTGAGAATCATCCACCACCAGGTCCGAAGGAACCACGATCTGGCCGTCCTCGATCTTATACAGGTAGCTGATTCGATCAACGTCCAAAGCCAGGTCGGGATGAAGAACCCTTATCTGATCCACCGCATTCTGGAAACTGAGCTCAGTTGATGAGTTCAGATCTTCCATGTCTTGGTCGATCCGAGCAAGAAACTGAGCCCTCGTTACCAGGCTTTTGGTCTCATCATCCTCGTCCTCCTTCGGGCAGAAAGCGTCCTTCAGCTTTTTATTTTGTTCCAGCACCCTTTTCTTGTCGACCTCCAACTTAGCAATGACGTTGGCCCGTTCAGTTAACTCCTCGGCCGTGGCTTTAGCCTCTTCGGTGGCCGTCTTCAGTTTCTCCTCAGCGGCAGCCAGCTGCTCCTTCATCCTACCCATCTCCCTCTCCTGTCCAGGACTCCCTTCAGCCGTCAGCCAGGCCATTGTCAGGACCCGCATGACCACGTTTGCATCTTGGGCCAGGGATAACCGCCGGGCAGGACGATCCATGCCTTCCAGGAACAAGGAATCCGCACGGTCCACCTCCATGCTCGTCCCCTCGAAGAAGTTGCGCTTCACGAAGCACGACGGCAACCCATGCTTCGGCTTCGGAGGAGCGTTGGCCGTCAAGTCCACAGTGGCTGCGGACTTATGTTTCTTCATCAGAGAGCCAGTCGAGGCGCTCGGAGAGCCTTGGACCAAGGGGTCCGACCCCGAACCACTTGTCTCGGTCAGCTTGGTCTGCACAACCCTTGATCTTTTCTTTTGTTGCTGACGCAGGCGTTCTTGGATTTTATCAAGTGGGTTCGACAGAGAGCCTGAAAAAAGAAAAGGATTAGATTAGTCGTGGACGACAAAATTAAATCAAAGATATGACTAATAAAAATAAACAAGATACCAAAGAAGTCGGACACTTCCTGCCCGGTATTGCAGGCCAGTAATTCGGTAACATCGATCAAGGGACGCTCCAAAGCTTCCCCCCCGCCATCCTGCTCAAGCATAAATTTTCCCTCTCCGTCCAGCAGGGGGGTCGGAGTGAAAGACGCTATCAATCTTCTGAAGGCCTCGAAACTGGCCGCGTCATCATCATTCAAAGAGTCCCCCACCTGGACGAACTCACCAACAGGTTTCTCATAATGAGCGTAACTCCAGGAAAAAGGGAACAACCAAAGCCTCCTCGGGATCACCTGCCCTTGATCGTCGAGCTTGGGTTCATCATTCTCGTTGGTGTCTATCCCTAAAAATCTCATCGCCCTCACGGCCACCGTGCTCGCGGGTTTGATCAGAAAGTAGTAGGTTTTAAAGGCTCGAATAGATTCCGAATGGGCCGTGAAAATCTTCGTCCTCTGTTTGAAAGACACGAACCCCTTCCGATCAGTTCCTCGCCCGACTTGGCGCTACAGGGAGAACAGACGGAAAAATAGAGGAAGCGTGGCACCAACACCCAGATGGGCACACGTCATCTCAAACCCTTTCAGGAACGCGTATGAATTGGGATGCAGCTGGGAAGGAGCAACGCATAGATGCCCGAGCACTGCACTCACAAAATCACTGAAGGGCAAAGTTACCCCCAGGACCGAGACTGCATATTCATACATAGAGAACGCCCGACCTCTGAAATCTGAGAAGATGCGGTCGTCGTCTCCCGGGCAAGTTACAACCCAATCAGTAGGGTCGCCGATGACAGGCAGCGGCTCCATTCGAGGTCTTGAAAATGAGGACACATTGTCCAACAGATCCTCCACCACCCATTCTTAGGGCGAGATACTCGTCTGTTCGGGACACTGAGGCGAATCTGTTGATGCTCCTTCTTCTGTAGTACTCATACCGGAATCTCCCGAGGAACTCCTGGAACCGGAGGGGACTGACGCAGAAGATCCTGAATCTTTCGAGGACGTCTCTTCCGAAGACATGTCCAATGGATCCAAGAGCGAGTTTTTACCTGAAAAGTAGAGGAAAGGCGTCAGTGAATTCGATTAAGAATATCAAATCCACCCTTCCACCGCTCGTCAAGTGAAAGGGCGCGCATCAACTCAGGGACTGGATCCCGAGCTGTAGCCCTGGCTGACCATCGCTCGGAGCAATGGCTTATGCCCAACATCATGAATTACGGGATCTAACCTATATATTTGTCAAATGCCAAGTCAAGGTCAACCAGCACTTATGTTGACCATGAGTTAGGGTTTGCAGCTGAGCGACTATGGTGGCAGAAGTCCTAAAGTTTACCGGTTCTAAATCTAAGACTACCGTTAAAACTATCCTAAACCGCATGCATTTCTATGATACCTAAGCTATAAACACCTAAAATAGTGAAAAGGAACCGTACCTTACGCTTGAGAAGACATTTTTGAAGAAGGTATGTGTTCTGGAAATGGTGGTCGGCAAGGAGATGCGGTGGTCGACGGCTGGGAGTGGTGGCAGTTGAACGAGCAAAGCGTCGGAGAAGAAGATGATGAGAAAAGTTCAGAATGGGGCCTGAGAACCCTATTTATAAGAGGGAAAACACGTGCAAGCACGCGTGACCCCTACACTCTAGCCCCTAGGCTAGCCGTCAAATCTTTAATAAGCGTGAATTCCCAAATATTCCAGCTTTTCGTTTCACATTCTCCCGTCGAGCAACGTACCGGCTACCCGTTCCTCGAAGATCGGCAGCGTAAATTCCTAGCCTTAACACTGCCCGTTCTCGAGCACGAAATCATTTCTAAGTCACTGCTCTTCCGAACAAGCAGTAACTTGGGGGGCTCATGTTCTGGACTAGCCCAATTCCCACAATTGGGCCATACAAACCAACTCAATAGCTGTGCTCGACGTCGAGCAGAATTGGGAATAGTGGTCTCTGCCGACCACAAGCATACCGACCACGACAAAGTTCCCCAACGGCTAGTTTTGACCGTTACCTATTTTTACGGATTCCTCGATCTGCGCCTCACAATATGGACCAATAATCTTCCATTTAGCCCCTTATATAAAGCCTCTCATTTGGGAGGGTCAGGTATTCAATTTCTCTGACCTTTATCTCTTACTTTCTCACTCTTTGCTCGGTTACTTACTTTAGCATCGGAGTGCCTTGCAAGTACACCCCCCTCCTCTCCTCACCGACCATCTTTCATCAGCTCTCGAGGCCAGCCGTATCGGATCCTGATCTCCAGGTACGATCAGTATTGATATTGGAGAATGAAAGCCTCGGTCAAATCTCTCCAATTTCTAATTTTTGCCCTAGTCAGATGAGAGTACTACTCAAGGGATGCCCCAGTCAAGCTATCTTCAAAATAGAACATCCATAGCTTTTCATCCATAGTATAAGCCTTTAACCTTCCCAGGAAGGATTGAAGATGGGTGCGAGGGCAAGATGTTCCATTATATCTTTTAAAGCTTGGAGGTTTGAATTTGTGAGGAATTCTTACTCCCTCTACCAGCCCAATATCCATAACATCAAAACCTATGGAGTTTTGAGACTCTAAAGACTTCAACTTTTCTGCTATCTCGTCCAGACGACGATCATAGACTTCATCCCCTGCTCCAACTATAGTGAATTGTTCCTCCTGAGGGTCCTTTTGCAAGGCACGCCCTCCAGTATTACCCTGGGTATTCTTGATAGCATTAATATCAGGGTTAAGATGAGGTCCAAACTCCGGGGGGTCAGTACAAGGCTGTACATGATCATTGTTGCTGGTACCCCCTGTACTTGGGTGATTTTCTTCAGGAGTTTACCACTCGACCAACTCTCTTAATCTTTATTGGCTTTGGGCCAACCCAGTCATCACTGCCATAAACTGGTTCATCTGAGCCCTCATTTCAGTTCTTTCATTAGCCATCTGGGTTCTCACGTCAGTAAGATCTTGCTGAACCTGGTCCATCTGTAAGCTCGGAAGTTTGTTTCTTGTAGGGTACCGGTGAACTCTATTGATGGGGAAGACTCTCCTACGAGCAATGTTTCCTGAAACCACAACAAAGTGAGAAACAACAACAAAAATACCTACAAAACAAAGAATGAGGTTAATATGCAATGTAGTATGCCTATTTGTCCTTCAAGGGTATCCGGTTTGGTTCTTTAGTTTTGACCTCCCAGACCTCGAGGAATGATGATGTTGAAGAGAATTGAAGCCCATAGAATAACACACAAACCATATATTACAAATTCAAAGGTACATAGTTTATGATTACAACAAGTCCCCATGATGGGTCAAAATTCAACAAAATCAACAAAAGTACAAACAAAAAGAAGTACAAATACAAAGAAATCAAACATCTAGCCTATAACCATCCTCCCTGACTTCTTTCAGTAGAGCATCAGTCACTGGGCCAACTGGATGCTCTGTGATGGTCCTGATAAGAAGGTTCTTGGTGGAAATAGCATTTGTCAAATTCTTGTATTTGTCTTGGTGTTTTGATCTCTTCAACCCTACCCGGAGTTTCAGCTCAGAGATTTCCTTATGTGCTGCTAACAAGGTTTCCTGACTCTTCCTCTCATTAACTTCCAGTTGCTCCATCCTAGCCTGGGTCTTCTGATCTTCCTGCGAACGAGCCTCAGTAATTCTGATCCATCTAGCTTGACTCTCTTCCAAGTAGTGCTCAGCTCTGGCCTTCTGAATCTTTGCTTATTTGCAAGCATTCTTCAACACTAACTCCCCTACTCTATGCCTTCTGATGTAATCATTTGTCTTCTCAATCTTGGTCATGTGATCAATCCGGAGCTTCTCTAACTTCTCATTGTCCAAACGACTATATTTCCTCTCCCAGAGGGTCTTCTTCAGAGTTTCAGAAAGTTGATTATTCCTTTCCTTCAACTTCTCAAACTCCTCTAGACTGACTGTAGCTACAGGTTCTACTGTGGATGGTCCCGGCACATCCTCTAGGGTGAAAGGCATGCGGGTAATTTGTCCTCTGATACGAGACCAATCAATATACTGAGCTGAAGCTATGTTGTTGCAGGTGCCAAGAATGGCAGTCGCTTTTGTCTGAATATTATCCCAAGCCCAGGCTGCTTGTCGGGCAATGGCATGGTTATGCTGAATGTCACAATAAAGGTTTTCTGATAAGTCTTTCTCTCTTAGTGGATGTTGTTGCACCCCAAAATTTGCCCTCACAATACAAGACTTTGTGTGATAAGAAGGTTCACAAGGTTCACAAGACCTTTCATGAAGTTCATGAAGTTTACAAGACACTTTATGAGGTTCACAAGGTTCACAAGATTCACAAGATTTACAAGACCTTTCATGAGGTTCATGAAGTCTACAAGACACTTTATGAGGTTCAAAAGGTTCACAAGGTTCACAATGCTTACAAGACCTTTCATGAAGTTCATGAAGTTTACAAGACACTTTATGAGGTTCACAAGGTTCACAATGCTTACAAGACCTTTCATGAGCTTCATGAAGTCTACAAGATACTTTATGAGGTTCAAAAATTTCACAAGGTTCACAATACCTACCATGAGGTTCACAAGACATGTTATGATGGTTCACCAGGTTCACAAAGTTCACAATTGGTCAGAAGAGTTGACAATCCCCTCAGACAATGCACCTCCTAAGCAGTGCATCCAAAACTAGGGTTTTGACTTTAATCAGGCTAAATGAACTTCCAAGACTTCAAGTGAGCTTCATAACATCTTATATGTGTGTAAGAACCCCCATGACAAGTTTCAAGACTTTTCTCAAAAGTTTGCTCAGTCAGATGATCAGATAAGTCAAAATCAGTCAAAGCAGTTAAAAAGTCAAACTGAGGTCAACTGTGGTCAAACCAAAGTCAAACTTCATGATTTTTTGCCAACATCAAGTATATGAAGTAAAATTCATCATTTGATCAAGGGTTGATCATGATTCATCAAGGAGATTTCAGATCATCAAGAATCAGGAGTTTCTAAATTAGGGTTTCTTCAGTAAAAGTCAACTAAACTTTGACCAGCCATAACTTTCACATGCTTCATCACCAAGTCTCCATCCAAAGCTCATTTTGAAGGAAATTGAATTATCTACAACTTTGTGTCTCATAAGCCAAGCCCAAAAATGCTTCATTTGGAAGGTATGAGCTAAGACATTATAGGTCCTTTTGAAAGTCAACAAAAGGTCAACAACTTCAAAAGGGCATAACTTGAGAATGGTAAGTGATATGGACATGAAACCAGTGGGGTTGGTTAGAGGACTCTTCAAGATTTCGAAAATGTCCAAGAACACCCTCATACCATTAAAATTGAGGGATATGTGCCCTTGCAAAGTTGGGAAATTTTTGGTTGGTTTATGAAGAAAATGGAGGTCTAAAATCAATTTCTTCCAAATGGGCTTGCCATATGATGACCCAATCCACACTATAACATCATGCACGAAATTAAATTGATTTATTCATAATTTTATTCATTTTGTTTTTATTTATTATGATTTTTTATATTAAAAATCATTTTAAATTCAAATAAAATATAAAATAATGAAAATTGAAATTGATTTGGTTTCTAGAAGGTCTTAAATTATATTTAGACTTGATTGATACAAGAATTATGAGGATCATATTAAAATAGCAAGGCTAGATCAAGATATTTCAAGTTTTAAATTCAAATCTTTTTCAATCTTAAAAAGTCCATGAATTTGAACAAAGTCTTGACCTAATTTTATCACATGATATATATACAACACAAAGACACTTACAAGCCACGAATTGCCAGCCTCAAAATCCAGTTTCAAAACTCAAAATTTCATCCAAAAATATCAAATTCGGATTCCAAGGTAGAGAGGATTTCAAAGAGTTTTGAGCATTGCAACACATTTTATGATGTTCATATAACATGTTTGGATCGTAAAAAGCATATGAGACATTCTCATTCACATGAATCGAACCCTTGTTCACCTCATATTTGAATTTTTCGATTCTATAAATTTACTGCGTTTCAATTGATTTTGCTTGCTTAATCGTGTTTGTGTGATGATGTAGAAACTTTCTGGATAATTCTTGTTAAGTTTAGCCGCATGAACCAGGAGATGCCATAGCTAGGGTTTGTAAACCTAATTTAGGGTTTTGTGATTCACTGAATATAAATAAGTTTAAAGGACATGGTTTGACTGTACAAACTGCAAGGATCATATTGCATTCATCAATTTAAGAAAATTTCACTGTTTGCTTGATGTTTGAGAATTCGCAGGGCTTAACACGCAAGAAAAATCGCAACAAAATTCGCATAAAAATTCGCAGGAAAACCTGCGAATTCAAGGAAGAAGATGAAGTGCGTCTGGCGCCAAAAATCAAATTTGAAATTCTGTTTTAGCTTTTGTATTATTAGGGTTATCATATTATCACACGCATGTGCGTGTCCCAGTGGCCAGAAGCATGCCTTGTGAAGTCTGGGGAGCGAGTTCGAATCCAGACTCCTCCAACTATTTTTATGACTTGTTTTGCTTTTCTGATTTTTTAGATTTCGTTTTATTAGTTTTATTTTATATGGGATTTGTTTCAGATAGTGATCACCAATGCACACGCAGCCCAGTGGTAACCTCCTATTCAGGTACAGGGGAGGTCCTGGGTTCAAATCCAGGCCTCCCCATTTTTTTTAAAAACCTTGTTTTCTTATTTTTTTCTTAATTATTATTTTCTATTATATATTGTTATTATTATTAAATTTGTTTTATATTTAATTAACAAAAATCTATCTTAAACTTAATTAAAATTTTATTTTTATAAATTTCATAATATATTTTATAAAGTAAATTTACATATAATTTTAATTTTCATTTATAATTTGTAAATAAATCAATTAATATTTTAATTAAACATTCAAACCCTAATTTTCTTAAATTAAAATACAAAACCCTAATTTTTTTTTATTTGCTCTAATTTTCATTAACTTTCACCTTTAATCTAATTAATTTTTTTTTATTCTAATTAAATAATTAATCATATTTTGTAAATAGTTATTATATTGTTTATTATTATTATTCTAATTATTTTATTTTCTTCTAAGATTCTTTAAAATTGTTTATTTAACTTAAAAAATATTTTTTTCTAAATTTCTATTTTGTATATTTGTACTAACCTTTCTTTTTTATATTTATTTGATACTAACCCCATTTATTTTTAAATTGTGATTATTATTATTATTTTCTACTAACCCAATTATAACTGCTTATTTATTTTGCTTATTGCTTATTTATTTATTTTGCTATTATTTTAAATTGCTTTTATTATTTTTGTAATTGTTCCTGGATGTAATTTTTTGTAATATTTAAATTATTTATTTTTATGTCATGGTTAGTAAAAATAGGGAGTGCAAATATACTTGTAATTTAAAATTAATTTAGATCACTTAATTCAAAAGATAAATATTAAATTGAACACTCACACACGTAAGTCGATCTTTGATCGCCATCTCACTTTCTAGGGTTACCTCTCATTGTTGCCTAATCAAAAGGTCAAGTAGGGTGTATAAAGCAAAAAGTCCCTCAAAGTAAAGTCATCTAGTCCCTTCACAATCAAAGATCAAGTCCTTTAAATGGTTGCCTTCATAGTGATCTTATCCCTTTCGAATAATGATGACAGTCCCTCCAAAATGCTTAATACACCCTACAGTTGCCTACATTAACAGATGACCCTTACTTGTCCCTCACATCCAAGGTAATGACTACCTATTCCTTAATAATAGGGATAGTCTTACCATTTAAAGGATTCAAGAATAGTAAGACTTAAACTTTAGGGTAGGTTTCTCATAGTTACTTGCTCACTATTTAAAAACTTTTCAAACATTTCACAATTTCAAACAATTTTCAAACACAAGTTTTTTACGCATCCGTACATGGATCATTATCAAACTCTTATGAAAATTTCTATTCACACACTTCACATTTTCAAAAACAATTCAAAGTGAGCTAAGTAACTAAGAGCCCATGGATAACCATGGATGTAAAGGGTGCTAACACCTTCCCTTTACATAACCTACCCCCCAGACCCAAAAATCCTTTAAAAGGTCTTTCCTGTTCTTTTATGCCTTTCCTTTGGATAAAATAAAAGTCGGTGGCGACTCTTGCTATCCGCAACATTTAACTAAAGTCAGTTCTCCCACCGTGTTACAGAACTGGCGACTCTGCTGGGGATTTAATATTAAAGAGGGGTACCCTTAGGAATTAGATCACTCTTAAATTGTTTGCCTTGTTTGCTTTATATTACTTGTTTGTCTCTTATGTGTGAAAGATCCTAACCCGGATCTAGTGTACCTTAGGTAAATGGCAATAGACCAAGGAAACTGTACGGCGTATACCGATATGGTTGATCTGGTGGCCATAGTTAGTGTGACTTCTTGGTTGGTGCTTATGTTTCTTAAGTCAAGTTGAGGATAATATGAGGCTGCCATGTGTTGTCAATGCACTAACTAACTTTTAGAACCCTAGTTATCCCATCTTAGCCTTTAGAAAAGTAGTGAGATAACCGGCTTTGGTGCAGACTGAAGTTGGTTGATACTCGATACTACGCTCATTGAGATTCTGAACTTGGAGGGTTTTGGTTGGCAAGTAAGTTGCCTACTGAACAACCACCCTTGTGAAGGATCAATGATATTGAGATCCCTTAGAACCTGTTTACTTTTGTAGGGCAGGATGAACCATCTAACTTCAGGGGAGGGTACTTACCTTTGAACCTCATGCAAGCCTTTAAACCTAGGGTTATAGTGTGACTTGTTTGTGTGTGCCACATGTTTGTGATTGAACATAACATCATGACATCATCATGCATCATAAGCATAGCATTTTCACTAACCATTTCAAGGACCAAAGGATTTATCTTTGTTCTTTGTTGCAGGTCATGGCTTCTGTTCGTAGAAACACCATCAGGATCAACTTTGTGGGCATACCTGCTAAGCTTAAAGAGTTGGTTTCCCAAGTGTCTGATCTTTCCCAGTTTATCAAGAGACATGGTCATCTATTGGATCTAGTCACCTCAGGGTTCAATGAAGACATGATGAGTGTGCTGTTTCAGTTCTTTGACCCTAAGCACCATTGCTTTACATTCCCTGACTATCAACTGGTCCCTACAAGGGAAGAGTTCTCTAAACTTCTGGGTATACCTGTTCTTGATCAAAGACCCTTCACAGGCTTGGAGAAGGAGCTTAAACCAGAGGTTATTGCTGCAGCTCTGCATCTGAAGAAGTCTGACATTGTTCTATAAACGAGAAGCGGAGTCAAGGGTATTCTTGCCATGGTGTTGATAGAAAAGGCTCAGGTGTTCTTGAAGGCCATGAGCTATGATGCTTTTGAGGAGATCTTAGCCTTGCTGATTTATGGCTTAGTATTGTTCCCCAATCCAGATCAGTTCATAGACGTTCATGCCATCAACATATTCCTGAGTCACAATCCAGTGCCTACATTGCTTGGAGACATTCTACATTCTCTTCACACCCGTACTACAAGGGCAAGAGGAACTTTGATGTGCTGCATACCTTTGCTCTCTAGGTGGTTTATTTCTCCCCTTCCTCGCTCAGTAATGAAGAATGAGCAAGGGTTCAGGTGGTCCAAGAGGATTATGTCACTCTCTCATTCAGATATCCATTGGTGCTCCAGATCTATGGAGAATGTCACCATCATTGACCGTTGTGGGGAGTTTCCTAATGTGCCACTTCTAGGCATAAGAGGAGGCATCACCTACAACCCCTCTCTAGCTTTACGATAGTTTGGTTACGCTCGGAGTGATGGCCCACATGACATGTTAATCCAGGGCATTGTGTTTGACTACGACGACGATCTTCAAGGTTACCGTTAGAGATTCATACGAGCATGGGGAAAAGTAAACAGGGTTGACAGCAAGACACTGGAGCCTAAGTACACTATTCCTATGGAGGCTTATCTCAGATGGGTGCGATCTCGGGCTCAGACTCTCATGATGCCATATCCTGCTATCCTGCCAGTTACCATGGAACCTGTTGCTGAAGGAGACACTGCTTATACCATCCTTCACCCAGACATGCCTACTGACATGGAAGACTTGCAGAGATCCTGGATCCAACTGAAGGAGCAAAGGGATACTTTCGAGGCTCATTACAAAGCAAGCCAAGAAAGAATCCTGGAACTAACAAAGCAACTTCACGAGGAACGGAATCTCAACTCATACCTCAACACAAAGAGGAAACGTCCATGGGAGACTTAAAACCCCATCTTTTGTACTTATTTCATTTCATTTTTTGTAAGCCCAAGAGGCAAAACAAATTTATTACTAATAAAAGTTTACCTTCTTGTTTGTTTAAGCAAATTTAAATCCTGCGGTCCTTGAAAACATTGCATATGCATTCACATATCATTTCATTACATCACAGGTTTATAATTGTGCACAGGTTTCTCATCTTCTCGCTGTTTATTTAAGCAATGGCTCTTGAACAAACAGTTAAGGATCTCAAGGCACAAAATGCACAGTTCCAAGAGCTGATCCTGAACCTGACCAAGGGGCAGGATGAATTGAAGACACTGCTGGCCAAGAAGACTAAGAAGACTAGAAGGTCAGGTGGCCTGATCAACATGGGAAGAAGATTCAAAGGTCTTGCTAAGACCAAAGAACCAGTTGAAGACTATGAATCTGAAGAGTCTGAAAAAGAGGGAGGCATTTGTCGCTCCCGATAAATGGGACATGCCCAAATAAAGGTACAGACGCGAACGGTCGGCGAAAGGGACAATGAGAACACACAGCAGTGAACTCACTGGAGATGAAAAGAGTCGCCAGCTAGGCATTTTTATCCCGGAGGAAAGGCAATGCTGCATAGACCTAGAAAGAGATGGATAAGACGGTTGCGAACCAGAGAGACTGAGAAAGGGGGTCGGTTACAACCTGGGAAGGTATTAACACCCAGATTGTCCGTCGTACTCGACGGGATCCACGCTTAAAAGATTTGTGTTTTAAAGGGGTAGTGTCAGTGCAATCTGTGTATAAAGAGCTGGAAAAGGATGTACAGGTGTCAGTGTTGAAGAAGTGTGAAGTGTAGTATATACAGTGTCAGTGTAGGAACAGGAATAAGATGCTCAAGATCATGAGGCTAAAGAATGAAGCTGGAAAGAGGGGGAATGTACAGAGACTTTTGTTCGATAACTGTTAAGTTATGCCTACGTATCCTCTCGTGCAATGAGGAAGTCAGAACACTGTAGTTCGACCCAAAGAGACTGAAAGATAAATTGACTTGTGAACTGCTTACTTGCCTATGCTCAAGTGTATGACCTGTCTGGCTCAGGTGCAAACTGTCTTGCATTAGACGGAAGAAGCAGGTTCTCGTTTATGAGTGAAGGTGATGAGAAAAGAATCCCGGAGGAAACGATTATTGTTTGTTTTTGAGTTTTCAGTCTTTTATTGCTTTTGAAAGTTTGTCATAAGTTAATGAGCTTAAGTCTAAACCAATGGATTTAGTAAACTCATCACATCTTCCCTCTGATTAGGGGTAATGAGAATACCTTAAGTGTGAAGTCAGCTTCTCACACTTAATCACCTTTGGTGTAGGATTAAGATCATTAACCTACTTGTGATTATTTAGATGTTTTTGTGGTTTTTGTTTAGTGTTAAGTAATGAGGTTAAGCCATAATCAAGGATTAAACAGACTCATTACACCATCCTAATAGAAGGATAATAGATGAGAATGTTTAAGCTGAGGAAAGCTCCTCAACTTAATCCATGATTAGGGATTAAACTCATGGCAAAACAAGCCTTTGGTTAAGTGGATTTTATTTAATGGTATGATGATGAAGTGGATTTTATGATTTGTAAGACAACTTGAGGGGGACTTGTCCATTAACACTAGGGTTAGTCCTTCTTGACCAATTAAGGAAGAATTAGAACCCTAATGCAAGGCCCAAGTTACAAGTGTGATGTCTTGATGATTATTAAGTGGATTGATTAAGAGATTTAAACACATTAAGGGTTTAACACTTAGGATTAAAGTTATACACTCCATCCTAAGAGAAGGATGCAGGCATAAGCTTAATCACAAAGCCTTAAAGCCTTTAGGGTTTAGTCCCTGATTATGAGATGAGAAGAGAAGACTCCAGAGAGACACAAAGGTAAAACTAAGAGGGGAGACTAAACAAAACCCTAATCATTGTCATACATGGTTGTTCCTAAGGTTTGTGAGGTTTGCAAGAGAAGTCTTCAATGGAACCACCAGGAAGCAGATGAAAGATCAGGAGAAGCAAAGTAACTTGCTTCACTTAAGAAGTCAAGTCACTTGAAGAAAGAAAATGATAAAGAAAAGAATGAACAAGCTCAAACTCAAACACATAACAATATGCAGCATGGGTGCAAGAGAGATGAAGAGAAGGTATGAGAAGTGAAGGCAAATTCACTTCTCAAAATCACTTACCACCTGAAAGGTTAGAAAAGAAATGCAATGCAATGCAAAATGGGATGGAATGACATGATGCAAACCAAAACCAGAAGCATATTTATGATGTTAATGATGCTATGAGATGCTACAAACCAGAAACAACACGTGTGGATGATCATACAAGCTTATGAGTGCAGATGAAGCAAGTTAAGACACATGATCTTACATGAAAAGTTATGAGATGTATATGGCATACAACATGGAAAATGAGAGATGCAATGATCAAACATGCTTTCAATATGTCTTATGATGTTAAATGAATCACATGGAGGCATGGAATGTCATGGCAAGTCATGTTATGCAAGAAAATGCAAGATGGATGCATATGGAAGCCCAAATTAGGGTTTATGAACAATACATCAAACACAAACCAAAATCAGAAGAAAACATTAAGATAAAAAATTGAAAATGCACTCAAAGGACCCCTAATCCTATACTAACCCACTGTCCAAAGGAGAAGTCCCAACTCTTAACCTAACTCAAGATATGATTTTCCTAAGTTTTCTAGGGTTTTAGGGTTCCTTAACAAGAAAATTACCAAACAAATTGAAAATGAAAGATCAAATCATGGCCATTTAATCTCAAAAACTACATGCTAGAAACAATGCAATGCAAGAAGAATCAATGTCAAACTCTTTAGGGTTAGGCAGAAATGATTTTTTAAAGTTTGGATCAAAATAATGCATAAAAAATGATTTTAATTCAATGAAAAATTCTCAAAATGCGTCAAGATCAAAAAAGAAATTTGGTTTGAAGGTTGGACAATGTTTCTAAATGTCTTAGAACATTTCATGAATTTTTTGGTGATTTTTAAATACCTAAAAGTATTTTTAATAAATTAATTTTCATTAATCAATTAAAAATAAACTTTTAAATATTTAAAAATACTTTTTTTAATGCTTAAAATGAAAATAAAAATATTTTTGTGTTTTAAAAATTAATGAAACTCTTGGTAAAAAATTTCATAATTTTTAAAGCCTTTTTACTATTTTTAATAAATTGTATAAAACAAATGAATTAAATATGAAAATAAAATGAATTTAAATGGAAAAAGAAAAAGTCAGCCAATCTAATGGCTGGGATTCAAATCCCAGGACGTGGGAGCTGACCACGCGCGCAAACGAACGAACCACATTCAAACTCAGCTAATTAATGCTTATGCCCTAATGACACCCTTAATTACTTTCAGGCGACCGGAACAGTGTTCCGGTCGTCTTCTCCGATCACCCCAAAAACCAATCTCACTCTAAACGCTTCTAAAATGAAATCTAAAAACACAGGAATGATCCCCACTCACTCACGAATCAAAACCCCCAATCAAAACATATTTATCACTCCTAAAATGGCTGAATCGAAGCAAACAAAATCTAGGGCAAAAAGTTTCAGAAGCATGTTAAACTCTCATCTCTCCACCATTTTCAAAACCAAAGACATATTCATGATCAGGGAGGCATATAGAACAGCTTAGGAACTTAAAAAATCATTTCTGGGAAAAATGTTCTTGAGCTACCTGAGTTTTGAAGCTTTCAGTTCACAGCTTTCTGGGTGCTTTCCTTTGTGCTATCCACTCCTCTTGTGCTCCTGATGAATCCTTGATGCTTAGAAAAGATTTATGCTGGCTGATTAGGGAGATTGAACAAGTTCTGTTCAAGCTCAGGTGAGAATGGAGTTTGTGATTCATGCAGTTTCAGGCAAAGGTGAAGGGTTCTTTGTGATCAGGATGATGATTTGAGAAGGTTTGTGAAGTTTGTTCAAGTGTTTGTAGCCTGTATGAAGAGTTTCGAAGGCTTTGGCTTTGAGAATGAGAAATGGGGAAGCTGAGTTCTTGCTGGTTTCAGGCTTATGTCTTGTTGGTTTGGGTTCAATGAAGCAAGGTGAGTTGATTGGTGAAGCTTGTTTGAATGTTGGTGGCTTGTGGAATGAGATTCGAAGGCTTTTGCTTGAGGGAGTGAAAATGGGAATGTGATGCTAAGGCTTGTTTCAGGCTGGCTTGTTATGTGAAATGGATGGCATTTGATCCACATAAACAAATCCCATTGGTCAGGTGATGTGACTTGGCCTGCTGTGATAGGTGAGCTAGCTCTTGCAAAAAGTCCACTCTTGTGTAAGAGAAAGCATGGGCAACTTCTAGCTTGGTACAAGGGGTGTGGGCTGCGCAGCATGGTGAGGGGAAAGGCTAGGGTTGGTTCAGCAGCCAAGGCAGCAAGTGGATGGAAGTGTGATGATGGTTTTGCAACTTGTTTACTTTTAGTTCACATGAAAATATCTTGCTCCCAAGGCCATGAAACATGAGAAATTCTTAGTCCATTCTGAACTTTAGGGTACATGTGATGTTTGTGTGATGGTTAGACATGAATTAGAAGTTACAAATGCCTTGGTACAAAGTTTTTGCAAGTTTTCCATTTGGTGCATATTTTGAAAATTAGTGATTTTTGCCAACTTTGACACACCATAACTTTTGATCCAAAATGAATTAGGTCATGTTCTTCTACTTTTTGAAAAGGGAAAGATCTAATCTACAACTTTCATGACCAAAGTTTTTCCATTTGAAGCATTTTTGGATCAAAAAGCAAGGGTTGAAAAAGTTGCATAAAATGACATTTCATTAAAAGTCAACCATGCCCTAAAAAGTCAACTTTGCAAAAACATGTAATTCTTGAATTTTGTGAACTTCAACCTTCTTCTATGATCAAATAAAGATCATATACACCCAAAATGATGAATATCACCCCTTGGTTGGGTCATTGGGGGCCTCAGATGCCCTGATTTTGCACTGACTTGTCCAGAAAGTCAACTCTTGATCAGATGACTTCCCCATGGAATTTCTTCATGAAAATTGATATGCATACTCCCTATACCATATAGAGACCAATAGAAACAAGAATGACCAAAAAATTTGGAGTTATGGCCTCTGAAACCAAAACCCTAATTTTAGGTCATCTGTGTAGTTAAACCTGGCTCTGCTTCCATACCAATCCCAGTCCTTGTGATTCTTTGGCATTATTGACTTTGAGAAGATGTAATATGATGCTTGAACACATATAGACCCCTTTGAAGTGATTGATGACCTTTGGAGTGGCTCAAGAAGCCCTTGGATTGCTCAGATCACAAACCCTAGATGCAGATGACTTAGAACCAATGCAATGAATCAAAAATGTGATATGAGATGTTATGATTGTGTTTATGCATATGAAATGATCACAAGCCATGGTGTGAATGGGTGAGGGCAAATTTGGGGTGTTTACAGCTGCCCCTATTCAAACATAAGTTAGCTGTGCAGGTTGTAAGCGACGGCTTAACAGGCAAACAAGATAACTTGTGGTTGAATACCAAAGACAGTCCAAAATTTGCACTCACAGAATGAAGAAGAAAAGGGATATAGATTTTAAAAGAAAATAAAGTATATTGTAAAGTGTGGGTGACGGAGGACGACCGTCGAGCAGAGGACGACTGCTGGGTAAAGAGCAATGACGGGGACGGCCGACATGCTGGGAAAAGTGCGGAAAATAAAGCAATGACGGGGACGGCCGACATGCTGGGGATAAAAGAATTATGATGGGGACGGCCATCAAGATAAAGCTGTAAGATTCTCTGGGGATTTAATGAAACATGACGGGGACGGCCATCAAGTTCATAAAGTAAAGTAACCAACGATGGGGACGGCCATCGGGCTAAACTGAAGGGAAAAGGGACCACGACGGGGACGGCCATCGGGTTAAAGAATAAATGAAATAAACAGATGATGAGGTACGGTCATCAAAGGTGAAGGACGATCACCTAGCAGGGGACGGCTGCTCTGTTGGGGATAAGATGAGGGACGGTCATCTAAGGTGGAGGACGACCACCAGGCAGGGTACGGCTGCCGAAAATATCGCGACATAGGACGAATGCCGGATAAAGGTCAACGATGGGGACGGCCATCGGATGAGCATGATGGAGGACGACCATCAAGAGGTGGAGGACGACCACCTAGCAGGGGACGGCTGCTCTCAAGGTTTATCATGACATAGGACGAATGCCAGATAACCAAAATCAACAATGGGGACGGCCATTGGATAAAATGATGAAGGACGATCATCAAAAGGTGGAGGACGACCACCTAGCAGGGGACGGCTGCTAAAAAAAACAACGATGGGGACGGCCATCGGGTGAGCATGATGGAGGACGATCATCAAGAGGTGGAGGACGACCACCTAGCAGGGTACGGCTGCTCTCAAGGTTTATCATGACATAGGACGAATGTCAGATAAAAAGAAAATGCTTTGTTGGCGATCTACTGGGGAATAGTAAACACGGACGAGTGTTTACATCCAAGAAACAAAAGGTATAAGTGTTTTGGTATTGTGTATAGATTAAAGATGCGGACGAGCATCCCTAAGACTACGATACGGACGAGTATCGGGTAGAAACAAATACTGACTCGTGTTCAGAGATGATGATACGGACGAGTATCAACTGGTTAACAGAGAACACGGACGAGTGTTGAATCTGAGAGGATTCTTCTGGGGAATAGTAGACACGGACGAGTATCTATATTCAAGAAGACAAAAGCGTTTGACACAGTGTATGGATTAAAGATGCGGACGAGCATCCTTAAGACTATGATACGGACGAGTATCATGTAGAAACAAACTCTTGACGCATGTTCTGAGATGATGGTACGGACGAGTACCAACGAGTTAACAAAGAACAAGGACTAGTGTTGAATCAGAGGGGATTTGGGTGGTATATACAAGACACGGACGAGTATCTGTATAAGAGTGGTTGGTATATAGATGAGTATTTAACTGCTGGGGAGAGTGACACGGACGAGTGTCAAAAGGAGAAGAGTGTAGTATGAACAAATATCTGATATACAAAGTACGGCCGACTGCGCTGGGGATGTGACACGGACGGGTGTCAAAAGGTTGTATAAGTGAGTGTATGTGAGTGCAAAGAGGACGTCTTTGGTTTTCTGCTGGGGTTATGACACAGATGGGTGTCAAAAAGTATCTGTAATACGAATGTTATTGTTTGCACAGGGTGTTAGGGTGACTTTACTGGGGAATGATGACACGGACGGGTGTCAAAGGGAGCATATACTGGTGTTTGTGAATGTGAGGCAACTGCTTTTGCTGGGGAACTTCCGCTGGGGATATGGGGGAAGTATTTTGTACATTGACGGATTGTCGATATTCGCAAGTGTTGATTCGAAACATGGCTCATGATTATGCTTTATGCTTGATTTTTGCCGTAATGCTCCGTGTTAGACGGAATGCTACGCTTTGTGGGTGAATATGATGTGAATGCTATGATTATGCAAAGATACCAAACCGGGATTCGGATCCCGTCGCTACGAAGATCTTCGGCCGATCTGTTTGGAATGGACATCCCAGCTGGGAATGAGATCATTGGTAGATCTGTCATGAGGTGATATCTGCTTGGGGATATGGGTCAATGATAGACCTATTCCAATAAATGAGAGACCCAGCTGGGGTTTGTAGCAGCTTTCTCCACTCTGTTGTGATCCTTCATGCGTTGCTCTTCTGGATAGAGGTTGAAGCTTTGTGGGGAGATGGTCCCCTGACTTTTGCATTTTGGCTGAGGATGAAATGACAACTCGGCTGGGGGAAACAATAAGTGGTAACTCATCTGGGGAGAAAGCACTTCGGGTGCTAAAACTGAGTGTTGACTTATCAGCTTGCTGGGATAAAGCTTACATGCCCCAAGTTGCGTTCTGGATTCCTGTAGTCCTGAAAAGATAGAAACGCACAAGTATTCCCGGGGTATCCTTTACTGGTTTCCGTCATAGGAGTTTAGACACCCCGAGAGTAAACATATTTCCTGCAAGCACGTGTTTTTACTTTTGAAGGTAAACATCTGTACTCTATGCAATCAGTTTTTTAGACATCAGACATTTTCTTGCGAATAAAATGTACAAAACGAGACATGACTGAAAATCTGATTTTATTAATTCATATGCCCTGAATTGGCGAGATACAGTCAAAGAAACATATCCCCTAAAATGAGGAGATTGTTACAAATTGAGAAACAAAATGCTGGCAATGTTGATGACGCTTTAAGGAGCTTCCTTTTTACTATGACTCGTATGACTTTTGACGTTCTTCTCGTCTTTCTTTCTGAAGAAAGCTGATTCTGATTGAAGCTTGATCCTTTCGAAGCTTACCAAGTTGTAAACGATACAGACGAATTCAAAGTGCAGTTGTTCGCTTATTCCCTTATTTTGCATGGATCGCCCTTTCGGGTTTTCAATCCATCGGGATACCCATTTTTGCCTGAGCTGTCCAATGCGGCTTTTCAACTCAGCGGGTGTACATTTTGTTTATTTTCCCTTATTTTTGCCCGAGTCTTTTATTCTGTTTTTGACTCGCTGGGATGCCCTATTCTTGCCTAGACTTACATTCTGTTTTTGTGTCCAGCGGGTCATTTTTATGCAAAGTATTTTTTTAACTGCATCTGAATTCACAGGGGACGGGAAATCTTCACCATCCATGGTACGGAGCGTCAGTGCTCCACCGGAAAAAACCTTCTTTAACACAAATGGTCCTTCGTAATTTGGAGTCCACTTGCCCCTGTGGTCTGTATGAGGAGGGAGGATTCTTTTCAGCACAAGATCCCCTACTTGGTACTCTCGGTGCCTAACTTTCTGATCGAAGGCTTTCTTCATTCTCTTCTGATATAACTGCCCATGAAAGATTGCAGCCAATCTTTTCTCTTCGATCAGACTCAGTTGTTCGTATCGGGCCCGAACCCACTCTTCTTCGTTCAGCTTAACATCCATCAATACCCGTAGGGAGGGTAATTCAACTTCGACAGGTAGGACTGCTTCCATACCATACACAAGCTGATACGGTGTTGCCCCAGTGGATGTTCTGATTGACGTGCGGTACCCGTGCAAGGCAAATGGTAGCATTTCATGCCAGTCTTTGTAGGTGATTACCATCTTCTGTACAATCTTCTTGATATTTTTATTTGCTGCCTCAACAGCGCCGTTCATCTTCGGCCTGTAAGGAGAAGAATTGTGATGTTGAATTTTGAAGTCCCGGCATAGCTCTGCCATCATTTTGTTGTTTAAATTGGAACCATTATCAGTAATGATTCGCTCGGGAACTCCATATCGACAGATGATATCTCTCTTCAGAAATCTTGCTACCACTTGTCTTGTAACATTGGCATAGGAAGCTGCTTCGACCCATTTGGTGAAATAGTCAATAGCAACCAAGATGAATCTGTGGCCATTCGAAGCAGTCGGTTCGATCTTGCCAATCATGTCAATGCCCCACATAGCGAAGGGCCAGGGTGAAGACATTATATTCAAAGGATTAGGAGGCACATGTACTTTATCTGCATAAATCTGGCATTTATGGCATTTTCTGGCGTAGGCACAACAGTCGGCATCCATTGTGATCCAATAATACCCTGATCGTAGCAATTTCTTAGCCATGGCATGTCCTCCAGCATGGGTACCAAAGGATCCTTCGTGCACTTCATGCATTAACAAATCTGCTTCTGCCTTGTCAACGCATCTGAGGAGTACCATATCAAAGTTTCTCTTATACAGGGAACCATCAGTGTTCAAAAAGAAGCTACCAGCAAGCCTTCTTAAAGTCTTCTTATCGTTGGAGGATGCCCCAGGCGGGTATGTTTGGTCCTCTAAGAAGCACTTAATGTCGTGGAACCAAGGCTTATCATCTTTAACAACATCTGCTGCGAACACATATGCTGGTCTGTCAAGTCTGGACACTGAGATCTGTGGTACAAAGTTGGCAGCCTGAACTTTGATCATGGATGAAATGGTAGCCAGAGCATCTGCAAACTGATTCTCGTCTCAAGGGATATACTCAAGCTTGACTGTTGTAAAGAAAGTCAATAACCTCCTTGTATAATCCCTGTAAGGTATCAGATGATCCTGGTGTGTATACCATTTGTCGTTGGTTTGATTGATTACCAGAGCTGAATCTTCGAATACGGTCAATGTCTTGATCCTGAGATCAATGGCTTCCTCAAGACCCATAATTCAAGCATCGTATTCAGCTTCGTTGTTAGTGCAGTTGAAAGTGAGCTTTGCCGAGAAAGGCATGTGAACTCCTTTAGGTGTAATGAGTACTGCACCAACACCACGACCATTCATATTAACAGCCCCATCAAACATCATAGTCCATTCTTCTTTCGGGTCAGGCCCTTCAGTGTGAACAGGCTCTTCGTGATCTTTTGCTTTTATGAACATGATGACTTCATCGGGGAAGTCAAATCTCATAGGCTGGTAATCATCAATAGGTTGCTCAGCAAGATATTCAGACAATACACTGCCCTTGATGGCTTTCTGAGAGGTGTACTGGATGTCATATTCTGTGAGGATCATTTGCCATCTTGCAACCCGTCCGGTAAGAGCTGGCTTCTCAAATATGTACTTAATTGGGTCCATCTTTGAGTTTAACAAGGTAGTGTGGGTCAACATATACTGTCTCAGTCGGCGAGCAGCCCACGCTAAAGCACAGCAAGTTTTCTCGAGCAGTGAATAACGTTGTTCACAGTCGGTAAACTTTTTGCTTAGGTAGTATATTGCATACTCTTTTCGACCAGACTCGTCATGCTGGCCCAGCACACACCCCATTGACTCTTCTAATACTGTCAAGTACATTATCAGAGGTCTTCCTTCAACTGGAGGCATAAGGATTGGAGGTTCTTGCAAGTATTCCTTGATTTTGTCAAAAGCTTTCTGGCAGTCTTCGTTCCACCTGACCGTTTGTTCTTTTCTCAATAGCTTGAACAAAGGTTCACAGGTAGCTGTAAGGTGAGATATGAACCTTGAAATGTAGTTCAATCTACCTAGAAACCCCCGAACTTCTTTCTCAGTTTTCGGTGCAGGCATTTCTAGAATAGCTCTGACTTTATCAGGGTCAACTTCAATCCATTTCTCGCTTACAATAAATCCCAGCAGCTTACCAGATCGCACCCCGAATGTGCATTTGTTGGGGTTCAATTTCAGTTGGTACTTCCTCAGACGCTTGAACAACTTTAGCAGATTTACCAGATGGTCTTCTTCAGTAAGGGACTTGGCAATCATGTCATCCACGTAACATTCTATTTCTTTATGGATCATATCGTGGAATAATGTTACCATAGCCCGTTGATACGTTGCACCGGCATTCTTGAGCCCAAATGGCATTACCTTGTAGCAGAACGTGCCCCAGGGTGTGATGAAGGTTGTCTTCTCCATGTCTTCAGGTGACATTTTGATCTGATTGTATCCTGAAAATCCGTCCATGAAGGAGAATACCGAGAACTGAGCCGTATTATCCACCAATACATCGATGTGAGGTAATGGGAAATCATCCTTCGGGCTGGCTCTGTTCAGATCCCGGTAGTCAACACACATTCTTACTTTGCCGTCCTTCTTAGGCACAGGTACTATATTAGCAACCCACGGTGGATAGCTAGTCACAACAAGGAACCCGACGTCCCATTGCTTTTGTACCTCTTCTTTGATCTTCATTGCCATGTCCGGGCGAGTACGACGCAGCTTCTGTTTGACCGGCGGGCATTCTTCCCTCAAAGGCAGCTTGTGCACAACAATGTCGGTATCCAACCCTGGCATATCTTGATAAGACCAAGCGAACACGTCCACATACTCTTGAAGCAGGTCAATCAGTTGTCTCTTCACTGAGTCTTGTAAGCAGGCCCCGATTTTAACTTCTTTCACGTCTTCCTCTGTACCAAGATTGATCGTTTCAACCTCCTCCTGGTGAGGAGTAATAACCTTTTCCTCTTGTCTTAACAACCTGGCTAGCTCTTCAGGAAGCTCATATTCTTCTTCAACCCCTTCATCAGCTTGATTGATCGGATTGTCAAAGTCATACGAAGTCATAGCCGTGCTGTTGTCGGTGCTGTCTGGAAGGCACACTCTGCAAGGGTTCAGTTTGTTCATTTTAGTGATTTGATTTTAATCTTGTTTAGAAAAGTGAAATAAAGTTGTCATTTTGAAAACACTGCCATTTATTTTTTGTACAAAAAGAAAAATGGAAAAACAGTGAGCGAAAAAAGAAAAAGACTCGTTTGCAAAAAGATGTCTGATATTTCATTGATTAATCTTGTTGCACAAAAAGTACAGATGGCCCGATTACAAAATGAGTCTTGTCATCTTGGGCAAGATGCAAGACTTTGATGCATGCTATAAAATACAGGAAATAATAATTACTCTGCATGAGTAACTCTTATAATTTCCTGGGAAGACCAGTTCGAGATACTGCTCCCCGGGATCTTTGGACGGATCCAACTCTCCAGGTTGCGGTCGCCTTCGTCCTCGTCTTCCAGATTGTTGACAGCATCGGGGGTGAGCATCCCCCCACTAACAAAGTTGGGCTCTTTCGCAGCCTCTGCTTGATCTTGTTGAGTTGGTTTGTAACCCAACCCAAATCTATCCCCTTTCTTCTCCACCGATAACAGTTTGCCCCAGCCTTGGGCGTTTCCTCCTTCAACAACCTTCCGGGCTTGTTGGTATGATGTCATTGAGGTTCCAGGTACAGCAGATGTTTCATTTACATTCAAGGCCTCAAACCCCTGACTCATTGTTTCATGGATCTCCCCATCCATCTCAATGTATTTATAGGTAGCCAGGTGGCTGACAAAAATATCCTCCTCTCCACAGATAGTAACGACTTGACCCTCCCACTCAAATTTTAACTTCTGGTGAAGGGTTGAGGTCACGGCGCCAGCGGCGTGAATCCATGGCCTACCCAATAGACAGCTGTAGGCAGGCTGTATATCCATCACGTAGAAGGTCGTTTTGAAAGTTTGTGGGACAATCGTTATGGGCAACTCAATCTCTCCCAGAACCGATCTCTTAGAACCATCGAAGGCTCTCACCACCAGGTTGCTGGGTCGCAATGCCAATCCGTCATACTCTAGCTTCACAAGGGCTTTTTTAGGTAAGACATTGAGGGATGACCCCGTGTCTACCAGCACATGGGAAAGGACTGCACCTTTACATTCCATGGTTATGTGCAAAGCCTTGTTATGGTTGCGGCCTTCCGTAGTCAAATCAGTGTTGGTGAACCCTAGTCCATGACTAGCATTAACATTTCCAACCACAGCTTCCAACTGATTGACGGTGATCTCTTCAGGCACATAAGCTGCGTGCAAGACTTTTAGTAGTGCATTCCGATGAGCTTCGGAGCACATAAGCAATGATAGGATTGAGATCTTGGAAGGCGTCTGGTGAAGCTGATCCACTATTTTGTAATCACTTTTCTTGATGATTCTCATAAACTCATCAACTTCTTGATCAAAGGGCGTTTTCAAAGCTTCTTTAACAACCTTCTCTTCCTGCACCAAGCTTTTCCCTTTTGCCTTGGCAGCAGCTTCTGCTTCGGCAGTGGGTCTTTGAATTTGTGGAGCGAAGAGACGTCCGCTTCGAGTGAAGCCTCCGCCTCCTCCCACATTGTCTATTTGTGGTGCAGGGGTTGATGATTCAAAAGTGATTTTTTGTCCTTCGCAGTATAAATCAGAGCCATAATGCCAGGGGATGGCATTACTGCTTTCATAAGGTACTGGTCCAGGCACCGTGATAGTGACTGGACTGATTGCAGCTGCGGAAGGAATTGTGATAGTCTGTGGATCGTAGTATATCGTGACTGGTGCTCTGATGGGAGCAGCACTTTGTGAATTGTAGGCAGAATTATCTTCTGGATCGTAATAGATTGTAACGGTTGAGACATCTTCATTGTTTGTTGCTGATGTTGTAGGAGACATTGTCGGAAGGATGGGTGTTGTTGTTGTAGGAGTTTCAAAATAAAGTGGTGTTGAAGTTGTAGAAGGAACATTTGTTGATATCTGGTTAGTTGAGATGACAGATGAAGCATTTGTTGATGAAGCCGAAGAATTGTCGGGAACAATGGTTGTTGCAGTTGTAGGAGATACTGGAATTGTTGCTGATGAGGTTGCTGGATTTGTTGGAAATGATGTGGTGATTTGAAGCTGGCCACTCTGTATGAGACCATCTATGCCATTCCTCAAGTTATCACACCCATTTACCGAAATATTGCAGTAAGCACACCCTAACTCACACCCCGGGAACATTTGACATTCGAGGAGTTGAGCCTTAATCTCTACCAACGGTGTCCGGATCTGACCCTCACTGGTTATTAAATAAGACGGCTTGTCTTCTTCAATAGCATTGATTTTGGGACCACCGTGGTTTGGAATAGGGTTCTTATTAACATTGGGTGGTGGTGCGAAATTCAGGGCCTTAGAGTCTACTAGGTCTTGTACCTTCATGTGCAAGGCTCTGCACTTTTCTGTACTGTGGCCAGGTGCATTCGAGTGAAAAGCACATCTGGCGTTGGAGTCATAATTCCTGGGTAGACTATTAGGATCTGGAGGTGCCAACGTCCTTAGCTCAACCAGGTTGAGTTTCAGGAGTTGTGGCAATAATGTCGCATATGGCATAGGGATCGGATCGATCACCCTATTGGCCTGAGAAGGTCTCTGCTGATATGGTCTTTGCTGATTGCTGTTGTTGGCGTTGTTGTAGTTTCTTGGAGGATACTGAGCTTGTTGATGGTACTGAGGTTATTGCTGATAGTTTTGCTGCGGAGGTTGATAAGCTGGTTGTGGATGAGCTGGAGCGGGAATGGTGACTGCTGCCACAAATCTATGAACATATTGAGGTCTGCCCCTGTTGGTGTGGATGGCATTGGTCTCGCCAGTTCTTCTTGGGCCTGAAAAAGGCTTCCTTACATTGCTGGACGAGCTGGCACCGTTGTCAGAAATTTTGCCCATCTTTAACAGGCTCTCAATTCTCTCTCCAGCTATGACAACATCTGCAAAGCTGGTTGAAGAGAAGGCAGCTAGCCTGTCAATGTATGTTCCCTGGAGGGTGTTCATAAACATATCTGCCATTTCCCTCTCTGACATAGGTGGCTGAACAGCAGCAGCCAATTGCCTCCATCTCTGGGCATATTCTCGGAAACTTTCTCTTGACGACTGTGACATTCCCATGAGGAGGGTCCTGTTGGGTGCCATATCTAAGTTGTACTGATACTGTCTAATAAAGGCCTCTGCCAGGTCCTTCCAACACCTAATAGTTGCTCTTGTCAGATGAGAGTACCATTCCCTTGACGCTCCAGTTAAGCTGTCTTCAAAATAGAACATCCAGAGCTTCTCATCCATGGTATAGGCCTTCAGCCTCCCCAGAAATGATTGTAAGTGGGTCCGGGGGCACGAAGTCCCGTTGTATTTTTCAAAACAAGGAGGCTTAAACTTATGGGGAATCCTGACCCCGTCTACCAAGCCCATGTCCATAACGTCGAAACCCAAAGAGTTTTGAGACTCCAAGGATCTTAACTTCTCAGCTATCTCATCCAACCTTCTGTCATAAGCTTCCTCCCTAGCACCCATTACAGTGAACTGGTCCTCTTGGGGGTCTTCTTGCAGTACCCTGCCTGCAGTGGCAGTCCCTTGAACATTTGCAGGAATGTTGATCTCTGGATGAAGATGGGGTCCAAATACAGGGGGGTTGACATGAGGTTGGACCCTCTCGTTGTTGCTTGTGCCAGCAGTCCCTATATGAGGATATTCTTGATTTTTCCTTTCCACCATGGCTCTCAATCTTTCTTGGCTCTGAGCCATGTTGTTCATCACTTCCATAAACTGCGTCATCTGTGTTCTCATTTCCAATCTTTCGTTTGCCATTTGATTTCTAACCTCTGCAAGGTCCTGTTGTACCTGATCCATTTGTATGCCCGGAAGGTTGTTACGGGTTGGATATCGGTGCGGACGGTTGAGGGGAAATACTCGGCGTCGAGCAATAATTCCTGAACATCACAACAGAGTTAGTAGCAATAAACAAAAAACCTACAAAACAAACAAAAGGTTAGCATGCAATGCAGTATGCTTATTTGTTTTCAAGGTATCCGGCTTGGCATTCAGTTTTGACCCTTCCAAACCCTTGAAGATGCTGTTGATGTTGCTTTTGAAGTAAACTTGGATGGAACAAACTGACACATATATTACAAAAGGCAAATGGTACATAGTTTGTTTACAAATACAAGCCCTCTGAGGGGTCAAAATACATTACAAGAAAATAAAAGTACATGGAATGAAAGCAACAACAAACAAATGGTCAAACACCAAGACCAAACTCATCCTCCCGAACTTCCTTGAGAAGTGCTTCGGTCACAGGATCAGCTGGACGTTCCGTGAGATTCCTGATAAGGAGGTTTCGGGTAGTAACAACTGCAGTTAGCTTTTTGTGCTGACTTTGGTCCTTTGACCTCTTCACTCCAGCTCTGATCTTTAGCTCTGATATCTCCCTCTGGGCTGCTGCCAGGGCTTCCTACTGCTCTTTTGCACTAGCTTCCAGCTGCTCTATCTTGTCTTGGACTCTCTTATCTTCCAGAGTGCGAGCTTCGGTGATCCTGACCCACCTAGCTTGACTCTCCTTCAGATACAAGTCTGTCCTGGCCTTCTGGAACTGGGCTTCCTTGCAAGCATTCTTCAGAATTTGTTCTCCAGCCCTAGACTTCTTGATATAGTCCTCAGACTTCTCAATTTTAGCTAGATGCTCTACCTTCTACTTCTCTAACCTCTCATATCCAACCTACCATCACTCCTCTCCCGGAGAGTCTTCTGCAAAGCCTGAGTCAACTTCTCATTTCTTTCTTTCAAACCCTCAAACTCCTCCAAACTGATAGTGGCAGGGGGTGGTGCTGAGGATGATCCAGGCATATCCTCCATGGTAAAGGGCATTCCAGAGAATTGAGCCCTGGCATGGGACCACTCCTGGTACTGTGCTGATGCTACATTGTTGCACTTCCCCAAAATGGTTACTCCCTTGGTTTGAACATTGTCCCAGGCCCAGGCTGCCTGCCTAACAATAGCCAGATTAGGCTTGTTCTCACAATAAAGAGTCTCAACCAAGTCTTGTGCTTTAGGAGTGTGGACCAGTGCATAGCCCAGTTGCCTTCTGAACAGCAGAGGGTTGTAATGAATACTACCCTTAACTCCTATCAAGGGTACATTGGGGAAATGCCCACAACTGGTGATGATATCCCTACCCTTGGTGCTTTGAGTGCACCACCTGATATCAGCTGAAGTTAGAGCAGTGAGTCTTCTAGCCCAGATTCTCTGCTGATAAGGATTCAAAAATGCATCTGTTTTGGGCAAATGCTTGAGAAGCCAAGTATGGAACAATGGAGCACAACACCTCACTAATCTTCCCCTCTGCTTTTCATTCCTCTGGTGCACTGAATAGTAGAGATCCCCCAACAAGGTTGGCACTGGGTTCCTTAGAATGAATAGATGGATTGCATTCTTGCTAATGAATCGAGGCTCATCTGCAAACAATACAATCCCATATATGCTCAGGGCCAATAAAGCACAGACTGCTTTCCACTCTCCCATAGAAGCTTTCAGGATAGCTTGAGAGATCAAGAAGTCCAGATGCAGGCCAGGGATTCCAGCCTTAGAAGTCATATGCTGCCCAATCAGAACTGATTCCAGATGCAAGGCCTTTGCCACCTCTTCATTACCAGGAAAGACCATCTCAGGGTTGAAAGGGATTCCACCCCTGATAGGTATACCAACCAATGATGAGTATTCTTCCAATAAGGGGCCCAGCTGAAAGTCCTGAAAAGTGAAACACCTCAGTGGGGGATCATAAAACTGAAGGCAGGTATGAATCAGGCTCCTCTGTGAAGGGTCCAAATCCATAACCACATCAAGTATATCTCCGTAGTGTTCCGTGAACAGTGGTATATGGTCTGGAGTGATCAGGGTCTGAATCCTCCTGATGTCAGCTAGCTCTGGCTGGAAGAAGTGGTAGGTGATGTTACTCTTTTTAGGTGCCATGATGTTGAGGATGAGTAGAGACAGGTGCTGATGATAACACTGAAGAATGGGCCACTGATTGGCTGATGCAGGTGACTAAAGCAGATAGCTGATAGCTGGAGCAGATGCTGATGAAGATAGGTAAATATTGATGATGGGGTCAAAACCAAGCCAAAATGAGAATGGATACCCTGAAAAACAAATAAACAAATGTCAAAATGATGCAATGATTATGTATGCAAATGATATGTAAGGGTTTGTGACTGAGCTGGATCTGATCAAGTGCTCTGATATAGGTCCAAGTATGTTCCAGAAATCCAGATGGAGGTCTATAAGTCCAGGGTATACTGAGGCCAAGGGTACCTGCAAACCTGTAAACAGCCCAACCCCCTCACAGGTGGTGTTCTAAAACAAGGATCCTCAGACTTGGATCAGTTATGAGAAGTGTAAGCACTTCTAACCCGGAGGTACAGTGTTTACAATAACCATAAAAGTTCCTCCTCTAATTCACCTCAGTTTCTGAAGGTCAATACTAAAAGGTCATCCAGACTTAGCAGGCTTCCCAGATAGCCCTAGCATTGCAGGAAATCTGCAACACAGAGTTCTCAAGAAGAAACCCATATCTGAACCGTGTTTCATATTCCCGCACCAGACCGAGATGGAATGGGAAAGAATATGAACCACTCTAGCCTAGGTGTCACTCAGATCCCAGGTATAGGATCTTAACTCTCAGTAGAACACCCACCCACCAAAGCAAACAAACAGATCCAGCCAGCATAATATGACAGTATGATATATGCATAAAGCAATAAAGAAAGCAGTAAAGCAACTGTACATAAAGCAAAAATAAATACAAATATACAAACACAGATAGCACATAACACCCATGTAAACACAAATCAATCAAGCGCTAGGAGGAACCCACAAAAAGAACCAGAAGCCCTGGTTGCAGTATAAGGGTCCCCAGCAGAGTCGCCAAGCTGTCGCTCCCGATGAATGGGACCTGCCCAAATAAAGGTACAGACGCGAATGGTCGGCGAGAGGGACAGTGAGAACACACAGCCGTGGACTCACTGGAGATGAAAAGAGTCGCCAGCTAGGCATTTTTATCCCGGAGGAAAGGCAATGCTGCATAGACCTAGAAAGAGATGGATAAGACGGTTGCGAACCAGAGAGACTGAGAAAGGGGGTCGGTTACAACCTGGGAAGGTATTAGCACCCAGATTGTCCGTCGTACTCGACGGGATCCATGCTTAAAAGATTTGTGTTTTAAAGGGGTAGTGTCAGTGCAATCTGTGTATAAAGAGCTGGAAAAGGATGTACAGGTGTCAGTGTAGAAGAAGTGTGAAGTGTAATATATACAGTGTCAGTGTAGGAACAGGAATAAGATGCTCAAGATCATGAGGCTAAAGAATGAAGCTGGAAAGAGGGGGAATGTACAGAGACTTTTGTTCGATAACTGTTAAGTTATGCCTACGTATCCTCTCGTGCAATGAGGAAGTCAGAACACCGTAGTTCGACCCAAAGAGACTGAAAGATAAATTGACTTGTGAACTGCTTACTTGCCTATGCTCAAGTGTATGACCTGTCTGGCTCAGGTGCAAACTGTCTTGCATTAGACGGAAGAAGCAGGTTCTCGTTTATGAGTGAAGGTGATGAGAAAAGAATCCCGGAGGAAACGATTATTGTTTGTTTTTGAGTTTTCAGTCTTTTATTGCTTTTGAAAGTTTGTCATAAGTTAATGAGCTTAAGTCTAAACCAATGGATTTAGTAAACTCATCACATCTTCCCTCTGATTAGGGGTAATGAGAATACCTTAAGTGTGAAGTCAGCTTCTCACACTTAATCACCTTTGGTGTAGGATTAAGATCATTAACCTACTTGTGATTATTTAGATGTTTTTGTGGTTTTTGTTTAGTGTTAAGTAATGAGGTTAAGCCATAATCAAGGATTAAACAGACTCATTACACCATCCTAATAGAAGGATAATAGATGAGAATGTTTAAGCTGAGGAAAGCTCCACAACTTAATCCATGATTAGGGATTAAACTCATGGCAAAACAAGCCTTTGGTTAAGTGGATTTTATTTAATGGTATGATGATGAAGTGGATTTTATGATTTGTAAGACAACTTGAGGGGGACTTGTCCATTAACACTAGGGTTAGTCCTTCTTGACCAATTAAGGAAGAATTAGAACCCTAATGCAAGGCCCAAGTTACAAGTGTGATGTCTTGATGATTATTAAGTGGATTGATTAAGAGATTTAAACACATTAAGGGTTTAACACTTAGGATTAAAGTTATACACTCCATCCTAAGAGAAGGATGCAGGCATAAGCTTAATCACAAAGCCTTAAAGCCTTTAGGGTTTAGTCCCTGATTATGAGATGAGAAGAGAAGACTCCAGAGAGACACAAAGGTAAAACTAAGAGGGGAGACTAAACAAAACCCTAATCATTGTCATACATGGTTGTTCCTAAGGTTTGTGAGGTTTGCAAGAGAAGTCTTCAATGGAACCACCAGGAAGCAGATGAAAGATCAGGAGAAGCAAAGTAACTTGCTTCACTTAAGAAGTCAAGTCACTTGAAGAAAGAAAATGAGAAAGAAAAGAATGAACAAGCTCAAACTCAAACACATAACAATATGCAGCATGGGTGCAAGAGAGATGAAGAGAAGGTATGAGAAGTGAAGGCAAATTCACTTCTCAAAATCACTTACCACCTGAAAGGTTAGAAAAGAAATGCAATGCAATGCAAAATGGGATGGAATGACATGATGCAAACCAAAACCAGAAGCATATTTATGATGTTAATGATGCTATGAGATGCTACAAACCAGAAACAACACATGTGGATGATCATACAAGCTTATGAGTGCAGATGAAGCAAGTTAAGACACATGATCTTACATGAAAAGTTATGAGATGTATATGGCATACAACATGGCAAATGAGAGATGCAATGATCAAACATGCTTTCAATATGTCTTATGATGTTAAATGAATCACATGGAGGCATGGAATGTCATGGCAAGTCATGTTATGCAAGAAAATGCAAGATGGATGCATATGGAAGCCCAAATTAGGGTTTATGAACAATACATCAAACACAAACCAAAATCAGAAGCAAACATTAAGATAAAAAATTGAAAATGCACTCAAAGGACCCCTAATCCCATACTAACCCACTGTCCAAAGGAGAAGTCCCAACTCTTAACCTAACTCAAGATATGATTTTCCTAAGTTTGCTAGGGTTTTAGGGTTCCTTAACAAGAAAATTACCAAACAAATTGAAAATGAAAGATCAAATCATGGCCATTTAATCTCAAAAACTACATGCTAGACACAATGCAATGCAAGAAGAATCAATGTCCAACTCTTTAGGGTTAGGCAGAAATGATTTTTTGAAGTTTGAATCAAAATAATGCATAAAAAATGATTTTAATTCAATGAAAAATTCTCAAAATGCATCAAGATCAAAAAAGAAATTTGGTTTGAAGGTTGGACAATGTTTCTAAATGTCTTAGAACATTTCATGAATTTTTTGGTGATTTTTAAATACCTAAAAGTATTTTTAATAAATTAATTTTCATTAATCAATTAAAAATAAACTTTTAAATATTTAAAAATACTTTTTTTAATTCTAAAAATGAAAATAAAAATATTTTTGTGTTTTAAAAATTAATGAAACTCTTGGTAAAAAATTTCATAATTTTTAAAGCCTTTTTACTATTTTTAATAAATTGTATAAAACAAATGAATTAAATATGAAAATAAAATGAATTTAAATGGAAAAAGAAAAAGTCAGCCAATCTAATGGCTGAGATTCAAATCCCAGGACTCGGGAGCTGACCACGCGCGCAAACGAACGGACCATATTCAAACTCAGCTAATTAATGCTTATGCCCTAATGACACCCTTAATTACTTTCAGGCGACCGGAACAGTGTTCCGGTCGTCTTCTCCGATCACCCCAAAAACCAATCTCACTCTAAACGCTTCTAAAATGAAATCTAAAAACACAGGAATGATCCCCACTCACTCACGAATCAAAACCCCCAATCAAAACATATTTATCACTCCTAAAATGGCTGAATCGAAGCAAACAAAATCTAGGGCAAAAAGTTTCAGAAGCATGTTAAACTCTCATCTCTCCACCATTTTCAAAACCAAAGACATATTCATGATCAGGGAGGCATATAGAACAGCTTAGGAACTTAAAAAATCATTTCTGGGAAAAATGTTCTTGAGCTACCTGAGTTTTGAAGCTTTCAGTTCACAGCTTTCTGGGTGCTTTCCTTTGTGTTATCCACTCCTCTTGTGCTCCTCATGAATCCTTGATGCTTAGAAAAGATTTATGCTGGCTGATTAGGGAGATTGAACAAGTTCTGTTCAAGCTCAGGTGAGAATGGAGTTTGTGATTCAGGCAGTTTCAGGCAAAGGTGAAGGGTTCTTTGTGATCAGGATGATGATTTGAGAAGGTTTGTGAAGTTTGTTCAAGTGTTTGTAGCCTGTATGAAGAGTTTCGAAGGCTTTGGCTTTGAGAATGAGAAATGGGGAAGTTGAGTTCTTGCTGGTTTCAGGCTTATGTCTTGTTGGTTTGGGTTCAATGAAGCAAGGTGAGTTGATTGGTGAAGCTTGTTTGAATGTTGGTGGCTTGTGGAATGAGATTCGAAGGCTTTTGCTTGAGGGAGTGAAAATGGGAATGTGATGCTAAGGCTTGTTTCAGGCTGGCTTGTTATGTGAAATGGCTGGCATTTGATCCACATAAACAAATCCCATTGGTCAGGTGATGTGACTTGGCCTGCTGTGATAGGTGAGCTAGCTCTTGCAAAAAGTCCACTCTTGTGTAAGAGAAAGCATGGGCAACTTCTAGCTTGGTACAAGGGGTGTGGGCTGCGCATCATGGTGAGGGGAAAGGCTAGGGTTGGTTCAGCAGCCAAGGCAGCAAGTGGATGGAAGTGTGATGATGGTTTTGCAACTTGTTTACTTTTAGTTCACATGAACATATCTTGCTCCCAAGGCCATGAAACATGAGAAATTCTTAGTCCATTCTGAACTTTAGGGTACATGTGATGTTTGTGTGATGGTTAGACATGAATTAGAAGTTACAAATGCCTTGGTACAAAGTTTTTGCAAGTTTTCCATTTGGTGCATATTTTGAAAATTAGTGATTTTTGCCAACTTTGACACACCATAACTTTTGATCCAAAATGAATTAGGTCATGTTCTTGTACTTTTTGAAAAGGGAAAGATCTAATCTACAACTTTCATGACCAAAGTTTTTCCATTTGAAGCATTTTTGGATCAAAAAGCAAGGGTTGAAAAAGTTGCATAAAATGACATTTCATTAAAAGTCAACCATGCCCTAAAAAGTCAACTTTGCAAAAACTTGTAATTCTTGAATTTTGTGAACTTAAACCTTCTTCTATGATCAAATAAAGATCATATACACCCAAAATGATGAAGATCACCCCTTGGTTGGGTCATTGGGGGCCTCAGATGCCCTGATTTTGCACTGACTTGTCCAGAAAGTCAACTCTTGATCAGATGACTTCCCCATGGAATTTCTTCATGAAAATTGATATGCATACTCCCTATACCATATAGAGACCAATAGAAACAAGAATGACCAAAAAATTTGGAGTTATGGCCTCTGAAACCAAAACCCTAATTTTAGGTCATCTGTGCAGTTAAACCTGACTCTGCTTCCATACCAATCCCAGTCCTTGTGATTCTTTGGCATTATTGACTTTGAGAAGATGTAATATGATGCTTGAACACATATAGACCCCTTTGAAGTGATTGATGACCTTTGGAGTGGCTCAAGAAGCCCTTGGATTGCTCAGATCACAAACCCTAGATGCAGATGACTTAGAACGAATGCAATGAATCAAAAATGTGATATGAGATGTTATGATTGTGTTTATGCATATGAAATGATCACAAGCCATGGTGTGAATGGGTGAGGGCAAATTTGGGGTGTTTACAGCAGTCTCCACAACACTATGGGGGATTCTGATTCTGAGGCTAATTACTACCATGAGCCTAATGAGGACAAATTCAAGATGCTGGTGGATAGAATGGATGCTATGGAGTTGCAGAAGTCATCTGGGCTGGATTTTGAAGATTTGAGTCTGATATCTGGGGTAGTCATACCCATTGGTTTCAAGGTTCCTACCTTTGTTGTTTATGATGGGGTCTCTTGTCCCAAGCTGCATCTAAGGTCTTATGTCAGAAGAATCCAACCTCACACTGCTGATAAGAAGTTGTGGATCCATTTCTTTCAAGAGAGCTTATCTGGAGCTCAGTTGGAGTGGTATTATCAATTGGAGAGTGTCAACATCAGGGATTGGAATGATCTTGCTGAAGCTTTCTATAAGCAATATCAATACAATGCTGATTTAGCTCCCACTCGCATGCAGCTGCAAAGCATGTCTATGGGTGCCAAAGAAAGTTTCAAGGAGTATGCTCAGAAGTGGAGAGATTTAGCTGGAAGAGTTCAACCCCCTTTAACTGACAGGGAATTGGTTGATATGTTCATGTGTACGCTGAATGGTCCTTTTTACAGTCATCTCATTGGAAGCTCATCATCTGGCTTCACTGAGTTGATAATGACAGGAGAGCGCGTGGAAAATGGTATAAAGAGTGGCAAGATTCAAGTGGGTACTTCTTCATCAGGTGCTGCAAAGAAGCCTCCCACTGGGAAGAAAGAATCCAATGTTGTTTATGGTCAACCTGATCGTAATAGAAGGCATCAGTCTGTGAGTGCAGTTCATATTTCAAATCCAACCCCTGCAACAACAGAGCAGCCACAGGGCAACCAACAGAGGGCTAGAAGGCAGTTCACAAAGATCAACATGTCAATGGCTCAGGCATTGCAACACTTGTTGAAGGCTGAACTTATTACTCTGAAAGAGGCTCCTCAGAATCCCAATGTTACCTCTCCCAGGTACAATCCCAATGCACGATGTGCATATCATTCAAACTGTCAGGGACATGATACTAATAGCTGCTGGGTCTTGAAGAACAAAATTCAAGATATGATTGAGGCTGGAGAAATTGAGTTTGACCCTCCGGGTACTCCAAATGTGATTACTGCTCCCATACCAAATCACGAGAAGACTGTCAATGCCATTGATGAAGATTCACACATTTCCTCAGTTGCAGATTTGGTTACACCATTGTCTGTTATCAAGAAGAAGTTAGTACAAGCTGGGTTCTTTCCGGGTTGTCGTGAAGATTGTGTCTATTGTGAGTATAATCCAGATAGTTGTTGGAGGTTGAAGGACGGAATTCAACGTCTCATGAATAACTATACCATATTGTTTGAGAGGACTCCATCGTCTGTAGAGAGTATGGTGGATCATATTACTAAAGGTAGGAAGACTGAAGAAGTTGACATGGTTGATAAAGTGCCGGTGAGGATCACTTCCAAAGGTCCTGTTAAAATCACTCATAGGGGTCCAATTAAGATTACTGCTGAAGGCCCTATGAAGATTGTTGCTGAAGCTAGAGTGGCTCCTATGGTCATTACCACTCCTGGTCCTATTCCGTATACGTCTGATAAAGCTGTGCCTTGGCATTATGGGTCTGATGTTTATATCCATGGAGTTAAGCAGGAACCCTTAGCTGATGTGCCTGTTGATGTTGATAATATTGCTGGGTCTAGTAAGATCACGCGTAGTGGAAGAGTCTTCTCTCCTCCAGTGACTGCCAAGAATGCAGTTACTCCTGCTGCTACTTCTACCACTGATGCTCGGGGAAAAGGTCCTGTTATTGAGCCTATATCTACTGATGTGCCAGCTGCTGATGATCTCTCTAAGCAGATGGAAGAAGTACTGACATTGTTGATCAGTTGGGGCATACTCCCTCAAAGATTTCTATGTTGTCCTTGTTGTTATGTTCTGAGGCTCATGCCAAAGCTTTGATCAAGTTTCTAAAGACTGCTCATGTACCCAATGCAATTTCTGTTGACCAGTTTGAGAATTGTGTTGCCCACCTGACCTATGATAATGGGTTAGGGTTTTCTGATGCTGATTTGACCCCTGCCAAAAGGGATCATAACAGGGCTCTGCATATCTCAATTGAATGCAGAGGCACTACCCTGTCACATGTATTGATAGACAATGGTTCCTCTCTGAATGTGCTGCCCAAGGAAGTCCTGAATAAGCTGAGTCCTGAAGATGCTGTGCTGAAGCCCAGTAATATAGTGGTGAAGGCTTTTGATGGTTTGAGAAGAGTGGTGCATGGAGAAATTGATCTCCCAATCAAAGTTGGTTCTCAGGTTTTTAATGCTACATTTTATGTGATGGATATTCGTCCTTCGTACTCTTGTTTGCTTGGTCGTCCCTGGATCCATGGGGCAGGTGCTGTAACCTCTACATTGCATCAGAAGCTGAGATATCCGATAGAAGGAAAGGTTGTTACTGTCTATGGAGAAGAAGAATATTTTGCCAGCCATGTGAATACCTTCAAGTATCTGGAAATGGAAGGTGAATATGTTGAAACTATGTGTCAGACATTTGAAGTGGTTCCTTGGATTGTTAATGATTATGTAGCCCCTCCGGTTGTCAAGAAAGTTCCTGTGGTCACCAGGGTACCTCCAACAATGGCAATGGCCTCCCTCAACGATGCTAGAGCTGTGGTAGATGAATGTGGTTGTACTATTTGGGGTCAGCTTCCTGATATCCCATACAAGTCTGACAAATTTGGCTTGGGTTTCACTGCAGAGTCCCAGAAGGCTGTTCGTCGTGCTCGCGTTGTTCGTATCACCAATCAAGGGGTCATGAAAGATCAGATCAATGTTGTGGGAGACTATGATGAAGACTACAATCTGGATGCTTGGATTTTTCCTACTGTGGGTGCTGGACTCAATAACTGGAAAGCTGAAGATGTTATCCCTATCTCCTTTAGTCAGGAGTAAATACTATTACTGTGTTGTTGCTTTTAAGTTTGTAATTTCTTGAACAATTGAACTCTTAAGCCTTGTGCCTTACCCGGGGCACAATGGTGTGCTTGTTACGGGCTGTCATTTCATTTGCATACTTCATTCAATAAAAATCAGTGGACGTTTCGTTTTCGTAAATATTGTGTTCCTTATCTCTCTTTTCTTTTATTTTGTTACTTTATCAGCTATGTGTTCTTACACACACCCACATCACTAAAATGCAGATCCTCATCCACTCTGGATCCTGTTGATAACAGTTCTACTATTGCCAATTATAATTTCGAGAATCCAATCTATCAAACTGAAGACGAAAATGAGGACGATTGTGAAGTACCTGTAGAGCTTTCCAGGTTGTTACAACAAGAAGAGAAAGCTATACAGCCACATGAAGAGCCAGTCGAAGTTGTGAATTTGGGAACTGAAGAAAACAGGAAAGAAGTCAAGATAGGGGCTGATTTAGAGGATAGTGTCAAGAGCAGATTGATTCAGATGTTACGTGACTATGTGGAGATCTTTGCTTGGTCTTATGAAGATATGCCAGGATTGGATACAGACATTGTGGTTCACCGATTACCAGTAAAAGAAGATTGTCGTCCAAAGAAGCAGAAGGTTCGTCGTATGCGTCCTGAGATGTCAGAAAAGATCAAGGCAGAGGTAATGAAACAGTTCAATGCAGGGTTCTTAGCAGTGACTTCTTATCCTCAGTGGGTTGCAAATGTGGTACCGGTTCCTAAGAAAGATGGTAAGGTACGTATGTGTGTGGACTACAGAGATTTGAACAAGGCTAGCCCCAAAGATGACTTTCCACTTCCTCATATTGATGTTCTGGTTGACAACACTACTCAGCATAAGGTATTCTCTTTTATGGATGGTTTCTCTGGTTACAATCAGATCAAAATGGCACCTGAAGATATGGAGAAGACAACATTTGTTACACAGTGGGGCACTTTTTGCTATAAGGTGATGCCATTTGGTTTGAAGAATGCAGGGGCAACATATCAGCGTGTTATGGTGGATTTGTTTCATGATATGATACATCATGAGATAGAGGTATATGTGGATGATATGATAGCCAGGTCCCAGAATGAAGAGCAACATCTTGATCATTTGCATAAATTGTTTGAGAGGTTGAAGAAATACAAGTTGAGATTGAACCCAAACAAGTGTACTTTTGGAGTTAGGTCTGGTAAACTCATGGGTTTCATAGTCAGTGGAAAAGGTATTGAAGTAGATCCAGCGAAAGTGAAAGCTATACGAGAGATGCCAGCTCCCCGTACTGAGAAGGAGGTTAGAGGTTTCTTGGGACGATTGAACTACATTGCAAGATTTATTTCCCAATTAACTGCCATCTGTGAGCCAATCTTCAAGTTGTTGAAGAAAGATTAGGTGATGGAATGGAATAATGAGTGCCAGACTGCCTTTGATGAAATCAAGAGATATCTGCTAGAACCTCCAATTTTGATGCCACCAGTTGATGGAAGACCCTTGATTATGTACTTAACTGTGTTAGACAACTCAATGGGGTGTGTGTTGGGACAACATGACGAGTCTGGTCGAAAAGAGCAGGCAATATACTACCTTAGCAAAAAGTTTACCGACTGTGAAACAAGATACTCACTGCTCGAGAAAACTTGATGCGCTTTGGCATGGGCTGCTCGCCGACTAAGACAGTATATGTTGACTCATACTACCTTATTGATTTCAAAGATGGATCCAATCAAGTACATATTTGAGAAACCTGCTCTCTCCGGAAGAATTGCAAGATGGCAAATGATCTTGACAGAATATGATATACAGTATACTACTCAGAAGGCCATCAAGGGAAGTGTTGTTGCTGATCATTTGGCTCATCAAGCAGTGGATGATTACCAGTCAATGAGTTTTGAGTTCCCTGATGAAGACATTATGATTATTACCAAAGAACCTGGACAATATGACGGACCTGAACAAAGATCCCGATGGACTATGGTTTTTGATGGTGCCTCTAATGCACTTGGTAATGGTGTTGGTGTTGTGATTAGTTCCCCTGAAGGTTGTCATACCCCGATTACTGCCGGACTTTGTTTCTATTGTACCAATAACATGGCTGAGTATGAGGCATGTATCCTGGGTATTAAAGCTGCTATTGATATGAAGATTCAGTTCCTTGACGTATATGGAGATTCAGCCCTGGTAGTTAGTCAGATTAAAGGAGATTGGGATACCAAGCATGATAATCTCATTCCTTACAGAGAGCATGTTTTGTCCTTGATCCCACATTTCAAAGAGATTACCTTTGGACATATTCCACGGAGAGAGAATCAGTTGGCAGATGCATTAGCTACCATGGCATCTATGTTTGAGATCAATTGGGATGATGAAGCTCCCAAGATTACTATTGATAGATTTGAAAAGCCTGCATACTGCAATGAAATTGATACAGAAGGGGCAGAGGAGAAGCCTTGGTTCTATGAAGTGAAAAGATATCTTGAAGCTCAGGAGTTCCCTGAAAGGGCATCTGTCAAAGATAGGAAATTTCTAAGAAGGTTCTCTGCTAAGTTCTTTTTGAGTAATGGCATTTTGTACAAGCGCAATCATGATTCAACTTTGCTTCGTTGTGTGGATAAGAAAGAAGCAAATGAGATTATGGAAGACATGCATGATGGGATCTTTGGCACTCATTCTAGTGGTCATACTATGGCAAAGAAGATATTGAGAGCAGGTTACTATTGGTCTACCATGGAAGCTGATTGCTATCAACACTCCAGAACTTGTCACAAATGTCAAATCTATGCTGATAAAGTACATATACCTCCATCACCCTTGAATGTGTTGACTGCTCCTTGGCCCTTTTGCCATGTGGGGCATTGATATGATTGGTGAGATCAAGCCTACTGCTTCTAATGGGCATCGTTTCATCCTGGTTGCTATTGATTACTTCACGAAGTGGGTAGAGGCAGCTTCATTTGCATTTGTTACTAAGAATGTTGTGGCTCGATTCATTAAGAATAATCTCATATGTAGGTATGGCATCCCTGAAAGGATTATCACTGACAATGGCTCTAATCTGAACAATACTATGATTACTGATCTCTGCACGCAGTTCAAGATTAAGCATTACAACTCTTCTCCGTATCGTCCAAAGATGAATGGGGCAGTTGAAGCTGCTAATAAGAACATCAAGAAGATTGTACAGAAGATGACTGTTACTTACAAGGATTGGAATGAGATGTTGCCGTTTGCTCTTCATGGTTATCGTACCACAATACGTACTTCAACAGGGGCAACCCCATTCTCCTTGGTCTATGGTATGGAAGCAGTTCTGCCCATTGAAGTTCAGATTCCCTCCTTAAGAATTATGAAGGATGCAGGCTTGGATGAAGATGAGTGGATTCAGACTCGACTGGACCAGATAAATTTGATTGATGAGAAGAGGTTAGCAGCAGTTTGTCATGGCCGGATGTACCAGAAGCGAATGATCAAAGCTTTTAATAAGAAGGTTAAGCCAAAGGTATATCAGGTCGGTGACTTGGTAATCAAGCGTATCATATTACCACAGGGTGATCCTAGGGGCAAGTGGACTCCTACATATGAAGGACCATTTGTAGTCAAGACAGTGTTTTTCAGGACGTGCTATGATACTCACTACTATGGATGGTGAAGATTTCCCACAGCCTGTAAACGCGGACATAGTTAAAAAATACTACGCATGAAAAGAGACCCGCTAGGTTGAAAAGCCTAGGCAAAAATAAGGGCATCCCGGCAAACCAAAAGGGTTTGGGCAAAAATTAGGGATATATATAAAAAGATGTACACCCGGCAAGTCGAAAACTTGAAAAGGCGGCTTGGGCAAAAAAGGGTATCCCGGTGGATTGAAAACCTGAAAGGGAAATCCAGGCAAAAGTTAGGGATTAAGGCGTATGACTATGTCTCGTTTGGATCACTCATGAAACTGCAACCAGTTGTGATACTTACTCAAGTTCGAACAGATAAAGTTCAATCCAATCGTTTTCGTCTCAACAGCAGAAGATGAGATACTTGAAGATAATGGCAATAGTAGAATTGAAACTCAATAGGATTATTTTTCACATAGCAAATTTTCCTTGTTTTGTAAAAAAAAAAAAAAACTTTATGACAAAATCCTCTTACTAGGGTTTATGTCTCCTTGTACAAACTTGCCCATGTATGGGTCACTCTTTGATATAAATAAAAATCCATTTTTGAATCCTGATTTACTTTTACCCTATTTACATAAGCGAAACGTCCATTGGTTGTGTTTGAATGTATTATGCTTTTGAATATGATTGATGTTTACCAGAAATGCATGTATGCTTAATATGATTGATGTTTACCAGAAATGCATAAAGATGCAGTAATAGTATTTACTAAGGACGAACGAAGGAAGGATTTCAACGAAGCTTCGCCAGTTCATCTCTACAAGACAGTTACAAACCCTCAGTAGGACAAATCCGTCTTCATAAAGTCACATCCCCCCTGGAATTTATATCCATCTCTTTTATCCTCATACGGATATTCGGGAATTTACTTTCCAATAAGGGTACGACGAACGAAGACGGGATGTTATATCTATCCTACTATCCCCAGCAGACGGGATGTTATATCTACCCTACTATCAAACAAAGACGAAGGTTATGTACCATACTATCCCCAGCAGACGGGATGTTATATATACCTTATTATCCCCAGCAGACGGGAGGTTATATATACCTTATTATCCCCAGCAGACGGGAGGTTATATATGCCTTATTATCAAACAAGACGGGAACGAGTTCCTCATATTCTTCAGCAACAAACTGAGATTTATTTTCCCTGGCCAGCAGTTGTTATACGAAGACATCCAGACGCTTCCGGCAGCATCATATCATACATACATCAGTTACATCATACCATAACATACATATCCATAGATACATAATACATTACTTAGGTGCATCATATTATACATGCATACATAATGCATAAGCTAATACTACCATATAGAATGCTACCTTGTTTTCAGGTTAATTCTCCAGCAAACAGACTTCATCAACCACTTGCGACTATCAGGACTGCTTTATCCTCCTGAAGGTTATCATTTCCTCAGGACTGCTTTATCCTCCTGAAAGTTTCTTATACCTCATAACGTTGTTCATCTTTCTGAAAGCATATTACCTCCTCAGGACGTTGTTGTCCTCCTGAAAGCTATCAATCCCTCAGGACTGCTTTATCCTCCTGAAAGCATATTATTACTTTGGGCCGTTGTTATCTTCCCAAAGGTTATTATCCCCTCAGGACTGCTTTATCCTCTTGAAAGCATATTCATACCTCAGAACGTTGTTCATCTTTCTGAAAGCATATCATCACTTCCTCAGGACGTTGTTATCCTCCTGAAAGCATATTATCTCCTCGGGACGTTGTTTATCTTCCTGAAAGCTATCACCCCTACCTCAGGACGTTGTTTATCTTCCTGAAAGCATATTATTACCTCAGAACGTTGTTTATCTTTCTGAAAGCATATCATTCCCTCAGGACTGCTTTATCCTCCTGAAAGCATACTATTACCTCAGGACTGCTTTATCCTCCTGAAAGCATATTATTACCTCAGAACTGCTTTATCCTCCTGAAAGTTATCATCATTACCTCAGGATTGCTTTATCCTCCTGAAAGCATATCATCCCTCAGGATTTCTTTATCCTCCTGAAAGCATATTATTACCTCAGGACTGCTTTATCCTCCTGAAAGCTATCATCATTACCTCAGGATTGCTTTATCCTCCTGAAAGCATATTATCTCTTCAGGACTGCTTTATCCTCCTGAAAGCTTATTATTACCTCAGGACTGCTTTATCCTCCTGAAAGCTTATTCATACCTCAGGACGTTGTTTATCCTCCTGAAAGCTATCATTATATCTTCATATTTTGGACTGCTTTATCCTCCAAGAGACATATTTGAAGAACTTTTCTCCAAGTGGCATCTTTAAGCCCACTCAAGCATATTCAAATAGTCATCAGTATCATTCTACGCACCGGTGAGTGCAAATTTTTGGGCTTTTGTGTTCAATCCCCTTCAACCTTCCAGGTCACGACTGGCAAATATACCAATCTAACCCCTTAGGTTTCAGAAAATTGAACAGGGGCAGCTGTTGCACCCCAAAATTTGCCCTCACAATACAAGACTTTGTGTGCTAAGAAGGTTCACAAGGTTCACAAGACCTTTCATGAAGTTCATGAAGTTTACAAGACACTTTATGAGGTTCACAAGGTTCACAATGCTTACAAGACCTTTCATGAGGTTCATGAAGTCTACAAGATACTTTATGAGGTTCAAAAAGTTCACAAGGTTCACAATACCTACCATGAGGTTCACAAGACATGTTATGATGGTTCACCAGGTTCACAAAGTTCACAATTGGTTAGAAGAGTTGACAATCCCCTCAGACAATGCACCTCCTAAGCAGTGCATCCAAAACTAGGGTTTTGACTTTAATCAGGCTAAATGAACTTCCAAGACTTCAAGTGAGCTTCATAACATCTTATATGTGTGTAAGAACCCCCATGACAAGTTTCAAGACTTTTCTCAAAAGTTTGCTCAGTCAGATGATCAGATAAGTCAAAATCAGTCAAAATAGTTAAAAAGTCAAACTGAGGTCAACTGTGGTCAAACCAAAGTCAAACTTCATGATTTTTTGCCAACATCAAGTATATGAAGTAAAATTCATCATTTGATCAAGGGTTGATCATGATTCATCAAGGAGATTTCAGATCATCAAGAATCAGGAGTTTCTAAATTAGGGTTTCTTCAGTAAAAGTCAACTGAACTTTGACCAGCCATAACTTTCACATGCTTCATCACCAAGTCTCCATACAAAGCTCATTTTGAAGGAAATTGAATTCTCTACAACTTTGTGTCTCATAAGCCAAGCCCAAAAATGCTTCATTTGGAAGGTATGAGCTAAGACATTATAGGTCCTTTTGAAAGTCAACAAAAAGTCAACAACTTCAAAAGGGCATAACTTGAGAATGGTAAGTGATATGGACATGAAACCAGTGGGGTTGGTTAGAGGACTCTTCAAGCTTTCCAAAATTTCCAAGAACACCCTCATACCATTAAAATTGAGGGATATGTGCCCTTGCAAAGTTGGGAAAATTTTGGTTGGTTTATGAAGAAAATGGAGGTCTAAAATCAATTTCTTCCAAATGGGCTTGCCATATTTAGACTTGATTGATACAAGAATTATGAGGATCCTCTTAAAATAGCAAGGCTAGATCAAGATATTTCATGTTTTAAATTCAAATCTTTTTCAATCTTAAAAAGTCCATAAGTCCATGAATTTGAACAAAGTCTTGACCTAATTTTATCACATGATATATATACAACACAAAGACACTTACAAGCCACGAATTGCCAGCCTCAAAATCCAGTTTCAAAACTCAAAATTTCATCCAAAAATATCAAATTCGGATTCCAAGGTAGATTGGATTTCGAAGAGTTTTGAGCATTGCAACACATTTTATGATGTTCATATAACATGTTTGGATCGTAAAAAGCATATGAGACATTCTCATTCACATGAATCGAACCCTTGTTCACCTCATATTTGAATTTTTCGATTCTATAAATTTACTGCGTTTCAATTGATTTTGCCTTCTTAATCGTGTTTGTGTGATGATGTAGAAACTTTCTGGATAATTCTTGTTGAGTTTAGCCGCATGAACCAGGAGATGCCATAGCTAGGGTTTGTAAACCTAATTTAGGGTTTTGTGATTCACTGAATATAAATAAGTTTAAAGGACATGGTTTGATTGTACAAACTGCAAGGATCATATTGCATTCATCAATTTAAGAAAATTTCACTGTTTGCTTGATGTTTGAGAATTCGCAGGGCTTAACATGCAAGAAAAATCGCAACAAAATTCGCATAAAAATTCGCAGGAAAACCTGCGAATTCAAGGAAGAAGATGAAGTGCGTCTGGTGCCAAAAATCAAATTTGAAATTCTGTTTTAGCTTTTGTATTATTAGGGTTATCATATTATCACACGCAGGTGCGTGTCCCAGTGGCCAGAAGCATGCCTTGTGAAGTCTGGGGAGCGAGTTCGAATCCAGACTCCTCCAACTATTTTTATGACTTGTTTTGCTTTTCTGATTTTTTAGATTTCGTTTTATTAGTTTTATTTTATATGGGATTTGTTTCAGATAGTGATCACCAATGCACACGCAGCCCAGTGGTAACCTCCTATTCAGGTACAGGGGAGGTCCTGGGTTCAAATCCAGGCCTCCCCATTTTTTTTAAAAACCTTGTTTTCTTATTTTTTTCTTAATTATTATTTTCTATTATATATTGTTATTATTATTAAATTTGTTTTATATTTAATTAACAAAAATCTATCTTAAACTTAATTAAAATTTTATTTTTATAAATTTCATAATATATTTTATAAAGTAAATTTACATATAATTTTAATTTTCATTTATAATTTGTAAATAAATCAATTAATATTTTAATTAAACATTCAAACCCTAATTTTCTTAAATTAAAATACAAAACCCTAATTTTTTTTTATTTGCTCTAATTTTCATTAACTTTCACCTTTAATCTAATTAATTAATTTTTTATTCTAATTAAATAATTAATCATATTTTGTAAATAGTTATTATATTGTTTATTATTATTATTCTAATTATTTTATTTTCTTCTAAGATTCTTTAAAATTGTTTATTTAACTTAAAAAATATTTTTTTCTAAATTTCTATTTTGTATATTTGTACTAACCTTTCTTTTTTATATTTATTTGATACTAACCCCATTTATTTTTAAATTGTGATTATTATTATTATTTTCTACTAACCCAATTATAATTGCTTATTTATTTTGCTTATTGCTTATTTATTTATTTTGCTATTATTTTAAATTGCTTTTATTATTTTTGTAATTGTTCCTGGATGTAATTTTTTGTAATATTTAAATTATTTATTTTTATGTCATGGTTAGTAAAAATAGGGAGTGCAAATATACTTGTAATTTAAAATTAATTTAGATCACTTAATTCAAAAGATAAATATTAAATTGAACACTCACACACGTAAGTCGATCTTTGATCGCCATCTCACTTTCTAGGGTTACCTCTCATTGTTGCCTAATCAAAAGGTCAAGTAGGGTGTATAAAGCAAAAAGTCCCTCAAAGTAAAGTCATCTAGTCCCTTCACAATCAAAGATCAAGTCCTTTAAATGGTTGCCTTCATAGTGATCTTGTCCCTTTCGAATAATGATGACAGTCCCTCCAAAATGCTTAATACACCCTACAGTTTCCTACATTAACAGATGACCCTTACTTGTCCCTCACATCCAAGGTAATGACTACCTATTCCTTAATAATAGGGATAGTCTTACCATTTAAAGGATTCAAGAACAGTAAGACTTAAACTTTAGGGTAGGTTTCTCATAGTTACTTGCTCACTATTTAAAAACTTTTCAAACATTTCACAATTTCAAACAATTTTCAAACACAAGTTTTTTACGCATCCGTACATGGATCATTATCAAACTCTTATGAAAATTTCTATTCACACACTTCACATTTTCAAAAACAATTCAAAGTGAGCTAAGTAACTAAGAGCCCATGGATAACCATGGATGTAAAGGGTGCTAACACCTTCCCTTTACATAACCTACCCCCCGGACCCAAAAATCCTTTAAAAGGTCTTTCCTGTTCTTTTATGCCTTTCCTTTGGATAAAATAAAAGTCGGTGGCGACTCTTGCTATCCGCAACATTTAACTAAAGTCAGTTCTCCCACCGTGTTACAGATGTACCAAGGCATACCCAAATTACCTTTTGAACAACAAAGGATTGTAGTTGATGCAACCCTTCACTCCAATCAGAGGTACATTGGGATACTGCCCACATCTGGTGATTATGTCTCTGCCCTTGGTGTTCTGAGTGCACCACTTGATGTCTTCTGAAGTAAGAGCAATCATTCTCTTAGCCATATTTCTTGACTGATAAGGATTTAAGAAAGCTTCTGACTTTGGAAAGTGTCTCAATAACCAGCAGTAGAAGAGAGGTGCACAACATCTGACTAGTCTTCCCCTCTACTTCTCATTCATTTGATGCACTGAGTAGTAGAAATCCCCAAGCAAGGTAGGAACTGGATTCTTCAATAGGAAGAGATGGATAGCACTATTGCTTACAAACTTAGGCTCGTCTACAAACAAGATGATACCATATATGCTAAGGGCTAAGAGAGCACAAACAGTGTCCCACTTCCCAACTGTAGCATGAATGGTGGCCTGAGTGATCAAGAAGTCCAAATGGAGGCCTGGGATTCCAGCCTTAGTAGTCATATTCTGATCAATGATGGTGGATTCTAGATACAGAGCCTTAGCTATATCCTCATTCTTAGGAGCAGTCATCTCAGGGTTGAAAGGAATCCCCCTCCTGATGGGGACACCCAACAACATGGAAAACACTTCCAACAAAGGGCCCAACTGAAAGTCTGGAAAGCTAAAACATCTGAGAGGAGGGTCATAGAACTGGAGGAAAGCATGGATCATACTCCTATGTGATGCATCCAAGTCCATGATCATGTCCATGATACAACCATAATGTTCCCTGAATAAAGGGACATGATCAGAAGTTATGAGTGTCTGAATCTGCCTGATGCCTACCAGAGTGGACTCAAAGAAATGATAGGTAATGTTGCTCTTCCTGGATGGGTCCATGTTGACAATGGATGCTGATGAAGATAACTGAGGAGAAACACTGGTGAAGACAACTTATGAAGATGCTGAAGAGAAGATAGCTGATGAATATTTCTGATGAAGATGTCTGAGCAGATGAACAGTCAAAACCAAACCAAAGATAAGATTTGGATACCCTGTAAAAAAAATTAGACAAATGTTAAAATGATGCAAAATGATGTATGCAGAATGATATGCAAGGGTTAGTGATCAAGTGATGGATCTGTTATCTATCTTGATAAGGTCCATGTGTGTTCATAAGTCTAGATGAAGGCTTAGAGAACCAGTAACCAGGTGGGGGACTCAAATAAAGAGTCACAAATCTAGGGTTTCACATGAATAGTCCAAAATGATGTAACCTTAAAACAAATCTGATAACAAGGTATGATGAGGCCAAGTGTTCCTGCAAACTTGTAAACATCCCAACCCCCTCACAGGTATTGTTCTAGAACAAGGATCCTCAGACTTGGATCAGTTATGAGAAGTGTAAACACTTCTAACCCGGAGGTACAATGTTTACAATAATCATAAAGGATCCTCCTCTAATTCACCTCAGATGCTGAAGGTCATAAAAAGGTCATCCAAACTTAGCAGGCTTCCCAAATAGCCGTAGTACTATAAGAATCCGTAGCACAGAGTTCTCAAGAAGAAACCCATGTCTGAACCGTGTATCATATTCCCGCACCAGACCAAAATGGAATGGGAAAGAATATGAAGCCACTCTATTCTATGTGTCACTCAGGCTCCCGGTATGGAACCTTACTCACTGCATATCGCTCCCACTAAGGCAAACAAGAGATCCAACACATGATGTAATGATAATAACATGAAATGCATAAAAGCAGTAAATGAAGCAATAAATAAAGCTGCATAAAAAGAAATAAATAAAGCAATAAACAAAAAAAGCACAAGTAACGCATAACACCCCCATAAACACAAATCAAACAAGTTTTAGGAGAAAACCACAAAAAGAACCAGAAGCCTTAGTTGCAAGATAGGTTTCCCTAGCAGAGTCGCCAAGCTGTCGCTCCCAAATAATTGCATCCCGGTACAAGCGCTAAAGGTCGGTGAAAATAGAAAATGACGGTGAACTGAATAGAGTCTCCAGCTAGGCATTTTTATCCCAGAGGAAAGCTAATGCTGCATAAACCTAGAAAAGATGTATAAGACGGTTGCGAACCAGAGAAACTGAGAAAGGGGGTTGGTTACAACCTAGGAAGGTATTAGCACCCAGACTGTCTGTCGTACTCGATGGGATCCAAGCTTACAAAATTGTGTTTAAAGGGGTAGGTGTATGTGTTATCTGTGTGCAAAAGCTAGGGAAAGAAAGTACAAGTGTCAATGCAAAAGGGTGTGAATTGCTCAGGAACTGAGGCTTTAGAAAGAATGCTGAAAGAGGGGGATGACAAAGAGACTTTTGTTCGATAACTGTTAAGTTATGCCTACGTATCCTCACGTGCAATGAGGAAATCAGAACACCGTAGTTCGACTCAAAGAGACTGAAAGATTTTGACTGTGAATTGCTTACTTGTCTATACTCAGGTGTATGACTCGTCTGGCTCGAGTGCTAACTGTCTTGCATTAGACGGAAGAAGCAAGTTCTCGTTTATGAATGAGTATGATGAGAAATGAATCCCGAAGGAGACGATTATTTTTTGTTTTTTGTGTTTTGTGTTTTGTTATTGTTTTTGGTGTTTTGCATAGGATTATGAGCTTAATCCTAAATCAAGGGTTTGTAAACCCATTATATCCTCCCTGATTAGGGATAATGAGCCTATTTAAGTATGAGATAAACACCTCAACTTAATTACCATGATGATGTAGGATTAAGATCATTAACCTACTTGTGATTAATTAGATGTTTTTGGGTTTTTGTTCAGTGTTAAGTAATGAGTTTAATCTCTAATCACAGATTAGTGGACTCATTACACCATCTTAATAGAAGGATAATAGATGAGAACAGTTAAGCTGAGGAAGATACCTCAACTTAATCCATAGTTAGGGATTAAATTCATTAGATAACTAGCCTTTATTAAATGGATTTTAATTAAAGGATGAGATTAAGAAGTGGATTTTATGATTTGTAAGACAACTTGAGGGGGACTTGTCCATTAAACACTAGGGTTAGTCCCTCTTAACCATAAGGAAGAGTTAGAACCCTAATGTAAGGCCCAAGTTACAATATGAAGTCTTAGTGATTATTAATATGATTTGATTAAGAGTTTTAAACAAATTAAAGGTTTAGCACTTAGGATTAAAGTTATACACTCCATCCTAAGAGAAGGATGCAGGCATAACCCAAAGTCCTAAACCTTTAAGAGTTTAGTGTCTGATTATTGAGATGGGAAGAGAGACTCAAGGAGACTCAAAGGTAAAAGTCTATGGGGGACTATACACAACCCTAAAAGTTATCATGCTTGGGCATCCTATGGTTTTTTAGGCTTAAGAGAAAGGATCTTCAAGGCCACCAATGGAAGAAGCAGATAAAAAGAGAAGGAAGAAGAAAAACAAGTTACTTACTTCCTGAAGAAGATAAGTAACTTGAAAGGAAGAAAGTGAGAAAGATGGAACATAAGTGAACAAGTTCACTTCAAAGACATGTAAAAATGCATATGAATGAGATAAGAATAGGTGGGAAGTGAAGGCAAATCCACTTCCCAAATAACTTACCAAAGGTACTTGAAATGTTAGTATGAATGCATAAGGTATAAAGCATAAAGAAATGAATTGAAATGAGATGAAAAGACCAAAGTCAGAAGTGATTATGCAATTAAAATGGCATATGAGATGATGCAAAGTCATACAATGTGAACATGAATGTTCATACAAAGATGAGATGTCATGAAAGCATGCTTAGAAGTTTGAAAACTCATGGATGTTTATGAAAAGTAATGAATGCAAGACATGGCAAATGAATGAAGAAATGATCAAGATATGTTCTAACATGTCTTAAGATGTCTAAGATGTCCTACAAATGTTTGAAATGTCATGGCAAGCTCATATGATGATGATATGCAAAGATGGATGCAAATGAACATGAGAAATTAGGGTTTTATGGACATGTGAGATGCAAATGAACAAAACAGAAGCATACAACATGATAAAAAATTGAAACTAAACTCAATAAAACCCTAAACCCATATTAGATCACACCCCAAAAGAGAAGGTCAGAAGCTAATCCTATTGAAAGTTATGATTTTTCTAAGTTTGCTAGGGTTTTTGGGTGATTCTAAAAGGAAAATGCAAATCAATTTGAAAATTCAAGATAAATTCATTAGGAAAATAACCTAGAAACTACATGCAATATGTGAAACAATGCAAAAAGAATCAAGTTCAAACTCTTCTTGGTTAGGCAGAAATTGTTTTTCAAAGTTTGGGTTAGAAAATGTGATTTTTAAAGAACCCTAAATCAAAAGATATTGTGAAATTATGATCAAACCTAAAAAGAAATTTGTATGAAGAGTTTGAAAATGTTTCTAAATGTATTGGAAAGGTTCATGATTTTTTTGGTGATTTTTAGAAACCTTAATGTATTTTAAATTAATTAAAATACTTTAATTAATTGAAAATAACATTTAAATATTTTAAAAATACTTTTTAAATGCAAAAAATAAAATAAAAATAATTTTCAGGTTTAGAAAAATATATAAAACAGAAATGCAAGAAATCATATTTTTTGAAAGTGTTTTGATATTTTTTATAAACTAAACAAAAGAAATGAAAAGAAAATGAATTAAAATTGAATAAAAGGAAAACTCAGTGCATCCAATGGCTGAGATTTGAATGAAAAAGGGGGGAATTGACTGGCGCGCTATCCAAGGGTCAGGATTGATTCTGATGAATTAATTATAATTAATTTAATTAATCAGATTTAAAATTAAGTGAGCTAATCTAAACCATCCACGCACTAACCTTAATCATGATCCAAAGGCCAAGAATGAATATGGGGAATTAATTACAAATTAGCCCTAATTATTTTCAGGTGACCGGAGCTAAGCTCCGATTATCTTCTTCGGCCACTCAAAACCTCAACTTCTTCCCTAGGTCAAATTAAAACCTCTAAAGCTCCAGAAATGATCTTCTAACCCTCCTAAGCAAGATTCCATCATCATATAACATTTATATTTCATCAAAAGCAAGAATCGAAACAAACAAGATTTTCGAGCAAACTTTCAGAACAGCCATACATGCTCATTTCTCAACCATTTTTGAAACTAAGCATATCAGTGTGATCTAGAGAACATATATAATCATTCTAAAAATTAAAAGAAAGTTTCTGGAAAATTTGTTCTTGAGGTATACCTGAGTTGAAGCTTTTCAGTTTGGAGCTTTCTGGCCTTTTCTTAGATGCAAACCAACCCCAATGAGCTCCCTGATGATGTTGCAATGCTTAGATCAAGTTTGTGATGGCTATTTTGAAGTGTTTGGTTCTGGTTTTGCAGAAATCGTGTTTTTGATTTTGGAGGTTTCAGGCCATTTTGAGGGTTGCTTTGTGTTCTATGAGTGATTTGAAGATGATTGATGAAGTTTGTTTTGAAGTTTGATGGATGTGTTTTGAGTTTCAAAGAAGGGAAGTTTTTAGGTGATTTTGTGAATTCTGAGTTCCAGGATGTTTCAGGCTTGAATGTGTTATCAAATGAGCTCCATAACCTTTGTTTGTAATGTCTTGATTGGTTAGAGAGTGGTTAGTGGCATAATGTTATTGGTATGGGAGGTTTTGCAAAAAAGTCAAATTTGTGTACTTAAGGTATAGGCATGGTGCAGAGCTGTTTCAAGGGGTGTCTTGGCCTTAGCAGAGTTTGTGGGGAGCCCTTAGATCAATAGAAGTGAGCTGTAATGCTTGGATGAAGAGATTTCAATGTTTATGCAATGTTTATGTAATTCTTGTGAATCAAGCCATGAAATGCTTCAATCCTTGGGCCAATTCTGATCTTGGCAAGTTATATTAACATGTTGTGACATATTTGAGTGGATTAGAGGTCACTTAGAAGCTTGAAATGCCAATATGCAAAAATCCCTCTTTGACATGAACTTGAAAATTATGTGATTTTAGCGAACTTTGAAAGGCCATATCTTGAGTTCTAGGATGAATCAAGACATGTTCTTGTACTTTTTGAAAAGGGAAAGACCTAATCTACAACTTTCATGTCTAAGAATGTTTCATTTGAAGCATTGTTGGTCATGAAAGAGGAGGTTGAAAATCTTTCCCAAAGTGGAAAGTTTCCATTACAAGTTATTTCCAAAAATGGCAAGTTTGCAATTGGCTCAAAATTCTTCAATCTTGTGAACTTACAACCACTTATAAGATCAAATAAATATTATAGGACCTCAATTTGATGAAAATGATCCTTTGGTTCCATTGTTGGGGGCCTCAGATGCCCTGCTTTTGACTTAACTTGCTCAAGAAGTTACCCAATGATCAGATGACTTCCACAATGAGTTTCTTCATCAAACTTGGTACACATGATCCTTATAACATATTAAGAATATTAGAAACAAGAATGGCCAAAAAATTTGGAGTTAAGGCCTCTGAAACCAAAACCCTAATTTGGTCATCTGTGTAGGAAAACCCTAGCTCTGCTTCCATGCTTTTGCCAATTTTGTGACTTCTTGACTTTCATGAACTTTGGGGAGAAAAATATGATTATAGAACACACATGGACCCCCTTGGAAAGCTTCAAGACCATTTGGATGGCTCAGATTGATTCTTGGATGGCTCAGATCACAAACCCTAGATGCAGATGAAAATGGAACTATGTAGTGAAACAAACATGCAATATGAGATGGTATGCTCATGCTTATGCAAAAAATGAATAATCACAAGCCATGGTGTGAGAAAAAGTGAGGGAGAATTTGGGGTGTTTATAGTACCCTTAGACAATGCTTTTAGGAATACCTTAGACAACGTTTTTGGTTTAAGCGCTGTCTAATCCCCTCCTATTTTAATTTTTGTAGGTATACCTTAAACAACACTTTTGGTGAAAACGCTCTCTAATCCCCTCCTATTTTAGACAACACTTTTGGTGAAAGCGCTTTCTAATCCCGCCTTAGACAACGCTTTTGCCAAAAGCGCTTTCTAAGCCCCCCTTAGACAGCGCTTTTTGTGTAAAGCGCTTTCTAAGGTATATGAAAGTTTTTGAATAATTTTTTTGAAACCACTTTTTTTACCAGGTTTTTAAACCAGGATTTTGACCTGTTTTCAACCAAATTTTGGCAGACAAATATGACAAATTATATATCAATTTATGCACCAAAATTATAAATTCAAAATTGGCAATTCAAACCAATATATATATACCAGTTCAAACCATTTTGACCTATTATAATTACAAGTCATTGCATTTTACTACAAATGTACATATTATAAGTACACATATCTAATCCATCCAAAGCATTGCTTCAAATATACATAGGTCCTGAAACAACACAAAGATTGTAATTCAATTAATAAACAATATTATAGAAATTACAACGTTACACATATTTAAATTATCATCAATTAAAGTAAGAGTACAATATTATACCTCACATAACACCTAACTCTATAATGAATTGACACCATTCCTCTTTGATTTCGTCCACTTGATCTTTTGTATAATATGCACACTTGAATTCATCAAAGTACTACATAATAATATAACATAGTTTGATTTAATTTCAACTATTTAATAATATGAGAGATATGTGTAAATATTAAAATAACTCATAAGTTAGAAATACATACATTGGTGGGAATCTCTAATCGGCCCAAAACAAGAGTATCATGCATGATCAAATATAACTTATAATCAAAGCGATTGAAAACACAAAAATAAAGAAACCATGCATGATCAAATATAACTTATAATCAAAGCAATTGAAAAAAAAAATAAAGAAACCATGGATGATCAAATATAACTTATAATCAAGAAACCAAGGATATAATTGCATAATTTACCTCTTTCACTAACATCTCTTTCTTTTCTTTGTTGGAATATTAATCAATTGTTTCTTAGCAATGCGTACGGATAAATTGATCCAAATTCCCTCATTATGATTGTTTCTTATATATGACTCATCCGTTATAATATCCTCATCTTCATCATTTATATTCAACTCATTCCGTCTAATGCATGACTCATTCTCAACATCAGTATCACATTGATCGACACCGCTATCATCAACCACATTGTTAGAGAAAAGAACTATAAACCATTTTGTACTCGTCGGGTCATTCACATAGAACACTTGTTTATCTTGAGATGCTAGAATAAAAGGTTCATCTTTGTACCCCACCCTAGTAAGATCAACTTGCAAAAATCCAGACTTATCCATTCGTATGCCACTACTATTTACCCACTTGCAACCTGTCGCTCCCCCGAAAAGACACCAGGGTACCGGGGTGCAGACGCGAACGGTCGGTGAAAGAAAAAATAAGATTGAATTGAATAGAATTGCCAGGTAGGCATTTTTATCCCAAGGGAAAGGTAATGCTGCATAAACCTGGAAAGATATGGATAAGACGGTTGCGAACCAGAGAAACTGAGAAAGGGGGTTGGTTACGACCTGGGAAGGTATTAGCACCCAGATTGTCCGTCGTACTCGACGGGATCCATGGTAACAAGATTGTGCTTAAAAGGGGTAGGTGTATGTGTTATCTGTGTGTAAAAGCTAGGAAGATAAAGTACAAGTGTCAGTGCAAAAGGTGTGAATTGCTCAGGAACTGAGGCTTTAGAAAGAATGCTGAAATAGGGGGATGACAAAGAGACTGTTGTTCGATAACAGCTAAGTTATGCCTATGTATCCTCTCGTGCAATGAGGAAGTCAGAACACCGTAGTTCGACTCAAAGAGACTGAAAAGATTTGACTACGAACTGCTTGCTTGTCTATGCTCAAGTGTATGACTCGTCTGGCTCGAGTGCTAACTGTCTTGCATTAGACGGAAGAAGCAAGTTCTCGTTTGCAGAGTGAATGTGATGAGAAAAGAATCCTGGAGGAGACAATTATTGTTTGTTTTTGTGTTTTCAGTTTTTTTTATTGTTTTTGATGTTTTGCATAGGATTATGAGCTTAAGCCTAAATCAAGGGTTGTAAACTCATTATATCCTCCCTGATTAGGGATAATGAGCATACTTAAGTATGAGATAAGCATCTCAACTTAATTACCATGATGATGTAGGATTAAGATAATTAACCTACTTGTGATTATTTAGATTTTTTTGGGTTTTTGTTTCGTGTTAAGTAATGAGTTTAATCTCTAATCACAAATTAGTGAACACATTACACCATCCTAATAGAAGGATGATAGATAAGAACACATAAGCTGGGGAAGATACCTCAACTTAATCAATGGTTAAGGATTAAAGTCATTATATAACAAGCCTTTGCTAAATGGATTTTAATTAAAGTATGAGATTAAGAAGTGGATTTTATTGTTTGTAAGACAACTTGAGGGGGACTTGTCCATTAAACACTAGGGTTAGTCCCTCTTAACCATATGGAAGAGATAGAACCCTAATGTAAGGCCCAAGTTACAAGATAAAAGTCTTAGTGATTATTAATGTGTTTTTATTAAGAGGTGTAAACAAATTAAAGGTTTAACACTTAGGATTAAAGTTATACACTCCATCCTAAGAGAAGGATGCAAGCATAACCCTAATTCAAAGTCCTAAAGCTTTAATTGTTTAGTCTCTGATTGTTGAGGTGAGAGGAGAGACTCAAGGAGACTCAAAGGTAAAAGACAAAGTGGGACTATATACAACCCTAAAAGTTATCATTCATGGGTATCCTATGGTTTGTTAGGCTTAAGAGAAAGGATCTTCAAGGCCACCAATGGTAGAAGCAGATGAAAAGAGAAGGAAGGAGAAGAATAAGTTACTTACTTCCTGAAGAAGATAAGTAACTTAAAAGAAAGAAAGTAAGAAGAATGGAACACAAGTGAAACAAGTTCACTTTAAAGAAAAGTAAATATGCATATGAATGATGAGAAGAGATAGGAAGTGAAGGAAGATCCACCTCCCAAATAACTTACCAAAAGTTCATGAAAATGATAGTATGAATGCATAAGACATAAAGTAAAAGGAAATGAAATGAAATGAGATGTGAAGACCAAAGTCAGAAGTGAAAATGCAATGTAAAAGGCATATGAGATGATGCAAAGTCATACAAGATGCATATGAATGATCATACAAAGATGAAATGCAATGAAAGCATGAAAACACATGAATGTCCATGAAGTGTAATGGATGCAAAACATAGCAAATGGATGAAGAAATGATCAAGCAATGTCCAAGCATGTCTTAAGATGTCTAATATGTCATACAAATGCTTGAAATGTCATGGCAAGTTCATATGATGATGATATGCAAAGGAGAATGCAAATGAAGATGCAAGATTAGGGTTTTAAGACAACATGAGATGCATATGATCAAAACAAAAGCAATCTACATGATAAAAAAATTGAAATAAATCTCAAACAAACCCTAATCCCAAATAAGATCACACCCCAAAGGAGAATGTCAGAAGCTTAACCTAATGGAAGTTATGAAATTTCTAAGTTTGCTAGTGTTTTGGGTGCTTCTAAAGGGAAAATGCAAATCAAATTGAAAATGCAAAATAAAATCATGAGAAAAATAACTTAGAAACTATATGCAATATTTGAAACAATGCAAAAAGAATCAAGTTCAAACTCATCATGTTTAGGTAGAAATAAATTTTTCAAGTTAGGGTTAGAAAAATGTGATTTTTAAGAAACCTAATTCAAAGAAAATTATGAAATTATGATCAAACCTAAAAAGGAATTTGTATTATGAGTTTGAAAATGTTTCTAAATGTATTGTAATGATTCATGAATTTTTTGGTGATTTTTAGAAACCTAAATGCATTTTTTATTAATTAAAATCCATTAATTAATTAAAAATAACATTTAAATATTTTAAAAATACTTTTTTAATGCTAAAAATAAAATAAAAGTTATTTTTGGGTGAAGAAAATTATTTTGATCAGAAATGCAAGAGATCATATTTTTTTGATGAGTTTTGATTTTTTTAATAAAATGAGAAAGAAAATGCAAAGAAAAATGAAATAAAAATAAAATAAAATGGAAGTAAACATGATCCATGACCCAGATTCAAACATGAGAAACAAAGGTTGACTGCGCGCGCTTATGGAGGGTCCAGATCAAATCTGGTTAAATGACTTTTATTAAATTAATTAATCAAAAATTAATCTTATTGAGTTAATCTGAGTCGTTCGTACCTTAAGCTAATCACGCATCTAAGGGCCTTCATTCAAACTGGGCAGCTAATCCCTAATTAGGGTTAATCACTTTCAGGTGATCGGAGGGGAGCTCCGATCATCTTCTCCTATGACACCAAACCCCAAATTAGTTGCCCAAAAATGATCCCCTACTCACACTGAACTCAAATCATCCCTCAAACATGATTTATAACACACAAACATGGAGAATCGAAGAAGAACAAAAATCTGGAAAAATTTTCAGAAGCTTGTGAAATCCTCATTTCTCCACCATTTTAAAAAATTCAAAGTGCAAAATGATCAGGGAAACAAGCTCTATCACATTGTAACTTAAAATCAAAGCTCTGAGAAAAATGTTCTTAAGGTATACCTGAGATGGAGCTTTCTGATTCTGAGCTTTCTGGACATCTCTTTGGGGAAAATCAACTCTAATGGACTTCCTGAGGATGCTATGATGCTTGGAACAAGCTTGCAATGGCTGATTTTGATGATTCAGTTCTACTGCACCAGAAATCGTATCTTTGCTTTGTGAGCTTTCAGGCCATTTTAATGGATGGTTTGTGTTCCTTGTTATGTGTAGAAATGATTGGTGCAAAGAGTTGTGAGGTTTGATGGTTGTGCTGAGAGTTTCGAAGACTTGAAGTTTTTGGCAAATTTTGGTGATTCTGAGTTGTGGGAGGATTCAGGTTTGTGTGTTGTGAAATGAGCTCCATAATGTTTGTATATAATGTCTTGATTGGTCAGAAGGTTGGTGATGGCATAGTTTGATTGTTATGGGCAAGTTGCAAAAAAGTCAAAAGTTTGGTACCTCAAGCATGGGCCATGGCAGAGCTTGCTTTAGGGGTGTCTTGGCCTCAACATGATTTGTAGATGGCCCTAGGATCAAAGTTATGCAGCTAGCACAAGTGGATGAAGAGTTTTATTAGGTTTTGCAATTTTCCATCTTTGTGAATTTTGTGAAAATTTCTTGATGAATCTTGCAATCCAAGGAACAATTTTGTTTTAAATGCATTTCACTATGTTTGTATGTTGTTTAGAAATCAATTAGAGGTCATGAAATGGCTTGAAACATGAATTTGCAAAAAATCCTCTTTGGCATGAATTTGAAATTTACAAGAATTTTCCCAACTTTGAAAGGTCATATCTTGAGTTCTAGGATGAATCAAGACATGTTCTAGTACTTTTTGAAAATGGGAAGACATAATCTACAACTTTAATGCCCAATAATTTTTCATTTGAAGCAATTTTGGTCATGAAAGAATAGGTTGAAAATCTTTCCCAAAATGGAAAGTTTCCATTACAAGTCATTTCCAAAAATAGCAAGTTTGCATTTGGCTCAAAATTCTTCAATTTTGTGAACTTCCAACCCCTTATAAGATAAAATAAAGATCATAGAGACTCAAAATGATGATGATGACCCCTTGGTGCCCTTGATGGAGGCCTCAGATGCCCTGATTTTGACTTTACTTTCTCAAGAAGTTACCTAATAATCGGATGACTTCCATAGTGAATTTCTTCATCAAATTTGGTACACATGATCCTTATTACATATTAAGACCATTATAAACAAGAATGACCAAAAAATTTGGAATTAAGGCCTCTGAAACCAAAACCCTAATTTTAGGTCATCTGTGCAGGAAAACCCTAGCTCTGCCTCTATGCCTTTGCCATTCTTTGGGATCCCTTGACTTTTATGAACTTTGAGTGTAAACACCCCAAATTTTCCCTCACTAATTTCACACCATGGATTTTTATCTTTCATATTTTCATAAGCATAAGCATACCATCTCATAATGCATTCTTGTTTCACTGCATAATTCAAGTTCATCTGCATCTAGGGTTTGTGATCTGAGCAATCCAAGGATCCATCTGAGCCACTCCAAAGGCCTCCAAGCATTTCAAGAGGGTCCATATGTCTTTTATCATCATATTATATCTCTCAAAGATCAAGGAAGTCAATAAATCACAAGAACTGGCAAGGCATGGAAGCAGAGCTAGGGTTTCACTACACAGATGACCTGAAATTAGGGTTTTGGTTTTAGAGGCCTTAAATCCAAATTTTTTGGTCATTATTGTTTCTAATGTTCTTAAGGTGTTATAAGGATCATGTGTACCAAGTTTGATGAAGAAATCCATTGTGGAAGTCATCTGTTCACTGGGTAACTTCTTGAGCAAGTCAGAGCAAAATCAGGGCATCTGAGACCCCCAACAATGGAACCAAAGTTATATTCTCATCAAATTGAAGTTATATGATCTTTATTTGATCATTGAAGTGCTTGGAAGTTCACAAAATTGAATAAACTTGAGCTAAACCAAAAGTTGCCAAAAATGGAAATGACTTGTAATGGAAACTTTCCATTTTGGGAAAGTTTTTCAACCTCGTCTTTCTCAACCAAAAATGCTTCAAATGAAAAATTGTTGGTCATGAAAGATGTAGATTGGATCATTCCTTTTTCAAAAAGTACAAGAACATGTTCTAATTCATTATGGAACTCAAGTTATGATCTTTCAAAGTTGGCAAAATTCCTATAATTTTCACTTTCACACCAAAGAGGGATTTTTGCAAAACCACTTGCCAAGTCATTTTGTGACCTCTATTGCATCTCTAAGCATCATACAAACATGGTACAAGACATTTTGATCATAATTTCCCAAAGAATCACAAGTTTCCATGGCTTGCATCACAAGAAATCATAAAGGGGCAAAATTGCATAACACTTGAAAAATCTCTTGCAGCCATGCTTCCACTTGTGCCAGCTGCATAAAATGAATCCCATGGCTCTCCTTGAACCAAGCAGAGGCCAGAAATGCCCTTGAACAACTCCTGCCATAGCACATACCTCAAGTACACATAATGTTGACTTTTTGCAAATCACCCCATACCAATCAGCTGCAGCCACAACAACTCTCTGGCCAATAGAGACATGTTATGTGGACCAAAAGCAAGCCAATTCACATGATCTTGGAGCTCAGAACCATACACAAGCCAAGTTCACAAAAAACCACCTTCAACCTTCAAACTTTCGATTCTCTCTGTTCAGCCACTAAAACCTCAAACAAACTTCACCATTCAACTCACCATCATCAATAGAACCTTTCCCAACCATTAAACAAGCTTGAAAGCCCCTGAAAGCAAAACACGATTTCAGTGCAGTTGAGTGCAACCTCTCAAACCAGCTCATTTCAACCCATTCAAAGTCTTGCAACATCATCATGGGATCAATTGGAGGCTATTTTCACAAGAGAGAGGTCCAGAAAGTTCCAAACTGAAAAAGCTTCATCTCAGGTATACCTCAAGAAAAAATTTCCAAAACTTGTTTTTTATGTTATAGAAATGATCTATATGCTTCACTGATCACACTGCACTTGTTTGTTTTGAAAATGGTTGCGTATTGAGTATTTCATGGTTGTCTGAAAGTTTTGTCATTTTTATGTTTTGATTTGAATCTTGATAATGATGAATGAGAAATGAATTTTGAGGATTGATTCGTGATTGGGAAGGTTTGGGGAGTTGATCTGGAGCTTTAGAGCTCCTAAAATGGCTTAGGTAAGAAGTTGGTTTTGGGGTCTCGCCGGAGAAGACGACCGAAACCACTGTTCTGGCCGTCTGAAGGTGATTAAGATTAGGGTTAGGGTTAGTGTAAGTTTGAATGAGGAGCGTTGGATCAGTTTTCCCGCGTGCTTTGGAGGGTCAGGATGAGTTCATTTAACTATAATTATGATTAATTAGTTTAATTAATTAAGATTAAATTAAAAAAAGCCAGTTTGAATGTTGACCCTTGATCTGCACACCAGTCAACCGTTTTCTCTCAGCTTTGAATCTCATCCATTGGATCCTCATACTTTTCCTTTTAATTGATTTTTAATTGATTTTTTCTTATTTCGTTTGCTTAATTATTTTAAAATACTTGAAAAAATCACAAAAATATCATTTTCTGCATTTTAGTTCCAAATATTTTTCTCAACAAAAAACAATTTTTATTTTATTTTTTGCATTCAAAAAGCTTTTTTAAAATATTTAAATCTTTATTTTAATTAATTATTGGAAATTAATTAATTAAAATACCATTTAGGTTCCTAAAAATCACAAAAAAATTCACATTGAATCTTAAGACATTTAGGAACATTGTCAAACCATTCATACAAATTTCTTTTTGGTTTTGAACATATTTTGACATTTTCTTTGAATTTAGGGTTCATAAAATCCCCTTTTTAGAACCCTAACTTTGAAAAATCTTTTCTGCCTAACCATGAAGGGTTTGATAATGATTCTTTTTGCATTGTTTTCCATATGACATTTAGTTTCTAGGATAATTTTGTCATGAATTTATATTTCATTTTAAAAATGATTTGCATTTTCCCTTTTAAGGTACCCATAAACCCTAGTTAAATTAGAAAAATCATAACATTCTTTTGGTTAAGAGTTAGACCTTCTCCTTTGGGGTGTGATATCATATGGGGTTAGGGTTTGTTTGAGCTCATATATAAATTTTTATCTTGTGAATTGCTTCTGTTTTGATCAATTGCATCTCATCCTTTCATGTAACCCTAATTTTGCATCCTTATTTGCATTCATCTTGCATATGGATCCACACATGAACTTGCCATGAAATTTAATGCATTCATATGTCATCTTAGACATCTTAAGACATGTTAGAATCATTCTTCATCATTTCTTCATTCATTTTCCATGATTTTCATTCATTTCATTCCATAAACTTTCATGAACTTTCAAACATCAAAGCATGCTTCCATTTGCATCTAATCTTTGTATGACCATTCATTGCACTTTGTATGCCTTTGCATCATGTCATAGCATCATTTTCATCATTTGATTGCTTCTAGTTTTGATCTTTGCCTTTGTATATGTATCATTTTATGTCATTTCTTTCTTTATGCATCTTATGCTAACATTTTCAGGTGGTAAGTTAACTTGAGAAGTGAATTTGCCTTCACTTCTCATTTCTCTTCATCTTCTTCATATGCATCTTTGCTGCATTTTTCATTTTCTTTGAGTGGGCTTTCTAATTCATGTTCATCTCTCACTTTCTTTCTTTAAGTTACTTATCTTCTTCAATGAAGTAAGTAACTTATTTCTTTTGCTTCTTCCTCCTTCCATTTGCTTCTTCCATTGGTGGCTTCTTTGAAGATCTTTCTTAAGCCTTACAAACCATAGGAACATCCAAGCATGATAACAATTAGGGTTGTGTTTAGTCCCCCCTTAGTTTTTACCTTTGAGTCTTCTTTGTGCCTCTCTTCTCACCTTATCATTAGAGACTAAACCTTTAAGATGTTGGGACCAACAAGATGTTTAGAATTGGCAGAATTTTTGACCAACAAGAAATATTGAATTCAGTTCAGAATGTCCTATCAGATGTTGGGACATTATTAAACAGAGTATAAGAACTTATTTCAGGATGTCTCACCAGATGTTGGGACATTGTGTAAATGACTTAAGTTCAGTTTTTCAGGATGTCCCAACAGATGTTGAGACATCTCAAACCTGCTACCAGAATTAATTAATGACTAACTGTTCTGAGATATTTAAGGAGAGTTATTTGGAATTAATTATGGATGGATAAAAACAGAACAAGGCGCATCTGTAGGGAGTTTTATTATGAGGATTCAGATTAATCAGAATAACTAAATCACCTAGAATATAGGAAGTAACAAACCCTAAATTCAAGGTGGAAGCTGCATGCTTTTAGGACTGGATTAACCTACAGAAAGCCCAAATTACAAACACCTATTTAATCAACAAAAACTCACAGAATTGTACACGAATTTCAGAAGACCAAATAGGGTGTCTAGTGTTTTTAATAGCAGGTGTTTTAATTGTACCACTTTATGAGCTTTTAAGCAAAAGTGCATTTGTGACTTGATTGAAACTGTGAAGTAAGATCAAGCTGTATTGTTTGAAGGATGTCTTCAATTTTATTAAACTTGTAAACTTGATCACTGTGTGATTGAGGGGGAGTGAGTTGGTACTCATATCTAGGTTGTGTCTTAGGTAGAAATTGCATTGGGTAGATATTAAGTGAAAGATTAAACTGGGTTGTTTAAGTCTAGAATTAATATTACTTATAGTGGATTTCCTCCTGGCTTGGTAGCCTCCAGATGTAAGTGTGGTTATACACTGAACTGGGTTAACAAACTTCTGTGTTGTTTAATTTTCTTGCATTTTAAGTTGTGGTTAAATCTGTCAAGTGTTGGGACATCTCATACCTGATCACAAAATTTCAATTGGCATCAGAGCAGGCACCCTGCCTGTTTATACTGGGTGAGATCTAGGGAATACAAATTCTGGAAACATGGACATAGATATAGGATCAGTAAATAGACCACCTATACTGGATGGTTCTAATTATGACTACTGGAAGCCAAGAATGATTGCATTCTTAAAATCACTTGACAACAGGGCCTGGAGAGCAGTCAACATTGGATGGGATCATCCTATCCAAGACACCAAAGATGGATCAAAAGTGTTGAAACCTGAAGAAGAATGGAGTAAGGAGGAAGAAGATTCAGCACTAGGCAACTCCAAGGCCTTAAATGCTCTATTCAATGGCATTGATAGAAACATCTTTAGACTTGTGCATCACTGTGAGCTAGCCAAAGATGTGTGGGATACTCTCAAAACAACTCATGAAGGAACATCAAAAGTAAAGATGTCAAGACTTCAACTTCTCACCACCAAGTTTGAAAACTTGAGAATGAAGGAAGATGAGACAGTTCATGAATTCTACATGAACATCTTAGAAGTAGCTAATACTTCTGGAGCTTTGGGAGAAAAGATGACTGGTGAAAAACTTGTAAGAAAGATCCTCAGATCTTTGCCAAAAAGATTTGACATGAAAGTCACATCAATAGAAGAAGCTCAAGACATATGCACTATGAAAGTTGAAGAGCTCATTGGTTCCCTTCAAACATTTGAGATGGGAATGAATGACACAAATGTTAAGAAGAACAAAAGCATAGCCTTGGTAACAAATACTGATAAAGAAGAAGATGATGAATCAGAAACTGGTAAAAGCTTATCAGACAACATTGCTATGCTTGGAAGACAATTCAAAAAGATTCTCAGAGGGATGGAAGGCAAATCCAAACCCAGTGGAAGATACACAAACTCTTCTGATAACAAGAGACCTTATGATGCTAACAGAAGGTCAAATTATGCTGAAAACACCAGTCAAGAAAAAGGAATAAAATGCCATGAATGTGAAGGATATGGACACATCAAGAATGAATGTCCTACCTACTTAAAAAGGCAAAAGAAAGGACTATCTGTAACTTGGTCTGATGAAGAATCAAGAGGTGATTCAGAAGAAGAATCAGCTAAGCATATCACTACTTTAGCTGGACTATGTGAATCTGAAAGTGATTCCAGTGATGGGGAGCTTACTGTTGAAGAACTTGAGCAAGCCTACAAAGATCTATACAAAAGAAGTACTGAAATATGCAGTGAGGTTATAAAGCTAAAGAAGCAGAAGGAGGCACTAGAAGATGAAAAAGCAAGTGATCAAGAAATCATTGACACCTTGAAAAGTGAAGTAAGTCTTCTCAACTCCAAATTGGAACACATGTCCAAATCTGTTAGAATGTTGAACAGCAGCTCAAATACACTGGATGTTATTCTCAACAACAATAAGCATTCAGGGGATAAAAGTGGACTGGGATTTAACAGAGTAAATAAAGATGAAGCTAGCTCTAGCAAAACTACTTCAAAATCCATACAGTCAAACAAGATGTCCCAACAGATGCTTCAACATCAGGAAAAGAACACAAAGTCAAACATAATGTTCCAACAGATGTCTCAATATTCTGAAAAGAACAAAATGAAGAAGAAGTATCAAAGATGGAGATGTCATCATTGTGGAAGATTTGGACATATCAAACCTCATTGTTATAAGCTGCATGGATATCCAAGTCAGATGTATCAGCAACCTTCTAAGCAGAAAATGGAAGTTACCAAGAAAGTGCTGCATAAACATCAAAGAAATCAGCAACCTCCTAAGCATAAGACAGAAGTCACCAAGAAGGTATGGAGACCAAAAACCAGCATTCAAGCTGATCAAAGCTACATACACAAGAACAAGATCAACAATCAATCTTGGAGATCTACTAATGAACAACACACAGGGCAGAGGCATCAAAAGAAATCTCAACTCAAATGGTCAAAGAAAAATGTTGCATATATAGCACATACATCACTAAGAGTATCAGCTAAAGAAGACTGGTACTTTGACAGTGGATGTTCAAGACACATGACTGGATTGAAGAATCTGCTAGTAAACTTAAAGTCACATTCATCCAGGTATGTAACCTTTGGAGATGGAGCTAAAGGAGAAATCAAGGGAGTTGGGACCTTGGAGTGTCAAGATGTTCCAAGACTAGATGATGTGCTGCTGGTTAAAGGTTTAACTGCTAACCTGATCAGCATAAGTCAATTATGTGATCAAGGGTACAGTGTAAACTTTACTAAAACTGAATGCATAGTGACTAACAAAGAAAAAGAGGTTGTCATGAAAGGAGCCAGATCTAAAGACAACTGTTAGATGTGGAAATCTCAAGACTTCAGTCTTACTTCAACTTGCTCCTTAGTTAAATAAGAATAAGTGAAACTATGGCACCAAAGGCTAGGTCATCTTCATTTCAGAGGCATAAAGAAGATAATATCTATGGATGCTGTAAGAGGTATTCCTAAACTGAAGATTGATGATGGCAAAATATGTGGTGAATGTCAAATAGGCAAGCTGTAAACACCCCAAATTTGCCCTCACCCATTGACACCATGGTTTTTGATCATTTCATATGCATAAGTTCAATCATAGCATCTCATATCACATTTTTGATTCACTGCATAGGTTCTAAGTCATCTGCATCTAGGGTTTGTGATCTGAGCAATCCAAGAGCTTCTTGAGCCACTCCAAAGGTCATCAATCACTTCAAAGGGGTCCATGTATGTTCAAGTATCATATTATATCCTCTCAAAGTCAAGAATGCCAAAAAATCACAAGAACTGGGATTGGTATGGAAGGAGAGCCAGGCTTAACTGTCCAGATGACCTAGAATTAGGGTTTTGGTTTCAGGGGCCATAACTCCAATTTTTTTGGTCATTCTTGTTTCTATTGGTCTCTATATGGTATAGGGAGTATGCATATCAATTTTCATGAAGAAATTCCATGGGGAAGTCATCTGATCAAGAGTTGACTTTTCAAGCAAGTCAGTGCAAAATCAGGGCATCTGAGGCCCCCAATGACCCAACCAAAGGGTGTTCTTCATCATTTTGAATGTATATGATCTTTATTTGATCATAGAAGAAGTTGGAAGTTCACAAAATTGAAGAATTTCAAGTCTTTTGCAAAGTTGACTTTTTGGGCAAGTTTGACTTTTAATGAATTTGTCATTTTAGGCAACTTTTCAACCTTTACTTTTTGATCCAAAAATGCTTCAAATGAAAAAACTTTGGTCATGAAAGTTGTAGAATAGATCTTTCCCTTTTCAAAAAGTACAAGAACATGACCTAATTCATTTTGGATCAAAAGTTATGGCTTGCCAAAGTTGGAAAAAATCACAAAAATTCAAAGTTTCTACCAAAGAGGTATTTTGCAAAATGACTTGATCAAGTGTTCTAAAGCTATCAAATGGACTTCTAACTCACACAACATGATCACACAACATTCCAAAATCAGAATGAGGCAAGGAATCACATGTTTTATGGCTTATGGAGCAAGACTTTTTCATAAGGATCAAAAGCAAGCCAAGTTGCAAAATCCATCATAGCTTCTCATCCACTTGCTGCCTAGTTTGCTGAACCATCCTAGGCCTTTTTCCTCATCATGCTGCGCAGCACACCCTCCTTGTACTAGGCTAGCAAGTGACCCATGCTTCTCTTACACAAAGTTGACATTTTTGCAAAAGCACCCATACCAATCAATAAAGCACACATCATGTCATCTGACCAATCCCAATTGTTTATGTTAATCAAATGCCAGCCAAACATAAGAAAAGCAAGCCTGAAACCAGCCACACCACAACATTCTCATTTTCACCCTCTTGAGCAAAAGCATTCGAAACACATCCCACAGGCCAAAAACACACAAACAAACTTCATGAATCATCTCACCATGCTTCACTGAACACAAACCAACTCTCAAGACAGCCAGAAAGCCATAGAATCACAAACACGATCCTCACCTGACCTTGAACAGAACTGCTGCAAACTCTCAAACCAGCCATCACAAACTCTTTCTAAGCATCAAGACTTCATCAGGGGCCTAAAAGGAGTGGATTGCACAAAGAGAAGGGGTCAGAAAGTTGCAAACTGAAAAGCTTCAAACTCAGGTAGCTTCATGAACTTTTTTTTCCAGAAGCATGATTTTAAGTTCTAAATAGCTTCTATACATTCCCCTGATCATGAATATGTGCTTACTTTTGAAAATGGTTGAGAAACCAGGATGTATGCTGTGTCTGAAATTTTTGCCCTAAAAATTGTTTGATTCGATTCTCTCTGTTTATGAATGATAAATGATGTTTGAGTGAGGGGTTTGATTCGTTTTTGAATGGGGATGAGTTCTAGATAGTTAGTTTTCATTTTCATTGCGTGTAGGGTTATTTAGCATTTTGGACTCGCCGGAGAAGATGACCGGAACCACTGTTCCGGTCATCTGAAAGTCATTAGGGCTGGATTAGGGCTTAATCATTAATTAGTGGAATTTGAATTTGGGCCGTAGGATATGGCGCCAGGTCAAACGCGCGCGTGTTCCATTTGAATCTGGACCATTAGATTTGATTACTTTTCTTTTTCAGTTTTAAATTCATTTTATTTTTCATATTATTTCATTTAATTTGTACATTTTATTAAAAATAGAAAAACTAATTTAAAAATTCTGAAATTTTTTGTACAAACTTTTATTTAATTTCAGAAACCAAAAACATTTTTATTTTTATTTTTTGCATTAAAAAATATTTTTAAATCATTTAAATGTTTATTTTTAATTAATTAATGAGAATTAATTAATTAAAAATACTTTTAGGTATTTAAAAATCACAAAAAAAATCATGAAACATTTAAAAACATTTAGAAACATTGTCCAACCCTAAAACCAAATTTCTTTTTTGATCTTGATGCATTTTGAGAATTTTTCATGGAATTAAAATCATTTTTAGGCATTATTTTGATCCAAACTTCCAAAAATCATTTCTGCCTAACCATTGAGAATTGGACCTTGATTCTTGTTGCATTGCATTGTGTTTAGCATGTAGTTTGTGAGATTAAATGGGCATGATTTGATCTTTCATTTTCCATTTGTTTGACATTTTTCTTGGTAAGGTACCTTAAAACCCTAGAAATTTTAGGAAATTCATAACTTTTATTAGGTTAAGAGTTGGAACTCCTCCTTTGGGCAGTAAGTTAGTATAGGTTTAGGGATCCTTTGAGTGCATTTTCAATTTTTTTATATTGATATTTGCTTCTGATTTTGGTTTGTGTTTGATGCTTTGACCATAAACCCTAATTTGGGCTTCCTTTTGCATTCATCTTGCATTTGCATTCATACCTTGACTTGCCATAGCATTTTGAGCATCCATTTGGTTCATTAGACATCTTAAGACATATTGAAAGCATGTTTGATCATTGCATCATGTATTTGCCATGTTGTATGTCATTTGCATCTCATAACTTTTCATGTGTTCATGGTTTTGAACTTGTTCCATTTGCATCCACATGTTTGTATGATCATTCTCATGCCTTGCATCATGTTCACATCATCCCATAGCATCACTAACATCATGTATGTGCTTCTGGTTTTGATTTTCATCATGCCATTTCATTCCATTTTGCATTGCATTGCATTCCTTTCACTAACTTTTCAGGTGGTAAGCAACTTTGAGAAGTGAATTTGCCTTCACTTCTCACAATTTCTTTTCATCTCTTTCATGCATCCTTGCTGCATTTTGATATGAGTTTGAGATTGAGCTTGCTCATTCTTCTTCTTATTACTTTCTTTCTTCAAGTGACTTGTCTTCTTGAATGAAGCAAGTTACTTTGCTTCTCTTTGCTCCTTTCATCTGCTTCCTGGTGGTTCCTCTGAAGATTCCTCTTGTTAACCTCACAAACCTTAGGAACAACCAAGCATGACAATGATTAGGGTTTTGATTAGTCCCCCACTTAGTTTTACCTTTGTGTCTCATTGAGTCTTCTCTTCTCATCTCATAATCAGGGACTAAACCCTAAAGGCTTTAAGGCTTTGTGATTAAGCTTATGCCTGCATCCTTCTATTAGGATGGAGTGTATAACTTTAATCCTAAGTGTTAAACCCTTAATGTGTTTAAATCTCTTAATCAATTCACTTAATAATCATCAAGACATCACACTTGTAACTTGGGCCTTGCATTAGGGTTCTAATTCTTCCTTAACTGGTTAAGAAGGACTAACCCTAGTGTTAATGGGCAAGTCCCCCTCAAGTTGTCTTACAAACCCTAAAAAGCACTTCATCATCTTATCATTAATTAAAATCCATCTAATAAAGACTTTGTTTTGTCATGAGTTTAATCCCTAATCATGGATTAAGTTGGGGAGCTTTCCCCAGCTTAAACATTCTCATCTATTATCCTTCTATTAGGATGGTGTAATGAGTCTGTTTAATCCCTGATTATGGCTTAATCTCATTACCTAACACTAAACAAAAACAACAAAAAACATCTAAATAATCACAAATAGGTTAATGATTTTAATCCTACATCAGGGTGATTAAGTGTGAGATGCTGACTTCACACTTAAGGTATTCTCATTACCCCTAATCAGAGGGAGGATGTGATGAGTTTACTGACCCCTTGGTTTAGGCTTAAGCTCATTTTCCTACGACAAACTGCAAAAAGCAATAAAAGACTGAAAACACCAAAAACAAACAATAATCGTCTCCTCCGGGATTCTTTTCTCATCACATTCACTCATAAACGAGAACTTGCTTCTTCCGTCTAATGCAAGACAGTTTGCACCTGAGCCAGACAGGTCATACACTTGAGCATAGACAAATAAGCAGTTCACAAGTCAATTTATCTTTCAGTCTCTTTGGGTCGAACTACGGTGTTCTGACTTCCTCATTGCACGAGAGGATACGTAGGCATAACTTAACAGTTATCGAACAAAAAAAAGTCTTTGTATATTCCCCCCCTTCCAGCTTCATTCTTTTAAAGCCTCATAGTCATGAGCATTTCATTCTTGTTCTTACACTGACACTTCTCTTATACACTTCACATCACTTATACACTTTACACTGACACCTGTACATCCTTTTCCAGCTCATTTATACACAGATTGCACTGACACTACCCCTTTAAAACACAAATCTTTTAAGCGTGGATCCCGTCGAGTACGGCGGACAATCTGGGTGCTAATACCTTCCCAGGTTGTAACCAACCCCCTTTCTCAGTCTCTCTGGTTCGCAACCGTCGTATCCGCATCTTTTCTAGGTCTATGAAGCATTTCCTTTCCTCCGGGATAAAAATGCCTAGCTGGCGACTCTTTTCATTCCCTGTGAGTTCACTCCTGTGTGTCCTCACATCCCTCTTTCGCCGACCGTTCGCGTCTGTACCTTTATTTGGGCCATTCCCATTTATCGGGAGCGATAGCTTGGCGACTCTGCTGGGGACCCTTATACTGCAACCAGGGCTTCTGGTTCTTTTTATGGGTTCCTCCTAGCGTTTGTTTGATTTGTGTTTACTGGGGTGTTATGTGCTATCTGTGTTTGTATATTTGTTTTATTTTTGCTTTATGTACAGTTTTGTTTACTGCTTTCTTTACAAGCTTTACATATATCATACTGTCATGCTGTATCTGGCTGGATCTGGTTTTGTTTTGGTGGGTGGGTGTTATTGAGAGTTGAGGTCCTATACCTAGGACCTGAGTGACACCTAGGCTAGAGTGGTTCATGTTCTTTCCCATTCCATTTCGGTCTGGTGCGGGAATATGAAACACGATTCATATATGGGTTTCTTCTTGAGAACTCTGTGCTGCAGATTTCCTGTAGTGCTAGGGCTATCTGGGAAGCCTGCTAAGTCTGGATGACCTTTAGTATTGACCTTCAGAAACTGAGGTGAATTAGAGGAGGATCTTTTATGGTTATTGTAAACACTGTACCTCCGGGTTAGAAGTGTTTACACTTCTCATAACTGATCCAAGTATGAGGATCCTTGTTTTAGAACACCACCTGTGAGGGGGTTGGGCTATTTACAGGTTTGCAGGTACCCTTGACCTCAGCATACCCTGTTACTTTGATTTGATTAAGAGTACTCCATGTTGGAACAGTTCTTGTGATTTTTAACCCTGGACATGTGACTCTTTATTTGAGTCCCCCACCTTGGTTACTGGACTTATGAACCTCCATCTGGATTTCTTGAACATACATGGACCTATATCAGAGCACTTGATCAGATCCAGCTCAGTCACAAACCCTTGCATATCATTTGCATACATCATCATTGCATCATTTTGACATTTGCTTATTTGTTTTTTTCAGGGTATCCATCCTTTATTTTTGGCTTGGTTTTGACCCCATCATCAGCATAGACCTATCTTCATCAGCATCTACTTCAGCTATCAGCTACCTGCTTCAGTCACCTGCACCAGCCAGTCAGTGGCCCATTTTCAGTGTTATTCTCAGCATCTGTCTCAGCTCCTCTTCAGCAACATGGCACCTAAGAAAAGTAATATCTCCTACCATTTCTTTCAGCCTGAGCTAGCTGACATCAGGAAGATTCAGACCCTGATTACTCCAGACCATATACCACTATTTAGATAACACTATGGAGGCATACTTGATGTGGTTATGGATTTGGACCCTTCATAGAGGAGCCTGATTCATACTTGCCTGCAGTTCTATGATCCCCCTCTGAGGTGTTTCACTTTTCAGGATTTTCAGTTGGGCCCTTTATTAGAGGAGTATTCATCATTGGTTGGCATACCTATCAGGGGTGGAGTCCCCTTCAACCCTGAGATGGCTTTTCCAAGTAATGAAGAAGTGGCAAGGGCATTGCATTTGGAACCAGTTCTGATTGGGCTGAATATGACCACCAAGGCTGGAGTCTCTGGTCTACATCTGGATTTCTTAATATCTCAGGCTACTTTGAAGGCCTCTTCAGGAGAATGGAAGGCAGTCTGTGCTTTATTGGCCCTTAGCATATATGGGGTCATTTTATTTGCAGATGAGCCTAAGTTTGTTAGCAAGAATGCAATCCATCTTTTCATCCTGAGGAACCCAGTGCCCACCTTACTGGGAGATTTCTACTACTCTGTTCACCAAAGGAATGAAAAGAAAAGGGGAAGATTGATGAGGTGCTGTGCTCCCCTTTTCCATACTTGGTTGCTCAGGAACTTGCCCAAGACTGATGCATTTTTGAATCCTCATCAGCAGAGGAACTGGGCTAGAAGACTCACTGCTTTGACCTCAGCTGATATCAGGTGGTGCACTCAAAGCACAAAGGGCAGGGACATCATCACCAGTTGTGGGAAGTTTCCCAATGTACCTCTGATAGGAGTAAAGGGTTGCATCAACTACAACCCTCTGCTATTCAAAAGACAACTGGGCTATGCATTGGTCCACCCTCCTAAAGCACAAGACTTGGCTGAGACTCTTTACTGTGAGATTAAGCCTAATCTGGCTATTGTCAGGCAAGCATCCTGGGCTTGGGACAATGTCCAGACTAAAGGAGTAACCATTCTGGGAAGATGCAACAATGTGGCCTCAGCACAGTACTATGAGTGGTCCCATGCCAGGGCTCAATTTTCTGGGATGCCCTTCACCATAGAGGATATGCCTGGGCCATCCTCAGCACCACCCCCTGTCACTGTTAGTTTGGAGGAGTTTGAGAAATTGAAAGAGAGAAATGAGAAGTTGACTCAGGCTCTACAGAAGACCCTCTTGGAAAGGAGTGATGGTAGGTTGGATATTGAGAGGTTAGAGAAGCTGAAAGTGGAGCATCTGGCCAGAATTGAGAAGTCAGAGGATTATATCAAGAAGTCTAGGGCTGGAGAACAGATCTTGAAGAATGCCTGCAAGGAAGCCCAGTTCCAGAAGGCCAGGACTGATTTGTATCTGAAGGAGAGTCAAGCTAGGTGGGTCAGAATCACCGAAGCTCGTACTCTGGAAGATAAAAGGATTCAGGACAAGATGGAACAGTTGGAGGCTAGTGCAAAAGAGCAACAGGAAGCCCTGCTAGCAGCCCAGAAAGAGATCTCAGAGTTGAAGATTAGAGCTGGAGTAAAGAAGTCAAAGGACCAGAGTCAACACAAGAAGCTAGCTGCAGCTGTTACTACCAGGAATCTCCTTATCAGGAATCTCACAGAGCGTCCAGCTGATCCTGTGACTGAAGCACTTCTCAAGGAAGTTCAGGAGGATGAGTTTGGTCTTGGTGTCTGACTTTTGCTTGTTGTTACTTTCATTTCATGTACTTTTATTTTCTTATGTTGTATTTTGACCCCTCAGAGGGCTTGTATTGTAAAAAGAAAACAGAGTTTGTATCATTTCACTTTTGTAATATATTTAGTTTGCTTTATTTGAGTTCTTTCAAGCAACATCAACAGCATCTTCAAGGGTCTGGAAAGGTCAAAACCAAGTGCCAAGCCGGATACCTTGGAAACAAATAAGTATACTGCATTGCATGCTAACCCTTGTTTGTTTTGTAGGTTTGTTTTGTTTTTGTTACTAACTCTGTTGTGATCCCAGGAACTATTGCTCGCCGACGGGTGTTTCCACTCAACCGTCCACACAGATATCCCACCCGCAACAATCTTTCGGGCATACAGATGGACCAGGTACAGCAGGACCTTACAGAGGCCAGGAACCAAATGGCCAATGAGAGATTGGAAATGAGGGCTCAGATGACACAATTTATGGAGGTGATGAACAATATGGCTCAGAGCCAAGAGAGATTAAGAGAAATGGTAGAGAGGCAGAATCAGGAAGACCCCCATCTAGGGACTGCTGGGACAAGCAACAACGAGAGGGTTCAGCCTCATGTCAACCCCCCTGTATTTGGACCCCACCTTCATCCAGAGATCAATATCCCTGCTAATGTACAAGGGAATGCTACCACAGGCAGAGTGCTGTAGGAAGACCCCCAGGAAGATCAGTTCACAATAATGGGAGCTGGGGACGAGGCCTATGACAGAAGACTAGATGAAATTGCTGAAAAATTATGGTCCTTGGAGTCTCAAAACTCCTTGGGTTTTGATGTTATGGACATGGGCTTAGTGGACGGGGTCAGGATTCCCCATAAGTTCAAACCACCGTGCTTTGAAAAGTACAATGGGACTTCCTGCCCACGGACCCACTTGCAATCCTTTATGGGGAGGTTGAAGGCATACACCATGGACGAGAAGCTATGGATGTTTTATTTTGAGGATAGCTTAACAGGGGCTTCAAGGGAATGGTACTCACATCTTACTAGAGCAACCATTAGGTGTTGGAAGGATTTGGCAGAGGCCTTCATTAGACAATACCAGTATAATTTGGATATGGCACCCAACAGGAACCTCCTGATGGGGATGTCACAGTCGTCCAGGGAAAGCTTCCGCGAGTACGCCCAGAGGTGGAGACAGCTTTCTGCTGCTGTCCAGCCACCTATGTCAGAGAGGGAGATGGCTGATATGTTTATGAACACCCTCCAAGGGACATACATTGACATGCTAGCTGCCTTTTCTTCTACCAGCTTTGCAGATGTTGTTATAGCTGGAGAAAGAATTGAGAGCCTATTAAAGATGGGCAAGATTTCTGACAACGGTGCCAGCTCATCCAGCAACACAAGGAAGCCTTTTTTGGGCCCAAGAAGAACTGGTGAGACCAATGCTATCCATACCAACAGGGGCAGACCCCAATATGTTCATAGGTCTGTGGCGGCAGTCACCATTCCCGCTCCAATTCATCCACAACCAGCTTATCAACCACAGCAACAAAATTATCAGCAACAAAGTCAGTATCCTCCTCAGAGAAACTACAACAACACCAACAACAACAATCAGCAAAGACCGTTCCAACAGAGACCTTCTCAGGACAATAGGGTGATCGATCCGATCCCTATGCCCTATGCCACATTACTGCCACAACTCCTGAAACTCAACCTGGTTGAGCTAAGGACGTTGGCACATCCAGATCCTGCCAGTCTGCCCAGAAATTATGACGCCAGCGCCAGATGTGCTTTTCACTCAAATGCACCTGGCCATAGTACAGAGAAGTGCAGAGCCTTGCACATGAAGGTACAGGACTTGGTAGATTCTAAGGCTCTAAATTTTGCACCACCACCAAATGTTAACAAGAACCCTATGCCAAACCATGGTGGCCCCAGAATCAATGCTATTGAGGAAGACAAGCCGTCTTACTTGATAACCAGTGTGGGTCAGATTCGGACACCCTTGGTGGAGATTAAAGCTCAACTCCTCGAATGTCAAATATTCCCGGGATGTGAGCTAGGGTGTGCTTATTGTAACATTTCAGTGAATGGTTGTGATAACTTGAGAGATGGCATAGATGGTCTCATCCAGAGTGGCCTGCTTCAAATCACAACATCAATACCTACCAATCCAGCAATCTCCTTAACAACAGTTCCCGAGTCTCCTACAGCTGCAACAACCATTGTTCCAAATAATTCTTCAATCTCATCAACAAATGCTTCATCCGTTACTTCAGCGGACCAAATATCAGCAAACATCCCTTCTACAACTTCAGCACCCCTTCATTCAGAGTCTCCTACAACAACAACACCCATCCTTCCAACAATGTCTCCTACAACTTCAGCAGCAAATATCTCGACGGTTACAATTTATTATGATCCTGAAAATGATTCTTCCTACAACTCACAAAATGCTACTCCCATCAGAGCACCAGTCACAATATACTATGATCCACAAACTATCATGGTCCCTTCTGCAGCTTCCATCAGTCCAGTCACTATCACAGTGCCTGGGCCAGTACCTTATGAAAGCAGTAATGCCATCCCCTGGCATTACGGCTCTGATCTATACTGCGGAGGACAAAAAATCACTCTTGAATCATCAACTTCTTCACCACAAATAGATAATGTGGGAGGAGGCGGATGCTTCACTCGAAGCGGACGTCTCTTTGCTCCACAAATTCAAAGACCCATTGCTGAAGCAGAAGCTGCTGCCAAGGCAAAAGGGAAGAGCTTGGTGCAAGAAGAGCAAATTGTTAAAGAAGCTTTGAAAACACCTTTTGATCAAGAAGTTGATGAATTCATGAGAATCATCAAGAAAAGTGATTACAAGATAGTGGACCAGCTTCACCAGACGCCTTCCAAGATCTCTATTCTATCATTGCTTATGTGCTCCGAGGCTCATCGGAACGCACTACTAAAAGTCTTGCACGCAGCTTATGTGCCAGAAAAGATCACAGTCAATCAGTTGGAAGTTGTGGTTGGGAATGTTAATGCTAGTAATGGACTAGGATTTACCAACACTGATTTGACTACTGAAGGCCGCAATCATAACAAGGCTTTGCACATTACCATGGAATGCAAAGGTGCAGTTCTTTCCCATGTGCTGGTAGACACAGGATCATCCCTCAATGTCTTACCTAAAAAAGCCCTTGTGAAGCTAGAGTATGACGGATTGGCATTACGTCCCAGCAACCTGGTAGTGAGAGCCTTTGACGGCTCTAAGAGATCAGTTCTGGGAGATATTGAGTTGCCTATAACGATTGGCCCGCAAACTTTCAAAACGACCTTCTACGTGATGGATATACAGCCTGCCTACAGCTGTCTATTGGGTAGGCCATGGATTCACGCCGCTGGCGCCGTGACCTCAACCCTTCACCAGAAGTTAAAATTCGAGTGGGAGGGTCAAGTCGTTACTATCTGTGGAGAGGAGGATATTTTTGTTAGCCACCTGGCTACCTACAAATATATTGAGATGGATGGGGAGATCCACGAAACAATGAGTCAAGGGTTTGAGGCCTTGAACATAAATGAAACATCTGCTGTACCTGGGACCTCAATAACATCTTATCAACAAGCCCGGAAGGTTGGGGCAAGCTGTTGCCCGTGGAAAAGAAAGAGGATAGATTTGGGTTGGGTTACAAACCAACTGAACAAGATCAAACATAGGCTGCTAAGGAGCCCAACTTTGTTAGTGGGGGGATGCTCACCCCCGATGCTGTCAACAATTTGGAAGACGAGGACGAAGGAGACCGCAACCTGGAGAGTTGGATACGTCCAAAGATCCCGGGGAGCAGTATCTCAAACTGGTCTTCCCAGGAAATTATAAGAGTTACTCCTGCAGAGTAATTATCATTTCCTGTATTTTTATAGCATGCATCAAGTCTTGCATCTTGCCCAAGATGACAAGACTCATTTTGTAATCGGGCCATCTGTAATTTTTGTGCAACAAGATTAATCAATGAAATATCAGACATCTTTTGCAAATGAGTCTTTTTCTTTTCCGCTCACTGTTTTTTCCATTTTTCTTTTTGTACAAAAAATAAATGGCAATGTTTTCAAAATGTTAATTTCATTTCACTTTTCTAAACAAGATTAAAATCAAATCACTAAAATGAACAAACTGAACCCTTGCAGAGAGTGCCTTCCAGACCGCACCGACAACAGCACGGCTATGACTTTGTATGACTTTGACAATCCAATCAATCAAGCTGATGAAGGGGTTGAAGAAGAGTATGAGCTTCCTTAAGAGCTAGCCAGGTTGTTGAGACAAGAGGAGAAGGTTATCACTCCTCATCAGGAGGAAGTAGAAACAATTAATCTTGGTACAGATGAAGACGTGAAAGAAATTAAAATCGGGGCCTGCTTACAAGACTCAGTGAAGAGACAACTGATTGACCTGCTTCAAGAGTATGTGGATGTGTTTGCTTGGTCTTATCAAGATATGCCGGGTTTGGACACCGACATTGTTGTGCACAAGCTACCTTTAAGAGAAGAATGTCCACCGGTTAAACAGAAACTGCGCCGTACTCGCCCAGACATGGCAATGAAAATCAAAGAAGAGGTACAAAAGCAATGGGACGCCGGGTTCCTTGCCGTGACTAGCTATCCACCGTGGGTTGCTAATATTGTACCTGTGCCTAAGAAAGACGGCAAAGTAAGAATGTGTGTTGACTAACGGGATCTGAATAGAGCCATCCCGAAAGATGATTTCCCATTATCTCACATTGATGTATTGGTGGATAATACGGCTCAGTTCTCGGTATTCTCCTTCATGGACGGATTTTCAGGATACAATCAGATCAAGATGTCACCTAAAGACATGGAGAAGACAACCTTCATCACACCCTGGGGCACGTTCTGTTACAAGGTGATGCCATTCGGACTGAAGAATGCTGGTGCAACGTATCAACGGGCTATGGTGACATTATTCCACGATATGATCCATAAAGAAATCGAATGTTACGTGGATGACATGATTGCCAAGTCCCTCACTGAAGAAGACCACCTGGTAAATCTGCTGAAGCTGTTCAAGCGTCTGAGGAAGTACCAGCTGAAGTTGAACCCCAACAAATGCACATTCGGGGTGCGATCCGGTAAGCTGTTGGGATTTATTGTGAGCGAGAAAGGGATTGAAGTTGATCCTGATAAAGTCAAAGCTATTCAAGAAATGCCTGCACCGAAATCTGAGAAAGAAGTCCGAGGGTTTCTAGGTAGATTGAACTACATCTCAAGGTTCATATCTCACCTTACAGCAACCTGCGAACCTTTGTTCAAATTGTTGAGGAAAGAACAGACGGTCAGGTGGAACGAAGACTGCCAGAAGGCTTTTGACAAGATCAAGGAATACTTACAAGAGCCTCCAATCCTTATGCCTCCAGTTGAAGGAAGACCTCTGATAATGTACTTGACAGTATTAGAAGAGTCAATGGGGTGTGTGCTGGGCCAGCATGACGAGTCTGGTCGAAAAGAGTATGCAATATACTACCTAAGCAAAAAGTTTACCGACTGTGAACAACGTTATTCACTGCTCGAGAAAACTTGTTGTGCTTTAGCGTGGGCTGCTTGCCGACTGAGACAGTATATGTTGACCCACACTACTTTGTTGATCTCAAAGATGGACCCAGTTAAGTACATATTTGAGAAGCCAGCACTTACCGGACGGGTTGTAAGATGGCAAATGATCCTCACAGAATATGACATCCAGTACACTTCTCAGAAGGCCATCAAGGACAGTGTATTGTCTGAATATCTTGCTGAGCAACCTATTGATGATTACCAGCCTATGAGATTTGACTTCCCTGATGAAGACATCATGTTCATAAAAGCAAAAGATCGTGAAGAGCCTATTCACACTGAAGGGCCCAACCCGGAAGAAGAATGGACTATGATGTTTGATGGGGCTGTTAATATGAATGGTCGTGGTGTTGGTGCAGTACTCATTACACCTAAAGGAGTTCACATGCCTTTCTCGGCAAGACTCACTTTCAACTGCACTAACAACGAAGCTGAATATGAAGCTTGCATTATGGGTCTTGAGGAAGCCATTGACCTCAGGATCAAGACATTGACCGTATTCGGAGATTCAGCTCTGGTAATCAATCAAACCAACGGCAAATGGTACACCCACCAGGATCATCTGATACCTTACAGGGATTATACAAGGAGGTTATTGACTTTCTTTACAACGGTCAAGCTTGAGTATATCCCTCGGGACGAGAATCAGTTTGCAGATGCTCTGGCTACCATTTCATCTATGATCAAAGTTCAAGCTGCCAACTTTGTACCGCAAATCTCAGTGTCCAGACTTGACAGACCAGCATATGTGTTCGCAGCAGACATTATCAAAGATGATAAGCCTTGGTTCCATGACATTAAGTGCTTCTTGGAGGATCAAACATACCCACTTGGGGCATCTTCCAATGATAAGAAGACTTTGAGAAGGCTTGCTGGTAGTTTCTTTCTGAACACAGATGGTTCCCTGTATAAAAGAAACTTTGATATGGTACTCCTCAGATGCGTTGACAAGACAGAGCAGATTTGTTAATGCATGAAGTGCATGAAGGATCCTTTGGTACCCATGCTGGAGGACATGCAATGGCCAAGAAGTTGCTAAGATCAGGGTATTATTGGATCACAATGGATGCCGACTGTTGTACCTATGCCAGGAAATGCCATAAATGCCAGATTTATGCGAATAAGGTGCATGTGCCTCCCAATCCTTTGAATGTGATGTCTTCACCTTGGCCCTTTGCTATGTGGGGCATTGACATGATTGGTAAAATTGAACCAACTGCTTCGAATGGCCACAGATTCATCCTAGTTGCCATTGACTATTTTACCAAGTGGGTCGAAGCAGCTTCCTATGCAAATGTTACCAGGCAAGTGGTAGCCAGATTTCTGAAGAGATATATCATCTGTCGATACGGAGTTCCCGAGCGAATCATTAATGATAATGGTTCTAACTTGAACAACAAAATGATGGCAGAGCTATGCCGGGACTTCAAAATTCAACACCACAATTCTTCTCCTTACAGGCCAAAGATGAATGGCGCTGTTGAGGAAGCTAACAAGAATATCAAGAAGATTGTGCAGAAGATGGTAGTCACCTACAAATACTGGCATGAGATGCTACCATTCGCCTTGCATGGGTACCGCACGTCAATCAGAACATCCATTGGGGCAACACCGTATCAGCTTGTGTATGGTATGGAAGCAGTCCTACCTGTTGAAATTGAATTACCCTCCTTACGAGTATTAATGGATGTTAAGTTGAACGAAGCAGAGTGGGTCCGGTCCCGATACGAACAACTAAGTCTAATTGAAGAGAAAAGATTGGCTGCAATCTGTCATGGGCAGTTGTATCAGAAAAGAATGAAGAGAGCCTTCGATCAGAAAGTCAGGCACCGAGAGTACCAAGTAGGAGATCTTGTGCTGAAAAGAATCCTCCCTCCTCATACAGACCACAGGGGCAAGTGGACCCCGAACTATGAAGGACCATTCGTAAAGAAGAAATTTTTCTCTGGTGGAGCACTCATGCTCAGTACTATGGATGGTGAAGACTTCCCGTCCCCTGTGAATTCAGATGCAGTTAAAAAATACTTCGCATAAAATGACCCGCTGGACATAAAAACAGAATGTAAGTCCAGGAAAAAATAGGGCATCCCGGCGAGTCAAAAACAGAATAAAAGACTCGGGCAAAAATAAGGGAAATAAACACAAAAATGTACACCCGCTGAGTTGAAAAGCCGCATTGGACAACTAAGGCAAAAATGGGTATCCCGATGGATTGAAAACCTGAAAGGGCGATCCATGCAAAATAAGGGAATAAGCGAACAACTGCATTTTGAATTCGTCTGTATCGCTTACAACTTGGTAAGCTTCAAAAGGATCAAGCTTCTTTCAGAATCAGCCTTCTTCAGAAAGCAAGACGAGAAGGGCGTCAAATGTCATACGAGTCATAGCGAAGGGGAAGCTCCTCGAAGCGTCGTCAACATTGCCAGCATTTTGTTTCTCAATTTGTGACAATCTCCTCATTATGTTTCTTTGATTGTATCTCGCCAATTCAGGGCACATGAATTAATAAAAGCAGATTTTCAGTCATGTTTCGTCTTGTACATTTTATTTGCAAAAATGTCTGATGTCTTAAGAAAAACTGATTGCATAAATACAGATGCTTATCTTCAAAAAAATATATGTAATAAAAGTCACATGCTTGCAGGAAATATACTTACTCACAGAAGTGTCTAAACTCCTATGACGGAATCCAGTAAAGGATACCTCGGGATTACTTGTGCGTTTCCCTATCTTTGCAGGATTGCAGGTATCCAGAACGCAACTTGGGGCATGTAAGCTTCATCCCAGCAAGCTGGTAGATCAATGCTCGCTCAGTCTTAACACTCAAAGTGTTTTCTCCCCAGCCGAGTTGCCACTTATTACTTCTCCCCATCAGAGTTGCCAGGCATCACTTCTCCAACAGGGCAGTACCAGAAGGCGCCCATATTCCCGGTTGAGTCAAGAACCCTCCTCAACAGAAGATCTTTCAGTGATCTCTCTTTCTCCCCAGCCGAGTTGCCATTTCCTCCTCAGCCAAGTACAAAAGTCAAGGGACCATCTCCCCACAGAGTTTCAGCCTCTATCCAGAAGAGCAACGCGCAAAGGGATCACAACAGAGTGACGAAAGCTTCTACAAACTCCCAGTTGGGTCTCTCATTTACTGGAATAGGTCTATCATTGACCCATTTCCCCAAGCAGATATCACCTCGTCAGATCTACCAGTGATCTCATCCCCGGCTGGGATGTCCATTTCAAGCAGATCGACCCGAAATCTTCACAGCAACGGGATCCGAGTCCCGGTTTGGTATCTTTGCCTAATCATGGCATTCGCATCATACTCACCCACAAAGCGTAGCATTCCGTCTAATACGGAGCATTACGGCAAAAATCAAACATATTGCATAATCATAAGCCATGTTCTGAATCAAACACTTGTGAATAATGACAATCCATCAATATACAGAATGCTCCCCAGATTCCCCAGCAAAGAGTTAAAGCAAACACAGTTGCCTTACATTCCTAAACACCAGTATATACTCCTTGTGGCACCCGTCTGTGCCATATCCCCAGCAGAAAGCCAAAGACATCCTCTTTGCACTCACATATACTTATACAATTCCTTGACGTTCGACCATGTCTTTTTCCCCAGTGCAGTAACATAAACATTTGTACATCGGATACTTGTTTATACTATACTCTTCTCCTCTTTGACACTCGTCCGTGTCACCCTCCCCAGCAGGATGAATACTCATATATAAATCACTCATACTTACAGATACTCGCCCGTATCTTGTACACACCACTCATACTTATTACCCCTGTTTCACTTATACAGATACTCGTCCGTATCTTGTATGTACCATTTATATCCCCGCAGATTCAACACTAGTCCTTGTTCTTTGTTAACCAGTTGGTACTCACCGTACCATCATCTCAGAACATGCGTCAATCGTTTGTTTCTACCTGATACTCGTCCGTATCATAGTCTTAAGGATGCTCGTCCGCATCTTTAATCCATACACTATGTCAAACACTTCTGTCTTCTTGAATATAGACACTCGTTCTTTGTCTACCATTCCCCAGAAGAATCCTCTCAGATTCAGCACTCGTCCGTGTTCTCGGTTAACCAGTTGATACTCGTCCGTATCATCATCTCTGAACACGTGGCAATATTTGTTTCTACCCGATACTCGTCCGTATCGTAGTCTTAGGGATGCTCGTCCGCATCTTTAATATATACACAAACATCTAAACACTTATACCTTTTGTTTCATGGATGTAAACACTCGTCCGTGTTTGCTATTCCCCAGTAAATCGCCTGCAAAGCAAATTTTCTTTTTATCTGACATTCGTCCTGTGTCATGATAAACCTTGAGAGCAGCCGTCCCCTGCTAGGTGGTCGTCCTCCACCTCTTGATGATCGTCCTTCATCATGCTCATCCGATGGTCGTCCCCATCGTTTATTTTCTATCCGACATTCGTCCTATGTCGTGATATTTAGAAGCCGTCCCCTGCTAGGTGGTCGTCCTCCACCTTTTGATGATCGTCCTTCATCATGTTATCCAATGGCCGTCCCCATTGTTGATTTTGGTTATCTGGCATTCGTCCTATGTCATGATAAACCTTGAGAGCAGTCGTCCCCTGCTAGGTGGTCGTCCTCCACCTCTTGATGGTCGTCCTCCATCATGCCCATCCGATGGCCGTCCCCATCGTTGACCTTTTATCCGGCATTCGTCCTATGTCGCGATATTTTCGGCAGCCGTACCCTTCCAGGTGGTCGTCCTCCACCTTAGATGACTGTCCCTCATCTTATACCCAACAGAGCAGCCGTCCACTGCTAGGTGATCGTCCTTCGCCTTTGATGACCGTACCTCATCATCTGTTTATTTCATTTATTCTATAACCCGATGGCCATCCCCGTCGTGGTCCCTTTTCCTTTTCCTGATGATCGTCCTTCATCAGTTTAGCCCGATGGCCGTCCCCATCGTTGGTTACTTTACTTTGTGAACTTGATGGCCATCCCCGTCATGCTTCATTAATCCCCAGAGAATCTTACAGCTTTGCTTGATGGCCGTCCCCATCATAATCCCTTTTATCCCCAGCAAGTCGGCCGTCCCCGTCATCGCTTTATTTCCCGCACTTTTCAGCATGTCGGCCGTCCCCGTCATTGCTCTTTACCCAGCAGTCGTCCTCCGTCGCCCACACTTTACAATATACTTTATTTTCTTTTACAATCTATATCCCTTTTCTTCTTCATTTTGTGAGTGCAAATTTTGGACTGTCTTTGGTATTCAACCACAAGTTATCTTGTTTGCCTGTTAAGCCGTTGCTTACACCCTGCACAGCTAACTCATGTTTGAATAGGGGCAGCTGTAAACACCCCAAATTTTCCCTCACCCATTCACACCATGGTTTGTGATCATTTCATATGCATAAGTTCAATCATAGCATCTCATATCACATTTTTGATTCACTGCATAGGTTCTAAGTCATCTGCATCTAGGGTTTGTGATCTGAGCAATCCAAGAGCTTCTTGAGCCACTCCAAAGGCCATCAATCACTTCAAAGGGGTCCATGTGTGTTCAAGTATCATATTATATCCTCTCAAAGTCAAGAATGCCAAAAAATCACAAGAACTGGGATTGGTATGGAAGCAGAGCCAGGCTTAACTGTCCAGATGACCTAGAATTAGGGTTTTGGTTTCAGGGGCCATAACTCCAATTTTTTTGGTCATTCTTGTTTCTATTGGTCTCTATATGGTATAGAGAGTACGCATATCAATTTTCATGAAGAAATTCCATGGGGAAGTCATCTGATCAAGAGTTGACTTTTCAAGCAAGTCAGTGCAAAATCAGGGCATCTGAGGCCCCCAATGACCCAACCAAAGGGTGTTCTTCATCATTTTGAATGTATATGATCTTTATTTGATCATAGAAGAATTTGGAAGTTCACAAAATTGAAGAATTTCAAGTCTTTTGCAAAGTTGACTTTTTGGGCAAGTTTGACTTTTAATAAATTTGTCATTTTAGGCAACTTTTCAACCTTTACTTTTTGATCCAAAAATGCTTCAAATGAAAAAACTTTGGTCATGAAAGTTGTAGAATAGATCTTTCCCTTTTCAAAAAGTACAAGAACATGACCTAATTCATTTTGGATCAAAAGTTATGGCTTGCCAAAGTTGGAAAAAATCACAAAAATTCAAAGTTTCTACCAAAGAGGTATTTTGCAAAATGACTTGATCAAGTGTTCTAAAGCTATCAAATGGACTTCTAACTCACACAATATGATCACACAACATTCAAAAATCAGAATGAGGCAAGGAATCACATGTTTTATGGCTTATGGAGCAAGACTTTTTCATAAGGATCAAAAGCAAGCCAAGTTGCAAAATCCATCATAGCTTCTCATCCACTTGCTGCCTAGTTTGCTGAACCATCCTAGGCCTTTTTCCTCATCATGCTGCGCAGCACACCCTCCTTGTACTAGGCTAGCAAGTGACCCATGCTTCTCTTACACAAAGTTGACATTTTTGCAAAAGCACCCATACCAATCAATAAAGCACACATCATGTCATCTGACCAATCCCAATTGTTTATGTTAATCAAATGCCAGCCAAACATAAGAAAAGCAAGCCTGAAACCAGCCACACCACAACATTCTCATTTTCACCCTCTTGAGCAAAAGCATTCGAAACACATCCCACAGGCCAAAAACACACAAACAAACTTCATGAATCATCTCACCATGCTTCACTGAACACAAACCAACTCTCAAGACAGCCAGAAAGCCATAGAATCACAAACACGATCCTCACCTGACCTTGAACAGAACTGCTGCAAACTCTCAAACCAGCCATCACAAACTCTTTCTAAGCATCAAGACTTCATCAGGGGCCTAAAAGGAGTGGATTGCACAAAGAGAAGGGGTCAGAAAGTTGCAAACTGAAAAGCTTCAAACTCAGGTAGCTTCATGAACTTTTTTTCCAGAAGCATGATTTTAAGTTCTAAATAGCTTCTATACATTCCCCTGATCATGAATATGTGCTTACTTTTGAAAATGGTTGAGAAACCAGGATGTATGTTGTGTCTGAAATTTTTGCCCTAAAAATTGTTTGATTCGATTCTCTCTGTTTATGAATGATAAATGATGTTTGAGTGAGGGGTTTGATTCGTTTTTGAATGGGGATGAGTTCTGGATAGTTAGTTTTCATTTTCATTGCGTGTAGGGTGATTTAGCATTTTGGACTCGCCGGAGAAGATGACCGGAACCACTGTTCCGGTCATCTGAAAGTCATTAGGGCTGGATTAGGGCTTAATCATTAATTAGTGGAATTTGAATTTGGGCCGTAGGATATGGCGCCAGGTCAAACGCGCGCGTGTTCCATTTGAATCTGGACCATTAGATTTGATTACTTTTCTTTTTCAGTTTTAAATTCATTTTATTTTTCATATTATTTCATTTAATTTGTACATTTTATTAAAAATAGCAAAACCAATTTAAAAATTCTGAAATTTTTTGTACAAACTTTTATTTAATTTCGGAAACCAAAAACATTTTTATTTTTATTTTTTGCATTAAAAAATATTTTTAAATCATTTAAAAGTTTATTTTTAATTAATTAATGAGAATTAATTAATTAAAAATACTTTTAGGTATTTAAAAATCACAAAAAAATTCATGAAACATTTAAAAACATTTAGAAACATTGTCCAACCCTCAAACCAAATTTATTTTTTGATCTTGATGCATTTTGAGAATTTTTCATGGAATTAAAATCATTTTTAGGCATTATTTTGATCCAAACTTCCAAAAATCATTTCTGCCTAACCATTGAGAATTGGACCTTGATTCTTGTTGCATTGCATTGTGTTTAGCATGTAGTTTGTGAGATTAAATGGGCATGATTTGATCTTTCATTTTCCATTTGTTTGACATTTTTCTTGGTAAGGTACCTTAAAACCCTAGAAATTTTAGGAAATTCATAACTTTTATTAGGTTAAGAGTTGGAACTCCTCCTTTGGGCAGTAAGTTAGTATAGGTTTAGGGATCCTTTGAGTGCATTTTCAATTTTTTTATATTGATGTTTGCTTCTGATTTTGGTTTGTGTTTGATGCTTTGACCATAAACCCTAATTTGGGCTTCCTTTTGCATTCATCTTGCATTTGCATTCATACCTTGACTTGCCATAGCATTTTGAGCATCCATTTGGTTCATTAGACATCTTAAGACATATTGAAAGCATGTTTTATCATTGCATCATGTATTTGCCATGTTGTATGTCATTTGCATCTCATAACTTTTCATGTGTTCATGGTTTTGAACTTGTTCCATTTGCATCCACATGTTTGTATGATCATTCTCATGCCTTGCATCATGTTCAAATCATCCCATAGCATCACTAACATCATGTATGTGCTTCTGTTTTTGATTTCAATCATGCCATTTCATTCCATTTTGCATTGCATTGCATTCCTTTCACTAACTTTTCAGGTGGTAAGCAACTTTGAGAAGTGAATTTTCCTTCACTTCTCACAATTTCTTTTCATCTCTTTCATGCATCCTTGCTGCATTTTGATATGAGTTTGAGATTAAGCTTGCTCATTCTTCTTCTTCTTACATTCTTTCTTCAAGTGACTTGTCTTCTTGAATGAAGCAAGTTACTTTGCTTCTCTTTGCTCCTTTCATCTGCTTCCTGGTGGTTCCTCTGAAGATTCCTCTTGTTAACCTCACAAACCTTAGGAACAACCAAGCATGACAATGATTAGGGTTTTGATTTGTTCCCCACTTAGTTTTACCTTTGTGTCTCATTGAGTCTTCTCTTCTCATCTCATAATCAGGGACTAAACCCTAAAGGCTTTAAGGCTTTGTGATTAAGCTTATGCCTGCATCCTTCTATTAGGATGGAGTGTATAACTTTAATCCTAAGTGTTAAACCCTTAATGTGTTTAAATCTCTTAATCAATTCACTTAATAATCATCAAGACATCACACTTGTAACTTGGGCCTTGCATTAGGGTTCTAATTCTTCCTTAACTGGTTAAGAAGGACTAACCCTAGTGTTAATGGACAAGTCCCCCTCAAGTTGTCTTACAAACCCTAAAAAACACTTCATCATCTTATCATTAATTAAAATCCATCTAATAAAGGCTTTGTTTTGTCATGAGTTTAATCCCTAATCATGGATTAAGTTGGGGAGCTTTCCCCAGCTTAAACATTCTCATCTATTATCCTTCTATTAGGATGGTGTAATGAGTCTGTTTAATCCATGATTATGGCTTAATCTCATTACCTAACACTAAACAAAAACAACAAAAAACATCTAAATAATCATAAATAGGTTAATGATCTTAATCCTACATCAGGGTGATTAAGTGTGAGATGCTGACTTCACACTTAAGGTATTCTCATTACCCCTAATCAGAGGGAGGATGTGATGAGTTTACTGACCCCTTGGTTTAGGCTTAAGCTCATTTTCCTACGACAAACTGCAAAAAGCAATAAAAGACTGAAAACACCAAAAACAAACAATAATCGTCTCCTCCGGGATTCTTTTCTCATCACATTCACTCATAAACGAGAACTTGCTTCTTCCTTCTAATGCAAGACAGTTTGCACCTGAGCCAGACAGGTCATACACTTGAGCATAGACAAATAAGCAGTTCACAAGTCAATTTATCTTTCAGTCTCTTTGGGTCGAACTACGGTGTTCTGACTTCCTCATTGCACGTGAGGATACGTAGGCATAACTTAACAGTTATCGAACAAAAAAAAGTCTTTGTATATCCCCCCCTTCCAGCTTCATTCTTTTAAAGCCTCATAGTCATGAGCATTTCATTCTTGTTCTTACACTGACACTTCTCTTATACACTTCACATCACTTATACACTTTACACTGACACCTGTACATCCTTTTCCAGCTCATTTATACACAGATTGCACTGACACTACCCCTTTAAAACACAAATCTTTTAAGCGTGGATCCCGTCGAGTACGGTGGACAATCTGGGTGCTAATACCTTCCCAGGTTGTAACCAACCCCCTTTCTCAGTCTCTCTGGTTTGCAACCGTCTTATCCGCATCTTTTCTAGGTCTATGCAGCATTGCCTTTCCTCCGGGATAAAAATGCCTAGCTGGAGACTCTTTTCATTCCCTGTGAGTTCACTCCTGTGTGTCCTCACATCCCTCTTTCGTTGACCGTTCGCGTCTGTACCTTTATTTGGGCCATTCCCATTTATCGGGAGCGACACAAGCAAACCAAGATGTCCCATCCAAAGCTCCAACATCTGACAACTTCCAAAGTTTTGGAACTATTGCATATGGATCTTATGGGACCTATGTGTAGACACCCCAAATTTGCCCTCTGATCTTCTATCTTTTTCAGCTTTTCGTTTCGCATTCATACGCATTTTGCATATCATTTGCATAGGATCCTAAGACACGGGATCAAGATCATCGGAAGAATTATGGTTCACGTCATTGTTTGTAGATTATCAGAAGAATTCAAGGTCTTGGCTATGCCGCTTCATTGGTATCATTCTCTTATTGTTCCTGTCACTAAATTAGGGTTTATTTCCCTGATTTAGCGGTAGTCAAGGATTTCACGTCTGAAAGGACTATTTGCTATGCATCTGGGCCGTCATCAATTCAGTGGTTGATTTCTCAAACAGTGCATGTTCAAGTCAAGTTGTGTTGTGTGTTGAATTTATCAAATTATCAAGTTGTGATTCATGAGAAGTTTGGTTCAGGAAATTAGACTGTCAGTTATTCTATGCTTCTTCTGTGAATTTATTTTTCAAGAGGTTAATTCAGATTATTCAAAGTGATCCAAGAATTATTTTGTCAGAAGATGATTAATTCAGAGAGTTATTCATTTCAGTTGCGAGCAGTCTAGTGATAATTGTGTTCATTTAATCAAGTGGTTTTTATAGAAAAAGTTTGGGATTGACTTTGGATCATTTGATTATCCATTAAGTCCTTTGCTATCCAATTTTGATGTCCATGTAAACAAATAAAATACAATTCCATTTTTGTTCATTTTAATTTAAATCCATTAAATTATATTCTTGTAAATAGTACCTTTTTTACAATTTCATTTCAAACTCATTTACCATTTTTGTTATTACAACCCACTAACCCAAGTTGTCACAAAAAATAATTTATCACCAAGCCCATGTTATTTTTCCAAAGCCCGAGATAAACCTGACTTGTTTAACCTAGGTATAAATAACAAATTTTTGATCCCAAGACTACAACAAAAAAAACGCCACTCTCATTTGACTCTCTTCATCACCTTGTATCAATCGTTCAACACACAAACTATTCTTTGCTGAGACTTTCATACAAGCAGCTCACCTCCACAACAAAACACCCACCACCTTGCTGCAATCACAAACCTCACTCTCCATATTTTCTTCTTACATTGACTTTATTTTTCTGCATAACTTCATGAATAAACCATACCCTTTTAACAGTTTCACCATCATTCTTGTACATTTCATAATCCTTTTCAAACACTTCTTATAACCTGCAAAAATAACACAACAAGAACAACAACAAATCACCTAATCCTCACAAACATCCGTTCAACCCTCACTGCAAATTGACTTCACACCGCAGCACAACACATTCCAAACTCATCACACCATCAATCAACCATTCATTTCCTTCCTCCTCAACTTTCTTCACACCATAACAACAAATTCGACCCCTGTTTCTTCATCACCTTCTTCATTAACTTTCTCCTCTCTTCAACCCTAACAACAAACCGCAACCTTACACAAACCATTCTCTTCCAAACAACAGCAACACAGAAACGCACACAATCCCTTTACAACCTCCGCGTGAACCATCAACTCCATCAGCTTCCATTCTCCATACCACCCAAACCGCCTTCAACAAACTCATTGCAACCCCTTCCCACAAACCAACGCTCGACATCCCGTAAACTCAAACCGTGACCAACTTCATCATCTCCATCAACTTAGAACCAAACGACAACCACTCACCTTCGGTTCAACAACCATTACCACCTATAAACCATTTTCAACCTTCAAATCTCGATCCACCGCAAACCTGTTTATTCAACAACAAGCAGAGACGGAATCAGAGAGGAGATAAGGAGAATTTGAATTGGAAACAAAATAAGAGTGAAACAGGGAAAGCGTCGAAGAACAAGAACGGAGGAATCCGCCGTGAGAAGTGAGACGCAGACGCGTTGATTGAAGCTTTGGCGCCGGTGATTTGAGAAAGGTTTATCAGAAATTGAGTTGAAGGAGATGCCAGATCAAAGATCCGCACGCACACAAAGGAAATCGGCCGCGATTGAGGTCGAGTTGGTCGGAGCCACCGCCGATTTGGATCGTTGACGAAGGAAGCTTGTCCCCTGTTTCAAATGACCGTGAACTTCTCCTTTTCTGGATTTTCTTATCTTTTGTTTATTTATTTTATTTTAGTTGAGTTTATAATACTCATTTGTTGATATGATTATTATTTATTCTGGACCCATAAGCCCACCGGGTATTTCACCTCATCACCGTGTATCTTAACTCACACCCCATCTGCAGTTTGCTTCGAGGACCGGGCTAGGCCCATTGATTTCTGTTGTCACCAGCCCCTTTCTCTTGTTTTATTTTTATTTGATTTTCATTTCTCTAATCTTGGAATTAATTTTCAACTTTGGTTAAGATTTTAATTCAGAAGTTGATTAAATTATATAGTGCTGATTTTATCATTTGGTTAATTTTATTAGTTAGTTATTAAGTTGAACTTTATTTTGTTGATGATAATTAGAATTTTATTAGTTTTTAATTAGTTAGTTTTCTATTTGGGGTTTTTAGAAGTATTAGAACTTTGTTTTTAATTTCATGTTAATATAACTTTCACACTTTGTTATTTAAGTTCAATTTATTTTTGGACTTTAATTTCAATTAATTTGAATATAGTTGTGTTTAATATTATTTTAGTTTGGTGTTTAAGGTTTTGTAGGTTTTTGTTTGATTTCGAGGACGGCGGATGCAATTTGGTGATGGCATTGTATTTGAGTTTTTGTTCATGGCTTGTTGACTTGTTAATGATCGTGAAAGCCTTGATACAAGTTGTGATTTTCGGTGGATTATTCTCTTGGGCTTGATGAATTATCTGAACGTTTTGTTGGTTGGTTTATTCTTGATGCTCACTTTGAGTTTGAACTTCTGTCTTCTTCTTGATATTTCTTTTGGCGCTTGTTGAAGAGGCAACGGACCTTCTCCGTTAGGTAACACCGAGGACCGACTTTACGTATTGCATGTTGTTGCATCTTGAAGTCCTACTGGTGTAGGCTCTGTTTGTGCATGGATCGATTACTCCATTTCACATTCTCATCTCCTTATCTTATTCATTATTCATCTTATCTCCATATCGCATTCTCATCTCCTTATCTTATTTCTATTTCATCCAACTCATCCTATTTTTTATGCATCTTTTCTTATTCATCTTTCTTCCTCCTCATCTTTTATTCTTGTCTTACTTGAGGTGTGCCTAGGCCACCATGGAGCTTCTCCTTTCATCTTTCTCTTCTTCTTTCTTTCTTCTTTAGGATAGTGAGCCTCACTAACCTAGGACCATCTGAGCATGTGAATATTGATTAGTCCCCCACTTAGCTTTTACCTTTGTGTCTCTTTGAGTCTTCTCTTCTCATCTCATAATCAGGGACTAAACCCTAAAGGCTTTAAGGCTTCGTGATTAAGCTTATGCCTGCATCCTTCTATTAGGATGGAGTGTATAACTTTAATCCTATGTGTTAAACCCTTAATGTGTTTAACTCCTTTAATCAATTCACTTAATAATTATCAAGACATCAAGCTTGTAACTTGGGTCTTGCATTAGGGTTCTAATTCTTCCTTAATTGGTTAAGAAGGACTAACCCTGGTGTTAATGGACAAGTCCCCCCCAAGTTGTCTTACAAACCCTAAAAATCATTTCATCATCTTACCATTAACTAAAATCCACTTAATAAAGGCCTTGTTTTGTCATGAGTTTAATCCCTAATCATGGATTAATTTGAGGAGCCTTCCTCAGCTTAAACATTCTCATCTATTATCCTTCTATTAGGATGGTGTAATGAGTCTGTTTAATCCTTGATTATGGCTTAACCTCATTACTTAACACTAAACAAAAACAACAAAAACATCTAAATAATCACAAGTAGGTTAATGATCTTAATCCTGCATCATGGTGATTAAGTGTGAGAAGCTGACTTCACACTTAAGGTATTTTCATTACCCCTAATCAGAGGGAAGATGCGATGAGTTTACTAAATCCATTGGTTTAGGCTTAAGCTCATTAACTTATGACAAACTTCAAAAGGCAATAAAAGACTGAAAACTCAAAAACAAGCAATAATCGTCTCCTTCGGGATTCTTTTCTCATCACCTTCACTCATAAACGAGAACTTGCTTCTTCCGTCTAATGCAAGATAGTTAGCACCTGAGCCAGACAGGTCATACACTTGAGCATAGGCTAGTAAGCAGTTCATCAGTCAATTCATCTTTCAGTCTCTTTGGGTCGAACTACGGTGTTCTGACTTCCTCATTGCACGAGAGGATACGTAGGCATAACTTAACAGTTATCGAACAAAAGTCTCTGTATATTCCCCCCTCCTTCTAGCATTATTCTTATAGCCTCATGATCTTGAGCATCTTATTCATTTTCTTACACTGACACTGTACATTTATACACTTCACTTTTCTTTTACACAGACACTTGTACATCCTTTTCCAGCTCTTTTGTACACAGATTGCACTGACACTACCCCTTTAAAACATAAATCTTTTAAGCGTGGATCCCGTCGAGTACGACGGACAATCTGGGTGCTAATACCTTCCCAGGTTGTAACCAACCCCCTTTCTCAGTCTCTCTGGTTCGCAACCGTCTTATCCGTATCTTTCTAGGTTTATGCAGCATTACCTTTCCTTCGGGATAAAAATGCCTAGCTGGCGACTCTTTTCATTCCCTGTGAGTTCACTCCTGTGTGTTCTTGCACCGTCCTTTCGCCGACCGTTCGCGTCTGTACCATATTTGAGCCCGGTTTCATTTGTCGGGAGCGACAGCTTGGCGACTCTGCTGGGGACCCTTATACTGTAACCAGGGCTTCTGGTTCTTTTTGTGGGTTCCTCCTAGCGCTTGTTTGATTTGTGTTTACTGGGGTGTTATGTGCTATTTGTGTTTGTATATTTCATTTATTGCTTTATGTATAGTTTTGTTTATTGCTTTCTTCATAGCTTTATATACATCATACTGTCATACTGTTCTGGCTGGATCTGGTTTGTTGCTTTGATGGGTGGGGTCCTATTGAGAGTTGAGGTCCTATACCTGGGACCTGAGTGACACCTAGGCTAGAGTGGTTCATGTTCTTTCCCATTCCATTTCGGTCTGGTGCGGGAATATGAAACACGGTTCAGATATGGGTTTCTTCTTGAGAACTCTGTGCTACAGATTTCCTGTAGTGCTAGGGCTATCTGGGAAGCCTGCTAAGTCTGGATGACCTTTATTATGACCTTCAGAAACTGAGGAGAATTAGAGGAGGATTTTTTATGGTTATTGTAAACACTGTACCTCCGGGTTAGAAGTGTTTACACTTCTCATAACTGATCCAAGTCTGAGGATCCTTGTTTTAGAACACTACCTGTGAGGGGGTTGGGCTGTTTACAGGTTTGCAGGAACCCTTGACCTCAACATACCCTCATTACCAGTACAATTGTTTGATCTGGTCACTATGATCCTGAAGATATTATCCTCTGGTTTTCAGTTACTATTTCGGGTTACTATACAGAGATCTTGTGGTTACAGACACTTGATTCTTGGTAGTATTCCAGATTCCAGGCAGTTTCTAGCTGTGATCCCATGTCTTTGCATCTTTTGCATCATCATATCGCATTTTGCATTTGCATCTGCATTGCATTTTCCTCCTCCAGAGAGCTCATCCTTCCTCTTTTGTCCATGACCAGCCAGTTGATTTCCCGGTACTCAGTTTGAACAAGTGTTAACTGTTGGAAGACGACAGTGTTTGAAGGATGATTGAGCAGTGTCAAGAGGTAAAGGGTCAGATTGGAAGCCGTCAGTAGCTATGTCAGAGAACAACCGTCAGAATGTTGAGTTTCCACCTAGTTTCACTTCGGTGACCAATCCTCTGTATGATCTTTCTCCTGATGAGGATCTTCCACAAGTGAACAATCTTCCTCAAGCTCAGCCTGTACAGACCCCGATCGTGAATCAGAATGTACCTGAACCATCTGCTGTCCGAGGTGGACCTTCATCTTCTTCTGATTCTACAGATTATCAGAGTTTCGACTTCCCTATGTCGAACTTCCAAGGGGCAATCCCTCGTGCGAAAGCCAAGCATCCACAAGCTATTGATCCTGCTGAAAGGTTTCGTGTGTTGGACGAGCAACTCAAAGCCTTAGAGGATCCTGATGCCTTCGGTTTTGATGCTCTAACCATGTGTTTAGTGCCTGGTCTTGTCATTCCTCCAGATTTCAAGACTCCGAAGTTTGAAAAATACACTGGTGTCAGTTGCCCGAAGCGTCATTTGGTGATGTTCTGTAGAAAAATGACTTCTTATGCCTGCAATGATAAGTTGATGATTCACTATTTTCAGGACAGTTTAAGTGGGGCATCTTTAAGTTGGTACATGGATTTGGAAAGCAGTCATATCCGATCTTGGAATGATTTATCCAGAGCTTTCGTAAAGCAATACCAGTACAATATGGACGTGGTGCCCAATCGCACGCACTTGCAGAGCCTATCCCAGAGGAGTGGTGAATCTTTCAGAGAATATGCACAGCGGTGGAGAGAATTGGCAGCCCAAGTGCAACCACCACTTTCAGACAGAGAATTAATTGACCTGTTCGTGGGCACCTTGCAGGGTCCATACTTGGAAAGAATGAGTAGCATTGGGATGACAAGCTTCTCTGATTTGATGATAGTTGGAGTACGCATTGAGAGCCTGCTCAAAAGTGGAAAGATCCAGGACTTTTCGAATATCCCAGCTAGTGAAGGTGAGTCTGTTGTTAGCTCCCAAGAGGAAGAATGGGATGACGTCAGTGCAGTCATGGCAAATATCGAGTATTCTAGAACAACATCTTCTCAGAGATCATCTGTTCCTGAATCTGATTACTCTTACGAACATTCGGCAGTGCTCAGAACACCGTGTCAGAAACCCTGGGCTCCTCCTCGTCCAAATCTGCAATCTCATGGTCGAAGACCTCAGAATCAACTTCAGAGCCAGCCTAGGCCTCGTAACAATATGGAAAGAAGGATTGCTCCTCTTCATCCAGTCCCCATGGCATACAGTGAACTCTTGCCACATCTAGTTCAGAGCTCTTTGGTGGTTCCTAAGCTTCTCAAGCCGTTACCAGGGCCGTACCCTCCAAGGTACAATCCTCATGAGCAGTGTGGGTATCATGGTGGATCAATGGGGCATTTAACTGAAGATTGCAAAGATTTTCAAGCCAAGGTACAACAGTTGATCGACAGGGGCTACATCTCCTTTCCAGAAGGAAGCTTGGTTGTGCACGTCAACCTCTCGCCTGATTGAGTTCAAAGACTTCGAAGGAGCGTATCCTGATTTCGGTGGTCCAGACAAGAAGATATCATCAGAGATGATGATTACTGTATCCTTTTATCATTTGCATTGTAGTTTCTTTCCTATTAGCAACTACTTGTCTTTTAAGCAATGTTATTTTTGAATGGTAATGTTAATGTAGTGATCTTGCATTTTTTGAATCAATTATGTCGCATTCGCTCATTTTTTCTTTCCTTGCATCAAAAACGAAAAATAAAAAAAATTGCATCCATATACCTCCCATTTGTTTCACTGTTGTTTAGCAGGTTTGAGGGAGGATGATGACAACTGAATACTCATAATTGTTGAAGGTATGCTTTCAGAGTAGAACCTGCTGACGATGTACAGGCATTATTTCAATTCCCAAACACCGGAGATATAAGGGAGATAGACCCTCGTCAACCCCTTTGAGCCTTGAAGTAGGAGTTTCTTTTCTAAACAAAAAAAATCCTCACATTCAACCCGGGGCAGGGTAGTTATCAGTTAATTTGACCAAGCGTTCAAATTTCCAAAGGAGTGTGCATCCGAGGATCCATTACCTTTATCCATTACACCTCAAGAGGTCAAGGGACGTGAAACCACAATGGTTATCCCTCACCAACAAAGGAATGAGGCAGTTAACCCTTTCAGCAAGTCATGACAAGCCAGTGTCACACGATTTGTTCAACAAAAATCAAAGAAAAAAAAAAGAAATAAAGCCCGCTAAGTCGAAAAAATGTGTGAAAACATATAACTTAGGCAAAAGTTAGGGCATCCCGCTGGACTTCGAAATCGAAAAATTCAAAAAAAAAGAGAACCAGTCCAGGCAAAAGTTTGGGAGTAAAAAAAATGAAAGAGAATCTTCCATGAGAACAAAGTCGTGTGACCAGACACAAAGTCAGAATGGGTGACTGTTACTCCAAGAAACCTCATTGGTGCGTAAACCATCAACGTCATTGGTTCGTCAATCATTACAAAACCCTTGTGAGAAGCGAGCGCTTAAGTCGAATTAGCTGAACATAGGACTGGAGAACATCAAGGAGAATGGGTGGGCACAGATAAACTTTGAGCCATAAATCTTTCTTTCTAAAACCGTGAACCAAGCCACGTTATAACCCTTGAAAGTCCTAATTGAATCAGGTTCAATTCTGAAAGCATACTACGACAAGGTTGCGTAAACTGACTCCTAACGATTTGCTAACTCAGCACTACGTTCGGACTAATCGTCCATTCGTCACACACTGTCACAGTATTCAAACAAATAAATTTTCAAACTTGCATGTGCACTGCATTAAAATTACCATTTGTAAATGAACAGTTTTAATTGCAAGTCAGTCTGTGACACCAGGGAAGTTCCTACAAAGAGCAATCGCGAGGGAACTTGATCATTCAACAATGATGACCAGAATCAAGAGCATCTTGTCAGCCTATGAATCAGGGGCATGTTATCCAGTGGCTTTGTCGCCCAAGGTATCCGTCAGGGTAAAGCAAGTTCCTATGCATCAGCTGACGTAGGGACGTCATTCAAGAATTAGTTGATCAAAGTTGAATCTCCCAAGCAGGGGCAGGACACCCGGAGTTTCCGTTGACTAAGGGTCAATTCTTCCAATGCGCAATCAGAATGAATCAAGTCGCTTACACGCTCATACCGGGGAAGGACACTTCCAGAGATCACTAAGTGCAACTCTCCTCGAGAAAGCATCCAAGTCTGCTATTCCAGAAATTGGATAATCAGCGACAGTCTGTTCAGAGACTCACCCAACTGGGGCAAACTTTAGCTATGCAGAGCAAGTTATATCAGTAATTTCCAAGTTCAAGATGAGTATTGGGAAATCGTATTACCCACCCTCGCCTTTGTCACCCTTCTCAACCAGAAGCCTTGTCACTAAGACCTTTCTTCCCATCCTTGGGAGTTTTTCTAGCTTTTCATAAGCATTGCATAAATCATTTGCATACGTTACTCATGTCGCTCGAGCATATAGAGCATATGCATCATATTTGCATTGGTCACAACCCCTCAAACATCAATCTCACATCCAGGGCCTCGTAACCCCAACTTCTTGACCGTTCAAAGTCCAGTTCTCGTCTGGAAAACCGTTTCAAAGTCCAGTTCTCGTCTGGCAAACCAATCCAAAGTCCAGTTCTCGTCTGGCAAAACTTTTCAAAGTCTAGTCCTCGTCTGGCAGACAAACCCAAAGTCCAGTTCTCGTCTGGCGAACCAATTTCAAATACCAGTTCTCGTCTGGTAGGAGAATCTTTTACCAGTTCTCGTCTGGTCACCTTTTCATTCAACCCATTGAACGCCAGTTCTCGTCTGGTATTCATTCTTTTTCAGAGTCAATTCTCGTTTGACAATGAACCCCAAGTAGTCAGTTCTCGTCTGACGACTTATTCTTTGCCCATCAGTTCTCGTCTGTTGGCCTACCTTTAATAAACCAGTTATCGTCTGGTAATTCACCTTCAAAAGTCCAATTGCTTGGCAACCAAAAAAAATATATATCTATCAACCTGGCCCTAGCGCCCAGCCATCCTTATTTCATATCTTTGGTTATGAGCATACGTCTACATTGTACATCATTTGCATTGCATCTTCATACCGCATGGTTTCTGTTTTAGCTCTGATGTGGGGCAAGAATCGTTTCAAGACGTAATCTGGGGCAGTTATCTCAAGACTTGTTGAATTTCTGCGAGAGTTTGAAGATACTGGGGCAATTCTAGATGCCAAGTCTTCTGTAAAATCCTCTGAAGACGATCTTTTTATGGATGATGCAGTATGGTATAATTGAGGAGTTAAGGGAATGTTAGTTCACTCAGGATGATCAATAATGCTTTTGTTGAGCTCAGAAGTTTGAAGCACTGTGTTAATTCTCAGGGAATGTCTGGTATTTATTTTACCAGCAGGGCATTGGAAGTTTATTTCTTCCCCGAGCATAAAGATCTTCTTTCAGCCGACAAGATTCCCTCATAAGGATTTGGTTATTCGCATTCAGTCAAAGCCAATTTTCATTGGCACATCTTCCCAGCACAGTCATCATGCTATACATGGGGCTTAATTTGGCTTATTTCGATCTCTAATTCTCCAGCAAAGTCTCTCCTCAGCAGAGCATTGCCAAATCTTTTCTCAACCATGAAGGTTGACATCCCCAGCTGAGTTAGAGCAGACGATATCCCCAACAGAACTTCAAGGCTAATTGAATCGTTCTCATCCCCAAGCGGACTTATCTTTCCACAGCGAAGTTTTCCCAACAGGAAGCTAAAGACCTTGCTTCCCCACAAAGTTAGAATTATCAGAATTCCCTCCTCAGCAGGATTGTGTGATCAAGCATCTTCCCTAGCCAAGTCTAAAGATGATCTTTCCCCATAGAGTCATCGGGATTCTCATTTCCAAAGGATTTCCCCAGCAGAGCAAGAAGAAATTCTCCCCAGTGGAGTCAGAGCAGGATGATCAGATCCTCAGCAGATGTTCAAAGCAGTTAAACGAAGTATACCTCATGCAGAGTCGTCTTTCCTCCAGTGAAAACCTCTCCAACAAGCATCAGGTTGCCAACACTTCGTTCCCATCAGAGTTAAAAGCTTTCAACCCGTCAACAGTATACAGAATGCTTCCCAAATTCCCCAGCGGAGAGCTAAAGCTAAAACAGTTGCCTCACATTCACAAACATCAGTATATACTCCTTGTGGCACTCGTCCGTGTCATATCCCCAGCAGAAAGCCAAAGTATCCCCTTTGCACTCACAGATACATATATATATAATTTTCCTGACACTCGCCCGTGTCACCTTCCCCAGCACAGTAACCTAAACACTTTGTATATCAGACATTTGTTTATACTATACTCTTCTCCTTTTGACACTCGTCTGGTCACTCTCCCCAGCAAGTTAAACACTCATCTATACACCACTCATACTTATTTTACTTATACAGATACTCGTCCGTATCTTGTATACACCATTTATATCCCCGCAGATTCGACACTCGTCCGTGTTCTTTGTTAACCCGTTGGTACTCGTCCGTACCATCATCTCAGAATACGCGTCAAGCGTTTGTTTCTACCTGATACTCGTCCGTATCATAGTCTCAAGGATGCTCGTCCGCATCTTTAATCCATACAATGTATCAAACACTCTTGTCTTCTTGAATTTAGACACTCGTCTGTGTCTACCTTTCCCCGGAAGAGTCCCCTCAGATTCAACACTCGTCTGTGTTCCTTGTTGGCCAGTTGATACTCGTCCGTATCATCATCTCCGAACACGTGTCAGTATTTGCTTCTACCCGATACTCGTCCGTATCGTAGTCTTAGTGATGCTCGTCCGCATCTTTAATCTATACACAGCGTCGAAACACTTATACCTTTTGTTTCTTGGATATAAACACTCGTCCGTGTTTACTATTCCCCAGTAGATCGCCAGCAAAGCAAATTTTCTTTTGTTATCTGACATTCGTCCTATGTCATGATAAACCCTGAGAGCAGCCGTACCCTGCTAGGTGATCGTCCTTCACCTCTTGATGATCGTCCTTCATCATGCTTATCCGATGGTTGTCCCCATCGTTGACCTTTTATCCGGCATTCGTCCTATGTCGCGATACTTTCGGCAGCCGTACCCTGCCAGGTGATCGTCTTTCACCTTAGATGACCGTCCCTCATCTTAACCCTTCCAGAGCAGCCGTCCCTGCTAGGTGATCGTCCTTCACCTTTGATGACCGTCCCTCATCGTTATTTCATTTATTCTTTAACCCGATGGCCGTCCCCGTCGTGGCCCCTTTTCCTTTTCCTGATGATTGTCCTTCATCAGTTTAGCCCGATGGGCGTCCCCGTCGTTGTTTACATTACTTTATGAACCTGATGGCCGTCCCCATCATTTTTCATTAATCCCCAGAGAATCTTATAGCGTTACTTGATGGTCGTCCCCATCATAATCCCTTTTATCCCCAGCATGTCGGCCGTCCCCGTCATTGCTTTATTTTTTGCACTTTTCCAGCGTGTCGGCCGTCCCCGTCATTGCTCATTCCCCAGCAGTCGTCCTCTGCTCGACGGTCGTCCTCCGTCGCCCATACTTTACAATATACTTTATTTCCTTTTACCATTTATATCCCTTTTTCTTCTTCATTCTGTGAGTGCAAATTTTGGATTGTCTTTAATATTCAACCACAAGTTATCTTGTTTGCCTGTTAAGCCGTTGCTTACATCCTGCACAGCTAACTCATGTTTGAATAGGGGCAGCTGTAGACACCCCAAATTTTCCCTCTGATCTTCTATCTTTTTCAGCTTTTCGTTTCGCATTCATACGCATTTTGCATATCATTTTCATAGGATCCTAAGACACGGGATCAAGATCATCGGAAGAATTAGGGTTCACGTCATTGTTTGTAGATTATCAGAAGAATTCAAGGTCTTGGCTATGCCGCTTCATTGGTATCATTCTCTTATTGTTCCTATCACTAAATTAGGGTTTATTTCCCTGATTTAGCGGTAGTCAAGGATTTCACGTCTGAAAGGACTATTTGCTATGCATCTGGGCCGTCATCAATTCAGTGGTTGATTTCTCAAACAGTGCATGTTCAAGTCAAGTTGTGTTGTGTGTTGAATTTATCAAATTATCAAGTTGTGATTCATGAGAAGTTTGGTTCAGGAAATTAGACTGTCAGTTATTCTATGCTTCTTCTGTGAATTTATTTTTCAAGAGGTTAATTCAGATTATTCAAAGTGATCCAAGAATTATTTTGTCAGAAGATGATTAATTCAGAGAGTTATTCATTTCAGTTGCGAGCAGTCTAGTGATAATTGTGTTCATTTAATCAAGTGGTTTTTATAGAAAAAGTTTGGGATTGACTTTGGATCATTTGATTATCCATTAAGTCCTTTGCTATCCAATTTTGATGTCCATGTAAACAAATAAAATACAATTCCATTTTTGTTCATTTTAATTTAAATCCATTAAATTATATTCTTGTAAATAGTACCTTTTTTACAATTTCATTTCAAACTCATTTACCATTTTTGTTATTACAACCCATTAACCCAAGTTGTCACAAAAAATACTTTATCACCAAGCCCATGTTATTTTTCCAAAGCCCGAGATAAACCTGACTTGTTTGACCTAGGTATAAATAACAAAGTTTTGATCCCAAGACTACAACAAAAAAAACGCCACTCTCATTTGACTCTCTTCATCACCTTGTATCAATCGTTCAACACACAAACTATTCTTTGCTGAGACTTTCATACAAGCAGCTCACCTCCACAACCAAACACCCACCACCTTGCTGCAATCACAAACCTCACTCTCCATATTTTCTTCTTACATTGACTTTATTTTTCTGCATAACTTCATGAATAAACCATACCCTTTTAACAGTTTCACCATCATTCTTGTACATTTCATAATCCTTTTCAAACACTTCTTATAACCTGCAAAAATAACACAGCAAGAACAACAACAAATCACCCAATCCTCACAAACATCCGTTCAACCCTCACTGCAAATTGACTTCACACCGCAGCACAACACATTCCAAACTCATCACACCATCAATCAACCATTCATTTCCTTCCTCCTCAACTTTCTTCACACCATAACAACAAATTCGACCCCTGTTTCTTCATCACCTTCTTCATTAACTTTCTCCTCTCTTCAACCCTAACAACAAACCGCAACCTTACACAAACCATTCTCTTCCAAACAACAGCAACACAGAAACGCACACAATCCCTTTACAACCTCCGCGTGAACCATCAACTCCATCAGCTTCCATTCTCCATACCACCCAAACCGCCTTCAACAAACTCATTGCAACCCCTTCCCACAAACACACGCTCGACATCCCGTAAACGCAAACCGTGACCAACTTCATCATCTCCATCAACTTAGAACCAAACGACAACCACTCACCTTCTGTTCAACAACCATTACCACCTATAAACCATTTTCAACCTTCAAATCTCGATCCACCGCAAACCTGTTTATTCAACAACAAGCAGAGACAGAATCAGAGAGGAGATGAGGAGAATTTGAATTGGAAACAAAATAAGAGTGAAACAGGGAAAGCGTCGAAGAACAAGAACGGAGGAATCCGCCGTGAGAAGTGAGATGCAGACGCGTTGATTGAAGCTTTGGCGCCGGTGATTGAGAAAGGTTTATCAGAAATTGAGTTGAAGGAGACGCCAGATCAAAGATCCGCACGCACACAAAGGAAATCGGCCGCGATTGAGGTCGAGTTGGTCGGAGCCACCGCCGATTTGGATCGTTGACGAAGGAAGCTTGTCCCCTGTTTCAAATGACCGTGAACTTCCCCTTTTCTGGATTTTCTTATCTTTTGTTTATTTATTTTATTTTATTTGAGTTTATAATACTCATTTGTTGATATGATTATTATTTATTCTGGACCCATAAGCCCACCGGGTATTTCACCTCATCACCGTGTATCTTAACTCACACCCCATCTGCAGTTTGCTTCGAGGACCGGGCTAGGCCCATTGATTTCTGTTGTCACCAGCCCCTTTCTCTTGTTTTATTCTTATTTGATTTTCATTTCTCTAATCTTGGAATTAATTTTCAACTTTGGTTAAGATTTTAATTCAGAAGTTGATTAAATTATATAGTGCTGATTTTATCATTTGGTTAATTTTATTAGTTAGTTATTAAGTTGAACTTTATTTTGTTGATGATAATTAGAATTTTATTTGTTTTTAATTAGTTAGTTTGCTATTTGGGGTTTTTAGAAGTATTAGAACTTTGTTTTTAATTTCATGTTAATATAACTTTCACACTTTGTTATTTAAGTTCAATTTATTTTTGGACTTTAATTTCAATTAATTTGAATATAGTTGTGTTTAATATTATTTTAGTTTGGTGTTTGAGGTTTTGTAGGTTTTTGTTTGATTTCGAGGACGGCGGATGCAATTTGGTGATGGCATTGTATTTGAGTTTTTGTTCATGGCTTGTTGACTTGTTAATGATCGTGAAAGCCTTGATACAAGTTGTGATTTTCGGTGGATTATTCTCTTGGGCTTGATGAATTATCTGAACGTTTTGTTGGTTGGTTTATTCTTGATGCTCACTTTGAGTTTGAACTTCTGTCTTCTTCTTGATATTTCTTTTGGCGCTTGTTGAAGAGGCAACGGACCTTCTCCGTTAGGTAACACCGAGGACCGACTTTACGTATTGCATGTTGTTGCATCTGGAAGTCCTACTGGTGTAGGCTCTGTTTGTGCATGGATCGATTACTCCATTTCGCATTCTCATCTCCTTATCTTATTCATTATTCATCTTATCTCCATATCGCATTCTCATCTCCTTATCTTATTTCTATTTCATCCAACTCATCCTATTTTTTATGCATCTTTTCTTATTCATCTTTCTTCCTCCTCATCTTTTATTCTTGTCTTACTTGAGGTGTGCCTAGGCCACCATGGAGCTTCTCCTTTCATCTTTCTCTTTTTCTTTCTTTCTTCTTTAGGATAGTGAGCCTCACTAACCTAGGACCATCTGAGCATGTGAATATTGATTAGTCCCCCACTTAGCTTTTACCTTTGTGTCTCTTTGAGTCTTCTCTTCTCATCTCATAATCAGGGACTAAACCCTAAAGGCTTTAAGGCTTCGTGATTAAGCTTATGCCTGCATCCTTCTATTAGGATGGAGTGTATAACTTTAATCCTAAGTGTTAAACCCTTAATGTGTTTAACTCCTTTAATCAATTCACTTAATAATCATCAAGACATCAAGCTTGTAACTTGGGCCTTGCATTAGGGTTCTAATTCTTCCTTAATTGGTTAAGAAGGACTAACCCTGGTGTTAATGGACAAGTCCCCCTCAAGTTGTCTTACAAACCCTAAAAATCATTTCATCATCTTACCATTAACTAAAATCCACTTAATAAAGGCCTTGTTTTGTCATGAGTTTAATCCCTAATCATGGATTAAGTTGAGGAGCCTTCCTCAGCTTAAACATTCTCATCTATTATCCTTCTATTAGGATGGTGTAATGAGTCTGTTTAATCCTTGATTATGGCTTAACCTCATTACTTAACACTAAACAAAAACAACAAAAACATCTAAATAATCACAAGTAGGTTAATGATCTTAATCCTGCATCATGGTGATTAAGTGTGAGAAGCTGACTTCACACTTAAGGTATTCTCATTACCCCTAATCAGAGGGAAGATGCGATGAGTTTACTAAATCCATTGGTTTAGGCTTAAGCTCATTAACTTATGACAAACTTCAAAAGGCAATAAAAGACTGAAAACTCAAAAACAAGCAATAATCGTCTCCTTCGGGATTCTTTTCTCATCACCTTCACTCATAAACGAGAACTTGCTTCTTCCGTCTAATGCAAGATAGTTAGCACCTGAGCCAGACAGGTCATACACTTGAGCATAGGAAAGTAAGCAGTTCATCAGTCAATTCATCTTTCAGTATCTTTGGGTCGAACTACGGTGTTCTGACTTCCTCATTGCACAAGAGGATAACTTGTACATCCTTTTCCAACTCTTTTGTATACAGAGACTTTTGTTCGATAACTGTTAAGTTATGCCTACGTATCCTCTCGTGCAATGAGGAAGTCAGAACACTGTAGTTCGACCCAAAGAGACTGAAAGATGAATTGACTTGTGAGCTGCTTGCTTGTCTATGCTCAAGTGTATGACCTGTATGGCTCAGGTGCAAACTGTCTTGCATTAGACGGAAGAAGCAAGTTCTCGTTTATGAGTGAGTGAGATGAGAAAAGAATCTCGGAGGAGACGATTATTGTTTGTTTTTGTATTTTCAGTCTTTTATTGTTTTTTGAAAGTTTGTCATAAGCTAATGAGCTTAAGCCTAAACCAATGGATTTAGTAAACTCATCACATCTTCCCTCTGATTAGGGGTAATGAGAATTACCTTAGGTGTGAAGTCAGATTCTCACACTTAATCACCTTTGGTGTAGGATTAAGATCATTAACCTACTTGTGATTTTTTAGATGTTTTTGGTGTTTTTGTTTAGTGTTAAGTAATGAGATTATGCCATAATCAGGGATTAAACAGACTCATTACACCATCCTAATAGAAGGATAATAGATGAGAATGTTTAAGCTGAGGAAAGCTCCTCAACTTAATCCATGATTAGGGATTAAACTCATGACAAAACAAGCCTCTATTAGATGGATTTTATTTAGTGGTAAGATGATGAAGTGATTTTTAGGGTTTGTAAGACAACTTGAGGGGGACTTGTCCATTAACACTAGGGTTAGTCCTTCTTAACCAGTTAAGGAAGAATTAGAACCCTAATGCAAGGCCCAAGTTACAAGCTTGATGTATTGATGGTTATTATGTGAATTGATTAAAGGATTTAAACAACATTAAGGGTTTAACACTTAGGATTAAAGTTATACACTCCATCCTAATAGAAGGATGCAGGCATAAGCTTAATCACAAAGCCTTAAAGCCTTTAGGGTTTAGTCCCTGATTATGAGATGAGAAGAGAAGACTCAATGAGACACAAAGGTAAAACTAAGTGGGGGACTAATCAAAACCCTAATCATTGTCATGCTTGGTTGTTCCTAAGGTTTGTGAGGTTTACAAGAGAGGTCTTCAATGGAACCACCAGGAAGCAGATAAAAGGATCAGGAGAAGCAAAGTAACTTGCTTCATTTAAGAAGTCAAGTCACTTGAAGAAAGAAAGTAAGAAGAAGAAGAATGAGAAAGCTCAAACTCAAACACATAACAAAATGCAGCATGGATGCATAAGAGGGATGAAAAGAAAATGTGGGAAGTGAAGGCAAATCCACTTCCCAAAGTTACTTACCACCTGAAATGTTAATGAAAGAAATGAAATGCAATGCAAAATGAAATGAAATGGCATGATGAGAAACAAAACCAGAAGCACATATGAGATGATAATGATGCTATGAGATGATGCAAACATGAATCAAGGCATGAGGATGACCATACAAACTTATGGATGCAAATGGAGCAAATTGGGAACCATGAACACATATGAAGAGTTATGAAGTGCATATGGCATACAACATGACAAATGCAAGATGCAATGATCAAACATGCTTTCAATATGTCTTAAGATGTCAAATGAACCAAATGGATGCACAAAATGCTATGGCAAGTCAAGGTATGCAAGCAAATGCAAGATGGATGCATATGGAAGCCCCAAATTAGGGTTTATGATCAAAGCATCAAACACAAACCAAAATCAGAAGCAAACATCAATACAAAAAATTGAAAATTCACTCAAATTATCCCTAAACCTATACTAAGTCACTACCCAAAGGAAAAGTTCCAACTCTTAACCTAATTCAAGTTATGATTTTCCTAAAATTTCTAGGGTTTTAGGGTTCCTTAACAAGAAAAATGCCAAACAAAAGGAAAATGCAAGATCAATTCATGCCAATTTAATCTCACAAACTACATGATATGCTAAACACAATGCAAAAAGAATCAAAGTCCAACTCTTTGTGGTTAGGCAGAAGTGATTTTTGGAAGTTTGGATCAAAATAATGCATCAAAATGATTTTTATTCCATGGAAAATTCTCAAAATGCATCAAGATCAAAAAAGAAATTTGGTTTGAGGGTTGGACAATGTTTCTAAATGTTTTTAAATGTTTCATGAATTTTTTGGTGATTTTTAAATACTTAAAAGCATTTTTAATTAATTAATTCTCATTAATTAATTAAAAATAAACTTTTAAATTTTAAAAATATTTTTAAAATGCAAAAAAATAAAAATAAAAATGTTTTCTGATTAAGAAAAATATTTGAAACAAAAATGCAAAGGGAAATATTTTTAGGATTTTTCTAACTATTTTAAAATAAATATGAAAGATAAATGAATAAAAATGAAATAAAAATGAAATTAAATGGAAAGTATGCTGATCCAGAGGCTGAGATTCAAACTGGGAGAAGGAGGGAAGACTGCGCGCGTCATCCAACGGCTGGCATTCAAACTGGCTAAAAATGAATTAATTAACTTAATTAATTAAGATTAGGGCTAAGTGGATGATCTGAGCCATTGAATGCACGCGGGAAAGGACTTAGTCAACTCATCCAACGCTCAAAATTCAAACTACATTAATGACAGGGATTAAACCCTAATTATTTTCAGGTGGCCGGAGAAGACCTCTGGTCGTCTTCTCCGGTGGGAACCCCACCTGAAAATCCCTAAAACCTTCAAAACTTCACTAAAATGAAATCTAAAAGAACAGAAATCAACCCAACATCCCCCTGAATCAAAACCCTAACACAAAACTCATTTATCTTTCATCAATCATACGAATCGAAAGCAAACATTTTTAGGTCAGAAAAGTTTCAGAGTAAGATTAAATGCTTATTTCTCAACCATTTTCGAAACCAAGAACATCAGAGTGATCAGTGAATCATGAAGAACAACTTAGGAACTTAAAAAATCATTTCTGGAAAAAAAGTTCATGAAGCTACCTGAGTTTGAAGCTTTTCAGTCTGGTACTTTCTGACCCTCTCTCTTGTGCAAACCACTCCTGTGACCTCCCTTGTGCTTCTGAAAGGCTTAGAAAAAATTTATTTGGGCTAGTTTGAGAGCTTGCAGAGGTTCTGTTCAATGGGATGAGGAAATCGTATTTCAGATTCTTTGATTTTTAGGATGCTTTGAAGGTTGGTTTGGGTTCAGTTAAGCATGGTGAGATGATTGGTGAAGTTGGTTTGAATGTTTGTGGCTTGTGTTGTGTGTTTCGAATGCTTTTGCTCAATGGAGTGAAAATGAGAATGTGTTGCTATGGCTTGTTTCAGGCTTGCTTGTTATGTGCTTTGGCTTGCATTTGGTTAACATAAACAATTCCCATTGGTCAGATGACATGACATGTCCTTTTGTGATAGGTATGGGTGCTTTTGTAAAATGTCAACTTTTGTGTAAGAAGGGCATGGGATACTTGCTAGCTTGGTACAAAGGGCATATCCTGCGCAGGATGAGGTGAGGAAAAGCCTAGGGTGGATCAGCAAAATAGCCAGCAAGTGGATGAGGAGATATGATGACTTTTGCAACTTGGTTCACTTTGGTTCTTATGAAACGATCTTGTTCCAAAAACCCTAAAAATGTGCAATTCTTTGGTCCATTATGAACTTTAGATGTTACATGATCATGTTATGTGGATTAGAAGTGCATTTGATGACTTAATTGGCCTTGAGAAATGAATTTGCAACTTTGCCTCTTTGGTGCATGACTTGAAATTTAGTGATTTTTGCCAATTTTGACAAGCCATAAATTTTGATCAAAAATGAATTAGGTCATGTTCTTGTACTTTTTGAAAAGGGAAAGATCTATTCTACAACTTTCATGACCAAAGTTTTTTCATTTGAAGCATTTTTGGATCAAAAAGTAAGGGTTGAAAAAGTTGCCTAAAATGACATTTCATTAAAAGTCAAACTTTGCCCAAAAAGTCAACTTTGCAAAAACTTGAAATTCTTGGATTTTGTAAACTTCCAACTTCTTCCATGATCAAATAAAGATCATATACACTCAAAATGATGAAGAACACCCTTTGGTTGGGTCATTGGGGGCCTCAGATGCCCTGATTTTGCACTGACTTGTCCAGAAAGTCAACCTTTGATCAGATGACTTCCCCAAGGAATTTCTTCATGAAAATTGATATGCATACTCCCTATACCATATAGAGACCAATAGAAACAAGAATGACCAAAAAATTTGGAGTTATGGCCTCTGAAACCAAAAACCCTAATTTTAGGTCATCTGTGCAGTCAAGCCTGGCTCTGCTTCCATACCAATCCCAGTTCTTGTGATTCTTTGACGTTATTGACTTTGAAAGGATATAATATGATGCTTGAACACACATAGACCCCTTTTAAGTGATTGTTGAACTTTGGAGTGGCTCAAGAAGCTCTTGGATTGCTCAGATCACAAACCCTAGATGCAGATGACTTAGAACCAATGCAGTGGGTCAAAAATGTGATATGAGATGGTATGATTGAGTTTATGCATATGAAATGATCACAAACCATGGTGTGAGATGGGTGAGGGAAAATTTGGGGTGTTTACAGCTGCCCCTATTCAAACATAAGTTAGCTGTGCAGGTTGTAAGCAACGGCTTATCAGGCAAACAAGATAACTTGTGGTTGAATACCAAAGACAGTCCAAAATTTGCACTCACAGAATGAAGAAGAAAAGGGATATAGATTGTAAAAGAAAATAAAGTATATTGTAAAGTGTAGGCGACGGAGGACGACCGTCGAGCAGAGGACGACTGCTGGGTAAAGAGCAATGACGGGGACGTCCGACATGCTGAAAAAATGCGGGAAATAAAGCAATGACGGGGACGGCCGACATGCTGGGGATAAAAAGAATTATGATGGGGACGGCCATCAAGGTAAAGCTGTACAATCTCTGGGGGATTAATGAAACATGACGGGGACGACCATCAAGTTCATAAAGTAAAGTAACCAACGATGGGGACGGCCATCGGGCTAAACTGAAAGGAAAAGGGACCACGACGGGGACGACCATCGGGTTAAAGAATAAATGAAATAAACAGATGATGAGGTACGGTCATCAAAGGTGAAGGACGATCACCTAGCAGGGGACGGCTGCTCTGTTGGGGATAAGATGAGGGACGGTCATCTAAGGTGGAGGACGACCACCTGGAAGGGTACGGCTGCCGAAAATATCGCGACATAGGACGAATGCCGGATAAAAGGTCAACGATGGGGACGGCCATCGGACGAGCATGATGGAGGACGACCATCAAGAGGTGGAGGACGACCACCTAGCAGGGGACGGCTGCTCTCGAGGTTTACCATGACATAGGACGAATGTCAGATAACCAAAATCAACAATGGGGACGGCCATTGGATAAAATGATGAAGGACGATCATCAAAAGGTGGAGGACGACCACCTAGCAGGGGACGGCTGCTAAATATCACGACATAGGACGAATATCGGATAGAAAATCAACGATGGGGACGGCCATCGGATGAGCATGATGGAGGACGACCATCAAGAGGTGGAGGACGACCACCTAGCAGGGTACAGCTGCTCTCAGGGTTTATCATGACACAGGACGAATGTTAGATAAAAAGAAAATTTGCTTTGTTGGCGATCTACTGGGGAATAGTAAACACGGACGAGTGTTTATATCCAAGGAACAAAAGGTATAAGTGTTTAGATGTTTGTGTATAGATTAAAGATGCAGACGAGCATCCTTAAGACTACGATACGGACGAGTATCGAGTAGAAACAAATACTGACATGTGTTCAGAGATGATGATACGGACGAGTATCAACTGGTTAACATAGAACACGGATGAGTGTTGAATCTGAGGGGACTCTTCTGGGGAATGATAGACACAGACGAGTGTCTAAATTCAAGAAGACAGAAGTGTTTGACACGGTGTATGGATTAAAGATGCGGACGAGCATCCTTAAGACTATGATACGGACGAGTATCAGGTAGAAACAAACGCTTGACGCATGTTCTGAGATGATGGTACGGACGAGTACCAACTGGTTAACAAAGAACAAGGACTAGTGCTGAATCTGCGGGGATATATAAAATGGTGTATACAAGATACGGACGAGTATCTGTATAAGCATGAGTTGTGTAAAGATGAGTGTTTAATCTGCTGGGGAGAGTAACACGGACGAGTGTCAAAAGGAGAAAAGTATAGTATAAACGAGTATCTAATGTACAAAGTGTTTATGTTACTTCACTGGGGAAAGTGACATGGACGGATGTCAAGGAAATGTACATAAGTATTTGTGATTGCAAAGAGGATGTCTTTGGCTTTTTGCTGGGGGTATGACACAGACGGGTGTCAAAAAGGCAACCATAATACGGGTGGTACTGTTTGCACAGAGTGTCCAGGCGACTTTACTGGCGAGTATTGACACGGACGGGTGCCGAAGAGGGTATATACTGGTGTTTGTGAATGTGAGGCAATTGATTTTGCTGGGGAATCTCCGCTGGGGATTTTGGGGGGAGTTTTCTGTATGTTGATGGATTGTCGATATTCACAAGGGTTTGATTCAAAACATGGCTTATGATTATGCTATATGTTTGATTTTTGCCGTAATGCTCCGTATTAGACGGAATGCTACGCTTTGTGGGTGAATATGATGCGAATGCTATGATTATGCAACGATATCAATCTGGGATTCGGATCCCGTTGCTGCGAAGATCTCCGGTCGAACTGTTTGAAATGGACATCCCAGCTGGGGTTAGATCATTGGTAGATCCGATGAGATGATATCTGCTTGGGGAGGGATAGGTCACTGATAGACTCATCCTGATAATGAGGGACCCAGCTGGAGTTTGTAGAAGCTTTCTTTACTCTGTTGTGATTCCTTCATGCGCTGCTCTTCTGGATAGAGGCTGAAACTCTGTGGGGAGATGATTCACTGACTTTTGTACTCGGCTGAGGAGGAAATGGCAACTCGGCTGGGGAGAAAGAGAGATCACTGAAGGATCTCCCTAGAGATTCTGTTGAGGAGGGTTCTTGACTCAGCCGGGGATATGGGCGCTTTCTGGTACCGCCCTGTTGGAGAAGTGATACTTGGCAACTCTGATGGGGAGAAGTAACAAGTGGCAACTCAGTTGGGGAGGAGACACTTTGGGTGCTGAGACCGAGTGTTGATTTGCCAGCTTGCTGGGATGAAGCTTACATGCCCCAAGTTGCGTTCTGGATACCTGCAATCCTGCAAAGATAGGGAAACGCACAAGTAATCCCGAGGTATCCTTTACTGGATTCCGTCATAGGAGTTTAGACACTTCTGAGAGTAAGTATATTTCCTGCAAGCACGTGTTTTTATTATTTTTTGAAAACAAGCATCTGTATTTCTGCAATCAGTTTTTATTAAGACATCAGACATTTTTGCAAATAAAAATGTACAAGACGAAACATGACTGAAAATCTGATTTTATTAATTCGAATGCCCCGAATTGGCAAGATACAGTGAAGGAAACATATCCCCTGAAATGAGGAGATTGTTACAAATTGAGAAACAAAATGCTGGCAATGTTGACGACGCTTTAAGGAGCTTCCTCTTTTACTATGACTCGTATGACTTTTGACGTTCTTCTCGTCTCGCTTTCTGAAGAAGGCTGATTCTAATTGAAGCTTGATCCTTTCGAAACTTACCAAGTTGTAAGTGATACAGACGAATTCAGAATACAGTTGTTCGCTTATTCCCTTATTTTGCATGGATCGCCCTTTCGGGTTTTCAATCCATCGGGATACCCATTTTTGCCTGAGTTGTCCGATGCGGCTTTTCAACTCAGCGGGTGTACTTTTTTGTTTATTTTCCCTTATTTTTGCCCGAGTCTTTTATTCTGTTTTTGACTCGCCGGGATGCCCTATTTTTGCCTGGACTTACATTCTGTTTTTTGTGTCCAGCGGGTCATTTTATGCGAAGTATTTTTTAACTGCATCTGAATTTACAGGGGACGGGAAGTCTTCACCATCCATGGTGCTGAGCATGAGTGCTCCACCAGAGAAAACTTTCTTTACTACGAATGGTCCTTCATAATTTGGAGTCCATTTGCCCCTGTGGTCTATATGAGGAGGGAGGATTCTCTTCAGCACAAGATCTCCTACTTGGTACTCTCGGTGCCTGACTTTCTGATCGAAGGCTCTCTTCATTATTTTCTGATACAACTGGCCATGACAGATTGCAGCCAATCTTTTCTCTTCAATCAGACTCAGTTGTTCGTATCGGGACCGGACCCATTCTGCTTCGCTCAGTTTAACATCCATCAGTACCCGTAGGGAGGGTAATTCAACTTCGACCGGCAGGACTGCTTCCATACCATACACAAGTTGATACGGTGTTGCCCCAGTGGATGTTCTGATTGACGTGCGGTACCCATGCAAGGCAAACGGTAGCATTTCATGCCAGTCTTTGTAGGTGACTACCATCTTTTGCACAATCTTCTTGATATTCTTATTTGCTGCCTCAACAGCGCCGTTCATCTTTGGCCTGTAAGGAGAAGAATTGTGATGTTGGATTTTGAAGTCCCGGCACAGCTCTGCCATCATTTTGTTGTTCAAGTTAGAACCATTATCAGTAACGATTCGCTCGGGAACTCCGTATCGACAGATGATATCTCTTTTCAGAAATCTGGCTACCACTTGCCTTGTGACGTTTGCATAGGAAGCTGCTTCGACCCACTTGGTGAAATAGTCAATGGCGACCAGGATGAATCTTTGGCCATTCGAAGCAGTTGGTTCAATCTTGCCGATCATGTCAATGCCCCACATAGCAAAGGGCCAAGGTGAAGACATCACATTCAAGGGATTGGGAGGCACATGCACTTTATCTGCATAGATCTGGCATTTATGGCATTTTCTGGCGTAGGCACAACAGTCGGCATCCATTGTGATCCAATAATAACCTGATCTTAATAACTTTTTAGCCATGGCATGCCCTCCCGCATGGGTACCAAAGGATCCTTCGTGCACTTCATGCATTAACAAGTCTGCCTCTGCTCTATCAACGCATCTGAGGAGTACCATATCAAAGTTTCTCTTGTATAGGGAACCATCAGTGTTCAAGAAGAAACTACCGGCAAGCCTTCTCAAAGTCTTCTTATCATTGGAAGATGCCCCAGGTGGGTATGTTTGGTCCTCCAAGAAGCACTTAATGTCGTGGAACCAAGGCTTATCATCTTTGACAACATCTGCTGCAAACACATATGCTGGTCTGTCAAGTCTGGATACTGAGATCTGAGGTACAAAGTTGGCAGCTTGAACTTTGATCATGGACGAAATGGTAGCAAGAGCATCTGCAAACTGATTCTCGTCCCGAGGGATATACTCAAGCTTGACTGTTGTAAAGAAAGTTAATAACCTCCTTGTGTAATCCCTGTAAGGTATCAGATGATCCTGGTGGGTGTACCATTTGCCATTAGTCTGATTGATTACCAAAGCTGAATCCCCGAATACGGTCAATGTCTTGATCCTGAGGTCAATGGCTTCCTCAAGACCCATAATGCAAGCTTCGTATTCAGCTTCGTTGTTAGTGCAGTTGAAAGTGAGTTTTGCCGAGAAAGGCATGTGAACTCCCTTAGGTGTAATGAGTACTGCACCAACGCCACGACCATTCATATTGACAGCCCCATCAATTATCATAGTCCATTCTTCCTCCGGGTCAGGCCCTTCAGTGTGAATAGGCTCTTCATGATCTTTTGCTTTTATGAACATGATGTCTTCATCAGGGAAGTCAAATCTCATAGGCTGGTAATCATCAATGGGTTGCTCAGCAAGATATTCAGACAATACACTGCCTTTGATGGCCTTCTGAGAAGTGTACTGGATGTCATATTCTGTGAGAATCATTTGCCATCTTGCAACCCGTCCGGTAAGAGCTGGCTTCTCAAATATGTACTTAATTGGGTCCATCTTCGAAATCAGCAAGGTAGTGTGGGTCAACATATACTTTCTCATTCAGCGAGCAGCCCACGCTAAAGCACAGCAAGTTTTCTCGAGCAGTGAATAACGTTGTTCACAGTCGGTAAACTTTTTGCTCAGGTAGTATATTGCATACTCTTTTCGACCAGACTCGTCATGCTGGCCCAACACACACCCCATTGACTCTTCTAATACTGTCAAGTACATGATTAGAGGTCTTCCTTCAACTGGAGGCATAAGGATTGGAGGTTCTTGCAAGTATTCCTTGATCTTGTCAAAAGCCCTTTGGCAGTCTTCATTCCACCTGACCGTTTGTTCTTTTCTTAACAGCTTGAACAAGGGTTCACAGGTTGCTGTAAGGTGAGATATGAACCTTGAGATGTAGTTCAATCGACCTCAGAACCCTCGAACTTCTTTTTCTGTCTTCGGTGCAGGCATCTCTTGAATAGCTTTGACTTTATCAGGGTCAACTTCAATCCCTTTCTCACTTACAATAAATCCCAGCAACTTACCAGATTGCACCCCGAATGTGCACTTGTTGGGGTTCAACTTCAGTTGGTACTTCCTCAGACGCTTGAACAGCTTTAGCAGATTTACCAGGTGGTCTTCTTCAGTGAGGGACTTGGCAATCATATCATCCACATAACATTTGATTTCTTTATGGATCATATCGTGGAATAATGTTACCATAGCCCGTTGATACGTTGCACCGACATTCTTCAGTCCAAATGGCATTACCTTGTAACAGAACGTGCCCCAGGGTGTGATGAAGGTTGTCTTCTCCATGTCTTCAGGTGACATTTTAATCTGATTGTATCCTGAAAATCCGTCCATGAAGGAGAATACCGTGAACTGAGCCGTATTATCCACCAATACATCAATGTGAGGTAATGGGAAGTTGTCTTTCGGGCTGGCTCTGTTCAGATCTCGGTAGTCAACACACATTCTTACTTTGCCGTCTTTCTTAGGCACAGGAACAATATTAGCAACCCACGGTGGATAGCTAGTTACAACAAGGAACCCGGCGTCCCATTGCTTTTGTACCTCTTCTTTGATTTTCATTGCCATGTCCGGGCGAGTACGGCGCAGTTTCTGTTTAACCGGCGGGCATTCCTCCCTCAAAGGTAGCTTGTGCACAACAATGTCGGTGTCCAACCCTGGCATATCTTGATAAGACCAAGCAAACACGTCCACATACTCTTGAAGCAGGTCAATCAGTTGTCCCTTCACTGAGTCTTGCAGGCAGGCCCCGATTTTAACTTCTTTCACGTCTTCATCTGTACCAAGATTGATCGTTTCTACCTCCTCCTGATGAGGAGTGATAACCTTTTCCTCCTGTCTCAACAACCTGGCTAGCTCTTCAGGAAGCTCGTAATCTTCTTCAACCCCTTCATCAGCTTGATTGATCGGATTGTCAAAGTCATACGAAGTCATAGCCGTGCTGTTGTCGGTGCGGTCTGGAAGGCACACTCTGCAAGGGTTCAGTTGGTTCATTTTAGTGATTTGCTTTTAATCTTGTTTAGAAAAGTGAAATAAAGTTGTCATTTTGAAAACACTGCCATTTATTTTTTGTACAAAAATAAAAATGGAAAAACAGTGAGCGGAAAAGTAAAAAGAGACTCATTTGCAAAAAGATGTCTGATATTTCATTGATTAATCTTGTTGCACAAAAATTACAGATGGCCCGATTACAAAATGAGCCTTGTCATCTTGGGCAAGATGCAAGACTTTGATGCATGCTATAAAAATACAGGAAATAATAATTACTCTGCAGGAGTAACTCTTATAATTTCCTGGGAAGACCAGTTTGAGATACTGCTCCCCGGGATCTTTGGACGGATCCAACTCTCCAGGTTGCGATCACCTTCATCCTCGTCTTCCAAATTGTTGACAGCATCGGGGGTGAGCATCCCCCCACTAACAAAGTTGGGCTCCTTAGCAGCCTCTGCTTGATCTTGTTGAGTTGGTTTGTAACCTAACCCAAATCTATCTTCTTTCTTCTCCACAGGTAACAATTTGCCCCAGCCTTGGGCAGTTCCTTCCTCAACAGCCTTCCGGGCTTGTTGGTAAGATGTCATTGATGTTCCAGGCACAGCAGAAGTTTCATTTATGTTCAAGGCCTCAAACCCTTGACTCATTGTTTCGTGGATCTCCCCATCCATCTCAATGTATTTGTAGGTAGCCAGGTGGCTAACAAAAATATCCTCCTCTCCACAGATAGTAACGACTTGGCCCTCCCACTCGAATTTTAACTTCTGGTGAAGGGTTGAGGTCACGGCGCCAGCGGCGTGAATCCATGGCCTACCCAATAGACAACTGTAGGCAGGCTGTATATCCATCACGTAGAAGGTCGTTTTGAAAGTTTGTGGGCCAATCGTTATAGGCAACTCAATTTCTCCCAGAACTGATCTCTTAGAACCGTCAAAGGCTCTCACTACTAAGTTGCTGGGACGTAATGCCAATCCGTCATACTCTAGCTTCACAAGGGCCTTTTTAGGTAAGACATTGAGGGATGATCCTGTGTCTACCAGCACATGGGAAAGAACTGCACCTTTACATTCCATGGTAATGTGAAAAGTCTTGTTATGATTGCGGCCTTCCGTAGTCAAATCAGTGTTGGTGAACCCTAGTCCATGACTAGCATTAACATTTCCAACCACAGCTTCCAACTGATTGACAGTGATCTCTTCTGGCACATAAGCTGCGTGCAAGACTTTTAGTAGTGCATTCCGATGAGCCTCGGAGCACATAAGCAATGATAGAATAGAGATCTTGGAAGGCGTCTGGTGAAGCTGGTCTACTATCCTGTAATCACTCTTCTTGATGATTCTCAGGAATTCATCAACTTCTTGATCAAAAGATGTTTTCAAAGCTTCTTTAACAATCTGCTCTTCCTGCACCAAGCTCTTCCCTTTTGCCTTGGCAGCAGCTTCTGCTTCGGCAGTGGGTCTTTGAATTTGTGGAGCGAAGAGACGTCCGCTTCGAGTGAAGCCTCCGCCTCCCCCCCCGTTGTCTATTTGTGGTGCAGGGGTTGATGATTCAAGAGTGATTTTCTGTCCTTCGCAGTATAGATCAGAGCCGTAATGCCAGGGGATGGCATTACTGCTTTCATAAGGTACTGGTCCAGGCACTGTGATAGTGACTGGACTGATTGCAGCTGCAGAAGGGACCATGATAGTCTGTGGATCATAGTATATTGTGACTGGTGCTCTGATAGGAGTGGCACTTTGTGAGTTGTAGGCAGAATCAGTTTCAGGATCATAATAAATTGTAACCGTTGAGACATTTGCTGCTGAAGTTATAGGAGACATTGTTGGAAGGATGGGTGTTGTTGTTGTAGGAGATTCTGAATGAAGGGGTGCTGAAGTTGTAGAAGGGATGATTGCTGATATCTGGTCCGTTGAAGTAACAGATGAAGCATTCGTTGATGAGATTGAAGAGTTGCTTGGAACAATGGTTGTTGTATTTGTAGAAGACTCGGGGACTGTTGCTGATGAGATTGCCGGATTGGTAGGAATTGAAGTTGTGATTTGAAGCAGGCCACTCTGGATGAGGCCATCTATGCCATCTCTCAAGTTATCACAACCATTCACTGAAATGTTGCAATAAGCACACCCTTGCTCACATCCCGGGAACATTTGACATTCGAGGAGTTGGGCTTTAATCTCTAACAACGGTTTCCGAATCTGACCCACACTGGTTATCAAGTAAGACGGCTTGTCTTCTTCAATAGCATTGATTCTGGGACCTCCGTGGTTTGGCATAGGGTTCTTGTTAACATTTGGTGGCGGTGCGAAGTTTAGAGCCTTAGAGTCTACCAAGTCTTGTACCTTCATGTGCAAGGCTCTGCACTTCTCTGTACTGTGGCCAGGTGCATTCGAATGGAAAGCACATCTGGCGTTGGAGTCGTAATTTCTGGGTAGACTGGCAGGATCTGGAGGTGCCAACGTTCTTAGCTCAACCAGGTTGAGTTTCAGGAGTTGTGGCAGTAATGTGGCATATGGCATAGGGATCGGATCGATCACCCTATTGGCCTGAGAAGGTCTCTGTTGGAACGGTCTTTGCTGGTTATTGTTGTTGGTGTTGTTGTAGTTTCTCTGAGGAGGATACCGAGTCTGTTGCTGATAATTTTGTTGCTGTGGTTGATAAGCTGGTTGTGGATGAATTGGAGTGGGAATGGTGACTGCTGCCACAGACCTATGAACATATTGGGGTCTGCCCCTGTTGGTATGGATAGCATTGGTCTCACCAGTTCTCCTTGGGCCTACAAAAGGCCTTCTTGTGTTGCTGGATGAGCTGGCACCGTTGTCAGAAATCTTGCCCATCTTTAACAGGCTCTCAATTCTCTCTCCAGCTATAACGACATCTGCAAAGCTGGTAGAAGAGAAAGCAGCCAGCCTGTCAATGTATGTTCCTTGGAGGGTGTTCATAAACATATTTGCCATCTCCCTCTCTGACATAGGTGGCTGGACAGCAGCAGCCAGTTGCCTCCATCTCTGGGCGTACTCCCGGAGGCTTTCCCTAGATGACTGTGACATTCCCATCAGGAGGGTCCTGTTGGGTGCCATATCCAAGTTATACTGGTATTGTCTAATGAAGGCCTCTGCCAAATCCTTCCAACACCTGATGGTTGCTCTTGTCAGATGGGAGTACCATTCCCTTGAAGCTCCCGTCAAGCTATCCTCAAAATAAAACATACATAGCTTCTCGTCCATGGTATATGCTTTCAACCTCCCCAGAAAGGATTGTAAGTGGGTCCGTGGGCAAGAAGTCCCGTTGTACTTTTCAAAACAAGGAGGCTTAAACTTATGGGGAATCCTGACCCCGTCCACTAAGCCCATGTCCATAACATCAAAACCCAAAGAGTTTTGAGACTCCAAGGATCTTAATTTTTCAGCAATTTCGTCCAGCCTTCTGTCATAGGCCTCATCCCTAGCACCCGTTACTGTGAACTGATCCTCCTGGGGGTCTTCTTGCAGCACTCTGCCTGCAGTGGCAGTCCCTTGTACATTGGCAGGAATGTTGATCTCTGGATGAAGGTGTGGTCCAAATACAGGGGGGTTGACATGAGGTTAGACCCTCTCATTGTTGCTTGTCCCTGCAGTCCCTAGATTGGGGTCTTCCTGATTCTGCCTCTCTACCATTGCTCTTAATCTCTCTTGGCTCTGAGCCATATTGTTCATCACCTCCATAAACTGTGTCATCTGAGTCCTCATTTCCAATCTTTCATTGGCCATTTGGTTCCTGACCTCTGCAAGGTCCTGTTGTACCTAGTCCATCTGTATGCCCGGAAGATTGTTACGGGTTGGATATCTGTGTGGACGGTTGAGTGGAAATACCCGACGTCGAGCAATAGTTCCTGAATATCACAACAGAGTTAGCAACAACAACAAAATAAACCTACAAAACAAACAAAGGTTAGTATGCAATGCAGTATGCTTATTTGTTTCCAAGGTATCCGGCTTGGCACTTGGTTTTGACCTTTCCAGACCCTTTGAAGATGCTGTTGATGTTGCTTGAAGAAATCAGATGGAACAAAATGATACATATATTACAAAAAGCAAAATGATACATAGTTTGCTTTTACAAAACATGCCCCGAGGGGTCAAAATACATCATAAGAAAATAAAAGTACATGAAATGAAAGCAACAACAAGCAAAAGTCAGACACCAAGACCAAACTCATCCTCCTGAACTTTCTTGAGAAGTGCTTTAGTCACAGGATCAGCTGGACGCTCTGTGAGGTTCCTGATAAGGAGATTCCTGGTAGTAACAGCTGCAGTTAGCTTCCTGTGTTGACTCTGGTCCTTTGACCTCTTCACTCCAGCTCTGATCATCAGCTCTGAGATCTCCCTCTGGGCTGCTGCCAGGGCTTCCTGTTGCTCTTTTGCACTAGCTTCCAGCTGCTCAATCTTGTCCTGAGTCCTCTTATCTTCCAGAGTACGAGCCTCGGTGATCCTGACCCACCTAGCTTGACTATCCTTCAGATACAAGTCAGTCCTGGCCTTCTGGAACTGGGCTTCCTTACAGGCATTCTTCAAGATCTGTTCTCCAGCCCTAGACTTCTTGATGTAATCCTCAGACTTCTCAATTCTGGCTAAATGCTCCACTTTCAACTTCTCTAACCTCTCTATATCCAACCTACCATCACTTCTCTCCCAGAGAGTCTTCTGTAGAGCCTGAGTCAACTTCTCATTTCTCTCTTTCAATTGCTCAAACTCCTCCAAACTGACAGTGACAGGAGGTGGTGCTGAGGATGGCCCAGGCATATCCTCCATGGTGAAGGGCATCCCAGAAAATTGAGCCCTGGCATGGGACCACTCATAGTACTGTGCTGATGCCACATTGTTGCACTTCCCCAGAATGGTTACTCCTTTAGTCTGAACATTGTCCCAAGCCCAGGATGCTTGCCTGACAATAGCCAGGTTAGGCTTGTTCTCACAGTAAAGAGTCTCAGCCAAGTCTTGTGCCTTAGGAGTGTGGACCAATGCATAGCCCAGTTGTCTTTTGAATAGCAGAGGGTTGTAGTTGATGCAACCCTTTACTCCTATCAGGGGTACATTGGGAAAATGCCCACAACTGGTAATGATATCCCTGCCCTTTGTGCTTTGAGTGCACCATCTGATATCAGCTGAAGTTAAAGCAGTGAGTCTTCTAGCCCAGTTCCTCTGCTGATGAGGATTCAAAAATGCATCTGTCTTGGGCAAATGCTTGAGAAGCCAAGTATGGAACAAAGGAGCACATCACCTCACTAATCTTCCCCTTTTCTTTTCATTCCTTTGGTGCACAGAGTAGTAGAAATCCCCCAATAGAGTGGGCACTGGGTTCCTCAGGATGAAAAGATGGATTGCATTCTTGCTAATGAATCTAGGCTCATCTGCAAATAATATAATCCCATATATGCTCAGGGCCAATAAAGCACAGACTGCTTTCCACTCTCCCAAAGAAGCCTTCAGGGTAGCTTGAGAGATCAAGAAATCCAGATGTAGGCCAGAGATTCCAGCCTTAGTAGTCATATGTTGCCCAATCAGAACTGGCTCAAAATGCAATGCCTTTTCTATCTCTTCATTACTTGGAAAAGCCATCTCAGGGTTGAAAGGGACTCCACCCCTGATAGGTATACCAACCAATGATGAGTACTCCTCTAATAAAGGCCCCAACTGAAAATCCTGAAAAGTGAAACACCTTAGGGGGGGATCATAGAACTGCAGGCAAGTATGAATCAAGCTCCTCTGTGAAGGGTCCAAATCCATAACCACATCAAGTATGCCTCCATAGTGTTCCCTGAAAAGTGGTATATGGTCTGGAGTAATCAGGGTCTGAATCTTCCTGATGTCAGCTAGCTCAGGCTGAAAGAAATGATAGGAGATATTACTCTTCTTAGGTGCCATGTTGTTGAGGAAGAGTTGAGACAGATGCTGAGAAGAATACTGAAAATGGGCCACTGACTGGCTGGTGCAGGTGACTGAAGCAGGTAGCTGATAGCTGAAGTAAATACTGATGAAGATAGGTCTATGCTGATGATGGGGTCAAAACCAAGCCAAAAATAAAGGATGGATACCCTGAAAAACAAATAAGCAAATGTTAAAATGATGCAATGATGATGTATGCAAATGATATGCAAGGGTTTGTGACTGAGCTGGATCTGATCAAGTGCTATGATATAAGTCCCAGTATGTTCAAGAAATCCAGATGGAGGTTCATAAGTCCAGTAACCAGGGTGGGGGACTCAAATAAAGAGCCACATGTCCAGGGTTATAATCACAAGAATTGTCCCAAAATGGAGTACTCTTAATCAAACAAAGTAACAGGGTATGCTGAGGTCAAGGGTACCTGCAAACCTGTAAACAGCCCAACCCCCTCACAGGTGGTGTTCTAAAACAAGGATCCTCAGACTTGGATCAGTTATGAGAAGTGTAAACACTTCTAACCCGGAGGTTCAGTGTTTACAATAACCATAAAGGTTCCTCCTCTAATTCACCTCAGTTTCTGAAGGTCAATACTAAAGGTCATCCAGACTTAGCAGGCTTCCCAGATAGCCCTAGTATTGCAGGAAATCTGCAACACAGAGTTCTCAAAAAGAAACCCATATCTGAACCGTGTTTCATATTCCCGCACCAGACCGAGATGGAATGGGAAAGAATATGAACCACTCTAGCCTAGGTGTCACTCAGGTCCCAGGTATAGGACCTTAACTCTCAATAGCACACCCACCCACCAAAGCAACAAATAGATCCAGCCAGCACAATGATGACAATATGATATATGCAAAGCTATAAAGAAAGCAATAAAGCAACTGTACATAAAGCAATAATCAAGAATAAATATACAAGCACAGATGGAACATAGCACCCTAGTAAACACAAATCAATCAAGCGCTAGGAGGAACCCACAAAAAGAACCAGAAGCCCTGGTTGCAGTATAAGGGTCCCCAGCAGAGTCGCCAAGCTGTCGCTCCCACCAAATGACACCGGGTCAAAAGGGGTACAGACGCAAACGGTCGGCGAGAGGAGGGTGCGAGAACACACAGGAGTGAACTCACAGGGAATGAAAAGAGTCGCCAGCTAGGCATTTTTATCCCGGAGGAAAGGTAATGCTGCATAGACCTAGAAAAGATATGGATAAGACGGTTGCGAACCAGAGAGACTGAGAAAGGGGGTTGGTTACAACCTGGGAAGGTATTAGCACCCAGGTTGTCCGCCGTACTCGACGGGATCCACGCTTAAAAGATTTGTGTTTTAAAGGGTTAGTGTCAGTGCTATTTATGTATCAAAGAGCTGGAAAAGGATGTACAGGTGTCAGTGTAAGAGAAGTGTGAAGTGTATAAATATATAGTGTCAGTGTAAGGACAGGAGTGAAATGTTCATGATCATGAGGCTTAAAGGATAGCTGGAAAGAGGGGGAATATACAGAGACTTTTGTTCGATAACTGTTAAGTTATGCCTACGTATCCTCTCGTGCAATGAGGAAGTCAGAACACCGTAGTTCGACCCAAAGAGACTGAAAGATAAATTGACTTGTGAGCTGCTTGCTTGTCTATGCTCAAGTGTATGACCTGTCTGGCTCAGGTGCAAACTGTCTTGCATTAGACGGAAGAAGCAAGTTCTCGTTTATGAGTGAGTGAGATGAGAAAAGAATCTCGGAGGAGACGATTATTGTTTGTTTTTGTATTTTCATTCTTTTATTGTTTTTTGAAAGTTTGTCATAAGCTAATGAGCTTAAGCCTAAACCAATGGATTTAGTAAACTCATCACATCTTCCCTCTGATTAGGGGTAATGAGAATTACCTTAGGTGTGAAGTCAGATTCTCACACTTAATCACCTTTGGTGTAGGATTAAGATCATTAACCTACTTGTGATTTTTTAGATGTTTTTGGTGTTTTTGTTTAGTGTTAAGTAATGAGATTAAGCCATAATCAGGGATTAAACAGACTCATTACACCATCCTAATAGAAGGATAATAGATGAGAATGTTTAAGCTGAGGAAAGCTCCTCAACTTAATCCATGATTAGGGATTAAACTCATGAAAAAACAAGCCTCTATTAGATGGATTTTATTTAGTGGTAAGATGATGAAGTGATTTTTAGGGTTTGTAACACAACTTGAGGGGGACTTGTCTGTTAACACTAGGGTTAGTCCTTCTTAACCAGTTAAGGAAGAATTAGAACCCTAATGCAAGGCCCAAGTTACAAGCTTGATGTCTTGATGGTTATTATGTGAATTGATTAAAGGATTTAAACAACGTTAAGGGTTTAACACTTAGGATTAAAGTTATACACTCCATCCTAATAGAAGGATGCAGGCATAAGCTTAATCACAAAGCCTTAAAGCCTTTAGGGTTTAGTCCCTGATTATGAGATGAGAAGAGAAGACTCAATGAGACACAAAGGTAAAACTAAGTGGGGGACTAATCAAAACCCTAATCATTGTCATGCTTGGTTGTTCCTAAGGTTTGTGAGGTTTACAAGAGAGGTCTTCAATGGAACCACCAGGAAGCAGATAAAAGGATCAGGAGAAGCAAAGTAACTTGCTTCATTTAAGAAGTCAAGTCACTTGAAGAAAGAAAGTAAGAAGAAGAAGAATGAGCAAGCTCAAACTCAAACACATAACAAAATGCAGCATGGATGCATAAGAGGGATGAAAAGAAAATGTGGGAAGTGAAGGCAAATCCACTTCCCAAAGTTACTTACCACCTGAAATGTTAATGAAAGAAATGCAATGCAATGCAAAATGAAATGAAATGGCATGATGAGAAACAAAACCAGAAGCACATATGAGATGATAATGATGCTATGAGATGCTGCAAACATGAATCAAGGCATGAGGATGACCATACAAACTTATGGATGCAAATGGAGCAAATTGGGAACCATGAACACATATGAAGAGTTATGAAGTGCATATGGCATACAACATGAAAAATGCAAGATGCAATGATCAAACATGCTTTCAATATGTCTTAAGATGTCAAATGAACCAAATGGATGCACAAAATGCTATGGCAAGTCAAGGTATGCAAGCAAATGCAAGATGGATGCATATGGAAGCCCCAAATTAGGGTTTATGATCAAAGCATCAAACACAAACCAAAATCAGAAGCAAACATCAATACAGAAAATTGAAAATGCACTCAAAGGATCCCTAAACCTATACTAACTCACTTCCCAAAGGAAAAGTTCCAACTCTTAACCTAATTCAAGTTATGATTTTCCTAAAATTTCTAGGGTTTTAGGGTTCCTTAACAAGAAAAATGCCAAACAAAAGGAAAATGCAAGATCAATTCATGCCAATTTAATCTCACAAACTACATGATATGCTAAACACAATGCAAAAAGAATCAAAGTCCAACTCTTTGTGGTTAGGCAGAAGTGATTTTTGGAAGTTTGGATCAAAATAATGCATCAAAATGATTTTTATTCCATGGAAAATTCTCAAAATGCATCAAGATCAAAAAAGAAATTTGCTTTGAGGGTTGGAGAATGTTTCTAAATGTTTTTAAATGTTTCATGAATTTTTTGGTGATTTTTAAATACTTAAAAGCATTTATAATTAATTAATTCTCATTAATTAATTAAAAATAAACTTTTAAATATTTAAAAAAATTTTTAAAATGCAAAAAAATAAAAATAAAAATGTTTTCTGATTAAGAAAAATATTTGGAACAAAAATGCAAAGGGAAATATTTTTAGGATTTTTCTAACTATTTTAAAATAAATATGAAAGATAAATGAATAAAAATGAAATAAAAATGAAATTAAATGGAAAGTATGCTGATCCAGAGGCTGAGATTCAAACTGGGAGAAGGAGGGAAGACTGCGCGCGTCATCCAACGGCTGGCATTCAAACTGGCTAAAAATGAATTAATTAACTTAATTAATTAAGATTAGGGCTAAGTGGATGATCTGAGCCATTGAATGCACGCGGGAAAGGACTTAGTCAACTCATCCAACGCTCAAAATTCAAACTACATTAATGACAGGGATTAAACCCTAATTATTTTCAGGTGGCCGGAGAAGACCTCCGGTCGTCTTCTCCGGTGGGAACCCCACCTGAAAATCCCTAAAACCTTCAAAACTTCACTAAAATGAAATCTAAAAGAACAGAAATCAACCCCACATCCCCCTGAATCAAAACCCTAACACAAAACTCATTTATCTTTCATCAATCATACGAATCGAAAGCAAACATTTTTAGGTCAGAAAAGTTTCAGAGTAAGATTAAATGCTTATTTCTCAACCATTTTCGAAACCAAGAACATCAGAGTGATCAGTGAATCATGAAGAACAACTTAGGAACTTAAAAAATCATTTATGGAAAAAAAGTTCATGAAGCTACCTGAGTTTGAAGCTTTTCAGTCTGGTACTTTCTGACCCTCTCTCTTGTGCAAAACCACTCTTGTGACCTCCCTTGTGCTTCTGAAAGGCTTAGAACAAATTTATTTGGGCTAGTTTGAGAGCTTGCAGATGTTCTGTTCAATGGGATGAGGAAATCGTATTTCAGATTCTTTGAGTTTTAGGCTGCTTTGAAGGTTGGTTTGGGTTCAGTGAAGCGTGGTGAGATGATTGGTGAAGTTGGTTTGAATGTTTGTGGCTTGTGTTGTGTGTTTCGAATGCTTTTGCTCAATGGAGTGAAAATGAGAATGTGTTGCTATGGCTTGTTTCAGGCTTGCTTGTTATGTGCTTTGGCTTGCATTTGGTTAACATAAACAATTCCCATTGGTCAGATGACATGACATGTCCTTTTTTGATAGGTATGGGTGCTTTTGCAAAATGTCAACTTTTGTGTAAGAAGGGCATGGGATACTTGCTAGCTTGGTACAAAGGGCATGTCCTGCGCAGCATGAGGTGAGGAAAAGCCTAGGGTGGATCAGCAAAATAGCCAGCAAGTGGATGAGGAGATATGATGACTTTTGCAACTTGGTTCACTTTGGTTCTTATGAAAAGATCTTGTTCCAAAAACCCTAAAAATGTGCAATTCTTTGGTCCATTCTGAACTTTAGATGTTACATGATCATGTTATGTGGATTAGAAGTGCATTTGATGACTTAATTGGCCTTGAGAAATGAATTTGCAACTTTGCCTCTTTGGTGCATGACTTGAAATTTAGTGATTTTTGCCAATTTTGACAAGCCATAACTTTTGATCAAAAATGAATTAGGTCATGTTCTTGTACTTTTTGAAAAGGGAAAGATCTATTCTACAACTTTCATGACCAAAGTTTTTTCATTTGAAGCATTTTTGGATCAAAAAGTAAGGGTTGAAAAAGTTGCCTAAAATGACATTTCATTAAAAGTCAAACTTTGCCCAAAAAGTCAACTTTGCAAAAACTTGAAATTCTTGGATTTTGTAAACTTACAACTTCTTCCATTATCAAATAAAGATCATATACACTCAAAATGATGAAGAACACCCTTTGGTTGGGTCATTGGGGGCCTCAGATGCCCTGATTTTGCACTGACTTGTCCAGAAAGTCAACCTTTGATCAGATGACTTCCCCAAGGAATTTCTTCATGAAAATTGATATGCATACTCCCTATACCATATAGAGACCAATAGAAACAAGAATGACCAAAAAATTTGGAGTTATGGCCTCTGAAACCAAAAACCCTAATTTTAGGTCATCTATGCAGTCAAGCCTGACTTTGCTTCCATACCAATCCCAGTTCTTGTGATTATTTGACATTCTTGACTTTGAGAGGATATAATATGATGCTTAAACTCACATAGACCCCTTTGAAGTGATTGTTGACCTTTGGAGTGGCTCAAGAAGCTCTTGGATTGCTCAGATCACAAACCCTAGATGCAGATGACTTAGAACCAATGCAGTGGGTCAAAAATGTGATATGAGATGGTATGATTGAGTTTATGCATATGAAATGATCACAAACCATGGTGTGAGATGGGTGAGGGAAAATTTGGGGTGTTTACACCATGTGTTTGGAAGTAACTGTTATATTCTGGCAGATAGGGAGCAAAGGAGAAAAATGGATCCTAAAAGTGATGAAGGAATTTTTCTTGGATACTCTATAAACAGCAGAGCATATAGAGTATTTAATTCTAGAACCAAAGTTATCATGGAGTCTATAAATGTGATAATTGATGATGTTCCTACAGATGTCCCAGAAGATGTTGGAACATCTGCTGATATCAAGATTGAAGCTGAAGAAAAGAGTGGTCATTATGACTTCACTCAAACTGATGCAAGGACAGAACAATCCAGCAAACCTCCCTCCATCAGAATACAGAAGGATCATCCTAAAAATTTGATAATTGGTGATCCCAACAGAGGTGTGAGCACTAGATCAAGAGAAGTGATTTCAGGTTCTTGTTTTATTTCTAAAATAGAACCTAAAAACATCAAGGAAGCTCTTACTGATGAATACTGGATTTGTGCTATGCAAGAGGAATTAGGTCAATTCACAAGGAATGAAGTGTGGAATCTTGTTCCTAGACCTGATGACATAAATGTGATTGGAACAAAATGGGTGTATAAGAACAAGTCAAATGATCAAGGAGTTGTTACAAAGAACAAAGCTAGACTTGTAGCTCAAGGATACACACAAATTGAAGGAGTAGACTTTGATGAAACCTTTGCACCAGTAGCAAGGCTTGAATCAATCAGACTACTTTTGGGAATTGCTTGTATCTTAAAGTTCAAGCTATTTCAAATGGATGTGAAAAGTGATTTTTTAAATGGTTATCTTAATGAAGAGGTATATGTAGAACAGCCTAAAGGATTTGTTGATCCAAGCTGTCCAAATCATGTATACAAACTAAAGAAAGCTCTTTATGGTCTGAAGCAAGCTCCAAGGGCATGGTATGAAAGACTGACTACTTTTCTTATCAAGCAAGGGTACAGGAAAGGTGGAATTGACAAAACCTTGTTTGTTAAAGATGAAGAAGGAAATGTCATGATTGCACAAATATATGTAGATGACATTGTCTTTGGTGGGATGTCTGATAGGATGGTCAAACATTTTGTCAATCAGATGGAATCTGAATTTGAAATGAGCCTAGTAGGAGAGTTAACCTACTTTCTTGGTCTACAAATAAAGCAAATGGAAGACTCCATGCTCATTTTCCAAAGCAAGTATACCAAGAACATAGTCAAGAAATTTGGAATGGAAAATGCTACTCATAAGAGAACTCCTGCCCCCACACATTTAAAGCTGACTAAAGATGAAAAGGGTGAGAATGTAGATCAAAACTTATACAGAAGCATGATTGGAAGCTTGTTATACTTGACTACTAGCAGACCAGACATAGCATTTGCAGTAGGTGTATGTGCAAGATATTAAGCTGATCCAAAAGTCAGTCATCTCAATCAAGTGAAGAGAATTCTTAAATATGTTAATGGTACTTGTGACTATGGCATAATGTACTTTCATGGATGCAAACCAATTCTCACTGGCTTCTGTGATGCAGATTGGGCTGGAAGTGCTGATGACAGAAAAAGCACTTCAGGAGGATGCTTCTTTCTAGGAAACAATTTGATTTCTTGGTTCAGTAAGAAGCAAAATTGTGTATCTCTATCTACAGCTGAAGCTGAATATATAGCAGCTGGAAGCAGTTGTTCTCAGTTGGTTTGGATGAAGCAAATGCTCACTGAGTACAATGTCCCACAAGATGTCATGACATTGTACTGTGACAACTTAAGTGCAATTAACACATCAAATAATCCTATCCAACATAGCAGGACCAAGCATATTGATATCAGACATCATTTCATCAGAGATCTTGTAGAAGAAAAAGTGATTTCATTGGAACATGTAGCTACAAATCTGCAGTTGGATGATATCTTTACCAAAGCATTGGATGCTACACAATTTTAGAACTTAAGGGGCAAATTGGGAATCTGTTTATGTGAGATTTAGCAGTTAATGAGATGTGCCAACATGTCATATGACATTGTGTGGCATAAGTACCAGATGGCAACACCATTCTGGTCAAGAACCTTGGGTATTCCATTCCTAATCATTTTCAATGTAACAACTACTTATATAATAACAGCTCCCATTCAGCTATCCATATTCTCATCATACTATCAAAAGCGAATTGCGTCATCTAGCTGTTCTTCAGAAATCATCAACCCTAAATCTCTTCATCCATCTTCTTTGAAAATGTCTCAAAACCCTAACACTCCTGAAGAAGTTCTCAACAAAGAAGATGTGGTTCATGCAACCCCCATCTCTGTAGTACCCATGAAGTCTACTCCATTGGACGAAATCAGAGGAAGTGCTCCTCATGCTAAAAAGCCAAGAACTCCAAAAAGAGCAAAAGATCAAGTCTGCAGCAAATCCAAAGGCATTCCTTCACCAGCAAACATGCCTCCAAAATCTTCTGCATATATGGATGCTTCCATAAAAGAGATAGTTAACAAGATTCTTTTTGAACAAAGAGTGGTTAGTGGCATATCTATCCCTCTGAACACCATGCCAGCTCCACAAGATGATCAACAAACTCAAGCTGCAAAGGACACTCCTGATCAACAGGATGTCCCAATAGATGTTGAAACATCTGAGGATGAACAAAAGGCTTCATCTGATGCTGCTGTAGAAGAATCTGAGGACCAGAAAAAGGCCTCAAATGAAAGTGATGAAGAAGAATCTGAGGATCAGACCAAAGCCTCAACTGAAGAGCATATCTTTGCTGATCAACCAGCTGAAGAAGAGACTGCTCAATCTCCTTCTGTGGTGAATCTTGAGCAGGATTCTGATACAGAGATCATTGCCTCTGTAAGACCTAGCATAGCCAAAAGGCTCAGGTCTAGGAAAGGAAAGATGCAATCAGAACATGCAGTTCTTGAAAAGAAGCAAGCTACCCCAAAGAAAGACAAAGCCAAAACTGTCTTTGGTCCTACAAAACAATGGAGTAAAGTCCAAACTCAAAAGAGGAAAGTTGTCACTCCCTCAGACTCAGATGTTGAAGCAGATGTCCCAACATCTCCTCCAGAGAAGAAAACAGCACCCTCTAGGGTTTCAACTGCTGTTCCAGAAGCCCCTTTGGACAACATCTCATTTCATCATGTCTCAAGTGTTAACAGATGGAAGTTTGTGTACCAAAGAAGGGTTGCACTTGAAAGAGAGCTGAGCAGTAATGCACTTGAGTGCACTGAATTAATTGACCTCATCTCTGCTGCTGGCCTCTTCAAAGCAGTCTCCAATATCTCTCCCTGCTATGAGCTTCTTGTCAAAGAATTCATAGTCAATCTTCAGGAAGATTGTGCCAATGGTAAGTCTTCTGAATTTAGAAAAGTTTTTGTTAGAGGCAGGTGTGTAGAGTTCTCTCCTCAGATCATCAACCAATACCTTGGAAGAGAGTCTGATGGACCAAATGAGCTAGGGAAGACTGATAACCAAGTATGCAAGGTTATCACTGCAAATCAGGTCAAGGCTTGGCCAGTGAAAGGAAAGCTCTCAGTGAGCATGCTGACAAGAAAATATGCCATGCTGAACAGGATTGGTACAGCAAATTGGGTGCCTACCAATCACACATCTTCAATATCCACTGGTTTGGGCAGGTTTATTTATGTTGTGGGCACTCAGACTAAGCTGGATTATGGTGCCTACATCTTTGATCAGACCTTGAAGCATGCTAGCTCATCTGCAACAAAGCTGCCAATAGCTTTTCCTTCATTGCTGTGTGGTATAGTGCTAAGTCAATACCCTGGAATCCTCACTGAGAAGGACACAGTCTGCAAGAGAGAAAGCCCTCTGGCCTTTCACTACAAACTGTTCCTAAGTCATCATGCAGCAGATGTTAAAGCACCTTCTGGGACATCTGCAGGTCCTTCAACTGCCAAGACTTTAATCTCCAAGGCTGCATTGATTGCTGAACTGAAGACCACTTGCAAAGAACTTGAAGCAAGAAAGCAGAAGCTTGAGGAAATCATCCAAAGGCTGGAGAGTGAAGGTAATCAGAAAGCTGCTTCTGATGAAGAAACTGAGGATGATGAAGAAACTGAAATTGAAGAGTCTGAGTGATTAACTGTATGTGAGGACAAATGTAATGACAACTGCATTGTAATTTAGATTTAGTCTCTTTGGCCCCAAAATTTGTGTCTAACAAGGGGGAGAACAACACCAACAACAACAATGTGTAATGCTGTTTGATTATGAATGAAAATCTGTTTGTTTCTGAACTGAATAAGTGTGTTTTTCTGTTGCAACAAGACTGGATACATATATGTTTGAGGGGGAGTAATCTCAAATTTGATTCAACAGAAAAGTAATGTTATACTCTAATAAAAGATCTTTTGCTGCACTCTGATAACCAGAAAAGATGTTAGCCAAAAATTAGCCAAAGGGGGAGTTTGTAGATGTTTAGAATTGGCAGCATTTTTGACCAACAAGAAATATTGAATTCAGTTCAGAATGTCCTATCAGATGTTGGGACATTATTAAACAGAGTATAAGAACTTATTTCAGGATGTCTCACCAGATGTTGGGACATTGTGTAAATGACTTAAGTTCAGTTTTTCAGGATGACCCAACAGATGTTGAGACATCTCAAACCTGCTACCAGAATTAATTAATGACTAACTGTTCTGAGATATTTAAGGAGAGTTATCTGGAATTAATTATGGATGGATAAAAACAGAACAAGGCGCATCTGTAGGGAGTTTTATTATGAGGATTCAGATTAATCAGAAGAACTAAATCACCTAGAATATAGGAAGTAACAAACCCTAAATTCAAGGTGGAAGCTGCATGCTTTTAGGACTGGATTAACCTACAGAAAGCCCAAATTACAAACACCTATTTAATCAACAAAAACTCACAGAATTGTACACGAATTTCAGAAGACCAAATAGGGTGTCTAGTGTTTTTAATAGCAGGTGTTTTAATTGTACCACTTTATGAGCTTTTAAGCAAAAGTGCATTTGTGACTTGATTGAAACTGTGAAGTAAGATCAAGCTGTATTGTTTGAAGGATGTCTTCAATTTTATTAAACTTGTAAACTTGATCACTGTGTGATTGAGGGGGAGTGAGTTGGTACTCATATCTAAGTTGTGTCTTAGGTAGAAATTGCATTGGGTAGATATTAAGTGAAAGATTAAACTGGGTTGTTTAAGTATAGAATTAATATTACTTATAGTGGATTTCCTCCTGGCTTGGTAGCCTCCAGATGTAAGTGTGGTTATACACTGAACTGGGTTAACAAACTTCTGTGTTGTTTAATTTTCTTGCATTTTAAGTTGTGGTTAAATCTGTCAAGTGTTGGGACATCTCATAGGACATCTCATACCTGATCACAGAATTTCAAGGGTTATGCATGCATCTTTCTCTTAGGATGGAGTGTATAAATTTAATCCTAAGTGTTAAACCCTTAATTTGTTTAAACCTCTTAATCAATCCATCTAATAATCACAAAGACATTAACTTGTAACTTGGGCCTTACATTAGGGTTCTAATTCTTCCTTCATTGGTTAAGAAGGACTAACCCTAGTGTTTAATAGACAAGTGCCCCTCAAGTTGTCTTACAAACCATAAACTTCACTTTTTAATCTCACCCTTAATTAAAATCCACTTAATAAAGGCTTGTCATATAATGATTTTAATCCCTAACCATGGATTAAGTTGAGGTACCTTCCTCAGCTTAAGTGTTCTCATCTATTATCCTTCTATTAAGATGGTGTAATGAGTTCACTAAATCCTTGGTTATGGCTTAAACTCATTACTTAACACTAAACAAACAACCCAAAAACATCTAAATAATCACAAGTAGGTTAATGATCTTAATCCTACATCATCATGGTAATTAAGTTGAGATGCTTATCTCATACTTAAGTATTCTCATTATCCCTAATCAGGGAGGATATAATGAGTTTACAACCTTTGATTTAGGCTTAAGCTCATTAACTTATGACAAACACCAAAAACAATAAAAAACTGAAAACACAAAAAACAAACAATAATCGTCTCCTTCGGGATTCTTTTCTCATCACACTCATTCATAAACGAGAACTTGCTTCTTCCGTCTAATGCAAGACAATTAGGACTTGAGCCAGACAAGTCATACACTTGAGCATAGACAAGCAAGCAGTTCACAACCAATTTATCTTTCAGTCTCTTTGAGTCGAACTACAGTGTTCTAACTTCCTCATTGCACGAGAGGATACGTAGGCATAACTTAACGGTTATCGAACAAAAGTATCTGTGTCTTCCCCCTCTTTCTGCATTCTTTAAAAGCCCTAGCTCCTGAGCATTCACCAGTTTGCACTGACACTTGTATATTCTCTTCCAGATTTTGCACATAGATAGCACAGACACCTACCCCTTTAAACACAAATCTTTTAAGCGTGGATCTCGTCGAGTACGACGGACAATCTGGGTGCTAATACCTTCCCAGGTTGTAACCAACCCCCTTTCTCATTTTCTCTGGTTTGCGACCGTCTTATCCATATCTTTCTAGGTTTATGCAGCATTACCTTTCCTTCGGGATAAAAAATTCCTAGCTGGCGACTCTTTTCATTTCACTTCATTTATCCTCTCGTCGACCGTTCGCGCTTGTACCGGGATGCAAATCTTCGGGAGCGACAGCTTGGCGACTCTGCTGGGGACCCTTATATTGCAACCAGGGCTTCTGGTTCTTTTTGTGGGTTCCTCCTAGCGCTTGTTTGATTTATGTTTACCGACAACAACACTGCTATGACCTTGTATGACTTCGACAATCCAATTAATCAAGCATATGAAGGGGTTGAAGAAGACTATGAGTTACCTGAAGAGTTAGCCAGGTTGTTGAGGCAAGAAGAGAAAGTGATCACTCCTCATCAGGAGGAGGTTGAAACAGTTAATCTTGGTACCGAAGAAAACTTGAAAAAAGTGAAGATTGGGGCCAGTTTGCAAGCTTCAGTAAAAGAACAGCTTATCGACATGCTTCGAGAGTACGTCGACGTCTTTGCTTGGTCCTATCAAGACATGTCGGGTCTGGATACTAACATTGTTATGCACAAGCTGCCTTTGAAAGAAGATTTCCCTCCAGTAAAGAAAAAGCTACGTCGTACTCGCCCGGATATGGCCATGAAGATTAAAGAAGAAGTACAAAAACAGTGGGACGCCGGTTTCCTTGCTGTAACAAGTTACCCGCCGTGGGTTGCTAATATTGTACCAGTACCTAAGAAGGATGGCAAGGTGCATATGTGTTTGGATTACCGGGACCTGAACAGAGCTAGCCTGAAGGATGATTTCCCATTACCTCACATTGATGTATTGGTCGACAACACAGCTCAGTTCTCGGTATTTTCCTTCATGGATGGATTTTCTGGGTATAATCAGATCAGAATGTCACCCGAAGACATGGAGAAGACAACCTTCATCACACCTTGGGGCACATTTTGTTACAAGGTAATGCCTTTTGGGTTGAAAAATGCCGGTGTGACGTATCAACGGGCTATGGTGACATTATTCCACGATATGATCCATAAAGAAATTGAATGCTACGTGGATGACATGATTGCCAAGTCTCTCACTGAAGAAGATCATCTAGTAAATCTGCTGAAGTTGTTCAAGCGTCTGAGAAAGTATCAGCTGAAGCTAAACCCCAACAAATGCACATTCGGGTGCGTTTCGGTAAATTGATGGGATTTATCGTAAGTGAAAAAGGAATTGAAGTGGATCCTGACAAAGTTAAAGCTATTCAGGAGATGCCTGCACCTAGGACCGAAAAGGAAGTTCAGGGGTTCTTAGGTAGATTGAACTACATATCAAGGTTCATATCTCATCTTACTGCAACCTGTGAGCACTTGTTCAAATTGTTAAGAAAAGAACAAACAGTCAGGTGGAACGAAGACTGTTAGAAGGATTTTGACAAAATCAAGGAGTACCTACAAGAACCTCCAATTCTCATGCCTCCGATTGAAGGAAGACCTCTGATAATGTACCTGGCAATACTAGAAGGATCAATGGGGTGTGTGTTGGGCCAGCATGACGAGTCTGGTCAAAAAGAGTATTCAATATACTACCTAAGAAAAAAGTTTACCGACTGTGAACAATGTTATTCACTGCTCGAGAAAACTTGATGTGCTTTAGCGTGGGCTTCTCGCCGACTAAGACAATATATGTTGACTCACACTACCTTTTTGATCTCAAAGATGGACCCCGTCAAGTACATATTTGAGAAGCCAGCACTTACCGGAAGGGTTGCAAGATGGCAAATGATTCGGACAGAATATGACATTCAATACACGTCTCAAAAAGCCATCAAAGGCAGTGTACTGTCTGACTATCTAGATGAGCAACCCATTGATTATTACCAGCCAATGAGATTTGACTTCCCTGATGAAGACATCATGTTCCTGAAAGCAAAAGATCATGAAGAGCCTGTTCACACTGAAGGGCCCGACCCGAAAGAAGAATGGACAATGATGTTTGATGGGGCTGTCAATATGAATGGTCGTGGAGTTGGTGCAGTGCTCATCACACCTAAAGGAGTTCATATGCCTTTCTCGGCAAAACTCACCTTTGCATGCACTAACAACGAAGCTGAATACGAAGCCTGTATTATGGGTCTTGAGGAAGCCATTGACCTCAGGATCAAGACGTTAACTATATTCGGAGATTCAGCTTTGGTAATCAATCAGACCAACGGAAAATGGTACACTCACCAAGAGCATCTGGTTCAATACCGTGACTATACGAGGAGATTATTGACTTTCTTCACAACAGTCAAACTTTAGTATATCCCTCGAGATGAAAATCAGTTCGCAAATGCTCTAGCTACCATGTCCTCCATGATCAAGGTTCAGACTGCAAATTATGTGCCTTGGATTTTGGTATCTAGACTAGAACGACCAGCGTATGTATTCTCCGTGGACATTGCTAAAGATGACAAGCCTTGCTTCCATGACATCAAATGCTTCTTAGAAGGTCAGACATACCCACCCAGGGCATCATCCAATGATAAGAAGACATTAAGAAGGCTGGCTGGTAGTTTCTTCCTTAATTCTGATGGTTCATTATACAAACGAAACTTTGATATGATACTACTCAGATGTGTTAATAAGAAAGAAGCAGACTTGCTGATGCACGAGGTGCATGAAGTATCTTTCGGTACCCATGTCGGAGGACATGCAATGGCTAAGAAATTATTAAGATCAGGTTACTACTTGATCACAATGGATGCAGACTGTTGTGCCTATGCCAAAAGTGCCATAAATGCCAGATCTACGCAGACAAAGTGCATGTGCCTCCAAATCCTTTGAACGTGATGTCTTCACCTTGGCCCTTTGCCATGTGGTGCATTGACCTGATTGGAAAGATCGAACCGACTGCTTCAAATGGCCACAGATTCATCCTAGTAGCCATTGATTACTTCACCAAATGGGTTTAAGCAGCTTCATATACAAACGTCACCAGGCAAGTGGTAGCCAGATTTCTGAAAAGAGACATCATCTGTCGATATGGAGTTCCCGAGCGAATCATTACTGACAATGGTTCCAATTTGAACAACAAAATAATGGCAGAACTATGTCGGGACTTCAAAATACAACACCATAATTCTTCTCCTTACAGGCTAAAGATGAATGGCGCTGTTGAGGCAGCTAACAAAAACATTAAGAAGATTGTGCAAAAGATGGTGGTTACTTACAAAGACTGGCATGAAATGTTACCATTTGCCTTGCATGGGTACCGTACCTCAATCAGAACATCCACTGTGGCAACATCGTATCAACTTGTGAATGGTATGAAGGTAGTCCTACCTGTTGAAGTTGAGCTACCCTCTTTACGGGTACTGATGGATGTAAAGCTGAATGAAGCATAATGGGTCCGATCTCGGTACAACCAATTGAGTTTGATTGAAGAGAAAAGATTAGCTGCAATCTGTCATGGGCAATTGTATCAGAAAAGAATGAAGAAAGCCTTCGATCAGAAAGTCAGGCTTCGGGAATACAAAGTGGGAGATCTTGTGATGAAAAGACTTCTTCCTCCTCATACAGACCACAGGGGAAAATGGACTCCAAATTACGATGGTCCATTCATAGTAAAGAATTTTTTCTCTGGTGGAGCACTGATGCTCACTACTATGGATGGTGAAGATTTCTTATCCCTTGTGAATTCAAATGGAGTTAAAAAATACTTCACATAAAAATTAACCGCTGGACATAAAAACATAATGTAAGTCCAGGCAAAAATAGGGCATCCCGGCGAGTCAAAAAAAAGAATAAAAGACTCGGGCAAAAATAAGGGAAAACTGGAAAAAAAATTACACCCGCTGAGTTGAAAAGCCACATTGGACAGGTCAGGCAAAAATGGGTATCCCGGTGGATTGAAAACCCGAAAGGGCGATCCACGCAAAATTAGGGAAAAGCGAACAACTGCATTCTGAATTCGTCTGCATCATTTACAACACGACACGCTTCGAAAGGATTAAGCATCAGTCATAACCAACCTTCTTCAGAAAGCAAGATGAGAAGAACATCAAGGTCATACAGGTCATAGCAAATGAAGCTCGCCAGAGCATCGTCAACATTGCCAACACTTTTGCTTTTCTCAATTTATAGCAATCTCCTCATTCCAGGAGATTTGTTTCTTTGACTATATTTGCCAATTCAGGGCACCCAGATTAATAAAATCAGATTTTCAGTCACACCTCATTTCATACATTTTTGTTTTGTTTGCAAAATGTCCAATATGCATGATATAACACTTGCATAAAACATGTGAGCCATTATTAATAATTGCTTGCAAGAAATATATTTACTCTCAGGAATATCTAACTCCTATGACGGAATCCGGTAAGGGATATCTCGGGATACTTGTGTGTTTTTCTTGTCTTAACAAATCGCAGGTATTCAATATCCAGCATGGGGCTTGCTAGGCACACTCTCCCGAGCATACTTCCTCCCCGAGCAGCATCCGGAATGCTTTTCCCCAATGGAGTTGTCAAAACCTCCTCATCACCAGCATAAGTCTATTCAATAGGAGCTTCCCCAGCCGGGATCCCCACAGGGTTCTCTAGGAAGATCGATCAGTGATCTTTTCTTCCCCAAACAGAGTGCCAGGTCTCTCAAAGACAAAAGAATTATCTCCCCGCAAAGTTCCAGCCTCCCCCTAGAAGAGCAATGCCTGAAACTCTCATATAACAAAGTGACGAAAGCTTCCTTATCCCCAGCTGGGTTTCTCCTTACAAGATAGGTCTATCAATGATCTAGTTACCCAAGAAGAGCCATACATCTTATCAAATCTACCCAATGATCTCTTCCCCGGCTGGGACATTCCTCCAAGCAGACTGACCAGAGATCTTCACAGCAGCGGGATCTGAATCCCGGATCGGTTTCTTTCTTGCATAATCATAACATTTTCATCATTTTTCCCCACAAAGTGTAGCATTCTGTCTAATACGGAGCATTACGGAAAAAATCAAACGTTTGCATGATCACAAGCCTGGTTCGAGCCAGTCACCTTCAAATACCCTTAATATTTCATCAACAATATATGAGACTCATGTCCCTTGCAAGTAAAAGCTAAAGCGTCTCCTTTGTACTCGCCAACATAAATACCTGTTTAAATATACCCTTTTTGACACTCGTCTGTGTCACGCTTTTCCCCAGCAAGTTGAACACTCGTCCGTGTCTTGCTCATACTTCACAATACTCATTCATACTTATACAGAAGTCTCTGATACTCGTCCGTGTCTTGCTCATACTTCACAATACTTATTCATACTTATACAGATACTCGTCCGTATTATATATATATATATATATATATATATATATATATATCACTCCTCAAATAGATTCGACACTCGTCCTTGTACTTTGTTAACCAGTTGGTACTTGTCTGTATCATCATCTCTGAACACGCGTCAGCGTTTGTTTCTACCGATACTCGTCTGTATCATGGTCTTAAGGATGCTCGTCCGCATATTTAATCTATACACAACGTCAACACACTTATACATTTTATTCTTGAGCGTAAACACTCGTCCGTGTTTACCATTCCCCAGCAAAGCAACTTTTCTTCTATCCGACATTCGTCCTATGTCGTGATACTTTCGGCAGCCGTACCCTACCAGGTGATCGCCCTTCACCCTTGGATGATCGTCCCTCATCCTTTCCCCAACGGAGTCTCCATTATTGGAACCATTTTCTATCTGACATTCGTCATATGTCATGATAAAGAGCAAGTGTCCCCTGCTAGGTGATCGTCCTTCACCTTTTGATGACCGTCCCTCATCATTTATTCGATGGCCGTCCCCATCATTGATTTTGTTATCTGACATTCGTCCTATGTCACGATAAACCCCGAGAGCAGTCGTACCCTACTAGGTGATCGTCATTTACCTCTTGATGATCGTCCTTCATCATTCTTATCCGATGGCCGTCCCCATCGTCGACCTTTTTCCTATCCAACATTCGTCCTATGTCGTGATAAAGAGCAGCCGTCCCCTGCTAGGTGATCGTCCTTCACCTTTGATGACCGTCCCTCATCAGTATTTCATTTATTCTTTAAACCGATGGCCTTCCCCGTCGTTGTTTACATTACTTTATGAACTTTGTGGCCGTCCCCATCGTTACCTTTGTTTTAATCCCCGGAGAACCCTGTTTCTTTACTTGATGGCCGTCCCCATTTCTTATTTCCCCAGCTTGTCGGTCGTCCCCGTCATTGCTTTATCCCTAGCAGTCATCCTCTTCTTGATGGTCGTCCTCCATCGCCCGCATTTTAATAATCATATTATGTTACCTTTTACAATTTATATCCCTTTTCTTCTTCTCCCCAGTGAGTGCAAATTTTGGACTGTCTTTGGTATTCAACCATAAGTTATCTTGTTTGTCTTTTAAGCCAGGCGCTTACATCCTGCACAGTTAACTCATGTTTGAATAGGGGCAACTGTAAACACCCCAAATTTCCCCTCATTAATTTCACACCATAGCTTGTGATCTTTCATATTTGCATAAGCATAAGCATACCATCTCATATTGCACTCTTGTTTCATGGCATAATTCAAGTTCATATGCATCTAGGGTTTGTGATCTAAGCAATCTAAGGATCCATCCGAGCCACTCCAATGGCCTCTAAGAATTTCAAGAGGGTCCATGTGTGTTTTATCATCATATTATATCCCTAAAAGATCAAGGAAGTCAAGAAATCACAAGAAATGACAAGGCATGGAAGCAGAGCTATGGTTTGACTACACAATGACCTGAATTTAGGGTTTTGGTTTCAGAGGCCTTAACTCCAAATTTTTGGGCCATTCTTGTTTCTAATGTTCTTAAGGTGTTATAAGGATCATGTGTACCATGTTTGATGAAGAATTTCATTGTGGAAGTCATCTGTTCACTGGGTAACTTCTTGAGCATGTCAGAGCAAAATCAGGGCATCTGAGACCCTCAACAATGGAACCAAAGTGATATTCTCATCAAATTGAATTTATATGATCTTTATTTGATCATTTAAGTGCTTGGAAGTTCATAAAATTGAAGAATTTTTAGCTAAACCAAAAGTTGCCAAAAATGGAAATGACTTGTAATGGAAACTTTCCATTTTGGGAAAGTTTTTCAACCTCGTCTTTCTCAACCAAAAATGCTTCAAATGAAAAATTGTTGGTCATGAAAGTTGTAGATTGGATCATTCCCTTTTCAAAAAGTACAAGAACATGTTCTAATTCATTATGGAACTCAAGTTATGATCTTTCAAAGTAGGCAAAAATCCTATAATTTTCACTTTCACACCAAAGAGGGATTTTTGCAAAACCACTTGCCAAGTCATTTTGTGACCTCTAATGCATCTCTAAGCATCATACAAACATGGTACAAGACATTGTGATCAGAATTGCCCAAAGAATCACAAGTTTCCATGACTTGCATCACAAGAAATCACAAAGGGGCAAAATTGCATAACACTTGAAAAATCTCTTGTAGCCATGCTTCCACTTGTTCCAGCTGCCTAAAATAAATCCCATGGCTCTCCTTGAACCAAGCTGAGGCCAGACATGCCCTTGAACAACTCCTGCCATAGCCCATACCTCAAGTACACATAATGTTGACTTTTTGCAAATCACCCCATACCAATCAGCTGCAGTCACAACAACTCTCTGCCCAATAGAGACATGTTATGTGGACCAAAAGCAAGCCAATTCACATGATCTTGGAGCTCAGAACCATACATAAGCCAACTTCACAAAAAATCACCCTCAACCTTCAAACTTTCGATTCTCTCTATTGAGCCACTAAAACCTCAAACAAACTTCACCATTCAACTCACCATCATCAATAAAACCTTTCCCAACCATTAAACAAGCTTGAAAGCCCCTGAAAGAAAAACACGATTTCAGTGCAGTTGAGTTGCAACCTCTCAAACTAGCTCATTTCAACCCATTCAAAGCCTTGCAACATCATCAGGGGATCAAGTGGAGGCTATTTTCACAAGAGAGAGGACCAGAAAGTGCCAAACTGAAAAGCTTCATCTCAGGTATGCCTCAAGAACAAATTTTCCAGAACTTGTTTTTTATGTTATAGAAATGATCTATATGCTTCACTAATCACACTGCACTTGTTGGTTTTGAAAATGGTTGCGTATTGAGTATTTCATGGTTGTCTGAAAGTTTTGTCATTTTTATGTTTTGATTCGAATCTTGATAATGATGAATGAGAAATGAATTTTGAGGATTGATTCGTGCTTGGGAAGGTTTAGGGATTTGATCTGGAGGTTTAGAGCTCTTGAAATGGCCTAGGGAAGAAGTTGGTTTTGGGGTCTCGCCGGAGATGACGACCGTAACACTGTTCTGGCCATCTGAAGGTGATTAAGATTAGGGTTAGGGTTAGTGTGAGTTTGAATGAGGAGCGTTGGATCAGTTTTCCCGCGTGCTTTGAAGGGTCAGGATGAGTTCATTTAACTATAATTGTGATTAATTAGTTTAATTAATTAAGATTAAATTAAAAAAAGCCAGTTTGAATGCTGACCCTTGATCTGCGCGCCAGTCAACCTTTTTCTCTATACTTTAAATCTCATCCATTGGATCCTCATACTTTTCCTTTTAATTGATTTTTAATTCATTTTTTCTTATTTCTTTTGCATAATTATTTTAAAATACCTAGAAAAATCACAAAAATATGATTTTCTGCATTTTAGTTCCAAATATTTTTCTGAACTCAAACAATTTTTTATTTTATTTTTTGCATTTAAAAAGCATTTTTAAAATATTTAAATGTTTATTTTAATTAATTAGTGGAAATTAATTAATTAAAATACCATTTAGGTTTCTAAAAATCACAAAAAAATTCACATTGCATCTTAAGACATTTAGGAACATTGTCAAACCATTCATACAAATTTCTTTTTGGTTTTGAACATATTTTGACATTTTCTTTGAATTTAGGGTTCATAAAATCCCCTTTTTAGAACCCTAACTTTGAATAATCTTTTCTGCCTAACCATGAAGGGTTTGATAATGATTCTTTTTGAATTGTTTTTCATATGACATGTATTTCATAGGATATTTTTTTCATGAATTTATCTTTCATTTTCAAATTGATTTGCATTTTCCCTTTTAAGGTACCCAAAAACCCTAGTTAACTTAGAAAAATCATAACTTTATTTAGGTTAAGAGTTAGACCTTCTCCTTTGGGGTGTGATATCATATGGGGTTAGGGTTTGTTTGAACTCATTATCAAATTTTTATCATGTGAATTGCTTCTGATTTGATCATTTGCATCTCATCCTTTCATGTAACCCTAATTTTGCATCCTTATTTGCATTCATCTTGCATATGCATCCACACATGAACTTTCCATGACATTTCATGCATTCATATATCATCTTAGACATCTGAAGACATGTTAGAATCATGCTTGGTCATTTCTTCATTCATTTGCCATGATTTTCATTCATTTCATTCCATAAACTTTCATGAACTTTCAAACTTCAAAGCATGCTTCCATTTGCATCTCATCTTTGTATGACCATTCATTGCACTTTGTATGCCTTTGCATCATGTCATAGAATCATTTGCATCATGTGATTGCTTCTGGTTTTGATCTTTGCCTTTGTATATGTATCATTTTATGTCATTTCTTTCTTTATGCATCTTATGCTAACATTTTCAGGTGGTAAGTTAACTTGAGAAGTGAATTTGCCTTCGCTTCTCATTTCTCTTCATCTTCTTCATATGAATCTTTGCTGCTTTTTTAATTGTCTTTGAGTGGGCTTGCTCATTCATGTTCATCTCTCACTTTCTTTCTTTAAGTTACTTATCTTCTTCAATGAAGTAAGTAACTTATTTCTTCTGCTTCTTCCTCCTTCCATCTGCTTCTTTCATTGGTGGCTTCTTTGAAGATCTTTCTTAAGCCTTACAAACCATAGGAACATCCAAGAATGATAATAATTAGGGATGTGTTTAGTCCCCCTTAGTTTTTACCTTTGAGTCTTCTTTGTGTCTCTCTTCTCACCTCATCATTAGAGACTAAACCTTTAAGGTTTTAGGACTTTGGAATTAGGGTTATGCCTGCATCCTTATCTTAGGATGGAGTGTATAACTTTAATCCTAAGTGTTAAACCCTTAATTTGTTTAAACCTCTTAGGATTTAGTTGTCACCTCTTCAGTCACTATCTGTTTAACCTTAGCCTTTGCAGCAGCTTCAACTTTGGGATCACCTCTAAGAGCTTGAGGAGCAAAGAGACGCCCACTCCGAGTAAACCCACCAACTCCTCTGACATTCACAACAGTCGGGTCAATTGTCACTACTTTACTTTCCACCTTCTGACCTTCTACATACACGTTTAATCCATAGTGCCAAGGAATGGCCTTGTCATCAACATAGGGAACTGGCCCCGGAACAGTAATGGTTGCTGGACTCACTTCTGGAACATAGATAGTCACTGGCTCTCTCCGGGAATGAACTTCAGCATGATCAAAATAAATCATTACTGTAGACACACAACCACTTTTGTTGTCAACCTTGTCAAACTGTAGAGACCCCTCATCAATCAAACACTGCAACGCAGCTTTCAACTCTCCGTAACCATTAACTGAATTCAAATAACCCTCACAATCAAAGTCACAACCTGGAAAAACCTGTCCTTTCAGCAATCTGTCTTTTACCACTAGCAATGAAGTCTTTACTTCTTCTACATTCAAAATATAGTTCAACCTCTCGCCACCATCAACAACACTTATTCGGGGCTCTCCATGATTTGGAATGGGGTTTGATGTAACATTTGAAGGTGGTGCGAAGTTAATTGCTTTCAAATCAATAAAATCTTGGACCTTATGTTGTAATGCCCTGCACATCTTTGTTGAGTTCCCGGGAGATCCTGAATGAAATGTGCATCTTGCGTTAGCATCATACCCCACTGGAAGTTCTCCAGGTGGTGGTGGTGCCAATTGTAAACACTCCAAATTTTCCCTCACTCATTTCACTATGGCTTGTGATCTTTTCATTTTCATTGATTCAATCATATCATCTCATATTGCATTTTTGCTTCACTGTATTGGTTCAAAGTCATCTGCATCTAGGGTTTGTGATCTGAGCAATGCCTGAGCTATCTGAGCCACTCCAAAGGTCTCCAATCATCTCAATAGGGTCCATGTATGTCCAAGCATCATATTATGTCCTCCCAAGATCAAGGAAGTCAAAGAATCACAAGAACTGAGGAAGGCATGGAAGCAGAGCCAAGCTTAACTGCACAGATGACCTAAAATTAGGGTTTTGGTTTCAGAGGCCATGACTCCAAATTTTTTGGTCATTCTTGTTTCTATTGGTCTCTATATGTTATAAGTATCATACATACCAATTTTCATGAAGATATTCAATGGGGAAAGCATCTGATCAATAGATGACTTCTTGAACAAGTCAGTGAAAAATCAGGGCATCTGAGGCCCCCAATCATCCAATCAAAGGGTCTTCTCCATCATTTTGGGTGTGTATGATCTTTATTTGATCTTAGAAGAAGTTATAAGTTCACAAAATTGAAGAATTTCAAGCCATTTGCAAAGTTGCCATTTTGGGAAAGTGACTTGTAATGCAAACTTGCCATTTTGGGAAAGTTTTTCAACCTCCTCTTTTTGATTCAAAAATGCTTCAAATGAAAAATTCTTGGTCATGAAAGTTGTATATTGGATCATTCCCTTTTCAAAAAGTACAAGAACTTGATCTAATTCATCCTAGAACTAAAGTTATGGCCTTGCAAAGTTGGGAAAAATCACAAAATTTCACTTATGCACCAAAGAGGGAAGTTTGAAAAAACACTTGCCAAAGCCAAATGTGACCTCAAAGTGACTTCTAACCATTACACAAACAACGCACATGACCTAAAAATCAGAATTGCACAAAGAAATCCCAAGTTTCATGCCTTGAACTTCAAGTAATTCAAAAGGGGCCAAACTTCCCCAAAATTGCAAAGTGGATCAAATCTCTTCAGCCACTTGCGCCAGCTACAAACTATGACTTCCATAGACTTCCTTGAAGCAAGCTGACTCGAGCCATGCCTTGAAAAAGCCACTGAACCAGCCCATACCTCAAGTACACAAGTTGGTGACATGTTTGCAACTTACCCATACCAATCAACCTAGGCCAGCACCCACCCTCTGACCTATCCAAACATGATATGTGTACCAAAAGCAACCCAACACATAACATAACACAAGCTGAAACCTCCAAGAACACAGCATACAAAAAATCCCCCAAATTTGCAAAAGCCTTCGAAACTCATAGCTCAACCATCAAACCTTCAAACTTTTTCCACCATTCAACTCCATAAACATCACTGATCATTTCCCACCCTTCATTTTGCCCTAAAACACTCAGAATCAAAAACACGATTTCAACATTTCATGAACTGAACTTCTGCCAACTTCCTTTTGAGGCCATTTAAGCTCCAACAAGGCATCACAAGCTCTTGGGGGGAATCATTGGAGTGGATTTGAGGCAAAGAACTGGCCAGAAAGCTCCTGTTTTGAAAGCTCAACTTCAGGTAGCCATGGCATTTATTTTTCCAGAACTCTCATTTGATGTTATAGAATGATTCTATGTGTTCCCCTGATTGCCATGATGTGTTTAGTTTTGAAAATAGTTGAGAAATAAGCATTTCATAAGCTTCTGAAATTTTTGCCATGTTTTCCGTTTTGCTTCGATTCATGATCTTGATGTTGAATAAATGAATTTTGATGGATGATTCTTGTTGGGGTTGATGTGAGGATCATTTCTGGAGCTTTAGGGGTCTTGGGGTTGCGTATTGAGTGAGATAGCCTGAGAGACTGGCCGGAGAAGATGACCGGAACACTGTTCCGGTCACCTGAGAATGTTTAGGGTTCAGATTAGGGCTTAATGACATAATTAGTGAGTTTGAATGTGAGCCGTCCATTAGCGCGCGAAGTCAATTCCCTCCTCTTTTTATTTGAATCTGGGCCACTGGATCAACATACTTCCATTAATTCATATTTTTATTTCATTTTAATTACATTTCTTTCCACATTTTATTAAAAAATAGTAAAACCCTTCTAAAATATTTTATTTTTTGCATCATGACTTAAAATATTTTTCTCATTCTGAAAATAATTTTTATTTTATTTTTTATATAAAATTCGTATTTTTAAAATATTTAAATGTTTATTTTAATTGATTAATGAGAATTAATTAATTAAAATACCATTTAAGTTTCAAAAATCACCAAAAAAATCACATTGCATCTTGATACATTTAGAAACATTATCAAACCCTTCAAACAAATTTCTTTTTGGTTCTTGACCTATTTTGACATTTTTCTTTGGATTTAGGGTTCTTAAAAGTCAATATTTTTGCCCTAACTTAGAAAAACCCTTTCTGCCTAACCATGAAGAGTTTGATGATGGTTCTTTTTGCATTGCATTCCTCATATCATATAGTTTCTAGGATAAAATTGGTTTGAATTCATCTTTCATTTTCAATTTGTTTTGCATTTATCATTGTGAGGTATCCTAAAACCCTAGAAAACTTGAGAAAATCATAACTTCCATTAGGTTAGGATTTAGGTCTCCTCCTTTGGGCAGTGAACTTGTATAGGGTTAGGGTTCCTTTGATCCTATTTTCAATTTTTTATCATGTCATTTGCTTCTGGTTTTGAATTTTGTATTGCATGTTATGTATAAACCCTAATTTTTGCCTTCATTTGCATCCATTCTTCATATGCTTGCATACATGAACTTTCCATGACATTTTGTGCATCCACATGACATATAAGACATCTTAGGACACATTAGAATCATGTTTGATCATTGCATCACTCATTTGCCATGTTATGCATCCATTGCATTTCATAAGTTTTCATGAACTTTCATGCTTCCTTCCATGCCTCATTTGTGATGGGGCTAAGACGCGATAAGTGTCTAGCGGTATCTGAACTGCAAGCGCACAGCCTATCGAAGTAATATAAAAGATTGTCGATCCCACAGGGACTTTGTAATCACTTAGTGCTAGAAGGTCTGCTAGTTTAGCTATGGCGGATGTTTGTCACGATTTTGGTTTTAAGGATTAAAAACGGGAATTAAATTTAGTTTCAAGGAAATAATGAGAAGGCGGTCGGTATGTAATTATGTTAACCTATGCGGGTCAATCTAACCTAAGCTTATAAAGATGGTTCACTTAAATTGTTCTGTAGAGATTATCAGTTTAAATACCCTCGACTCACACTCTCATGGTCTTATCTCAGATCTTACTCCTAAAGCCCTATACCTGCTCTCGCTATCCCATAAGTGTTTAGAAAATAATTTTTGAAAACATAATACGTCTAATTCATTTTAAAGCGCTCTCGCTGTATTTAAATCAAATGCCTAACTTTAGCTATCCGGTTAAAATCTCACACTCTCGTGGTCTCGACCTAACCTATTACACTTTTCTTACTCTCGTAACAAAAAGATTAATTTTTATTATAAAAAGCCACAGCCAGAATATAAGTTCTTAATTATTTTAGCTTAGATTCGATTTTACCGGTTTGGTTTAGTTTATTACATACCGCCTAATTAATTTAGCTACTCATTTTTGTTGTACCAGACAGATGCAGAAATAAACAAATATTAAATAAAACATACATTATAAAATAATAACAATATCTTAACATAAACAAATAAATAACTTAATGTAAATGCAAAAATATAAAAACCTGAATGATTAAAATCTTAAAACTCCTTCTTCCACAGATTGGCAAGCTCAGAGTGTTCGGAACCGGAATCAAAAATAATACTAAACAAATTCTGAAGACTAAAAAGAAATTAATAATAACAATTTCCTAATGTTGGAAATTGTTATTGAATTTGGGTTGGATATAGAAGCAGAAAAATAAACAAGAACAATGCTGGAAAAATTAAATAAGGGTTCAAAAAATTACGGCAGAGCTTCCGCGGAAAAGTCAAAATAATACTCTGTGTGTTTCAATTTGTAACTAGGGTATTTATAGAACATAATTTTTGGGCTTGGGCAGTTGAATTTGATTAGCGTGGGCTTCGTCCAAAATGAGAGAATTTAGCAGAAGGTGGCATACTGGGTCTGAGGAAAAGTAGGAATCGTATTTGACTCGGTGCACGTCTTCATGCACATCTTCATGACTAGTTCAAATTAATTAAACCCACTTTCCTTTGTCACGTTCGTGACAAGGACGTAACGGTCACTTTTTCCAATTCAAGCGTGTCACGGTCGTGACACTTGAGTAACGGTCGTGAGACCTCAAAGTAGAGCGTCACGGTCGTGGTGATGTTGTGACGACCGTGAGTGTTACAAAATATGCAGACTTAGCAGAATTCCTCTCTTCATCTTCTTTTCATGCTTGTTTTTGTTCATTTGATCTTTTTCTCATGATTTAGCTCTAGAAATGTTATATCTGCAATGTGACATAAAAAACTCGAAGAATCGGGAGTTAATAGGATCAATGTGCGATAAAACGGACTTAAAACGTAGTAATAAAGTGATTCGATTTCTCGTTATCAATTTGCATCCTCATTACTTGTATGATCATCCACATATCTTGGTATGCTTTTGCATCATCTCTTAGCATCATTTACATCTTGATATGCTTCTGACTTTGGTGTTCATCCTTGCATCTATCTCATTTTCATTTCATTTCATTCTCTTTTGCTAACTTTTCAGGTGGTAAGTTACTATGAGAAGTGAATTTGCCTTCACTTCTCACAATCTCTTTTCATCTCTCTTATGCATCATTGCTGCATTTTACTTGTGAATTAGAGTGAGCTTGATCATTCATGTTTCTTCAAGCAACTTATCATCTTAAGTGAAGTAAGTTGTCTTGCTTCTTTCTGTTTCTTCCTTCCTCCATCTGCTTCTTCTTTGGTGGCTTTTCTCTTGAAGATCTTTTGCAAGCCTCATAAACCCTAGGAACATCCAAGCATGATCACAATTAGGGTTGATTAGTCCCCCATTTAGTTTTACCTTTGTGTCATCTTTTTGTCTTCTCTTCTCATCTCATAATCAAGGACTAAACCTTAAAGGTTTTAAGGCTTTGTGATTAAGCTTATGCCTGCATCCTTCTATTAGGATGGAGTGTATAACTTTAATCCTTAGTGTTAAACCCTTAATGTGTTTAAATCCTTTAATCAATCCACACTAATAATCACTAAGACATCAAACTTGTAACTTGGGCCTTGCATTAGGGTTCTAATTCTTCCTTAATTGGTTAAGAAGGACTAACCCTAGTGTTAATGGACAAGTCCCCTTCAAGTTGTCTTACAAACCATAAAATCCATTTCTCAATCTTACCATTAACTAAAATCCATTTCAATAAAGGCTTTGTTTTGTCATGAGGTTAATCCCTAATCATGGATTAAGTTGAGGAGCCTTCCTCATCTTAAATGTTCTCATCTATTATCCTTCTATTAGGATGGTGTAATGGGTCCATTAAATCCCTGATTATGGCTTAAAATCATTACTTAACAATAAACAAAAAATCTAAAAACATCTAAATAATTGCAAGTAGGATAATGATCTTAATCCTACATCATGGTGATTAAGTGTGAGGTGTTTACTTCATATTTAAGGTATTCTCATTACCCCTAATCAGAGGGAGGATGTGATGAGTTTACTAACCCTTGGTTTAGGATTAAGCTCATTTTCTTATGACAAACACAAAAATCAATAAAATATTGAAAACACAAAAAACAAACAATAATCGTCTCCTCCGGGATTCCCTTCTCATCTCATTCACTCACAAACGAGAACTTGCTTCTTCCGTCTAATGCAAGATAGTTTGCACCTGAGCCAGACAGGTCATACACTTGAGCATAAACAAGTAAGCAGTTCACAAGTCAATTTATCTTTCAGTCTCTTTGAGTTGAACTACGGTGTTCTGACTTCCTCATTGCACGAGAGGATAGGTAGGCATAACTTAACGGTTATCGAACAAAAGTCTCTGTATATTTCCCCTATTCCAGCATTATTCTTTGAGCCTCATAGTCTTGAGCTTCACACTCTTTCCTTACACTAACACTCTTTCATCTCACTTCACACTTCTTTTGCACTGACACTTGCATTCTTTTCCAGCTTCTACACACAAATAGCACTGACACTTCCCCTTTAAACACAAATCTTTTAAGCGTGGATCCCGTCGAGTATGGCGAACAATCTGGGTGCTAATACCTTCCCAGGTTGTAACCAAACCCCTTTCTCAGTTTCTCTGGTTCGCAACAGTCTTATCCATATCTTTCCAGGTTTATGCAGCATTACCTTTCCTTCGGGATAAAAATGCCTAGCTGGCGACTCTTTTCTTTTCCAGTTCACCATTGTGTGTTCTCTCCTTTCGCCGACCGTTCGCGTCTGTACCCCTCTTGGCCGGGTGTCATTTGGTGGGAGCGACAACTTGGCGACTCTGCTGGGGAACCTTATATTGTAACCAGGGCTTATGGTTCTTTTTGTGGGTTCCTCCTAGCGCTTGTTTGATTTGTGTTTACTGGGGTGTTATGTGCTAATTGTGTTTATGTATTTGCTTGATTGTTTTATGTACAATCTTATTTACTACTTTCTTTACAGTTTTATGCATCATACTGTCATACTGTCATTGCTGGACCTGGTTTGTTGTTTTGATGGGTGGGGTTCCATTGAGAGTTTAAGGTCCTATACCTGGGACCTGAGTGACACCTAGACTAGAGTGGTTCGTGTTCTTTCCCATTCCATTTCGGTCTGGTGCGGGAATATGAAACACGGTTCAGATATGGGTTTCTTCTTGAGAACTCTGTGCTACAGATTTCCTGTAGTGCTAGGGCTATATGGGAAGCCTGCTAAGTCTGGATGACCTTTATTATGACCTTCAGAAGCTGAGGTGAATTAGAGGAGGATCTTTTATGGTTATTGTAAACACTGTACCTCCGGGTTAGAAGTGTTTACACTTCTCATAACTGATCCAAGTCTGAGGATCCTTATTTTAGAACATTACATGTGAGGGGGGTTGGGCTGTTTACAGGTTTACAGGTACCATTGGCCACATCATACCCTGTTACTATTTTGTTTAAGAGTACCTCATTTTGGACAGTTCTTGTGATCAAACCCTGGACATGTGACTCTTTATTTGAGTCCCCCCACCTTGGTTACTGGATTTCTAAGCCTTCATATCAAGACAGATAATCAGATCCAGCTTGATCACAAACCCTTGCATATCATTTTGCATATCTCATCATTGCATCATTTAAAATTTGTTTATTTGCTTTTCAGGGTATCCATATCATATCTGGTTTGGTTTTGACCCCTTCTTCTGCATAGACCTCTGCTTCAACTATCTTCATCAGTTATCTGCTTCAGCTATCTTCATCATCACTAGCATCAGCCTGACAGTGGCTCATTTCCAGCATCAGTCTGTGATCTTCATCAACACTTATCTTCAGTTTCTTCAGCAGCACTCATGACCACTCCCAGGAAGAGCAACATATCCTACCATTTCTTTGAGCCTGTGTTGACTGGTATCAGGCAGGTCCAGTCACTCATCACACCTGATTATATCCCTTTGTTTAGAGAGCATTATGGAGAAATCCTGGATATGGTTATGGACCTTGATCCCTCTCGGAGGAGCATGATCCACACATGCTTGCAGTTTTATGACCCTCCATTGAGGTGTTTCACATTCCCAGACTTCCAGTTAGGGCCTCTACTGGAAGACTTTTCTTCATTGATTTGAGTACCTATCAGACGTGGAATCCCTTTCAATCCATAGATGCCAGCTCCCAAAAATGAAGAGATAGCAAAGGCACTGTACCTGGAGCCTGCCTTGATTGAACAAAGTATGACAACAAAAGCTGGGATCCCTGGTTTGCATTTGGACTTCTTGGTTTCTAAAGCCATCCTGAAAGCTTCATTGGGAGAATGGAGGGCAGTCTGTGCACTGTTAGCCCTCAGCATATATGGGGCTATACTGTTTGCAGATGAGCCCAAATTTGTCAGCAAAAATGCCATCCATCTGTTTCTTCTGAAGAACCCAGTACCTACATTGCTAGGAGATTTCTATTACTCCATTCATCAGAGGAATGAGAAACAAAGGGGGAAATTAGTAAGATGTTGTGCTCCTTTGTTTTATACCTGGCTGCTCAGACACCTGCCTAAGTCAGATGCTTTTCTGAACCCCCACCAGCAGAAGAATTGGGCTAAGAGGCTCATTGCTTTGACTTCAGATGATATTAGGTGGTGCACCCAGAGCACCAAAGGCAAGGACATTATCACCAGCTGTGGACAATACCCAAATGTGCCTCTGATAGGAGTAAAGGGTTGCATCAACTATAATCCTTTGCTGTTTAAGAGACAACTGGGTTATGCTTTTGTTCACCCTCCCAGAGGACAAGATTTAGCTGAGACCTTGTATTGTGAAGTAAAACCTAATTCAGCTGCTGTCAGACAGGCATCCTGGGCTTGGGACAACATCCAGACAAAAGGGATGGCTATTCTTGGAAGATGTAATAATGTTGCTTCAGCTCAGTACTACGACTGGTCCCGTACTAGAGCTCAAATTACCGGAATGCCTTTCATCTTGGAAGACATGCTTGGACCATCCACAATACAGCCAACAACAACTGTCAGCCTAGAAGAATTTGAGAAGCTGAAGGAAAGGAATGAGAACCTATCTCAAGCCTTGAAGAAGACTCTTTGGGAAAGAAGTGATGGTCGTCTGGATATTGAGAGATTGGAGAAGCTTAGGGTGGAGCATCTTACCAAAATTGAGAAGACAGAGGACTACATCAGGAAAGCAAGAGCTGGGGAACAAATATTGAAGAATGCCTGTAAAGAGGCCAAAATTCAGAAGGCTAGGACTGAGCTCTATCTGCAAGAAAGCCAGGCTAGGTGGGTCAGGATCACTGAAGCCCGTACACAAGAAGACCAAAAGACTCAAGCCAAGATTGAACAGCTAAAAGCTAATGAGAAGAAGCAGCAGGAAGCTTTGTTGGCAGCCCAGAAGGAGATTTCAGAGTTGAAACTCAGAGCAGGATTGAAGAGATCAAAGGACCAAGACAGGCATAAGAAGTTGACCACTGCCATTGCTACTAGGAACCTCCTCATTAGGACCATTACAGAGCACCCAGTTGGTCCAGTGACTGAGGCACTCCTGAAGGAGGTCAAAGAGGATGAGTTTGGACTGGATGTCTGATTCTTTGTTTGTTGTTGTTTCCATTTGATGTACTTTTCCTTTTTGATGTATTTTGACCCTCCATGGGCATGTGTTGTAAAACAGACTATGTATTGTTCACCATTTGTAATATATTCTAGTTTGTATCCATTTGGGCTTTTCTCTCAACAACATCAAGCATCTTCCTCGAGGTCTGGAAAGGTCAAAACCAAGAACCAAACCGGATACCTTGGAAAACAAATAAGCATATTGCATTGCATATTAACTTTTTTTTTGTTTTGTAGGTTTTTGTTACTATTGTTTCTAACTTTGTTGTGATTTCAGGAAACATTGCTCGTCGCCGAGTGTTCCCTGTCAACCGCACACACCGGTACCCGACTCGTAACAACCTTCCCGGTATTCAAATGGAACAAGTACAGCAGGATCTGACTGAGGTCAGAAATCAGATGGCTAATGAGAGAGTAGAGATGAGAAACCAGATGTCTCAATTCATGGCAGTAATGACTGGCTTGGCCCAGAGTCAAGAAAGGTTAAGAGAGCTGGTGGAAAGATAAACTCCTGAGGAGCCTCATCTTGGAACGGGAGGAACTAGTAACAATGAACGGGGCCAGCCTCGTATTGACCCACCGGTATTTGGACCTCATCTGGATCCAGAAGTTAACATCCCGAGAAATGTGCAAGGTAATACTGCTGGGGGGAGAATCTTGCAAGAAGATCCCCAAGAAGAACAGTTTACTGTTATGGGGGCTGGAGATGAATTATATGATAAGAGATTGGATGAAATTGCTGAGAAGTTAAGATCTTTGGAGTCTCAGAATTCTTTGGGCTTCGATGTGATGGATATGGGACTAGTGGATAGGTTGAGAATTCCCCACAAATTCAAACCCCCATGCTTTGAAAAGTACAATGGTACCTCCTGTCCATGAACTCACCTGCAGTCTTTCCTGGGAAGACTCAAAGCGTATACCATGGATGAAAAGCTATGGATGTTCTACTTTGAGGACAGTCTTACTGTAGCTTCGAGAGAGTGGTATTCACATTTGTCTAGGGCCACCATAAGATGCTGGAAAGATTTGGCCGAAGCTTTCATCAGACAATATCAGTACAACCTGGACATGGCTCCCAATAGAACTCTTCTAATGGGCATGTCTCAGTCTTCTAGAGAGAGCTTCAGGGAATATGCCCAAAGGTGGAGACAGCTTGCTGCTGCTGTCCAACCACCCATGTCAGAGAGGGAAATGGCTGACATGTTCATGAATACATTGCAAGGAACCTATATTGATAGATTGGCTGCCTTCTCCTCTACTAGTTTTGCCGATGTGGTCATAGCTGGTGAGAGGATTGAAAGCCTCTTAAAGATGGGCAAAATTTCCGACAATGGTGCAAGTTCATCCAGCAATCCCAGGAAACCTTTTACGGGACCCCGAAGGGCAGGTGAAACAAATTCCATCCATGCAGGCAGGGGCAGGCCACAGTATGTGCACCGGTCAGTAGCAGCAGTTCCCATTCCAGCTCCGATTCCTCAACAATCAGCATATCCTCAACAACTACCACAATATCAACAACAAGTTCATTATCTGCAACAGAGAACCTACAACAACAACAACAACCAACAATAGCGTCCTTTCCAACAAAGGCCATCACAGGCAAACAGGGTGATTGACCCAATCCCAATTTCGTATGCTGCACTCTTACCACAACTCCTGAAGCTCAACCTAGTTGAGTTAAGGACATTGGCACCTCCGGATCCCACCAATATTCCAAAGAACTACGATGCAAGTGCCAGGTGTGCGTTCCACTCAAACGCACCAGGGCATAATACTGAAAAATGCAGGGCCCTGCAGATGAAAGTCCAAGATCTGGTGGATTCAAAAGCTCTCAACTTTGCACCTCCTCCAAATGTCACAAGAAATCCAATGCCTAGTCACAACGGGCCTAGGGTTAATGCTATTGAGGAAGGCAAACCATCCACATTGATTAATAGTGTTGCACAGATCCGAACACCTCCGGTTGAAATCAAAGCTCAGTTGTTAGAATGCCAGGTGTTCCCTGGATGTGAACTTGGCTGTGGATATTGCAGCATTGCCATCAATGGGTGTGAAAGACTGAGAAACGGCATAGACGGTCTTATTAAGGATGGCATCCTTCAGATTACAACAGCAGCAACTACAACTCCAAGCATCCCTTCATCAACAATCACAGATACTCCTACTATGATCCACACACCACTGTAGTCCCCTCTGCAGTTGCTATCAGTCCGGTCACTATCACAGTACCTGGGCCAGTTCCTTACGAAAGCAATAATGCCATCCCTTGGAATTATGGCTCAGACCTGTATTGCGAGGGGCAGAAAATCACTTTAGAATCATCAACTTCTTCACCTCAGATAGAAAATGTGGGGGGAGGCGGAGGCAACACCAGAAGCGGACGTCTCTTTGCCTCGCAAATTCCAAGACCCGTTGCTGAAGTAGAGACTGTTGCTAAGGCAAAAGGGAAGAGCATGGTGCAAGAAGAACCAGTTGCTAAAGAAACTTTGAAGACTCCTTTTGATCAAGAGGTTGATGAATTCATGAGAATCATAAAGAAAAGTGATTACAAGGTGGTAGACCAGCTTCACCAAACACCTTCCAAAATCTCCATACTATCATTGCTAATATGCTCCGAGGCTCATCGGAACGCACTATTAAAAGTCATGCATGCAGCTTACGTGCCAGAGAAGATTACCGTCAATCAGTTAGAGGCTGTGGCTGGAAATGTCAACGCTAGTCATGGACTAGGATTTACCAACACTGATCTGACAACAGAAGGCCGCAATCACAACAAGGGTTTTCACATTACCTTGGAGTGTAAGGGTGCAGTTCTTTCTCACGTATTGGTAGACACAGGGTCATCCCTCAATGTCCTGCCCAAGAAAGCCCTTGTGAAGCTGGAGCATGATGGATTGGCATTACGCCCAAGCAAATTGGTAGTGAGATCCTTTGATGGTTCTAAAAGATCAGTTTTGGGAGAGATAGAGTTACCAATAATGATTGGCCCACAGGTTTTCAAAACGACCTTCTTTGTGATGGATATACAGCCTGCCTACAGCTGTCTATTGGGTAGACCATGGATACACGCCGCTGGCGCCGTGACGTCAACCCTTCACCAGAAGTTAAAATTCGAGTGGGAAGGCCAAGTCATTACCATTTGTGGGGAGGAGGATATTTTCGTTAGCCAGCTGGCTACTTTCAAATACATTGAAATGGATGGGGAGATCCATGAAACCATGAGTCAAGGGTTTGAAGCCCTGAACATCAATGAAACATCTACCGTGCTAGGGACTTCCATCACATCATATCAGCAAGCCCGGAAGGTTTTTGAGGAAGGTACCGCCCAAGGCTGGGGCAAGTTACTGCCCGTGGAGAAGAAGGAGGACCGATTCGGGTTGGGTTATAGACCAACTCGACAAGATCAACCAGAGGCTGCAAAGGAGCCCAAGTTTGTCAGCGGGGGGAAGCTAACCCCGGATGTTGTGAATAGTTTGGAAGATCAGTCAGAAGACGAGCGCAACCTGGAAAGCTGGATACGTCCAAGGATCCCGGGGAACCATGTCTCAAACTAGTCTTCCCAGGAAATTATAAGAGTTACTCCTGCAGAGTAATTATTATTTCCTGTATTTTAAAAGCATGCATCAAGTCCTGCATCTTGCCCAAGATGTCAGGACTCATTTTGTAATCGGGCCATCTTGTATTTTGTGCAAAGATCAATTAATGAATATCAGGACATCTTTTGCAAATGAGACTTTTATTTTTCCGCTCACTGTTTTTCATTTTTCATTTTTTGTACAAAAATAAAATGGAAATGCTTTTCAAAATAAGTAACTTCATTTCCACTTTTTTCTAAACAAGATAAAACTGATCACTAAAATGAACAAATCTAAACCCTTGCAGAGAATGCCCTCCAGACTACACCGACAACAACATTGCTATGACTTCGTATGACTTTGACAATCCAATCAATCAAGCTGATGAAGGGGTTGAAGAAGATTATGAGCTACCTGAAGAGCTAGCTAGGTTGTTAAGACAAGAGGAGAAGGTTATCACTCCTCCTCAGGAGGAGGTTGAAACGGTTAATCTTGGTACAGAAGAAGACGTGAAAGAAGTTAAGGTCGGGGCATGCCTGCAAGATTCAGTGAAAGAGCAACTGATTAACATGCTTCGGGAGTATGTGGATGTTTTTGCTTGGTGTTATCAGGATATGCCAGGGTTGAACACCGACATTGTTATGCACAAGCTTCCTTTGAAAGAAGATTGTCTGCCAATGAAACAGAAGTTGCGCTGTACTCTCCCAGATATGGAAATGAATATAAAAGAAGAGGTACAAAAACAGTGGGCCGCCGGTTTCCTTGCTGTAACTAGTTACCCGCCGTGGGTTGATAATATTGTACCCGTGCCTAAGAAGGATGGCAAGGTGAGGATGTGTGTGGATTACCGGGATCTGAACAGAGCCATCCCGAAAGATGACTTCCCATTACCTCACATTGATGTATTGGTCGACAATACGACTCAGTTCTCGGTATTCTCCTTCATGGATGGATTTTCAGGATATAATCAGATCAGGATGTCACCTGAAGACATGGAGAAGACAACTTTCATCACACCCTGGGGCATATTCTGTTATAAGGTGATGCCATTCTGACTGAAGAATGCTGGTGCCACTTATCAACGGGCTATGGTAACGTTATTCCATGACATGATCCACAGAAATTGAGTGTTATGTGGATGACATGATTGCCAAGTCCCTCACAGAAGAAGACCACCTGGTGAATCTGTTGAAGTTATTCAAGCGTCTGAGGAAGTACCAACTGAAGTTAAACCCCAACAAATGCACATTCGGGGTGCGATCCGCTAAGCTGCTGGGATTTATTGTAAGTGAGAAAGGGATTGAAGTTGACCATGACAAAGTCAAAGCCATTCAAGAGATGCCTGCACCGAGAACCGAAAAAGAAGTTCGGGGGTTTCTAGGTAGATTGAACTACATTTCACGGTTCATATTTCACCTTACAGCAACCTGTGAGCCTTTGTTCAAGTTGTTAAGAAAAGAACAAATGGTCTGGTGGAATGAAGACTGCCAAAGGGCTTTTGACAAAATCAAGGAATACTTACAAGATCCTCCAATCCTTATGCCTCCAGTGGAAGGAAGACCTTTGATAATGTACTTGACAGTATTAGAAGAGTCAATGGGGTGTGTGTTGGGCCAGCATGACGAATCTGGTCGAAAAGAGTATGCAATATACTACCTAAGCAAAAATTTTACCGACTGTGAACAATGTTATTCACTGCTCGAGAAAACTTGCTGTGCTTTAGCGTGGGCTGCTCGCCGACTAGGGAAGTATATGTTGACCCACACTACCTTATTGATCTCCAAGATGGACCCAGTCAAGTATATATTTGAGAAGCCAGCCTTACCGGACGGGTTGCAAGATGGCGAATGATCCTCAAAGAATATGATATTCAGTACACCTCTCAGAAATCCATCAAAGGCAGTGTATTATCTGATTAACTTGCTGAGCAACCCGTTGATGATTACCAGCCTATGAGATATGACTTCCCCGACAAAGATATCATGTTCATAAGAGCAAAAGATCATGAAGAGCCTATTCACACTGAAGGGCCTGACCCAGAAGAAGAATGGACTATGATGTTTGATGGGGCTGTTAATATGAACGGTCGTGGTGTTGGTGCAGTACTCATTACACCTAAGGGAGTTCACATGCCTTTCTCGGCAAAGCTCACCTTTAAATGCACTAATAACGAAGCTGAATACGAAGCTTGTATTATGGGTCTTAAGGAAGCCATTGACCTCAGGATCAAGACTTTGACTGTGTTCGGAGATTCAGCTTTGGTAATTAATCAAACCAACGGCAAATGGTACACTCACCAAGATCATCTAATACCTTACCGGGATTATACAAGGAAGTTATTGACTTTCTTCACAACAGTCAAGCTTGAGTATATCCCTCGAGATGAAAATCAGTTTGCAGATGCTCTGGCCACCATTTCATCCATGATCAAAGTTCAAGCTGCCAACTTTGTGCCTCGGATTTCAGTGTCCAGACTCGACAGACCAGCATACGTATTTTCAGAAGACCTTGCAAAAGATGATAAGCCTTGGTTTCACGACATCAAATGCTTCTTGGAGGATCAAACATACCCACCTGGGGCATCATCCAATGACAAGAAGACATTAAGAAGGCTAGCTGGTAGTTTCTTCCTGAATACTGATGGTTCCTTGTACAAGAGAAACTTTGATATGGTACTCCTCAGATGTGTTGATAAGACAGAGGCAGACTTGTTGATGCACGAGGTGCACGAAGGATCTTTTGGTACCCATGCTGGAGGGCATGCAATGGCTAAAAAGATGTTAAGATCAGGCTATTATTGGATCACCATGGATGCAAACTGTTGTGCTTATGCTAGAAAGTGTCATAAAGGCCAGATCTATTCAAATAAAGTGCATGTGCCTACAAATCCTTTGAATGTGATGTCTTCACCCTGGCCCTTTGCTATGTGGGGCATTGATATGATTGGCAAAATTTAACCGACTGCTTCAATTGGCCACAGATTCATCCTGGTAGCCATTGACTATTTTACCAAGTGGGTTGAAGCAACTTCTTATGCAAATGTCACCAGGAAAGTGGTAGCCCGATTCCTGAAGAGAGACATCATCTGTCGGTATAGGGTACCCGAACGAATCATTACCGATAATGGTTCCAATTTGAACAAAAAGATGATGGCAGTGTTATGCCGGGACTTCAAAACCAACACCACAATTCTTCTCCTTACAGGCCAAAGATGAATGGCGCTGTTGAGGCAGCTAACAAGAATATCAAGAAGATTGTGCAAAAGATGGTTGTCACTTACAAAGACTGGAATGAAATGCTACCATTTGCCTTGCATGGGTACCGTACGTCAATCAGAACATCCACTGGGGCAACACCGTGTCAGCTTGTGTATGGTATGGAGGCAGTCCTGCCTGTTGAAGTTGAATTACCCTCCTTACGGGTATTGATAGATGTTAAGCTGAATGAAGCAGAATGGGTCTGATCCCGGTACGAACAACTGAGTTTGATCGAAGAGAAGAGGTTAGCTGCAATTTGTCATGGGCAGCTGTATCAGAAAAGAATGAAGAAAGCCTTCGATCAGAAAGTCAGGCTTCGAGAATACCAAGTAGGGGATCTTGTGCTGAAAAGACTCCTCCCTCGTCATACAAATCACAGGGGCAAGTGGACTCCGAATTATGATGGTCCATTCATAGTAAAGAAAGTTTTTTCCGGTGGAGCACTGATGCTCAGTACTATGGATGGTGAAGATTTCCTGTCCCCTGTGAATTCAGATGCAGTTAAAAAATAATTCGCAGAAAATGACCCGCTGGACATAAAAACAGAATGTAAGTCCAGGAAAAAATAGGGCATCCCGGCGAGTCAAAAATAGAATAAAAGACTCGGGCAAAAATAAGGGAAAATAAATAAAAAAATGTACACCCGCTGAGTTGAAAAGCCGCATTGGAAAACTCAGGCAAAAATGGGTATCCCGGTGGATTGAAAACCCGAAAGGGCGATCCACGCAAAATAAGGGAATAAGCGAACAACTGCATTCTGAATTCGTCTGTATCACTTACAACGTGGCAAACTTCGAAAGGTTCGAGCATCGGTCAGAATCAGCCTTCTTCAGGGAGCAAGATGAGAAGAACGTCAATGTCATACAAGTCATAGCGAAAGGGAAGCACTAAAGCGTTATCAACATTGCAAGCATCTTTTTGTTTCTCGATTTGTAACAATCTCCTCATTTCAGGGGATCTGTTCCTTTGACTATACTTGCCAATTCAGGGAACCCAAATTAATAAAAACAGATTTTCAGTCACATTTCGTCTCGTACATTTTCATTTGCAAAAATGTCCGATGTCCTTAATATAATAGTTGAATAAATACAAATGCGCCTTTTCTTATTACATGTTTACAGGAAATATATTTGCTCCCAGGAGTGTCTAAACTCTTATGAGGGAATCCAGTAAGGGATACCTCGGGATACTTGTATGTTTCTTCGTCATACAGGATTGCAGGTATTCAAAGTACGACATGGAGCATGAGAGCTTTTCCCCAGCAAGCTGCCAAATCACTATTTACTCAGCACATCTCCCAAACAGCACCAGGGATGCTTTCTCCCCAGCTTAGTTACCAGACATCATCATCCTCAACAGGATCTCCACAGAAATCTCTAGGAAGATCGTACAGTGATCATCCCTCCCCAGCCAAGTGTCAGGCAGGGAACCATCTCCCCGCAGAGCTCCAGCCTCTATCCAGGAGAGCAATGTCTGAAGATCTCACAACAAAGTGACGAAAGCTTATACAGACCCCTGTTGTGCCCCTCATTACCAAGATAGGTCTATCAGTGACCTATTTCCCCAAGCAGAGTCATATATATCAGATCTACCAATGATCTCATCCCCGACTGGGATATTCTTTCAAAACAAGATCAATCAGAGATCTTCACAGCAACGGGATCTGAATCCCGGATCGGTATCTTTGCACAATCATAACATTCACATCATATTTCCCCCCAGAGCGTAGCATTCCGTCTAATACGGAGCATTACGGCAAAAATTAAACATATTGCATATAAGCCATGTTTTGAATCAAACGTCTGTATGCACCAACATACCATCAACAACATATAAGATACCACTCAAATTCCCCAGCAGAAAGCCAAAACGTCCCCTTTGCACTCACAAAAACATATTAATACACTCTCCTGACACCCGTCCATGTCACCTATCCCCAGCACAGTTGCCTAAACCCTTGCTTATTATACTTCCTCTGACACCCGTCCGTGTCATCCTATCCCCACAGAGCGTCAGAATATCTCTTACATTTATAAGTTCATAACTTATACCATTCCTCTTATGATACTTGTCTGTATCTTACTCTCCCCAGCAAGTTGAACACTCGTCTGTGTCTCACACTTTTCACTCATAACAAATACTCGTCCGTATCTTGCATACACACCTTTTTTCCTTCGGAGTCGACACTCGCCCGTATTCTTTGATTAAACCAGTTGATAGTCGTCCATATCACCATCTCTGAACATGCGTCAGCGTTTGTTTCTATTGATACTTATCCGTATCATAGTCTTAAGGATGCTCGTCCGCATCTTTAATCCATACACAGCGTCAAACACTTATACCCTTTCTTTCTTGAAATTAGACACTTGTCCGTGTCTACCATTCCCCAGAAGATTCTCCAGCAAAAATTTCTCTTTTAATCTGACATTCGTCATATGTCATGATATTTCCGGCAGCCATACCTTGCCAGGTGATCGTCCTTCATCATTTTATCTGATGGCCGTCCCCATCGTCGATCTTGTTATCTGACATTCGTCTTATGTCATGATAAAACCCGAGAGCAGCCGTCCCCTGTCAGGTGATCGTCCTTCACCCTCTTGATGATCGTCCTTCATCATGCTTATCCGATGGCCGTCCCCATCGTCGACCTTTTCTACCCGACATTCGTCCCATGTCGTGGTACTTTCGGCAACCGCACCTTGCCAGGTGATCGTCCTTCACCTTAGATGATCGTCCCTCATCTTATCCCCAACAGAGCAGCCGTCCCCTTTTAGGTGATCGTCCTTCACCTTTGATGACCGTCCCTCATCATTCATTTCAAACCTGATGGCCGACCCCATCATTGCCTTTAACTTAAAATCCCCAGAGATTCTTTTTTCTTTGCTTGATGGTCGTCCCCATCATGATACCTCCATTTTCCCAGCGTATTGGCCGTCCCCATCATTGCTTTATCCCCCAGCAGTCGTCCTCTGCCCGACGGTCGTCCTCCGTCGCCCGCACTTTATAATCATACTTTACTTCCTTTTACAATCTATATCCATTTTCTTCTTCATTCAGTGAGTGCAAATCTTGGACCGTCTTTGGTATCCAACCACAAGTTATCTTGTTTGTCTGTTAAGCCGTCGCTTACATCCTACACAGCTAACTCATGTTTGAATAGGGGCAGTTGTAAACACCCCAAATTTTCCCTCACTCATTTCACCATGGCTTGTGATCTTTTCATTTGCATTGATTCAATCATATCATCTCATACTGCATTTTTGCTTCACTGCATTGGTTCAAAGTCATCTGCATCTAGGGTTTGTGATCTGAGCAATCCCTGAGCTATCTGAGCCACTCCAAAGGTCTCCAATAATCTCAAGAGGGTCCATGTATGTCCAAGCATCATATTATGTCCTCCCAAGATCAAGGAAGTCAAAGAATCACAAGAACTGAGGAAGGCATGGAAGCAGAGCCAAGCTTAACTGCACAGATGACCTAAAATTAGGGTTTTGGTTTCAGAGGCCATGACTCCAAATTTTTTGGTCATTCTTGTTTCTATTGGTCTCTATATGTTATAAGGATCATACATACCAATTTTCATGAAGAAATTCAATGGGGAAAGCATCTGATCAATAGATGACTTCTTGAACAAGTCAGTGAAAAATTAGGGCATCTGAGGCCCCCAATCATCCAATCAAAGGGTCTTCTACATCATTTTGGGTGTGTATGATCTTTATTTGATCTTAGAAGAAGTTATAAGTTCAAAAAATTGAAGAATTTCAAGCCATTTGCAAAGTTGCCATTTTGGGAAAGTGACTTGTAATGCAAACTTGCCATTTTGGGAAAGTTTTTCAACCTCCTCTTTTTGATTCAAAAATGCTTCAAATGAAAAATTCATGGTCATGAAAGTTGTAGATTGGATCATTCCCTTTTCAAAAAGTACAAGAACTTGATCTAATTCATCCTAGAACTAAAGTTATGGCCTTGCAAAGTTGGGAAAAATCACAAAATTTCACTTATGCACCAAAGAGGGAAGTTTGCAAAAACACTTGCCAAAGCCAAATGTGATCTGAAAGTGACTTCTAACCATTACAAAAACATCACACATGACCTAAAAATCAGAATTTCACAAAGAAATCCCAATTTCATGCCTTGAACTTCAAGTAATTCAAAAGGGGCCAAACTTCCCCAAAATTGCAAAATGGATCAAATCTCTTCAGCCACATGTGCCAGCTACAAACTATGACTTCCATGGACCTCCTTGAAGCATGATGACTCGAGCCATGCCTTGAAACAACCACTGAACCAGCCCATACCTCAAGTACACAAGTTGGTGACATGTTTGCAACTTGCCCATACCAATCAACCTAGGCCAGCACCCACCCTCTGACCTATCCAAACATGATATGTGTACCAAAAGCAACCCAACACATAACATAACACAAGCTAAAACCTCCAAGAACACAACATACACAAAATCCCCCAAATTTGCAAAAGCCTTCGAAACTCATAGCTCAACCATCAAACCTTCAAACTTTTTCCACCATTCAACTTCATAAACATCACTGATCATTTCCCACCCTTCATTTTGCTCTAAAACACTCAGAATCAAAAACACGATTTCAACATTTCATGAACTGAACTTCTGCCAACTTCCTTTTGAGGCCATTTAAGCTCCAACCAAGCATCACAAGCTCTTGGGGGGAATCATTGGAGTGGATTTGAGGCAAAGAACTGGCCAGAAAGCTCCTGTTTCGAAAGCTCAACTTCAGGTAGCCATGGCATTTAGTTTTCCAGAACTCTCATTTTATGTTATAGAATGATTCTAAGTGTTCCCCTGATTGCCATGATGTGTTTAGTTTTGAAAATAGTTGAGAAATAAGCATTTCATAAGCTTCTGAAATTTTTGCCATGTTTTCCGTTTGGCTTCGATTCATGATCTTGATGTTGAATAAATGAATTTTGATGGCTGATTCTTGTTGGGGTTGATGTGAGGATCATTTCTGGAGCTTTAGGGGTCTTGGGGTTGCGTATTGAGTGAGATAGCTTGAGAGACAGGCCGAAGAAGATGACCGGTCACCTGAGAATGTTTAGGGTTCAGATTAGGGCTTAATGACATAATTAGTGAGTTTGAATGTGAGCCGTCCATTAGCGCGCGAAGTCAATTCCCTCCTCTTTTTATTTGAATCTGGGCCACTGGATCAGCATACTTCCATTAATTCATATTTTTATTTCATTTTAATTACATTTCTTTCCACATTTTATTAAAAAATATTAAACCCTTCTAAAATATTTTATTTTTTGCATCATGACTTAAAATATTTTTCTCATTCTGAAAATAATTTTTATTTTATTTTTAATATAAAATTCGTATTTTTAAAATATTTAAATGTTTATTTTAATTGATTAATGAGAATTAATTAATTAAAATACCATTTAAGTTTCCAAAAATCACCAAAAAAATCACATTGCATCTTGATACATTTAGAAACATTATCAAACCCTTCAAACAAATTTCTTTTTGGTTCTTGACCTATTTTGACATCATCTCTTAGCATCATTGACATCTTGATATGCTTCTAACTTTGGTGTTCATCCTTGCATCTTATCTCATTTTCATTTCATTTCATTCTCTTTTGCTAACTTTTCAGGTGGTAAGTTACTATGAGAAGTGAATTTGCCTTCACTTCTCACAATCTCTTTTCATCTCTCTTATGCATCATTGCTGCATTTTACTTGTGAATTAGAGTGAGCTTGATCATTCATGTTTCTTCAAGCAACTTATCATCTTAAGTGAAGTAAGTTGTCTTGCTTCTTTCTGTTTCTTCCTTCCTCCATCTGCTTCTTCCTTGGTGGCTTTTCTCTTGAAGATCTTTTGCAAGCCTCATAAACCCTAGGAACATCCAAGCATGATCACAATTAGGGTTGATTAGTCCCCCATTTAGTTTTACCTTTGTGTCATCTTTTTGTCTTCTCTTCTCATCTCATAATCAAGGACTAAACCTTAAAGGTTTTAAGGCTTTGTGATTAAGCTTATGCCTGCATCCTTCTATTAGGATGGAGTGTATAACTTTAATCCTTAGTGTTAAACCCTTAATGTGTTTAAATCCTTTAATCAATCCACACTAATAATCACTAAGACATCAAACTTGTAACTTGGGCCTTGCATTAGGGTTCTAATTCTTCCTTAATTGGTTAAGAAGGACTAACCCTAGTGTTAATGGACAAGTCCCCCTCAAGTTGTCTTACAAACCATAAAATCCATTTCTCAATCTTACCATTAACTAAAATCCATTTCAATAAAGGCTTTGTTTTGTCATGAGGTTAATCCCTAATCATGGATTAAGTTGAGGAGCCTTCCTCATCTTAAATGTTCTCATCTATTATCCTTCTATTAGGATGGTGTAATGGGTCCATTAAATCCCTGATTATGGCTTAAAATCATTACTTAACAATAAACAAAAAATCTAAAAACATCTAAATAATTGCAAGTAGGATAATGATCTTAATCCTACATCATGGTGATTAAGTGTGAGGTGTTTACTTCATATTTAAGGTATTCTCATTACCCCTAATCAGAGGGAGGATGTGATGAGTTTACTAACCCTTGGTTTAGGATTAAGCTCATTTTCTTATGACAAACACAAAAATCAATAAAATATTGAAAACACAAAAAACAAACAATAATCGTCTCCTCCGGGATTCCCTTCTCATCTCATTCACTCACAAACGAGAACTTGCTTCTTCCGTCTAATGCAAGACAGTTTGCACCTGAGCCATACAGGTCATACACTTGAGCATATACAAGTAAGCAGTTCACAAGTCAATTTATCTTTCAGTCTCTTTGAGTTGAACTACAGTGTTATGACTTCCTCATTACACGAGAGGATACGTAGGCATAACTTAACGGTTATCGAACAAAAGTCTCTGTATATTTCCCCTCTTCCAGCATTATTCTTTGAGCCTCATAGTCTTGAGCTTCACACTCTTTCCTTACACTGACACTCTTTCATCTCACTTCACACTTCTTTTGCACTGACACTTGCATTCTTTTCCAGCTTCTACACACAAATAGCACTGACACTTTCCCTTTAAACACAAATCTTTTAAGCATGGATCCCGTCGAGTACGGCGGACAATCTGGGTGCTAATACCTTCCCAGGTTGTAACCAACCCCCTTTCTCAGTTTCTCTGGTTCGCAACCGTCTTATCCATATCTTTCCAGGTTTATGCAGCATTACCTTTCCTTCGGGATAAAAATTCCTAGCTGGCGACTCTTTTCTTTTCCAGTTCACCCTTGTGTGTTCTCTCCTTTCATCGACTGTTCGCGTCTGTACCCCTCTTGGCCGGGTGTCATTTGGTGGGAGGGACACCAATGTCCTCAACTGAACCAAATTCAAATCTAACAATCTTTGGAGTAGTGATGTGTATCTCATCGAGATTGCTTCTAGCACCCTGTTAGCTGGACGAGCTTGCCTCTGTTGATAGGGTCTTTGCTGATAGTTATTGCGTTGCGGTTGTTGATGTTGTTGCTATTGTTGTGGTTGTTGAACAGGACTTGATGGAACGGTGATAACTGCTACCTGCTTGTAAGATCCCCTGTATCCATGGCCGCGATCATACACAACATTAGTTTCTCCCTCCCTTCTTCTTGGATGTCCATTAAAAGCCTTTCAAACACCACTTGAGCTACCTGCACCACTGTCTTGAATTTTCTCCATTTTCAGAAGAGTTTCAACCCTTTCTCTTGCTATCACAATATCATTAAACATTGTTGCTGAACAAGACGCCAGTCTCTCAATAAACACACCATGGAGTGTTCCCATAAACATGTCTGCCATTTCATTTTTTAACAAGGGAGGTTGTACTCGAGCAGCAAGCTGACGCCACCTCTGGGCGTACTCTTTGAAGCCTTCCTTAGCACTCTGAGACATTGTCTGCAACTGGGTAGGATTTTGAGCCATATCCAAATTATACTGATATTGTTTCACAAATGCCTCATCTAAATATTTCCAGCTTCGAATATTGACCCTACTCAACTTCATGTACCATTCCAAGGAAGCTCCTACAAGTCTATCCTGGAAATAATACATCCATAACTTTTCGTCATCGGTATGGGCATCAATCCTTCCCACAAAAGACTGGAGGTGAGTTTTCAGGCAAGCCGTTCCGTTGTACTTATCAAAAGTAGGGACCTTGAACTTGTAAGGAATTCTCACCCCTGGCACTATGCCCAGATCAGTGATATCAAACCCTAGAGAACTCTGAGATTGAATGGCGCAAATTTGTGCAGCCATTTCTTCAAATCTCCTATTCATGTCAATTCTCTGGCATCCTGCCTCATCCAGCAAAGTGAACTTCTCGTCCTGCCCATCCAACTGTCGTGTTATGCACTTCATCATTGATAATAGTGACCCCTGGTTGCACCACATGGATTTCAACATGACGGGCGCCATCGCCATTACGATTACCTCCATATGTTATCCCATTGTTCCTGGCTTGATTATTCTCCACCATTTCGCGCAAGCACTTTTGAGTTTGACCCATCCCAGCCATGAGGGTCATGAAGTTGTCCATTCTTGTCCTTAGATCAGCCAGATCCGTTTGCATCTGATCCATTGCTCTCTCTATCTCTCTCTATTCACCTTTGTAGGGTATCTGTGTACAATTGGCTGTCTTTGAACCTTCTTAGGAGCTATAGTGCCTGAAATTGACATAAACGTTAGAAAACTGGTGAATTACCTGCAAAACAACAAACATGTTATATGCATGCAATGTAACTATTCATGTTTCCACGTTTAGGCATTAATATGCCCCAGTTATGTTATTTTTGACAGAAGATACTCAAATGTCCTTTTGGGAACTAGCTTTTCAAACTCTTTTGAGGAGTATTCATACCCTGATGGCTTCGGACAAACAACTTTGCTCATTCAGAAATAGTAACTGGAAAGTATCATTGAATAATATGAACAAACTACCAACAACCAGAGTCACAAACATAAACAAAATTCCCAAAGGGTTACAAAAAGAAGAAGCTAAAGCAAGACTCCTACAACAAGCTTGTAGGTAGTCTGGATACAAATAACAATAAACTAAAACTCTAGGCTAAAGGAAAATTCAGGCTCCTCTTCTGTGGTCACCACCCCTGTCCGGTTCTTCTTGACCCCTTTTCCCTTCGTATTTTGTGAACTTGTTCAACTTCTTCTTTCTTGAATTCCATCTGCACCTCAAAGAACTCTTCCTTTTCTTTGTACTTCTTCTGTTCCTGTTCTCTTTGGCCCTGTAACCAAGTAATGGATTGACGAGCTTCTCTAAGAGTCTTCAAAATCGTCTTACGCTCTGCTTCTCTTTTTAATTATGTTAAACCCAATCTCTGAAAATGAGCTTCTCTCCCAACAAACTCCTTTTCTTTAGCTTCTAAGGTAACCTGCATCCTTTGTAGCTTTTCTTCTGCTTCATTTTTAGCACGATTGGCACGGTGATACAAGCTAGCCATTTCAGAATTCTCTACCCGAACCTCATGCAACTGAGCTTCCAACTTCTTATAATCTTCAAGAGAAACAATGGTTTGTACCGGTACTTCTTTTTGATATAGTGGAGCCTCAGCTAAAAATGGAAGGAAGAAAGTGTCAACCCTACCTTGTATCCAAGTAGCAAAGGGGGGATAAGTCTTAGGGTCCACCTTTCCAAATTCTTTCTTACCCTCTCTAACCTTTGTTTCCCAAACTTGAGATACTTGGATAATCAAATGCTCATTATTTTTAGCTGAAAGATACAAAGTATTTGCTATTTCTTCATCTGATGGAGGATCCTTCAGTGGATAACCAAATTTTTTTCTAGACAGCACAAGATTATGACTTATTACTCCTTTCCTACCTAATAAAGGCACACAAGGAAATTCACCACACCTCGTAATAAACTCCTTCCCCACTAAGTTTCTGCTACACCCCCAAGCTATATCATCAGATGTTAACCCCATCAATCTCCTAGCCCACTTCCAAGCTTGCTTAAGATCTTTGAACGGTCCTGACTTTGGAAGCTTCTTAGCAAACCACTCAGCGAATAATGGAGCACAATAATTTACGTACCCTTTTCTTTTCTCATTTCTGTGATGGACACCAAAGTAAAAGTCTCCCAACAGCGTAAGCACTGGGTTTTATTTAATAAAAAGGGTGATAGCCTCCAAGCTTACCCAACCCTTCTCTCTTGGGAAAAGACTTATCCCGTATACCATTAATGCTAAAAATGCACCGAATGCTAACCACTTCCCTCTCAAAGCAAACATGTGTGCTTTTGTGATTAGAAAATCCAGAGCAAATCCCTTCCCCTTACTAGCTTCCAACTCCAATTTTACTCTAAGCATACTCAAATGACAAGCACCTGCTATATCCTTGTACGGGGGAAACTTTTCAGCGGAATAATAGGCAACACCATTCTTGATAGGAATCTTCAGGATGTCAGAAATCTCTTCCATAGTAGGAGCCAAGACATAATCAGAAAACACAAATATTCTTAACTGAGGATCATAAAATTGCAACAAAGAATGAATACTATCTCTTTGATCAACAGTAGGCTTGTTCATGTACCCCAAGATCTTCCCATACCGGCTTCTGAAATCATCTGAAACCTTGTCACTCATCAAGCCCACCAGTTTCTGAATACCCTCACTTTCTGGTTGCGGGAAAGTGTAATGAGCATTCCTTTTTCTGGGTATCTCTTGGACTTCTGTCATCTGGAGAAATAATGAATACCAGAACTGGGTATAATGGATAAATGATAACCTGAAATGGAAACACAAACAGTTAATGCAAGTATGATGCGATGAAAATGTAATGAAGGCATATGATCAACAACTAGGACTGTCTGGATATTGAATACTGGACCCAAGTGACCAAGAACCAAAATCCTTTGCATAAAGCCCCATGAACAAGAACTCGGTCTCAAATAAGCCCCAAATAAGATATCAGATGACTTAAAAACTCCAGAATCCATGCAACCACATCAAGTCATAGGATTGTACTGGTAATGAGGTATGATGAGGTTAAGGGTTCCTGCAAGCCTATAAACCCCTCCCAATCTCACGGGTGTTGTTCGGGTCAAACATCACAGACTCTCTAAGCTGAATAGCAATAATACGTCCACCATTTCCAAGAAATGGCTCGTGACCAAATCAGGGAATCGGTTTGGCATTATGTACTACTCAGGAAGGTATCAGAGTGAGTCCGGGAAAAACAAGCATCCTTTATAAGTTCCCAGCTTCGAGCGCTGAAATCGAGAAAAAATAATATATTCATCCCGAAGGGTACAATACTATCGTCATACAACCAGATGCTTTAACTGAGTTCCTATAAAAGAACCAGGCCATCCTATGTGAGTCCCCAGTGGGGCCTCGAATGCGAATGGGTTTGCCACGAAATATGGTCTGCCACTGTCACCACTGGAGAGGGATGTTTCCACAAAGGTCCTCAATGATCGGTCCCTAGATGCACATAACTATCGAGGTCATGTAATTATCCAAGAAAGATTCCTGCATCAAAACATTTCCAAGACAGTCGCAAGTTTGGGTGTGGAACTCACTACTACCAACATAGCAAGATGCCATGAAGCCAAAGTGACTGTCCACTCTAAGTCCTAGGGTGCACTCGAACCCCAGTTACGAGCTCATCTCACAGTAACAGACCCCATTCCCACCAAAGAAAACCAACATAGTCCAGACAATCCAGTAATAATAAGATGCATGAAAATAAATACTGAAAACCGTAAATAAAGCTATAAATAAAAATGTAAATAAACAACAATAAAATACACATACAATAGCAAACAATTAACACCCAATAAAACAGAAACACGCAAGTTCTAGGAGAGACTCTCAAGGGGAAACCAAAGATTCTAGGTTCGATCCCCAGCAGAGTCGCCAGCTGTCGCTCCCTGCATTTCCATCCAGGTACAAACGCGTATGTGGCGCGGAAAAGGTAGAGTTGCCAGCCAAGCATTTTTATCCCGAAGGAACGGGAATGGTAATGCTGCACAAACCAGAAAAATAAAAGGAAGGACACAGTGTTAGAACAATTATGGTTCTGAACCTCTAAGTGTTTTGATGATAACAAAGCTTTTTATATTAGAAGTTCTAATGAATATATTTACTCTTGTGTAGAAGACAAACTTATTTAAGTAAAACCATACGTGCTTAGAAGATTCATTTGGTCACATACAGAAGATACTCTCAAAGGAGAATCCAGCATTAAATAAACATATTTATTGGCTGCGCATCTTTTATTTATTATCTCTGATCTCCGCTTAGAAGATGCTGGTATCCTTATTAAAGACATTAATTAAAGAATATTTTAATTAATGAACAAAGACAAGTATCTCTACTTATGGAAGGAATTTATGGTATTAAAGTCTATCCTAATTTAATTCAAGATGTCTCCAACGGCTACATTCTCAAGAACTATATAAAGGACTTCATTTGAAGAATTCAGCAACGCATCTCATCATATTCACGCAAACCAATTAAATCATATTGTGCTTATTATTGTAACTTTCACTTAGTGATACTTGCTTATCAAGAAGCATTCTAAGTTACTTCTTTATTATATTTTTGTAATAGTTATTCTATTCCTTGAGTGACTAAGTTTAGTCAGAAGACTCAAGAGGACATTGACTATAGGTCTTTGTGTGTATTCTTATTGAATAGTGGATTAAGACCTCAGTAGAGGCAAAATCACCTTGGCAGGTGGACTGGACGTAGTTTGAGTTCAAACGAACCAGGATAAATTAAACGTGTCATTAGAAGTTATTTTTAATTGTTAAAGAAAACCCAATTCCAACCCCCCTTCCTTGTGTTTTGCGCACCTTCAATTGGCATCAGAGCGCTAGGTTCTGAGTATTACACTTAACCGTGTCAGTAAAAGATCCAGATGTTAAACACATGGCAGAAACTATAATTAACAACAATGACTATCAGAATGACAAGATCAATGCTAAATCTCCAATATTCAATGGTGACAATTTTGACTACTAGAAGGATGTTCTGGAGAGTTTCTTTCTAGCTCTAGATGGAGATCTCTGGGACATGGTGACAGATGGATACATTCATCCTGTTGGAGCAGATGGTCAGAAGATTGAAAGAAAAAATATGACAGCTCAACAAAAGAAGGAATTCAGAAATCATCACAAAGCTAGGACCATACTTCTAAGTGCCATCTCTTACACAGAATATGAGAAGATCACAAACAGGGATTCAGCTAAACACATGTTTGATTCTCTGAGGATGACACATGAAGGCAACTCTCAAGTCAAGGAGACTAAAGCTCTAGCTCTCATCCAGAAGTATGAAGCTTTCAAGATGGAAGAAGATGAAACCATTGAAAAAATGTTTTCAAGGTTCCAAATCCTGGTAGCTGGACTAAAAGTTCTGGACAAAGGCTACTCAACAGCAGATCATGTGAAGAAAATCATCAGAAGTTTACCAAAAGCTTGGAGGCCCATGGTCACTGCTTTAAAGTTATCAAAAAATCTGAATGAAATTTCCTTAGAAGAACTGATCAGCTCCTTGAGAAGTCATGAGATTGAGTTAGAAGAAGATGAACCCCAGAAGAAAGGTAAGTCTGTAGCTCTTAAATCTAACAAACATGTTTCTAAAGCTTTACAGGCAGAAGAAGAAGAAAGCTCTGGATGTTCATCAGAAGAAGATGAATTATCTCTCCTATCAAGAAGAGTTCAACAACTCTGGAAGCATCGTCAGAAGAAGTTCAGAAATACCAGAAGAACAAATAATTATTCTGAATCTACATCTGGTCACAAGAAACCCAGAAGCAAAGAGGTTGTGTGCTACGAATGCAAAGAACCAGGACACTATAAAAGTGAATGTCCAAAACTTCAGAAAGAAAAACCCAGAAACAAATTCAGCAGAGAAAAGAAAAAGAGTCTCATGGCAACATGGGATGATTCTGAATCATCTGAAGCAGAGTCAGATTCTGAAGATGAACAAGCTAATATTGCATTAATGGCAAATATACCAGAAGATGATCACTCATCAGAATCAGAGTTAGAATCAGATTCAGAAGAGGTATTTTCTAAATTTTCCAGACCTCAGTTAGAAGCTAGCCTCTCAGAAATTCTTGAAAAATATCAGAAGCTTCAATTCAAATACAAAGACATTAAACAAAGTCTAGTATCTGAATTAGAAGAAGTTAGAAAACTAAAAACAGAAAACTCTGAGCTGAAAGAAAACCTCTTTGAATGTAAAAACTCTTTTGAGAAACTTAAAGCTCAGAAGAAATCTGAATTAGAAGATCTAATCGACTCTGATAATATCATAAAACAATATGATTATAGCTTTCAACAATTTCTTACTAAAAGCTTAGATAGAAGTAAGATTGCTTCTATGATCTATGGTGTTAGCAGAAATGAAAGAAGAGGCATAGGCTATGTGAAAAATAAAGAAACTCTAAAGCTAAAAAATATTGATGACATTGTCATAAATACTAATACTCCTCTAAGTTCTCATTTCACCTATGGTCATAATCATGATCTTATATACACTAGTGAGTCATCTTGTTCTACAAGTTCCGATTTAAAACCTAAAATGAATCAGAAGTTTGTAAAAACAAACAAACAAGGACCCAGAAGAATATGGGTACCCAAGGATAAAATTGTGTATGTTGCAGATGTCTTTAACAGCAAAACTGAAACACCAATCATGGTACCTGGACTCTGGATGCTCACGTCACATGACGGGAAGAAAGCATATGTTCCAAAGTCTTGAATTAAAAGATGGAGGCCACGTAGGTTTTGGAGGCAATCAAAAAGGAAGAATAATTGGCTCCGGAACTATTGGTAATGGAAATCTTCCCTCTATCTCTAATGTTCTACTTGTAGAAGGATTAATGCATAATTTATTATCCATAAGTCAATTAAGTGATAATGGCTATGACATAATCTTTAATCAAAAGTTCTGTAAAGCTGTTAGTCAGAAAGATGGAACAATCCTCTTTAGTGGAAAGAGAAAGAACAAAATTTATAAAATAAAGCTTTCAGAATTAAAAATTCAAAATGTAAAATGTCTAATGTCTGTGGAAACTGAGCAATGGGTCTGGCACAGAAGATTGGGACATGTTAATATGAGAAGATTATCTCAACTTAACAAACTCAATCTAGTCAGAGGACTTCCAAATTTGATGTTCAACTCAGAAGCTCTGTGTGAAGCATGTCAGAAAGGCAAATTTTCAAAAACTGGTTTTAAAGCTAAAAATGTTGTATCTTCCTCTAGACCATTAGAACTTCTGCACATTGACTTGTTTGGACCAGTGAAAACTGTTTCTGTCAGTGGCAAAAAGTATGGATTAGTGATCGTAGATGACTTCAGCAGATGGACATGGGTAAAGTTTCTTAGACACAAGGATGAGTCAATTGCTGTATTTTCTAACTTCTGCAAACTAGTTCAAAATGAAAAAGAATCTAAAATCTTTAAAGTCAGAAGTGATCATGGTGGAGAATTTGAAAATAAACAATTAGAATCATTTTTTAATGAAAATGGCATCTCTCATGATTTTTCTTGTCCTAGAACTCCACAACAAAATGGGGTTGTAGAACGTAAAAATAGAACATTACAAGAGATGGCCAGAACCATGATAAATGAGACTAATATGGCTAAACATTTTTGGGCAGAAGTAGTAAATACAGCATGCTATATTCAGAATAGAATCTCTATAAGACCTATTCTTGAAAAGACTCCTTATGAATTGTGGAAGAACAGAAAGCCCAACATTTCATACTTTCATCCCTTTGGATGTATTTGTTTTATCTTAAATACTCTTGATACTCTGAATAAATTTGATTCTAAGGCACAAAATTGTTATATGTTAGGATACTCTGAACGTTCTAAGGGATACAGAGTATACAATACAGAAACACGCATTGTGATAGAATCTATTCATGTCAGATTTGATGATAAGCTTGGTTCTGAAAAACCAAAGCAGAATGAATTTTCTGCAGATATAGAAGTAGAAATCTCTACAAACAGAACTTCTAAAGATCAATCATCTAAAGATCAAAACAATACAATTTCTCCAACAACATCTGAAGAACCCATCCAGAAGAAGTTATCCAGAAGCAATATTAATCACCCAGAAGATAAAATCTTGGGAAAAAAAGATGAACCAATCAGAACAAGATCTTCATTCAAAAACTCTGAAGAGACGTTAATGGGACTTGTCTCTCTGATTGAACCATCTTCTGTAGAAGAAGCTCTCTCAGAAAATGACTGGATTCTGGCTATGCAAGAAGAACTAAATCAATTCACCAGAAATGATGTGTGGGATCTAGTTCCTAGGCCCAGAGGATTCAACATCATTGGCACCAAGTGGGTATTCAGAAACAAGCTAAATGAGCAAGGAGAAGTTGTCAGAAACAAAGCAAGACTGGTTGCACAAGGTTATAGTCAACAAGAAGGAATTGACTATACAGAAACCTATGCACCAATCGCCAGGTTAGAATCAATCAGACTTCTAATATCATTTGCTGTAAATCATAATATTATTATATATCAAATGGATGTCAAAAGTGCATTTTTAAATGGTTATATTGATGAAGAAGTGTATGTACACCAACTCCCTGGTTTTGAAAATACAAAATTTCCAGAACATGTTTACAAACTCAAAAAATCATTATATGGTTTAAAACAAGCTCCCAGAGCTTGGTATGAAAGACTAAGTAATTTTCTTTTGGAAAATAAGTTCATCAGAGGGAAAGTGGATACAACTCTTTTCAGTAAAAACATTAAAAATGATCTTCTGATATGTCAAATCTATGTAGATGATATAATTTTTGGTTCTACTAAGAGTGCCTTGGGAAAGGAATTTGCTAAATCTATGCAGGCAGAATTTGAAATGAGCATGATGGGAGAACTAAAGTTCTTTCTGGGAATTCAAATAAATCAAACATCAGAAGGAACATATATCCATCAAAGCAAATATGTAAAAGAACTTCTGAAGAAATTTGACTTATCAGAAAGCACTATATCTAAAACTCCTATGCATCCTACTTGTATCTTGGAGAAAGAAGAGGTAAGTAAGAAAGTAGATCAGAAGCTCTACAGAGGTATGATTGGATCTCTTCTCTATCTAACTGCTTCTAGACCAGATATTCTATATAGTGTATGTTTATGTGCTAGATTCCAATCAGATCCTAGAGAAACGCACTTAACAACAGTTAAGAGAATCTTTAGATATCTGAAAGGTACTACTAATCTTGGTCTGTACTACAGAAGATCAGAAGAGTATAAACTTGTAGGATATTGTGACGCTGATTTTGCTGGAGACAGAACAGAAAGACAAAGTACTTCTGGAAGTTGTCAATTTCTAGGAGACAATCTAATCTCTTGGTCTAGCAAAAGACAGCCAACCATAGCATTATCAACTGCAGAAGCTGAATACATTGCAGCAGCTGGATGCAGTACTCAGATGCTCTGGATGAAAAATCAGCTTGAGGACTTCAATATCTATGAGAGTAACATTCCCATCCTCTGTGACAATACTTCTGCTATTTGTCTCTCTAAAAATCCAATTTTACATTCTAGAGCTAAACACATAGAAGTTAAACATCATTTCATTAGGGACTATACTCAGAAGGGAATTTTAATGTTAAAATTCATAGACACAAATCACCAATGGGCTGATATTTTTACAAAACCCCTTCCTGAAGATAGATTTAATTTCATACTAACTAACCTTAGCATGAAATTATGTCCAGAATGAAAATGCTTTACTTATATGTTTTTATCACCTAGAAGTTCTGATATTTATCTTCTATATGGTTATCTCAGAAGAGGCTATGCTCTAACTGTTTCACTCTTTGAACTTCTACTGGTTTTGTTTTTGCTTATAATTTTTAATATATTGGTTACCTTTTATCTTTTTCACTTGCTCTAATTCTTTTTGATTATGACAAAAAGGGGGAGAAACGTAAATGATTCTGATCCATAGCAATTTACCATAATTTGCCTCTTACATATAATTCTAATAAAACTATTTGAGTTGTTATCATGAAAAGAAACAGGTCAAGTAATCAACTCAGGGGGAGCTAAGAATCATGGAACATCTGAAAGAATTTTTCTTCTAATCAAAGGGAGTTCACTTAATTTCATTAAACTTTATTCTCTTTATTTTAAATGTTTTGTCATCATCAAAAAGGGGGAGATTGTTAGAACAATTATGGTTCTGAACCTCTAAGTGTTTTGATGATAACAAAGCTTTTTATATTAGAAGTTCTAATGAATATATTTACTCTTGTGTAGAAGACAAACTTATTTAAGTAAAACCGTACGTGCTTAGAAGATTCATTTGGTCACATACAGAAGATACTCTCAAAGGAGAATCCAACATTAAATAAACATATTTATTGGTTGCGCATCTTTTATTTATTATCTCTGATCTCCGCTTAGAAGATGCTAGTATCCTTATTAAAGACATTAATTAAAGAATATTTTAATTAATGAACAAAGACAAGTATCTCTACTTATGGAAGGAATTTATGGTATTAAAGTCTATCCTAATTTAATTCAAGATGTCTCCAACGGCTACATTCTCAAGAACTATATAAAGGACTTCATTTGAAGAATTCAGCAACGCATCTCATCATATTCACGCAAACCAATTAAATCATATTGTGCTTATTATTGTAACTTTCACTTAGTGATACTTGCTTATCAAGAAGCATTCTAAGTTACTTCTTTATTATATTTTTGTAATAGTTATTCTATTCCTTGAGTGACTAAGTTTAGTCAGAAGACTCAAGAGGACATTGACTATAGGTCTTTGTGTGTATTCTTATTGAATAGTGGATTAAGACCTCAGTAGAGGCAAAATCACCTTGGCGGGTGGATTGGACGTAGTTTGAGTTCAAACGAACCAGGATAAATTAAACGTGTCATTAGAAGTTATTTTTAATTGTTAAAGAAAACCCAATTCCAACCCCCCTTCCTTGTGTTTTGCGCACCTTCACACAGGTCCTTCGAACCAAAGAAACTGAATTCGGAAGTCGGTTACGACCTGGGAAGGTATTAGCACTCCAAGTCGTTCGCTATACCCGACGGGATACACACTTGCAAAGAAACTGTTTCAAAGGGGGAAGGAATGAAAGTTGCTGCAAAGAAAAGGAATTGAACTGGATAAGAAAAGAAAAGAATGGGGAAAATGTAGGGAAAATAAAAGAGTGCTCGAACGGGCCCTACCCCGCTGCCTACGTACCTCATCTGGACATGAGGATCAGAGTCGCCGTAGTTCTCCTAACTAGGGGTGGAAAAGATTTCTTGTGTCTTAAGGCTTGAACTGCATATGTCAATGCTCAGGTGTTGCAGGCTCAGACGACAAGTGTGTTACCATCTTGAAAAGTGACAAGTAGGAGCAAGTTCGCGTTAAGAGTGAAGGTGATGAGAAGAGAAGTCCCAAAGGAAAGACGCTTATTGTTTGTTTGTGTTTTTTATAAGTCTTTTAGTAGTGTGGCACAAGGAAGTGAACTCAATCTCTTTTCCATGGAATGTGTACTTGCTACTACATTCCAAGATGGAATAATAGAACAGGCACACCGAGTAAGGAGAATTTATCCAAGACTCGTTTCCAAGGACTAGGGCCTAAGCTCACTAACTTGTTGAAGTTATTAGGTATCTTAGTGATTACGATGAAGAATTGTTTTTTATGCTTTTCTGGATGAGGATGGTCTCATGATCAGACTTGTACATCATGCTAGACAAGCCCACACTATTCCAAGATGGAATGAATATGAGTACCCCATGGAATAAGGCTATACACTAGAGACCATTTCAAACTTTATTAAAGTGTTTTTTATGGTTTTTGTTTTGAGGTGAGAAGAGAAAGAACCAAAGGGAGCAAAAGGTAAAAAAGTCAAATGGGGAAAGAATAATACTAATGTTAACATGCTTGGATGGTCCTAGGTTAATGAGGCTTAAACTATTCTAAGAAAGAATAAGAAGAGAAAAGAAGAAGGAGAGAGGAAGAAAGCTAGAGAACAACTTAATCCTCTAAAGGAGATAAGTTGCTTCTAAAGGGGGGAAGAAAAAGGATTAAAACACAAGATGGCATAAGGCTCATCAACAATCACAATATAGAAAGTAAATTAAAAGAGTAGATGAAGATACAATGAGCCCCTGAAATGGTTAGTAGCATAAACAAATGGTTAGTAGCATAAACAAATAGCAAGACAAAAGCAAATAAAATCAAATGAGATACAAATGAACAAAAGATCATGCCAAGACATCACAAACAGAATTGAAATGTCACCCTCAAGTGTCAAAATCAAGCATACAACATAAGATGAGAAGTGGATCAATCAAATCACAACAAATCAACACAAGCTACCATGAAGGAAACAAAAGCAAACAGGAAATGGAAAAAATCATACAAGCTACACATGCTTCACACTCATCAAGACCATAAGCTTATCATCACAAGAATGAGCACAAACATCATAAAAGACCAAAGAAAGGTTCGTGCAAGTCCAAACATAAATAATATAAGAAGGGGAAGTGAAGTGAACATGTGTACAAGTGTAAGGACAAACAAACACAAACCAAATCAAGGCCTAAGCATCATGTGAAAAACCAGGGATCTAATCATGATAAAATGTGCCTAAGAAGCATGGATAAACATGGGGAAGAACATACAAACCCAAGCATAGGCATCATGGAGAGTAATTAGGCAAAGAAGGTGAGTCGACATGCATACATTTGTGAGAAACTTCAAAGACAAGTAACACAAAACCTTCCAAATCACAAACACCAATCAAAGACCAGGGATCAATCCTCATGCAAAAAGAGCTCTAAAAATCCTATAGGAGTTGGCACAAGTTCCCTCCTAGCCTAAGAACTAATCATGCTACAAGAAGAAGCAAAACCTAGGGAAATCCCATATGAAAATTCAAATCAAATTAAAAACTCAATAAAAAATTCTACAATTAAGCAAAAATGTTCATTAATCATGTGATAACATCATACTAAAAGAGCAAAGTCATAATCAAAAGTAAATTAGGTCAAAGGATCTCATGAACACAAACTAGGATTTTGAAACTTCATAATCAAGTTAAATGCCAAACATAATCAAGCATGCTTCTAAAAATCATAAGAAAAATAAAAAATAAACAACATTCTAATATGAATCAGATGCAAAAAGAACCAACTCAAAACTCAAATTGATGATCAAGATAGAAAATCCACAAGTCAGCATGCATTTAAAGTGAATTAAAAACAAATAATATAAGTGAAAATTAATTTCTACTTGGAAAATAAAAATAAATGGAAACTAAAAATTAAAGAAAATTAAAGAAAATTAAAAGAATTAATCATGAATTATTTCAGAATTTTTGGATGCATTTTAGTATTTTTTAAAATCAAAAATCAAACTAAAAATAAAAAAAAAATAAAAATAGAAGGCAATGGATGAGGGGTGAGAATAGCAAGGAATTCAGTTCAAAACAAATGGGCCTGGAAGGGAGGGGGATGCACATAGAAAAGAAGGCCCATTGAGCGCTCAGTCAAACAAAAACAATAAAGTAGGCAGATCCAAAGGGTGGGAGCAAAAGTATTTAGATCCAATGGTCCACGCACGAAGTTAGCAAGACTAAAAGGTAATCTGATCCCACGCACCACATTCAAACTTACTAATTAAATGACATCTAAGGGTTGTGTTTTAATCTGGACTAAACACTAATTAATTAAATTAATAAAAAAATTATACTAATTAATCACGATCCAAGGGCTGAGATTCAAACTGGAAATATTAAACCTGATCAAACCCTAATTATGAACCCTACCGGCCGGAGAAGCGCCGGTCATCTTCTCCGGCCAACCAAAACTTGCAAAAACCCCAAACCTCCACCAAAACATGAAAACCATATATCAAAACAATCCTCAGATCATGCAGATCACAAATCAATCATCAAAATCCACATAGATTCCATGAATCAAGCAAATCGAAACAAATAAATTTTCATGTCAAACTTTCAGATCCAGATATCTCACTCAATAATCCATCATTTTCAATTCTAATTAGTGTAGTGTACTCAGGGAAACATGTAGATGACAATGCATACCTCAAAAAAAAATCCAGAGAGATAAATTTATGAGCTTACCTAAACTTGCAACTCCTCAAATACACTAAGAAATCCTTCAATAAGGTGCAGATCCACTTGATTTAATTTCCTCTTGCAAAATAAATGCAAGATGGAGCTTGAAGAGGCTTGAATTTGAAAACCTGAATCCTCTTGCTCTGAATTGCAACCTTGTGATTCTTCAGTTTCAGCTTAAATCAATGGATGAAATGAGATCCTTGAAGCTCAAGGATGAATACTGAGGAAAGAGATTGGAGAATGAGAACCTGGAGAGAGAGATTCGAAGGCTTTTGTTTTTGTGCATGAAAATGTAAAAGTAAGAAATGAGAGAGGATGACCTTCTAAATTTGTGATGAGATGCTTATATATGATGAGCTTTTAACACTGATTAGGGTTTTATGGTGAGTGGTGGCAGGAATTGTGTGATAGGGATCCTTTTGCAAAATTGCAAGAAAGTGGTGATGAGGTGAATTGCTCATGCATTGGCTTGCCCATGTGCACATGCTGACTCCATTTCATCCCTTGATTATCCCTAAATCAATCTTGGCCATTGGATATAAGTCAATCATACTTTCCTCATGATTTTGCAAAAATGCATTTTAAGAAATATCCTTTAATCCATGCACGAATTTGTTGAATTTTCTTGAGCCAAATGACTTTCATGCAATGCAATAGGATACCATGACCTCATTTTGCTCACTGATCAGCTTGGAAATGAATTACATGAGTTTTTGCAAATGGTAGAAACTTGGAAATATTGTAAAACCCTAAAAATGTCCAAACTTCTAATGACCATAACTTGAGTTCTACACATGCTATGGATGAGTTCTTGTACGTTTTGAAAATGGGAGAGCACACCCTACAACTTTCATGTTCAAGGAAATTCCATTTGAAGTCATCTTGGCCATGTAAGAATCACTTGAATATTAGGGCAAAATATACCAAAAATAGTAAGTTTCCATTACAAGTTACATGCCAAAAATGGAAAGTCCTTTAAAACCTCTTGATTCTTGATCTTTGACTTTGCCAAACCTCTTATTTGACCTTAAGGACATCCCTTGGCTTGAAAAATGGGATTGGAACCATTGCATTGTCACAATTGACTTTTCAAATAATCATTTTGACCAATTTCTTCTTATGCAAGCAACTGATGAAATGGCTGCCTTCCACAATGAAGTTTCTCACCAAATTTCATCCATAGCATTCACATATCATATAAAGGACTTTGCCCACATGAAATTTCCAAAGTCACAAAGAATCCATGCTTGAAAGTGAAACCCTAATTTGGAGACCATTTGTGTAGGAACTTGCCCTTCCTTGGATCATCTGATAATCTCCCATCCTTCTGGGCTCTTGTAAAGGATCTTGAGCTTGTAAATACCATGTAGACACTCCATGGGACTTGGACAAGGCCACTTGACTTCTTGCTTTGACTTGTAAGGCTTCAAATACACCAATGATTGATCATATGCCCAATGCTAGAACATGAGAATGTTATGCTTCATTTTTCTATGCAAAGATGCTAAGGACAATGAAATGCTTATGATGATTATGATATATGATGATTCTAAAGAGAAGAGGGAAAATTTAGGGTGTTACAGACATGTCCTTAGAAAAGTATTTGCCTTCACTTCCTTGTGCCACACTCATAAAACTCTAAAAAGCACAAATAAACAATAAGCGTCTCTCCTTCGGGACTTCTCTTCTCATTAACAAAAATCCACTTCTTTGATGTTTTGTCATACCAACATCTTGTGATCCAATATGCCTTCCTGAAACACTATAATTTTGACATCATTAAAACACCAAATTGTAACACCCTAATTTTTGCCCTATGTTTTCTTCTCACTTCATTTGCATCTTGCATACAAATAAGATCACATTGGTTGCTCGGTTCTTCTTGGGTGTAGGTTTGTGTCTCACAGAGGATCACCGTTGCTTTTAATTGCTTTATTTGTTTATTTTTACCAACCATTAATTAAAATCAAAAATATATTTTGTTTCCTTTCACTAATATTTTCAGGAAGAGGAATAATTGAAAATGCCAAAAATAGTTGTCATGCCGCTCGAGTAAAATTTCATAGCAAAGGTCGAAGTTGATCCGCAAGTAATTCAAATGTATCAGATCAAGGATTTCCCAAGTTAGTTGATTCAGTCAAGGAATTCCAAGGTTTATGTGTTCATTTCCATGCCTTCTTCGACGTACAAAAGAATCGGGCCACAACAATCAAGCAATCATGTTTGAACAAAAAATTCAAATTTATGATTTGTTAAATGGTAAACCTTTTCCAATGTATTTTGGTTAACCGGTTAGCCAGTGTGAAATTTAAATTTTTCATTCAAATTCAGCACCCTTGGATCATTGATCTTAATTGGAATATTCTAGATCCATTTCCCTCTGATTTCTCTACATCACTTTGATCTTTTCCTACCATAAACCCTCACTAATCACCAATCTTTTCCATTTCCCACCAAATTTTCAATTACCAAGCCTAATTTTAATTACCAAAGCAAGCTCCATTTCAACAAATTCCCATACCTAAAGTCCTTAAATAGAACTCTAATTTCATTGATTCAACAAGCTTTAGAGAGCCAATAAATATCTTGCAAAATACACCCCCAAAACCAAAATTTCACCAAATCTCTTTTTCTTTCTTTTGAAGTTATCAAGAATTCACATTGAATGCTTGATTAACTTGAGCTAAACCTGCATACTATTCTTTTCTTGGTCCAATTTGAAGAAGTTCATTTGGTAATTCACTATTTCCATAAACCCATCTACATCATCAACATTCAAGATGTAGATCTTTAGTGCCTTTAATTCTAGATCATTTGATTCTTAATTGTTGTTTTATTGCAGGGATTTCACTTTATTTTGGTTTTAAAATTCGTGCAAATTCAGATCATGATCATCAAGTGTTTGAAAAAAGGTTTTGAAGATGGAACATGCTGAATTTCAACATTTTTTCTGTTATTGGTTTAGTGTTAACCTGTTAACCGTTTTCAGTGTATTTTGGTTAACCGGTTAACTAGTGTAAAAAATGGCATAGGTTTTGAAAATTGGTTGCATTAACGGGTTAACCATTTCCAGTGCATTTTGGTTAACCGGTTAACACAAGTCAGAGGCTGTTTTTGGATTATTTTAAGCTTCTTTTTGGTTCCTTTTTCTTCTTCTTTTTCCTCCATTTTATTTTTACCTTAGGAAGTACTTTTAATAGTGATTTCTCCTTAATTTCAATGAACTTTAGGTGTATATTAAAGTAGTTAATGTTCATTAATTCAAAAATACCTTTAAGTGAATTATTTAATTCATTTAAGGTACTTTATATTAGTGATATATTTTCATGCTTGAATCCACAAAGATGAGTTATTGAACTTAAGGATGGAAGAATACCATAAGTGTGACTCAATTTGGTATTCATCTTTAGTTTTGTGCGGTATTGCATTCGGATAGCAATTTACATATCATTTATCTCGCATGCATTAGCACTAACATTGTTCACCTTAATTGGTGATGGTCGGCCTCATTTGTAGGATAATTACTATGTAAATTACTCGGCGATTTCTTAACATAGACCTAAATGTATCCCTAATTTAGAATAAAAATCTAATTGGATACTTGCACTTTCGACCGGACCTCTTGTTGGTCGCGTAATCCCAAAGTGTTTGATCATATTGCATTAAGAATCAAGTCTTATGAATAATTGGTGCATAGGTGCTTTAGGTCTCCCAATCGCCTTTCAAATTTCATTGAATTTGATTCAGTTGCCTTGATTAATTGCTATAGTGTAAGATACTAAGCGGACCCGGCTGCCTTTCGATTTTGGTTTCTCTTTTGGTTATGGTTGATTAAGTTCACCATGCCATTATAATGTAAATATTATTATACTATTACTACTATTGATATTTTAGATTCTTGCAGTTTAAGTGCTTTTGCTACTAACATTTAATTTCTTGCACCTTTATTGCTTTTATTTTATAATGACTTATTATGCTTTATTTATCCATTATCATGTTTATACTTCTTGCTCTTATTTTTGTTGTGTTGATTTTCCTTTTGTCCATTTGGACACAAAAATATTAATAAAGGATTAAATCTCTAAAAATATTATGACTTTAATCTTTGGACTATTGGTTACTATCCTTGGCATTGGAATGGAGTTTTGGACTTAGATTTTAGGACACCTCTCCTTTGCTTTGATCTTCATGAAGTTGATACTTGCCTTTATTTGGCAATTTGATAGCTTATAAGGATGGAACTCTTATGCTCGTATTTGGAAGTACCATCAAGTTTGGTTAGATCTTTCTTCCTTTATCTACTTATTTTATTTTTTAGGATAGTCCCTTCATCTCCACCCCTTCTTTAATTTTCAAAATCTTCTCTCTTTTTCAAAGGATTCTTGTTTTTTTTTTCCAAAAATCTTCACTTCTTTAATAAATAAAACCTTGACTTTTGTCAAGTGGATTTTACTAATTTATTTTCTTTTAAAACCAATGAATCTAATCATCTTGACTTTAATTCAAAAAAATAAAAAGAATCAAACTCATTCAAGTTGTTTTGTGTCTTTGTGCACTTTTGTTTGTTTTCTTTAAAAAGTGTCGATTATGAGTCATTATTATTTAATCGGGTGCAAGTCTCTCAATCTCCATGGTTGTAGTTTGCGGTAATTGAGTCTCCTGTCATTCGTGGAGTTTTAGTGGCATACTCTTTGAATTTATCCGAGTTGGCGCCCTTCCCATAATGATGTATGAGTCCATTCATTCATTCTCATGGTAGATTTGTTTGGCTATCCACTTGAAAATGTCAAATTCTCTTCACTTAATAAAATTAATCAAACCAACCCTTTTCACCATTTGTACCACGAGCTACGTGGTTTTGATCTCGCATTTCACTTTGTGGGTACGTAGGCATGAGGTGGTAAACCTCTCCAAACACAAAAATATTAAAAATAATTATTTTCTCATCCCTCCATTCTCTTTTAACAAACCTTTTTCAAACCAAAAGCAGTAAATATTTCAAAGGGCTCCCGTGGAGTACCACATACATTTTTGGTGCCTAAAACCTTCCCATTGTGTAACATATCCCCTTACTCGGTTCTTTGCTTGTTTCTTTTAGCTCTTTTTGCTTTTAGATTCATTAGGATTTATTCGCTCTTTTTTCCTTTTCCTCTTGGAATAAAATAAAAGTGCGGTGGCGACTCTGTTTACTTTGAATTAAGTTAAATAATAGCTTAAAGTCATGATTTTACTGTCACAGAAAATTGACGACTATGCTAGGAAGTAATCTCTAAGTGGATTTGGCCTACTTTGATTTATTTACTGCTTTGGTTTGATTTTTTTTGTTATTTCTTTGTTCTATTTCGGTTTTGGTGATCCTCTATGAGTGAGATAGATTCTAACCCGAATCTGAGTTGAACTTATGATAGGATGGCAATATTCGAAGTGATACGCGATGGAGTAGTCCAAAGCTATATCAATTCGATAATCTCCACTCGGTTAGGCTATCTTGGATTATGAATGTCATGATGAGTAATCGTACGTGGCATTATTTTCCGACCTTGAGCTGATCATACTGAGGACCGTAGAACCCTTAACCCATCCAAGCCAATTTAGGAACGTAGTGCGGAAATATCTGGGTGTAAACATAAGGTGGTTGTCACGCGATACTACACTCAGATGAGGTTTGTTTTAAGAATGTTATTGGTTGGGGAGTAATCCAACGTACCGATAATATTCTAAAGATGATTGTTAACTTCGAGTACCTTTGTTAGCACCCTTTTGGTATTCTTCAGGTACAATGAAGACAAAACCTTAGTACTTACATGTATGGGAGGTGTTCTGTTACCTTGACTTCATGCTCGTGACTCGGAACCTAAGGTCGTGTGCCTTCTTTGATCTTGTTTGTGGTTGTTGCATACATGCACTCATGCATTCATGAGCATTGTTCTTGAGATTTCAAGGGACTTATAGGTATTCTTGCAATATTTCAGATTGTAACACCCCAAATTTTCCCTCTCCTCTTTATCATCATCAAATCATAAGCATAGCATTAGGATATCATTTTTTAGCATCTGGCATAGAAAAATGAGGCATAATAATCACATGTTCTAGCATAAGGCATATGATCAGTTTTTAGACAATTCAGGATTTTAAAGCCAAGTCATTGGCCAGGTAGCTTTGCAAGAAGCTCCTAAGGTTTTCTCATATCTTGAACAAGCCCAAGGTCATCTTTAAAAGCTCAAAAGAGAGAAGTTTCATCAGAAGTTCAAAATGCAATTTTCTCCTAGGTGAGGGAAATCCTGATTAGGGTTTTCGACCAGATCCTCATATCCTCTTAGCCTTGACCAATTCTTGTGGTCAAAGGCTCTCATATGATCTACATGGCGTATGTATGAAGTTCGAGGAAAAAATTCACTAAAGAAGTAAAGAATTTGTCCAGTTACTTGAAAATGAAGCAAGAAAGTTAACCTTGAGGTCAAAAAGTCAACAGTAAGATTTCAGGGTTTTTAATCAGGATCATCAATTTTTGGAGGTCATATTATGTCAAGGAATAGGTTAGTCGAGCTTAAATGTCAAAAATCGGGAATATGCAAAAAGTTGCTAAATGTGGAAATTTAGAAGTTTCCATTATTGGAAATATTTGTCCCTAAACTTCGAGCTATTATTTCATGTGCAAAAAAGCTCCGAATGATTTTCCAGTGAACACGAAAGTTGTAGATGACGATTTTCCCTTTCCGAAAAGTCCAAGAACACCCTCATAGCCTTCCTAGAACTCAAGTTATGATTCTTAGAAGTTTTGAGGCATTTTAGGGTTTTCTGAGACACTTGTCAAAATACCATTGATTTCCCTTATTTTTATGTCATATTTCATAGATTCTTTTTTTGGCTACACATTCTATATGCCCACCCTATGTGTTCACGCAGTCCATGCATGTGTATGAAATTTAGAGGTTGATTTTATGTTATGGGATTTTATTGAAAAAGAAGAAAGTTGAAAAAGAGTAGTACAAAGGTGGTAGTCAGTCAGCACATGCAGGAGGGATACACGTTTTCCCCTTACATTGAGGTCACACACCCATCACTCAAACACGCACACAACATGCCCCAAGCCAGATAAATCTCGTGTGAAGGTTTCCCATGTACCTCATGATAGCAAGCATCCCACACTGTTTGATCATTTCCTTGGCTCATCACGTGATCATCACGATGACAACCCATCCAGATCACCCTAACACTCCTATGCCCTCATGCATGTGATAAAATATGCAAAAACAAATGGAAGGCTGAAAGGGGAGTGTCACGTTGTGCTTGCTGTGATTTTGGAGAAAATGAATAACAAACTGTTAAACATTTTTTGCTCACGATTTTGAGGGAGATTGAATCCTCCTTTTCATTTTCATTTCAAACACATCATCATATTACTCCCTAAGTTGGAAGATCATTGGGGTTTTGTTGATCATTTGAGGATCAACATTTGTGTTCGGCTTCCTCTCATTCTTCTCTAGAATCAAAGCCTACAACCTTTATTTGGCTCTCAAGCAACTTCAAGAAGCATAAGGAGTCTCGGGATCTCTTTAGATCTTTTTAAACCTCAAGAAGAGCTCAATATCAGGTTTGAGCATCATCTTGTTTTACTGTGATTTTGAGTTGTTTTTACTAGTTTCGTGATGAGCATGCTTGATATATTTTGTCTGAAACCTTTGCGAGCTACTAGAGTAGTTATTTGTGGATTTGCAGTTTTGATGATGAACTTTGTTTTGTGCGATTCACATTGGTTATTGATTGTATGTGATTTCTATTAATGGATTTGGTATCCTTATAGTATTAGCTTTCGATTGATGCCTGTTTGGTTAAATTCTGGAATTTTTGTTCATGAGTGTTCATCGGAGATAACCGGAGAAGGAGACTGGAGTTCCTCCTGCCGGTTGCACTGTTGCATTGCAGTTTGATGCCTCTAATGAAGCACGTGAGGTGCTCATGGCTTTGTATTTCCAGTTCATTCGTTTTACGTGTTGGTGTGTGATAGCTTGTGTGCACCTTAGATCTAGACCCTTGGATTGGTAGACTTGTTAAGGTAACTTTTGATCTCGTGCGTGGATTTGTTCTCTCTGTTTGGAACCGCTAGATTGGTGTACTTTTTCCATATGACTTGATCTGGAGGGTTGTTTGCTCTAACTATATTTTCGTTGACTGCGCATGTTGTTGCTCCCACCAAATGACACCTGGTCAGAAGGGGTACAGACACGAACGGTCGGCGAAAGAGAAAGAAATGAAAAGAGACGCCAGCTAGGCATTTTTATCCCGAAGGAAGGGTAATGCTGCATAAACGTAAAGAGATAAGGATAAGACGGTCGCGAACCAGAGAAACTGAGAAAGGGGGTTGGTTAAAACCTGGGAAGGTATTAGCACCCATATTGTCCGCCGTACTCGACGGGATCCACGCTTGAAAAATGTGTGTTTTAAAGGGGTAGTGTCAGTGCTATTTGTGTGCAAAAGCTGGAAAAGAATGCAAGTGCCAGTGCAAAAGAAGTGTGATGTGGGATAAAAGAGTGTCAGTGTAAAGAAAGAGTGCAAAGCTCAAGACTATGAGGCTTAAAGAATAACTGGAAGAGGGGGAATATACAGAGACTTTTGTTCGATAACTGTTAAGTTATGCCTATGTATCCTCTCGTGTAATGAGGAAGTCAGAACACAGTAGTTCGACTCAAAGAGACTGAAAGGTAAATTGACTGATGAACTGCTTACTTGTCTATGCTCAAGTGTATGACCTGTATGGCTCAGGTGCAAACTGTCTTGCATTAGACGGAAGAAGCGAGTTCTCGTTTGTGAGTGAATGAGGTGAGAAAAGAATCCTGAAGGAGACGATTATTGTTTGTTTTTTGTGTTTTCAATCTTTTATTGATTTTTGGAGTTTGTCATAATAAAATGAGCTTAAGCCTAAACCAAGGGTTAGTAAACTCATCACATCCTCCCTATGATTAGGGGTAATGATAATACCTTAAGTATGAGGTAAACACCTCACACTTAATCACCATGATGTAGGATTAAGATCATTAACCTACTTGTAATTATTCATATTTTTTTGTTGTTTTTGTTTAGTGTTAAGTAATGAGTTTAAGCCATAATCAAGGATTTAATGGACCCATTACACCATCCTAATAGAAGGATAATAGATGAAAACATTTAAGCTAAGGAAGGCTCCTCAACTTAATCCATGATTAGGGATTAACCTCATGACAAAACAAAACCTTTATTTAATGGATTTTAATTAATGATAAGATGAAGAAATGGATTTTATGATTTGTAAGACAACTTGAGGGGGACTTGTCCATTAACACTAGGGTTAGTCCATCTTAACTAGTTAAGGAAGAATTAGAACCCTAATGCAAGGCCCAAGTTACAAGCTTGATGTCTTAGTGATTATTAAGTGGATTGATTAAAGGAATTAAACACATTAAGGGTTTAATACTTAGGATTAAAGTTATACACTTCATCCTAATAGAAGGATACAGGCATAACCTTAATCACAAGGCCTTAAAACCTTTAGGGTTTAGTCCTTTATTATGAGATGAGAAGAGAAGACCCAAAGATGACACAAAGGTAAAAGCTAAATGGGGGACTAATCAAACCCTAATTTTATCATGCTTGGTTGTTCCTAGGGTTAATGAGGCTTGCAAAAGATCTTCAGGAGAAAAGCCACCAGGAATGAAGCAAATGAAAGGAGAAAGAAACAAAGAGAAGCAAAACAACTTGCTTCACTTAAGAAGACAAGTTGCCTGAAGGAAGAAAGAGGAGAGGGCATGAATGAGAAATCTCACTCAAAGGCAAGATAAAATGCAGCAATGATGCAAGAGAGGGATGAGAAGATATTGTGAGAGGTGAAGGCAAATTCACTTCTCAAAACAACTTACCACCTGAAAAGTTAGCAAAGGAAATGAAATGCAATGCAAATAGGATGAAATGTCATGATGCAAACCAAAGTCAGAAGCATAAACATGATTTCAATGATGCTAAGAGATGATGCAAACATATGTCAAGAGATGAGAATGATCATACAAGCATGAAGATGCAAATGAAACATGATTTGAACCATAAGGATTCATGAATGTTTATGAAATGAAATGAACATATAACATGGCAAAGGAATGATGCAATGATCAAACATGATGCTAGTATGTCCTAAGATGTATTATATGTCATGAGGATGCACAAAATGTCATGGAAAGCTCTTGAATGCAAGTAAGTGAGAGATGGATGCAAAGGAAGGCACAAATTAGGGTTTATGCACAACATGTAACAACAAATTCAAAACCAGAAGCAAATGACATGAAAAAATATTGAAAATGGGATCAAAGGAACCCTAAACCTACACAATTTCACTGCCCAAAGGGGGAGACCTAAATCTAAACCTAATGGGAGTTAAGATTTTTCTAAGTCAACTAGGGTTTCAAAGTTTCTCACAATGAAAAATGCAAGACAAATTGAAAATGCAAGATGAATCCAAACCAATTTTACACTAAAAACTACATGTTATGAAGGATGCAACGCAAGAAGAACCACTATAAAACTCCTCATGGTTAGGCAGAATGGATTTTTCCAAGTTTGAACAAAAATATTGCCTTTAAACAAATTTAATTCCAATAAAAAATGTCAAAATGCATCAAGGACCAAAAAGAAATTTGTTTTGAGAGTTTGGTAATGCTCCTAAATGATTTAAAATGCAATGTGAATTTTTTGGTGATTTTTAAATACCTAAATGCATTTTTAATTAATTAATTTTCATTAATTAATTAAAAATAAACATTAAAATGATTTAAAAATGATTTAAAATGCAAAAATTAAAAATAAAAATATTTTTGGGTTCTGAAAATTAATGAAATGTTTGACAAAAATTTTCATAATTTTTTAAAGTGTTTTCATATTTTTTAAATAAATGAAATAAAAATGAAATTATGGAGAAGTCAACAGATCCTGAGGCTCACATTCAAATGGATTTGGAGGGAGTTGACCCGCGCCAGATCCTAGGGCTATTATTCAAACTGACTGGATTTAAGTTAAACCTAATTAATTAAATCTAATTATAGGATTAGGGTTTTAATGATGGATCTGGGCCACGCATTCGCGCGCGGGTCAACCCATGTCAACAGGATCTATGGCTCACATTCAAACTGAGCCCTAATCACAATCAATGCACTAATGACTTTCAGGTGGCCGGAAATGACCTCCGGTCATCTTCTCCGGCCACACCTCCCCTGAGATTTTGCTATCTCTCTCCCCAAGCTTCTAAAACTTAATCTCTCTGCCCAGAATCCAACCCCATACATCACTCAACAAGAATCATTCACTAAAACAAATTTATTTCACATATTCAAGCTGAATCGAAGCAAACTAGTTCTAGGTCAAAAAAATTTAGAGAGCTCATACATGCTTAATACTTTACTATTTTCAAAATCAATCACATCAGCATTATCAATGAATCATGGAGAATCAATTAGTAACTTAAAAACACGTTTCTGGAAAAATTGTTCTTGAGCTCACCTGAACTGGAGCTTTGATCTTTGGAGCTTTCTGGCTGCTTCTTTGGTCCAAAATGCCTTTAATGAACCCCCTGAGAAGTTTGCAATGCTTGTTTGGAATTTCTTATGGCTGGTTTAAGAGATTGATGATGTTCTGACCAAGGGGAGTGAAAAATCGTATTTCTGTTTGGGAGGGTTTCAGGATGTTTTAATGGGTCAGGGATGATCAGTGAAGCATTTTGAGATGAATGGTGGAAGAAATTTGAAGAATGAATGGCTGAGTTATGGGATTCGATAGAAAATGCAAAAGGAGGGATTTTTGTGAACTCTAGCAATGCTGTGTATTCAGGCTTTCTTCTTGGTGCTTTTAGTCTCTTTTAGTCCACATATCAAGCTGTGATAGGGCAGAGAGTTGTTGGTGGCACAGCTTGATTGGTATGGTCCATTTTGCCAAAAGTCAATGTGACTTGTCCTTTGAGGTATGGGTCATGACAGGCTGGTTTAGAGGCATGACTTGGTTCAGCTGTGATCAAGGAGAACCATGGAAATGAATTTTAGGCCAATTGTCAAGTGGATCAAAGCTTATGTGTGGTTTTGCAATTTTGTGATCTTTTGGCCCTTTTGAAGTTTCTTAATGCACAAGTCATGAAACTTGGAGATTCTTTGGTGCATTCTGATTTTTAGGTCATGGTTTATGTTTATGTAATACATAGAAGTCCATTTGAAGTCATATTTTGCCTTGGCATGAGGTTTTGCAACTTTCCCTCTTTGGTACAAAAGTGAAAATTAAGTGATTTTGCCCAACTTTGACAAGCCATAACTTTTGATCCATAATGAATTAGAATGAGTTCTTGTACTTTTTGAAAAGGGAATGATCCAATCTACAACTTTCATGACCAAAGTTTTCTCATTTGAAGCATTTTTGAATCAAAAAGAGGAGGTTGAACAACTTTCCCAAAATGGCAAGTTTACATTATAAGTCACTTTCCCAAAAAGGCAACTTTGCAAATGGCTTGAAATCCCTCAATTTTGTGAACTTATAACATCTTATATGATCAAATAAAGATCATACACATTCAAAATGATGGAGAACACCCTTTGGTTGGGTCACTAGGGGTCTCAGATGCCCTGATTTTGCACTGACTTGCTCAAGAAGTCATCTCTTGACCAGATGCCTTCCCCATTGAATTTATTCATGAAAATTGATATGCATGATCCTTATAACATATAGAGACCAATAGAAACAATAATGACCAAAAAATTTGGAGTTATGGTCTCTGAAACCAAAACCCTAATTTCAGGTCATCTGTGCAGTTAAACCTGGCTCTGCTTCCATGCCTTTCTCAGTTCTTGTGATTCTTTGACTTCTTTGATCTTGAAAGGATATAATATGATTCTAGAACATACATGGACCCTCTTGAGGTGATTGAAGACCTTTGAAGTGGCTCAAATGGCTTAGGGATGGTTCAGATCACAAACCCTAGATGCAGATGACTCTGAATCAATGCAGTGAATCAAAAAAAGTGGTATGAGATGCTATGATTGAATTTATGCAAATGAGAAGATCACAAGCCATGGTGTGAATGGGTGAGGGAAAATTTGGGGTGTTTACAGCTGCCCCTATTCAAACATAAGTTAGCTGTGCAGGATGTAAGCAACGACTTAACAGGCAAACAAGATAACTTGTGGTTGAATACCAAAGATAGTCTGAAATTTGCACTCACAGAATGAAGAAGAAAAGGGATATAGATTGTAAAAGAAAATAAAGTATAATTATAAAGTGCGGGCGACGGAGGACGACCGTCGAGGAGAGGACGACTGTTGGGGATAAAGCAATGGCGGGGACGGCCGACATGCTGGGGAAGATGCGGGAAATAAAGCAATGACGGGGACGACCGACAAGCTGGGGATGAAGGAGATTATGATGGGGACGGCCATCAAGTAATGTTACAAGATTCTCTAGGGATTAAAGGTAAATGATGGGGACGACCATCGGGTTGAAGAAATAAATGACGAGGAACGGTCATCAAAGGTGAAGGATGATCACCTAGCAGGGGACGGCTGCTCTGTTGGGGATGAGGATGAGGGACGGTCATCCAAGGGGAAGGACAATCACCTAGCAAGGTACGGTTGCCAAAACGTATCATGACATAGGACGAATGCCGTATAAAAGTGGTCGACGATGGGGACGGCCATCGGATAAGCATGATGAAGGACGATCATCAACAGGTGAAGGATGATCACCTAGCAGGGTACGGCTGCTCTAAGGGTTTATCATGACATAGGACGAATGTCAGATAACAGAATCAACAATGGGGACGGCCATCGGATAAAATGATGAAGGACGATCATCGAGATTTGAAGGACGATCACCTAGCAGGGTACGGCTGCTCTGAGGGTTTATCATGACATAGGACGAATGTCAGATAGAAAAGGTAATAAATCAATGGGGTTTGCTGAGGATTCTTCTGGGGAAAGGTAGACACGGACGAGTGTCTACATTCCAGAGACGAAGATATAAGTGTTTGACACTATGTATAGATTAAAGATGCGGACGAGCGTCCTTAAGATTATGATACGGACGAGTATCAGTAGAAACAAACGCTTGACGCATGTTCAGAGATGATGATACGGACGAGTACCAACTAGTTAACAACGAACGCGGACAAGTGTCGAATCTGAAGGGTTTTAAGTGGTATATACAAGATACGGACGAATATCTGTATGAGTGACGGGTGAGACACATACGAGTGTTTCAACTTTCGGGGGAGGGCATGACACAGACATGTATCGGAAAACGTGTATTATAAACAAGCATTTGAATTACAAAGTGTTTAGATGACTATGCTGGGGAGGGTGACACGGACGGGTGTCAAGGAATTGTACATATATGTACACATGTGTTTGTGAGTGCAAAGGGGACGCTTTGGCTTTCCACTGGGGATATGGCACAGACGAGTGCCCTAGGGTATGTATCTGTATTCGTGAGTGTAAGGCAAATGCTTTGGCTCTCTGGTGGGGAATTGGGAAATATTCTGCATATCGTTGATGGATTGTCAGCATTTACAAGTGTTCAGACTCAGAACATGGCTTACGATTCATGCAATATGTTTGATTTTTGTCGTAATGCTCCGTATTAGACGAAATGCTACGCTCCGTGGGAAAAATATGATGCGAATGCTATGATTATGCAAAGATACCGATCCGGGATCCGAATCCCGTTGCTGCAGAAGTCACCGGCTGATTTGATCGAAGTGGAATATCCCAGTTGGGGATGAGATCATTTGTAGATCTAGCATATTTGACTCTGCATGGGGAAGTAGATTGCTGATAGAACTATCTTGATAATGAGGGACCCAGCTGGGGTTTGTAGAAACTCTCGTCACTCTGTTGTGGGATCTTCAGGCGTTTATCTTATGGATAGAGATTGAAACCTTGTGGGGAGATGGTTCCCCGTCTAGTACTTGGTTGTGGAAGAAGAAAGATCACTGAAAGATCTTCCTAGAGATTTCTGCGGGGATCCTGCCGAGGATGATACTTGATAACTCAGCTGGGGGATATGAGCACATCCTGGTACATGCTCTGAAGGAAATGTTGGAAAAGTGATGCCTGGCAACTTTGATGGGGAGAAAGCATCTCTGGTGCTGTTTGGAAGGCATGCTGAGGAAATAATGGTTTGGGCAGCCTACTGGGAAGAAGCTTTCATTCCCCATGTTGTGCTTCGAACACCTGCAATCCTGTATGACAAAGAAACGTACAAGTTTCCCGAGGTATCCCTTACTGGATTCCGTCATAGGAGTTTAGACACTCCCGGGAGCAAATATATTTCCTGTAAGCACGTATTTTTAGAAGGGAAACATCTGTATTTATGCAATCAATATCTCAAGGACATCGGACATTTTGCAAATGAAAAATAAAATGTATGAGACAAGATATGACTGAAAATCTGATTTTATTAATTTGTGTGCCCTGAATTGGCAAGATACAGTCAGAGAAACAGATCCCCTAAAATGAGGAAATTGTTACAAATTGAGAAACAAAAAACAGTGGCAATGTTGGTGAAGTTTCAAGGAGCTTTCCCTTTTGTTATGACTTGTATGACATTGACGTTTTTCTCATCTTGCTTTCTGAAGAAGGCTGATTCTGACTGATGCTCGAACCTTTCGAAGCTTGCCATGTTGTAAGTGATACAGACGAATTCAGAATGCAGTTGTCCGCTTATTCCCTTATTTTGCGTGGATCGCCCTTTCGGGTTTTCAATCCACCGGGATACCCATTTTGGCCTGAGTTGTCCAATGCGGCTTTTCAACTCAGCAGGTGTACATTTTTTATTTATTTTCCCTTATTTTTTGCCCGAGTCTTTTATTCTGTTTTTGACTCGCCGGGATGCCCTATTTTTGCTTGGACTTACATTCTGTTTTTATGTCCAGCGGGTCATTTATGCGAAGTATTTTTTAACTGCATCTGAATTCACAGGAGACAGGAAGTCTTCACCATCCATAGTACTGAGCATCAGTGCTCCACCAGAGAAAACTTTCTTTACTATGAACGGACCATCATAATTCGGAGTCCACTTTCCCCTGTGGCCTGTATGAGGAGGGAGGAGTCTTTTCAGCAAAAGATCTCCTACTTGGTATTCTCGGAGCCTGACTTTCTGATCGAAGGCTTTCTTCATTCTCTTCTGATACAACTGCCCATGACAGATCGCAGCTAATCTCTTTTCTTCAATCAGATTCAGTTGTTCATACCGGGATCGGACCCATTCTGCTTCATTCAATTTAACATCCATCAACACCCGTAAAGATGGTAACTCAACTTCAACAGGTAGGACTGCCTCCATACCATAAACAAGTTGATACGGTGTTGCCCCAGTGGATGTTCTGATTGACGTACGGTACCCATGCAAGGCAAATGGCAGCATTTCATGCCAGTCTTTGTAGGTAACCACCATCTTTTGTACAATCTTCTTGATATTCTTATTAGCTACCTCAACAGTGCCATTCATCTTTGGCCTGTAAGGAGAAGAATTGTGGTGTTGGATCTTGAAGTCCCGGCACAGTTCTGCCATCATTTTGTTGTTCAAGTTAGAACCATTATCAGTAATGATTCGCTCGGGAACTCCATACCGACAAATGATGTCTCTCTTCAGAAATCGGGCTACCACTTGCCTGGTAACATTTGCATAGGAAGCTGCTTCAACCCATTTGGTAAAATAGTCAATGGCAACCAAGATGAATCTGTGGCCATTTGAAGCAGTCGGTTCAATCTTGCCAATAATGTCAATCCCCCACATGGCAAAGGGCCAAGGGGAAGACATCCCGTTCAAAGGATTGGGAGGTACATGCACTTTATCCGCATAAATATGGCATTTATGGCATTTCCTGGCATAAGCACAACAATCTGCATCCATTGTGATCCAATAATAGCCTGATCTTAACAACTTTTTAGCCATGGCATGCCCTCCTGCATGGGTACCGAAAGATCCCTCGTGCACCTCGTGCATCAACAAGTCTGCTTCTGCCTTATCAACGCATCTGAGGAGTACCATATCAAAGTTTCTCTTGTACAGGGAACCATCATTATTCAGGAAGAAACTACCGGCTAGCCTTCTTAATGTCTTCTTGTCATTGGAAGATGCCCCAGGTGGGTATGTTTGATCCTTCAAGAAGCATTTGATATCATGGAACCACGGCTTATCATCTTTAACAACATCGGCTGAGAACACATATGTTGGTCTGTCAAGTCTGGACACTGCAATCCGAGGCACAAAGTTGGTAGCTTGAACTTTGATCATGGATGAAATGGTAGCCAGAGCATCTGCGAACTGATTTTCGTCTCGTGGGATATACTCAAGTTTGACCATTGTGAAGAAAGTCAATAACCTCCTTGTATAATCCCGGTAAGGTATCAGATGATCCTGGTGGGTGTACCATTTGCCGTTGGTTTGATTAATTACCAAAGTTGAATCTCCGAACACTGTCAAAGTCTTGATCCTGAGGTCAATGGCTTCCTTAAGACCCATGATACAAGCTTCGTATTCAGCTTCGTTGTTAGTGCAGTTAAAGGTGAGCTTTGCCGAGAAAGGCATGTGAACTCCCTTAGGTGTAATGAGTACTGCACCAACACCGCGACCATTCATATTAACAGCCCCATCAAACATCATAGTCCACTCTTCTTCCGGGTCAGGCCCTTCAGTGTGAATAGGCTCTTCATGATCTTTTGCTTTTATGAACATGATGTCTTCATCGGGGAAATCAAATCTCATAGGCTGGTAATCATCAATGGGTTGCTCAGCAAGATAATCAGACAATACACTGCCTTTGATGGCCTTCTGAGAGGTGTACTGGATGTCATATTCTGTGAGGATCATTTGCCATCTTGCAACCCGTCCGGTAAGTGCTGGCTTCTCAAAAATGTACTTAACTGGATCCATCTTGGAGATCAACAAAGTAGTGTGGGTCAACATATACTGTCTCAGTCGGCGAGCAGCCCACGCTAAAGCACAGCAAGTTTTCTCTAGCAGTGAATAACGCTGTTCACAGTCAGTAAACATTTTGCTTAGGTAGTATATTGCATACTCTTTTCGACCAGACTCGTCATGCTGGCCCAGCACACACCCCATTGATTCTTATAATACTGTCAAGTACATGATTAGAGGTCTTCCTTCAACTGGAGGCATAAGGATCGGAGGTTCTTGTATGTATTCCTTGATTTTGTCAAAAGCCCTCTGGCAGTCTTCATTCCACCTGACCGTTTGTTCTTTTCTTAACAACTTAAACAAAGGTTCACAGGTTGCTGTAAGGTGAGATATGAACCTTGAAATGTAGTTCAATCTACCTAAGAAACCCTAAACTTCTTTTTCAGTCTTAGGTGCAGGCATTTCTTGAATGGCTTTGACTTTGTCAGGGTCAACTTCAATCCCTTTTTCACTTACAATAAATCCTAGCAACTTACCGGATCGCACCCCGAATGTGCATTTGTTGGGGTTTAACTTCAGTTGGTACTTCCTCAGACGCTTGAATAACTTCAACAGATTTACCAGGTGGTCTTCTTCTGTGAGGGACTTGGCAATCATGTCATCCACATAACATTCAATATCTTTGTGGATCATGTCATGGAATAATGTTACCATAGCCCGTTGATAAGTGGCACCCGCATTCTTCAGTCCGAATGGCATCACCTTATAACAGAACGTGCCCCAGGGTGTGATAAAAGTTGTCTTCTCCATGTCTTCAGGTGACATCTTGATCTGATTGTATCCTGAAAATCCATCCATGAAGGAGAACACCGAGAACTGAGTTGTATTATCAACCAATACATCAATGTGAGGTAAAGGGAAGTCATCTTTCGGACTGGCTCTGTTCAGGTCCCGGTAATCCACACACATTCTCACCTTACCGTCTTTCTTAGGCACAGGTACAATATTAGAACCCACAGAGGATAGCTAGTTACAGCAAGGAAACCGGCGTCCCACTGTTTTTGTACCTCTTCTTTAATCTTCATTGACGTATCTGGGCGAGTACGGCATAGTTTCTGTTTTACTGGCGGGCAATCTTCTCTTAGAAGCAGCTTGTGCATAACAATATCGGTGTCCAACCCTGGCATATCTTGATAAGACCAAGCAAAAAAATCCACATATTCCCGAAGCATGTCAATTAGTTGCTCTTTTACTGAATCTTGCAGGCAGGCCCCGATCTTGACTTCTTTCACTTCTTCTTCTGTACCAAGATTAACCGTTTCAATCTCCTCCTGATGAGGAGTGATAACCTTCTCCTCTTGCCTTAACAACCTGGATAGCTCTTCAGGTAGCTCATAATCTTCTTCAACCCCTTCATCGGCTTGATTGATTGGATTGTCAAAGTCATACGAAGTCATAGCTGTGTTGTTGTCGGTGCAATCTGAAAGGCACTCTCTGCAAGGGTTTATATTGGTTTATTTTAGTGATCAATTATAATCTTGTTTAGAAAAAGTGAAAAATGAAGTTGTTATTTTGAAAACATTGCCATTTTATTGTTTTGTACAAAGGTAAAAAAAATGAAAAGACAGTGAGCGAAAGAGTGAATTGTTTGCAAAAGATGTCCGATATTCATTGATATTCCATTTGCACAAAATTACAATATGGCCCTATTACAAAATGAGTCCTGACACCTTGGGCAAGATGCAGGACTTGATGCATGCTGAAAAAAAGCAGGAAATAATAATTACTCTGCAGGAGTAACCCTTATAATTTCCTGGGAAGACCAGTTAAGGATTTGGTGACCCGGGATCCTTGGACGTATCCAGCTCTCCAGGTTGAGGTCGCTTTCCACCTCGTCTTCCAAATTGTTCACAGCATTGGGGGTGAGCATTTCCCCGCTGACAAAAATGGGCTCCTTTGCAGCCTCTGATTGATCCTGTTGAGTTGGTCTGTAACCCAACCCAAATCTGTCTTCTTTCTTTTCCACGGGCAACAGCTTGCCCCAACCTTGGACAGTACCCTCTTCAACAACCTTTCGGGCTTGCTGATAAGACGTCATGGAAGTTCCCAGTACAGCATATGCTTCATTAATGTTCAGGGCCTCAAACCCCTGTCTCATGGTTTCATGGATTTCTCCATCCATCTCTATGTACTTATACGTAGCTAGATGGCTAACAAAGATGTCTTCTTCCCCACAGATGGTGATGATCTGGTCTTCCCACTCGAATTTCAGCTTCTGGTGAAGGGTAGACGTAACAGCGCCAGCGGCATGGATCGAGGGTCTACCCAACAAACAGGTGTAAGCTGGCTGAATGTCCATCACATAAAAGGTAGTTTTAAAAGTCTGCGGGCCAATCATCACAGGCAGATCAATCTCTCCAAGCACTGATCTTTTAGAGCCATCAAATGCTCTACACCAAATTACTCGGACGCAATGCCAAGCCATCATACTCCAGCTTCACCAAGGCTTTCTTTGGTAGGACATTGAGCGATGACCCAGTGTCCACCAGTACATGAGATAGAACAGCACCCTTGCATTCCAAGGTGATATGTAAAGCCTTGTTGTGGTTACGTCTCTCAGTTGTTAAGTCAGCATTGGTAAAACCCAGTCCATGACTGGTGTTGACATTTGCCACCACAGTTTCTAGCTGATTAACGGTAATCTCCTCTGGCACGTATGCTGCGTGCAGGACTTTCAATAATGCATTTCTGTGAGCTTCAGAACACATTAACAGTGATAATATGGAGATTTTTGAGGGAGTTTGATGAAGCTGATCCACCACCTTGTAATCACTTCTTTTTATGATTCTCATAAACTCTTCTACATCTTGTTCAAAAGATGTCTTCTGAGTTTCTTTGACAGTCGGCTCTTCAGGTACCACACTCTTTCCTTTCGCTTTGGCAGCAGCTTCTGCCTCGGCATTAGGTCTTTGCACTTGTGAGGCAAAAAGGCGTCCGCTTCTGGTGAAGCCTCCGCCTCCCCCAACATTATCAATTTGTGGAGAAGAGGTTGATGAATCTAGAGTGATTTTCTCCCCGTTGCAGTAGAGATCAGAGCCATAATGCCAAGGTACGACATTACTGCTTTCATAAGGAACTGGTCTCGGCACTGTGATGGTAACTGGACTGACTGCTGCAGAGGAGGGTGCTGTAATGGTGTGCGGATCGTAGTAAATTGTGACTGGTGATCTGGCAGGAGGTGCCACTGTTTGTTGTTGGAAATTGTTGCTGGGAGGAACATTTGATGGATCATAGTAGATGGTGACTGCTGAGACATCTTCATTAATTTCTGTTGGTGTTGTAGAAGATTCTGCTGATAAAATGGATGCTGATGTTGTAGAAGGAATGGTTGTTGAAATCTGACTTGTTGAAGTGATGGATGAAGCCATTGCTGATGATAATGATGAATCGGTAGGAATGATTGTTGTTGCTGTTGTAGAAGAATTGGGAATTGTTGTTAAAGGAATTGCTGGATTTATAGGCGCCGTTGTTGAGATCTGAAGGATTCCATCCTTAATAAGACCATCTATGCCACTTCTCAGATTATCACACCGGTTGACTGCAATGTTGCAATACCCACAACCGAGCTCACACCCGGGGAACACTTGGCACTCTAGAAGATGAGCTTTAATTTCGACCAAAGGTGTTCGAATTTGTGCAACACTGGTGATCAAAGTAGATGGTTTGTCTTCCTCAATGGCATTAATCCTCAGCCCGCCATGGTTACACATAGGATTCTTGTTGACATTTGGAGGAGGTGCAAAGTTGAGGGATTTAGAATCCACCAGATCTTGGACTTTCATTTGTAAGGCCCTGCATTTTTCTGTATTGTGGCCAGGTGCATTGGAGTGGAAAGCACACCTGGCGTTGACATCATAATTCCTTGGTAGATTGGAGGGATCTGGTGGTGCCAACGTCCTTAACTCAACCAAGTTAAGCTTCAGGAGTTGTGGCAATAAGGCAGCATAAGGCATAGGGATAGGGTCAATCACCCAGTTTGCCTGTGATGGTCTTTGTTGGAAGGGTCGTTGTTGTTGATTTCTATTGTTGTTGTTGTAGGTTCTTTGTGGCGGATACTGAACTTGCTGTTGATATTGTGGTTGTTGTTGTTGTTGATATGCTGATTGCTGAGGAATCGGAGCTGGAATTGTGACAGCCGCTACTGATCTGTGAACATACTGAGGTCTGCCCCTGCTGGCATGAATGGCATTTGTCTCACCGGTCCTTCGAGGTCCCACAAAAGTCTTCCTGGGATTACTAGATGAACTTGCACCATTATCAGAAATTTTGCCCATATTTAACAGACTTTCAATTCTTTCACCAGCTATGACGACATCAGCGAAGCTGGTAGAAGAAAAGGCAGCCAGCCTATCAATATATGTTCCTTGCAAAGTATTCATGAACATGTCAGCCATTTCTCTTTCCGACATTGGTGGTTGGACAGTAGCAGCATGCTGTCTCCACCTCTGGGCGTATTCTCTGAAGCTTTCTTTGGAAGACTGGGACATTCCCATCAGGAGGGTCCTATTAGGAGCCATGTCCAGGTTATATTGATATTGTCTGATGAAGGCTTCAGCTAAGTCCTTCCAGCATCTGATAGTAGCTCTGGTCAAGCGTGAATACCACTCTCTTGAAGCCCCAGTCAGACTGTCTTCAAAGTAGAACATCCACAGCTTCTCATCCATAGTATATGCTTTAAGTCTCCCCAGGAAAGACTGCAGGTGAGTTCGTGGTCAAGAGGTTCCATTGTATTTCTCAAAGCACGGGGGTTTGAATTTGTAGGGAATTCTTATCCCATCCACTAACCCCATATCCATTACATCGAAGCCCAAGGAATTTTGAGACTCCAAAGATCTCAACTTCTAAGCAATTTCATCAAACCTCCTATCGTAGACTTCGTCTCCAGCTCCCATTACAGTAAACTGCTCTTCTTGAGGATCTTCTTGCAAGATTCTGCCTGCAGCAGTGTTACCCTGCACATTCCTTGGGATGTTGACTTCCGGATCTAGATGAGGTCCAAATACTGGTGGGTTAACATGAGGCTGACCTCCCTCATTATCACTTGTTCCTCTAGTGCTAGGATGAGGTTCCTCAGGAGTTTGTCTTTCTACTAATGCCCTTAACCTTTCTTGGCTTTGTGCCAAGCCAGTCATCACAGTCATGAATTGAGCCATTTGGTTCCTCATCTCCACTCTTTCATTAGCCATGCGAGTAGGGTACCGGTGCGTACGGATGACAGGGAACACCCGGCGGCGAGCAATATTTCCTGAAGCACAGTAGAGTTAGAAACAAACATAATAATGACAAAACCTACAAAACAAAACAAAAGTTAGCATGCAATGCAATGTGCTTATTTGTTTTTCCAAGGTATCCGGCTTGGTTCTTGGTTTTGACCTTTCCAGACCTCGAGGAAGATGCTTGATGTTGTTGAGAAAAGAAACCCAATGAAAGCAAACTAATATATTACAAATGATGAACAATACATAGTTTGTTTTACAACATATGCCCCTGGAGGGTCAAAATACAACAAAAAGAAAAGTACATAAAATGGAAATGAACAACAAGCAATGAAGTCAAACATCCAATCCAAACTCATCCTCCTTAACCTCATTCAGAAGTGCCTCAGTCACTGGACCAGCTGGATGCTCTGTAATGGTCCTGATTAGGAGGTTCCTAGTGGCAATGGCAGTGGTCAGCTTCTTGTGCCTGTCCTGGTCCTTTGATCTCTTCAATCCAGCCCTAAGCTTTAACTCTGAAATCTCCTTCTGGGCTGCCAACAAAGCTTCCTGTTGCTTCTTTTCATTGGCCTCTAACTGCTCAATCTTGGCTTGAGTTCTCTGATCTTCTTGTGTCCGGGCTTCAGTGATCCTGACCCACCTAGCCTGACTCTCCTGCAGATAAATCTCAGTCCTAGCCTTTTGAAGCTTGGCCTCTTTACAGGCATTCTTCAATATTTGTTCCCCAGCTCTTTCTTTTCTGATGTAGTCCTCTGTTTTCTCAATTTTGGCCATATGCTCCACCCTAAGCTTCTCCAACCTCTCAATGTCCAGACGACCATCACTCCTTTCCCAAAGGGTCTTCTTCAGAGCTTGAGACAGATTCTCATTCCTTTCCTTCAGTTTCTCAAATTCTTCCAAGCTGACAGTGGCTGCTGGCTGTGCTGTGGATGGCCCAGGTATATCCTCAATGGTGAAAGGCATCCCAGTAACCTGAGCTCTAGTACGGGACCAATCATAGTAGTGAGCTGAAGCAACATTATTATACCTCCCCAGAATAGCCATCCCTTTTGTCTGACAGCAGCTAGATTAGGTTTTATTTCACAATAAAAGGTCTCAGATAAATCTTGCACTCTGGGAGGGTGAACCAAGGCATAGCCCAGTTGTCTCTTAAACAGTAAAGGGTTGTAGTTGATGCAACCCTTTACTCCTATCAGAGGCACATTTGGGTATTGCCCACAGCTAGTGATTATGTCCTTCCCTTTGGTGCTCTGGGTGCACCATCTGATGTCATCTGAAGTCAAAGCAATGAGCCTCTTGGCCCAATTCTTCTGTTGGTGGGGATTTAGGAATGCATCTGACTTAGGGAGGTGTTTGAGCAGCCAGGTGTGAAACAAAGGAGCACAACATCTCACCAATTTCCCCCTTTGTTTCTCATTCCTCTAATGGATGGAGTAATAGAAATCTCCCAGCAATGTTGGTACTGGGTTCCTCAGAAGGAAAAGATGAATGGCATTCTTGCTGATAAATTTGGGCTCATCTGCAAACAGTATAATCCCATATATGATGAGGGCTAACAGTGCACAAACTGCCCTCCATTCTCCCATGGAGGCCTTTAGGATGGCCTGAGAAATCAAGAAATCTAAGTGCAAACCAGGGATCCCAGCTTTTGATGTCATGCTTTGATCAATTAAGGCAGGCTCCAGGTACAGTGCCTTTGCTACTTCTCCACTACTGGGAAAAGTCATCTCTGGGTTGAAGGGGATTCCACCCCTGACAGGTACTCCAATCAATGATGAAAAATCCTCCAGCAGAGGTCCTAGCTGAAAGTCTGAAAATGTGAAGCATCTCAAAGGAGGATCATAAAACTGCAAGCATGTGTGGATCATGCTCCTCTAAGAAGAGTCCAGGTCCATAACCATATCCAGGATACCTCCATAATGCTCTCTGAATAATGGGATATGGTCAGGGGTGATAATTGACTGGACCTGCCTGATACCAGTCAACACATGCTCAAAGAAATGGTAAGATATATTGCTCTTCCTGGGAGTAGTCATGAATGCTGCTGAAGATGATGAAGTTAGCTGCTGCTGAAGATCAAAACTGATACTGGAGATGAGCCACTGATAGGCTGATGCTGGTGATGATGAGAACAGCTGAAGCAGGAAAATGATGAAGATAGATGAAGCTGGGGTCTATGCAAAAGAAGGGGTCAAAACCAAACCAGATATAATGTGGATACCCTGAAAAACAAATAAACAAATGTCAAATGATGCAATGATAATGTATGCAAATGATATGCAAGGGTTTGTGATCAAGCTGGATCTGATTATCTGTTTTGATATAAAGCCCATGTATGTTTAAGAAGTCCAGATGGAGGTTTAGAAATCTAGTAACCAAGGTAGGGGGACTCAAATAAAGAGTCACAGGTCCAGGGTTAAATCACAAGAACTGTCCAAAATGAGGTACTCTTAAACAAAACAAGTATCAGGGTATGATGTGGCCAATGGTACATGCAAACCTGTAAACAGCCCAACCCCCTCACAAGTGATGTTCTAGAACAAGGATCCTCAGACTTGGATCAGTTATGAGAAGTGTAAACACTTTTAACCCAGAGGTACAATGTTTACAATAACCATAAAATATCCTCCTTTAATTCACCTCAGTTTCTGAAGGTCATAATAAAGGTCATCCAGACTTAGCAGGCTTCCCAGATAGCCCTAGCACTACAGGAAATCTGTAGCACAGAGTTCTCAAGAAGAAACCCACATCTGAATCGTGTTTCATATTCCCGCACCAGACCGAAATGGAATGGGAAAGAACATGAACCACTCTAGCCTAGGTGTCACTCAGGTCCCAGGTATAGGACCTCAAACTCTCAATGGAATCCCACCCATCAAAACAATAAACCAGATCCAGCAAAATGACAGTATGACAGTATGATGTATAAAACTGTAAAGAAAGCAATAAACAAGACTGTACATAAAGCAATAAAATAAATACATAAACACATATAGCACATAACACCCCAGTAAACACAAATCAAACAAGCGCTAGGAGGAACCCACAAAAAGAACCAGAAGCCCTGGTTACATTATAAGGGTCCCCAACAGAGTCGTCAAGCTGTCGCTCCTACCAAATGACACCTGGTCAGAAGGGGTACAGACGCGAACGGTCGGCGAAAGAGAAAGAAATGAAAAGAGTCGCCAGCTAGGCATTTTTATCCCGAAGGAAGGGTAATGCTGCATAAACCTAGAAAGATAAGGATAAGACAGTCGCGAACCAGAGAAACTGAGAAAGGGGGTTGGTTACAACCTGGGATGGTATTAGCACCCAGATTGTCCGCCGTACTCGACGGGGTCCACGCTTGAAAAATTTGTGTTTTAAAGGGGTAGTGTCAGTGCTATTTGTGTGCAAAAGCTGGAAAAGAATGCAAGTGCCAGTGCAAAAGAAGTGTGATGTGGGATAAAAGAGTGTCAGTGTAAAGAAAGAGTGCAAAGCTCAAGACTATGAGGCTTAAAGAATAACTGGAAGAGGGGGAATATACAGAGACTTTTGTTCGATAACTGTTAAGTTATGCCTACGTATCCTCTCGTGAAATGAGGAAGTCAGAACACCGTAGTTCGACTCAAAGAGACTGAAAGGTAAATTGACTGATTAACTGCTTACTTGTCTATGCTCAAGTGTATGACCTGTCTGGCTCAGGTGCAAACTGTCTTGCATTAGACGGAAGAAGCGAGTTCTCGTTTGTGAGTGAATGAGGTGAGAAAAGAATCCCGAAGGTGACGATTATTGTTTGTTTTTTGTGTTTTCAATCTTTTATTGATTTTTGGAGTTTGTCATAAGAAAATGAGCTTAAGCCTAAACCAAGGGTTAGTAAACTCATCACATCCTCCCTCTGATTAGGGGTAATGAGAAAACCTTAAGTATGAGGTAAACACCTCACACTTAATCACCATGATGTAGGATTAAGATCATTAACCTACTTGTAATTATTCAGATGTTTTTGTTGTTTTTGTTTAGTGTTAAGTAATGAGTTTAAGCCATAATCAAGGATTTAATGGACCCATTACACCATCCTAATAGAAGGATAATAGATGAGAACATTTAAGCTGAGGAAGGCTCCTCAACTTAATCCATGATAAGGGATTAACCTCATGACAAAACAAAACCTTTATTTAATGGATTTTAATTAATGATAAGATAAAGAAATGGATTTTATGATTTGTAAGACAACTTGAGGGGGACTTGTCCATTAACACTAGGGTTAGTCCTTCTTAACCAGTTAAGGAAGAATTAGAACCCTAATGCAAGGCCCAAGTTACAAGCTTGATGTCTTAGTGATTATTAAGTGGATTGATTAAAGGAATTAAACACATTAAGGGTTTAACACTTAGGATTAAAGTTATACACTCCATCCTAATAGAAGGATACATGCATAACCCTAATCACAAGGCCTTAAAACCTTTAGGGTTTAGTCCTTTATTATGAGATGAGAAGAGAAGACCCAAAGATGACACAAAGGTAAAAGCTAAATGGGGGACTAATCAAACCCTAATTTTATCATGCTTGGTTGTTCCTAGGGTTAATGAGGCTTGCAAAAGATCTTCAGGAGAAAAGCCACCAGGAATGAAGCAAATGAAAGGAGAAAGAAACAAAGAGAAGCAAAACAACTTGCTTCACTTAAGAAGACAAGTTGCCTGAAGGAAGAAAGAGGAGAGGGCATGAATGAGCAAGCTCACTCAAAGGCAAGATAAAATGCAGCAATGATGCAAGAGAGGGATGAGAAGATATTGTGAGAGGTGAAGGAAAATTCACTTCTCAAAACAACTTACCACCTGAAAAGTTAGCAAAGGAAATGTAATGCAATGCAAATAGGATGAAATGTCATGATGCAAACCAAAGTCAGAAGCATAAACATGATTTCAATGATGCTAAGAGATGATGCAAACATATGTCAAGAGATGAGAATGATCATACAAGCATGAAGATGCAAATGAAACATGCTTTGAACCATAAGGATTCATGAATGTTTATGAAATGAAATGAACATATAACAAGGAAAAGGAATGATGCAATGATCAAACATGATGCTAGTATGTCCTAAGATGTATTATATGTCATGAGGATGCACAAAATGTCATGGCAAGCTCTTGAATGCAAGTAAGTGAGAGATGGATGCAAAGGAAGGCACAAATTAGGGTTTATGCACAACATGTAACAACAAATTCAAAACCAGAAGCAAATGACATGACAAAAAATTGAAAATGGGATCAAAGGAACCCTAAACCTACACAAGTTCACTGCCCAAAGGGGGAGACCTAAATCTAAACCTAATGGGAGTTAAGATTTTTCTAAGTCAACTAGGGTTTCAAAGTTTCTCACAATGAAAAATGCAAGACAAATTGAAAATGAAAGATGAATCCAAACCAATTTTACCCTACAAACTACATGTTATGAAGGATGCAATGCAAAAAGAACCACTATCAAACTCCTCATGGTTAAGCAGAATGGATTTTTCCAAGTTTGAACAAAAATATTGCCTTTAAACAAATTTAATTCCAATAAAAAATGTCAAAATGCATCAAGGACCAAAAAGAAATTTGTTTTGAGAGTTTGGTAATGCTCCTAAATGATTTAAAATGCAATATGAATTTTTTGGTGATTTTTAAATACCTAAATGCATTTTTAATTAATTAATTTTCATTAATTAATTAAAAATAAACATTTAAATGATTTAAAAATGATTTAAAATGCAAAAAATAAAAATAAAAATATTTTTGGGTTCTGAAAATTAATGGAATGTTTGACAAAAATTTTCAGAATTTTTTAAAGTGTTTTGCAATTTTTAAAAATTCGTAGAAGTTAAATGTAAAATAAATGAAATAAAAATGAAATTATGGAGAAGTCAACAGATCCTGAGGCTCACATTCAAATGGATTTGGAGGGAGTTGACCCGCGCCAGATCCTAGGGCTATTATTCAAACTGACTGGATTTAAGTTAAACCTAATTAATTAAATCTAATTATAGGATTAGGGTTTTAATGATGGATCTGGGCCACGCATTCGCGCGCGGGTCAACCCAGGTCAACAGGATCTATGGCTCACATTCAAACTGATCCCTAATCACAATTAATGCACTAATGACTTTCAGGTGGCCGGAAATGACCTCCGGTCATCTTCTCCGGCCACACCTCCCCTGAGATTTTGCTATCTCTCTCCCCAAGCTTCTAAAACTTAATCTCTCTGCCCATAATCCAACCCCATACATCACTCAACAAGAATCATTCATTAAACAAATTTATTTCACATATTCAAGCTGAATCGAAGCAAACTAGTTCTAGGTCAAAAAATTTCAGAGAGCTCATACATGCTTAATACTTGACTATTTTCAAAACTAATCACATCAGCATTATCAGTGAATCATGGAGAATCAATTAGTAACTTAAAAACACGTTTCTGGAAAAAAATTCTTGAGCTCACCTGAACTGGAGCTTTGATCTTTGGAGCTTTCTGGCTGCTTCTTTGGTCCAAAATGCCTTTAATGAACTCCCTGAGAAGTTTGCAATGCTTGTTTGGAATTTCTTATGGCTGGTTTAAGAGATTGATGAAGTTCTTACCAAGGGGAGTGAAAAATCGTATTTCTGTTTGGGAGGGTTTCAGGATGTTTTAATGGGTCAAGGATGATCAGTGAAGCATTTTGAGATGAATGGTGGAAGAAATTTGAAGAATGAATGGCTGAGTTATGGGATTCGATAGAAAATGAAAAAGGAGGGATTTTTGTGAACTCTAGCAATGTTGTGTATTCAGGCTTGCTTCTTGGTGCTTTTAGTCTCTTTTAGTCCACATATCAAGCTGTGATAGGGCAGAGAGTTGTTGGTGGCACAGCTTGATTGGTATGGTCCATTTTGCCAAAAGTCAATGTGACTTGTCCATTGAGGTATGGGTCATGACAGGCTGGTTTAGAGGCATGGCTTGGTTCAGCTGTGATCAAGGAGAACCATGGAAATGAATTTTAGGCCAATTTGCAAGTGGATCAAAGCTTATGTGTGGTTTTGCAATTTTGTGATCTTTTGGCCCTTTTGAAGTTTCTTAATGCACAAGTCATGAAACTTGGAGATTCTTTGGTGCATTCTGATTTTTAGGTCATGGTTTATGTTTGTGTAATGCATAGAAGTCCATTTGAAGTCATATTTTGCCTTGGCATGAGGTTTTGCAACTTTCCCTCTTTGGTACAAAAGTGAAAATTAAGGGATTTTGCCCAACTTTGACAAGCCATAACTTTTGATCCATAATGAATTAGAATGAGTTCTTGTACTTTTTGAAAAGGGAATGATCCAATCTACAACTTTCATGACCAAAGTTTTCTCATTTGAAGCATTTTTGAATCAAAAAGAGGAGGTTGAACAACTTTCCCAAAATGGCAAGTTTACATTATAAGTCACTTTCCCAAAAAGGCAACTTTGCAAATGGCTTGAAATACCTCAATTTTGTGAACTTATAACATCTTATATGATCAAATAAAGATCATATACATTCAAAATGATGGAGAACACCCTTTGGTTGGGTCACTAGGGGTCTTAGATGCCCTGATTTTGCACTGACTTGCTCAAGAAGTCATCTTTTGACCAGATGCCTTCCCCATTGAATTTCTTCATGAAAATTGATATGCATGATCCTTATAACATATAGATACCAATAGAAACAAGAATTACCAAAAAATTTGGAGTTATGGTCTCTGAAACCAAAACCCTAATTTCAGGTCATCTGTGTAGTTAAACCTGGCTCTACTTCCATGCCTTTCTCAGTTCTTGTGATTCTTTGACTTCTTTTATCTTGAGAGGATATAATATGATGGTAGAACATACATGGACCCTCTTGAGGTGATTGAAGACCTTTGAAGTGGCTCAAATGGCTCAGGGATGGTTCAGATCACAAACCTTAGATGCAGATGACTCTGAATCAATGCAGTGAATCAAAAAAAGTGGTATGAGATGCTATGATTGAATTTATGAAAATGAGAAGATCACAAGCCATGGTGTGAATGGGTGAGGGCAAATTTGGGGTGTTTACACATGTGAACCTTTATATTGCTTGACTGTGTTGACTTGTGGCATTAGCCATTGGATGGACTTACTTTTTTCTTTTCTTTTTTCTTTTTTGGTTGACTCAGTTTACTTGGATGCATCGGGCTTAACCGCTAATGCCACCCCCTTGTTTCGGCCCATCTTTTTTCATAACCTTATTGGTTTCCTATTTGAACCTTGTGTCCAGTTTTTGTTTTATTCTCTTTCTTTTTTTCCATTTATTTCGTTTTATTTTATTAAAATAGGTAGAATCATCTAAAAATCATAAAAAAAATCATGAAGCTTCCTTTTGATATTTTTGAATTTTTCATAAATGTTATTTCACTTTTATTTTATTATTTTCTTACTGAATTAATTCTTAACTTTTATTTCTTTATTTTAACTTCTTTTATGCACACCTTGCCTTGTTGATTTTATAATTTGAGTTTTAAAATAGTAATTAACATGATTCTTTTTGCTACTGATCCATAACATGTTGAAGGTCATTTTTGATTTATTTCATGATTTTTAGATTTTATTTGCTTGTTTTTTGTCATGTTGTTTTATGTTGAAATTTACTAAACTCTAGTTGGACTTTAGGCATTTGTTTGACTAACTTTTCTTCTGATTTTTGGAGTGTCATTTTGGCATGTGGTTTGTAGGTGATTAAAGTATTCTCATGATTAATTGTAGAATTTTTGGGATTGTTTTCCATTTTATTTGAGTTTTATGTTTGCTTGCTCAGTTTTGAATACTTTCTGGATGTTTGATTGCTCCCTAGTCTAGGAGGGCACTCGTGGCAAGTCCTATTGGTGGTTTGACTTGACCCTAGTATATAATAGGTGTGATCCACTTCTGGTTATGTCGGATTGAGGGGATCTTTTGCTTGTTTATATTTCATTTTGTCCTTGTTTGTATTTCTAACATTTTTAGGTGATTGCATAAGGTAAGTAAGAAGTGTGGATGTTATCTACATTTCAAACCTTCATCTCTTTTCTTTACTGCTCTCTTGCTTTCATTTGTGATGTGCCTTATGCCATTCTTTGCTCAACCTCATCTTTTCCCCCTTTAGAAACAACTTATCTCCTTTAGAGGAGTAAGTTGTATTCTAGTTCTTCTTTTGTCTTTCCTTCTTCTTCATTAGGATAGACTTCAAACCACACTAACCCTAGGATCAACCATGCATGATAACATTAGGTTTTGTTAGTCCCCCTTTAGTTTTTACCATTTTGCTCTGTTTGTTTCTTTCTCTTCTCATCTCAAAAACAAAAACCTAAAAAAACACTTAATAAGAATTGAAGTGATCTCCTGTGCAATAGCCTTATTCCATGAGGCACTTGTAGTCTTCCCATCTTGGGATAGTACAAGCTTGTCTAGCATGATGCACAAGTCTGATCATGAGACTACTTTCACAAAGAAAATCATAAAAGAGACTTCTTCACAAAGATTACAAAAACACTTAATAAATTCAACGTGGTAGTGAGCTTAGGCCCTAATCTTTGGAACCATGTTTTGGGGATTTTCTCCTTACTTGGGTGTGCTTGTTCTATTATTCCATCTTGGAATGTAGTAACAAGTACATATTCCATGGAAAAGAGCTTGAGTTCACTTCCTTGTGCCACACTCATAGAAAACTCATAAAAAACATTGGACAAACAATAAACGTCTCTCCTTCAGGACTTTTCTCAACACCTTCACTCTCATCGTACGAACTTGCTCCTACTTGTCATTTTGCAAGACGGTAACACACTCGTCGTCCGAGCCTGCAACACCTGAGCATTGACATAGACAGTTCAAGCCTTAATACACAAGCAATCTTTTCCACCCCTAGTTAGGGGAACTACGGCGGCTCTGATCCTCATTGTCCAAATGAGGTACGTAGGCAGCGGGGTAGGGCTCGTTCGAGCACACTCTTTATTTTCCCTACATTTTTTCTTTGTTTTCTTTCTCAGTTCCTTTTCCAATTCCAGCTTCAGTTTTGCAGCAGCTTTCATTTCTTCACCCTTTGAAACAGTTTTCTTTGAAAGCATGGATCCCGTCAACTACGGCAGACGATCTGGGGTGCTAATACCTTCCCAGGTCGTAACCGACTCCCGAACCCAATCTATTTGGTCCGTAGGACCCGTTTCCTTCTTTTTCTTTTCTTTAGTTTGTGCAGCATTACCTTTCACGTTCCTTCGGGATAAAAATGCCTGGCTGGCGACTCTGCTGGGGATCAAACCCAGAATCTCTGGTTCCCTTGAGAGTCTCTCCTAGATTTTGCGTGTTTTTGTTTCTTTGTGTGTTGATTGTTTGTCGTTGCGTGTTTATTTTACTGTTGTTTATTTACAATTTTATTTACATCTTTATTTACAGTTTCAGTATTTATTTTTATGCATTATATATGTACTGGACTGTCTGGACTGGATTTTCTGTTTGGTGGGACTTGGGTGATACTGTTACTGTGAGATGAGCTCATTACCAAGGCTCGAGTGCACCTTAGGACTTAGAGTGGTTCCACTTTGGCCTCATGAGATCTTTTCATGGGGGTAGTAGTGAGTTCGCCGCCCAGATTTGCGACCGTCTTGGAAATATTTTGAATTGGGGATCTTCCTCTCTCATTTCATGACCTTGATAGTTATGTGCAGCTAGGGACCGATCATTAAGAACCTTGTGGAAACATCCCTCTCTAGTGGTGACAGTGGCAGCCCACATTGTGTGGCAAACCCATTCGCACCCGAGGGCCCACCTGGAACTCACATAGGATGACCTTGTTTTCCCAGACTCACGCTGAGGCCTCCCAGAGTAGTACATAATGCCAAACCGATTCCCTGATTTGGTCATGAGCCATTTCTCGGAAATGGTGAACGTATTATTGTTATTCGGCTTTGAGAGTCCGTGATGTTTGACCCGGAGCACACCCGTGATATTGGGAGGGGTTTACAGGTTTGCAGGAACCCTTTGACTTCCACATACCCTCATTATCAGTATGCTCTCTGTTGTGATTTGGTTATTATGGTTCTGGACTTCTTGATCTTTGGTTTGGAGGGTTCCTGTCAGAGGGTTATGGTTCATAGAATCTTGGTTTTCAGTCACTTGGGGCCATAATATTCAGTATCCGGATGGTTCCAGATTGATCATATGCCTGCATTGCATTTGCATCGCATCATACTCGCATTAACTATTCGTGTTTCCATTTTCGGGGTTTCCTATCTGCATTTTAGCACCTAGTTCTGGTAAATGTAAGTTTTCCAGATGGCAGAAGTTAAGAAGATTACAAGAAAAAGAAATTTCCATTACACTTTTCTTCAACTAGAAGTCAAGAGTGTTCAGAGACTAGTAGGGCTGATGAATGATCAGGTTTTAGGAATCTTCAGAAAGAGGTATGGTCAGATTTTGAAGTATGTGGATAAACCTACTATAGACCAGAAGGATAGCTTGCACACTTTGCTTCAGTTCTATGACCCCCTGTTGCGGTGTTTTGTATTCCCATATTATATCTTGGCTCCTACCTTGGAGGAGATTTCTAGCATTTTGAGTATTCCTGTCAGAGATACTTTGCCTTATTATGGATCAGAGATAGTTCTCAAGGAAGAAGACATATCCAGGGTCTGTCGTATACCAGCTGCTAAGGTCAAGAAAGCTTTGCAGGTTAGTGAGGGCAGAGGAATTCCCTGGGACGTGCTTATACCAGAAGTTGAAGGGTATGCCAAAGAGAGTAAGTGGGGATATTTTGGTGCTATGGTGGCCCTGATGGTATATGGATATAGTCTTTTCCCGGGAGAAAAGGAGTTTGTGAGTTTGGAGGTGATCTACATTTTTGCTAAAGGCAACCATGTACCAACCTTGTTGGGAGATTTCTATTACAATGTTCATTACGAGAATGAGAAAGTAAGAGGTGGACCGGTGAATTATTGTGCTCCTCTGTTTGCTGATTGGTTTGCTAAGCAATTCCCAAAGTCAGGTCCTTTCAAAGAAATGAGAGAAGAATGGAGGTGGTCTAGGAGACTAATGGGACTAACTTCTGAAGATATAGCTTGGGGTTATAACAGGTATTTGTTAGGAAAGGAGTTACTTGTTAGTTGTGGGATTTTTTCTAATGTGCCCTTGCTAGGGAGAAAGGGTGTGATCAGTTACAATCCAGTTTTAGCTAGGAAACAATTTGGCTATCCTCTAAGGAATCCACCAGGTATTGAAGAAATAGATGATTCTTTGTATTTTTCTGTGGAGGGAAACAAAGAGTTAGTCATACAGGAATCTCAGGCTTGGGCTCACAGGGTGAAGAAAGGTAAGAAGGATTTTCGAAGGGTGGATCCCGAGACATATCCTCCTTTTGCTACATGGTTACAAAAGCACGTAGAGGAATTGCTCATGCCGTTTTCATTGGAAGCTCCCTTGTATCCCAAAGAAGTTTCATGTCAGAACACTGTTTCTCTTGAAGATTATAAGAAGTTGGAAGCTCTGTTGCATGAGGTCCGGGTAGAGAATGCTGAAATGGGTAACCTGTACCACCTTGCCAATCATGCGAAGAATGAAGCGGAGGAAAAGCTACAGAGGATGCAGGTCATCTTAGAAACTAAGGAAAAGGAGTTTTTTGGAAGAGAAGCTCATTTTCAAAGATTGGGTCTAATGGAATCAAAAAGAGAAGTGGAGCGTAAGAAGACTTTGAGGACTCTTAAAGAAGCTCACCAGTCCATTGCATGGTTACATGGCCAAAGGGAACAGGAGCAGAAGAAGCACAAAGAAAAGGAAGAGTTCTTCGAGGTACAAATGGCCTTCAAGAAAGAAGAAATAGAGCAAGTTCACAAAATACGAAGGGAAAAGACTCAGCAATTGGTACAGAGCCAGATAGCCTTGGAGGAGGCAATGAAGGAGATTGCAGAGCTTAAGTTGAGAGCAGGCGTGAAGAAGAACCGGACATAGGTGATAGATACAGAAGAAGAACCTGAGTCTTCCTTTAGCCTAGAGTTTTAGTTTATTGTTATCCAGACTACCTACAGGCTTGTTGTAGGAGTCTAGCTTTATCTTTTTGTTCATGTATTGACTTGTAACCCTCCGAGGAATTTGTTTGTGTTCTAACTTTGGCTGCCAGTCACGTTATGAAATAATAAGTTCCATTTACCATTTCTGAGTACGCAAAGCTTGTTTGTTTGAGGCTTCTAGGATCTGAACACTCTTCAAAAAGAGAGTTTGAAAACTAATGCTCAAAAGGGGCTATCTGGAGCATTTTTTGTCAAAAAATGCCAGAACTGGGGGCATATCAATGCCTGAACCTGGAAGCATGAATAGTTACATTGCATGCATATAAAGTGTTTGCTGTTTTGTAGGTAGTTCATCAGTTTTCTAACGTTTATGTCATTTCAGGCACTATAGCTCCTAAGAAGGTTCAGAAATAGCCAAATGTACACAGATACCCTACCAAGGTGAACAGAGAAAGAGCAATGGAACAGATGCAAGCGGATCTGGCTGATTTAAGAACAAGAATGGACAACTTCATGACCCTCATGGCTGGGATGGGTCAAACTCAAGAGCGCTTGCGCGAGATGTTAGCAAACAACCAGGCCAGGAACAATGGGACAACAGATGGAGGTAACCGCAATGGGGTCGGCGCCCGTCACGTAGAAATCCCCGTAGTGCAACCAGGGGTCACTATTGCCAATGACGGTGTGAATAACCTGCAGATGGATGGGCAGGATGAACAATTCTCTTAGCTGGATGAGGCAGAAGGCCAAGGGGTTGACATGAATAGAAGGTTTGAAGAAATGGCCGAGAAGATTCGTGCCATTCAATCTCAGAGTTCTCTGGGGTTTGATATCACTGACTTGGGCTTGGAGCCAGGGGTGAGAATTCCCTACAAGTTCAAGGTCCCTACTTTTGATAAGTATAATGGCATGGCTTACCCGAAAACTCACCTCCAGTCTTTTGTGGGAAGGATTGCGGCACATACGGACGATGAGAAGTTGTGGATGTATTACTTCCAGGATAGTCTTGTGGGAGCCTCTTTGGAGTGGTACATGAAGCTGAGCAGGGTTAATATTCGAAGCTGGAAGGATCTAGCTGAGGCGTTTGTGAAACAGTATCAGTATAATTTGGATATGGCTCCAAATCGTACCCAGTTTTAGACCATGTCTCAGAATGCTAAAGAAGGGATCAAAGAGTACGCTCAGAGGTGGCGTCAAATCGCTGCTAGAGTGCAACCTCCCTTGTTGGAAAATGAAATGGCAGACATGTTCATGGGAACACTGCATGGGGTGTTTATTGAAAGGCTAGCGTCTTGTTCAGCAACAAAGTTTAATGACATCGTGATAGCGGGAGAGAGGGTTGAAACTCGCCTAAAGATGGGAAAAATTCAAGACACTAGGGCAGATAGCTCAAGCGTTATGAGAAAAGCTTTTAATGGACCTCCAAGAAGAAGGGAGGGAGAAACTAATGTTGTGTACGGCCGAGGTCGGGGCCGAGGATACAGTGGAACCTATATGCAAGTTGTAGCTGTCACTATTCCATCAAGTCCTGTGCAACAAACCCAACCCCAGCAACAACAACAACAGCCACAACGCAATAACTATCAGCAAAGACCCTATCAACAGAGAGAAGCTCGTCCAGCTAACAGGGTGCTTGAAGCTATCCCAATGACATATACGACACTACTTCAAAGATTGTTAGATTTGAACTTGGTTCAGTTGAGGACATTAACACCATCGTCACCTGGAGAGCTTCCAGTGGGGTATGATGCTAACGCAAGATGCGCATTTCTTTCAGGAGCTCCCGGGCACTCAACAGAGAAGTGCAAGGCATTGCACTATAAGGTCTAAGACTTGATTGACTCAAAAGCAATTAACTTTGCACCTCCTCTAAATGTACATCAAACCCCATTCCAAATCATGGAGGGGACAGGATAAATGTTGTTGATAGCGGTGAGAGGTTAAACTTGATCTTGAATGTGGATGAGGTGAAGACTTCGTTGCTGGTTGTGAAGGACAGATTGCTGAAAGGGCAAGTATTCCCAGGGTGTGGTTATGACCGTGAGGGGTGTTTGAATTCAGTTAATGGCTGTGGGGATTTGAAAGTTGGGCTGCAGTATTTGATTGACGAGGGGTCGATATAGTTTGATAGGGTTGATGATAGAAGAAATTGTGTGTCTACCATAACAATTTACTTTGATCATGCTGAGGTTCCTGTCCGGAAAAAGCCTGTGACTATCTATGTTCCCGAGGTGAGTCCTGTTACCATTACTGTTCTAGGACCAATCCCTTATACTGATTATAAGGCCATTCCTTGGCACTATGGCTCGGACGTGTATGTAGACGGTCAGAAGATGAAGAATAAAACAGTAACAATTGACCCGACTGTGGTGAATGTCGGAGGAGTTGGTGGATTTACAAGGAGTGGGTGTCTATTTGCTCCTCAAGCTCTTATAGGTGATCCTGAAGCTGAGGTTGCTGCAAAACCTAAGGGTAAGCAAATAGCAACTGAAGAGATGACAACTCCTGCTCCTAGTCAAGACACTTTTGAAAAAAGAAGTTGAAGAGTTCATAAGGATAATTAAGAAAAGCGACTATAAAGTGGTTGAACAACTGAATCAAACTCCGTCCAAGATATTTATTCTGTCATTGTTAATGTGTTCTCAAGCTCATAGGGAGGCTCTGCTGAAAGTTTTACAAATGGCATATGTACCGAAAGAGATAAATGTTAACCAGTTGGAGGCCGTGGTAGTTAGTGTGAACGCCAACTATGGGTTGGGGTTCCCAGATAGAGATCTCACTTCTGAAGGCCGCAATCACAACAAGGCCCTACATATCACCATGGAGTGTAAGGGCGTTGTTTTATCACATGTCTTAGTAGATACAAGCTCTTCTCTCAATGTGCTCCCTAAGAAGGCCTTGATGAAGTTGAATATTGATGGCATTATCTTGCGACCCAGTGATTTGATTGTAAAAGCCTTTGATGGATCACGAAGATCTATGTTCGGAGAGGTGGAGCTACCTGTGAAGACTGGATCTCAGGTATTCAAGAGTACTTTCTATGTTATGGATATTCAACCCGCCTTTAGCTGTCTGCTAGGGCGTCCCTAGATTCATGTTGTTGGCGCAGTAACATCCACGTTACATCAGAAGTTGAAGTATGTGGTAGATGGCCAAGTTGTTACGGTATGCGGAGAAGAGGATATTTTCGTAAGCCATTTGTCGACCTTCAAGTACGTAGAAATGGACGGGGAGATCCACGAGACACGTTGCCAAGCTTTTGAGACGATCAATGTCAGTAATTTGTCTCCAGCTCCAGCAGTCCAGAACAACGAGAAGGAAGGGACTCCTATATACTCCTAAAAGCAAGCTAAGAAAGTAGTCCAAGCCGGAAATGTCCAGGGCTGGGCAAGCTATTAGAAGTGGAAAGGAAAGATGACAAGTTTGGTCTTGGATATCAACCTGGTGGGTCCAGCTAGTCTCAGGGCAGTAAGTCCACCACGTTCACTAGTGCTGGAATGCTCGACTACAACAACGCTTGTGCTATAGATGAAGATGGGGATAGTGACTGTGACTGGGACAACCGGATTCGCCCATGTGCACCTGGGGAGGAGCTCCGGAACTGGTCTATTGAAGATTTTGTTCAAGTTACTTGGCAGTCAAAGTAATTTTCTTGTTTCCATTTTATCATACTGCATGTCAAATCCTGCATTCTGCCCAAAGTGCATGGATCCATTTGTAGGGCCACCATGCTTTTAATGCATTTACTTTTTCCATGAAATAAAGGACATTTTTCAAGCAAATTGTGCTCTCTTTCTTTCGTTTTAAAATTTTTCACAAAAAAGAGAAAACAATAAATGAAATGGCAATGTTTTTCCTTTTCCTGTGTTTTGTGTGTTTGCGTCTCTTTTGAATAAACAAATTCTAAAATAAGCACATCATTCGTGCAGTGTTGATCATTCGGATTCCTGTGATAACGTTCCTGCTATGACCATGCATGACTTCGACAATCATATCTACCAAGCGGATGAAGGGGTTGAGGAAGACTGTGAACTCCCGGAAGAATTGGTCAAGTTGTTGAAACAAGAGGAAAGGGTCATTCAGCCTCATCAGGAAGAAATAGAGATCATCAACATCGGGACTGAAGATGTAAAGAGAGAGATAAAGATTGGGGCCATTCTGCAGGTCGGGGTAAAGAAGGAGTTGATTGGAATGTTACGTGAATATGTGGATATCTTCGCCTGGTCGTATCAAGATATGCCAGGACTAGATACTGACATCGTTGTGCACAAGTTGTCACTAAGAGAAGATTGTCCTCCGGTGAAACAAAATTTGAGAAGAACTCGTCCTGACATGGCGATGAAGATCAATGAGGAAGTCCAAAAGCAGTGGGATGCTGGATTCCTTTCTGTAACTAGTTATCCACCTTGGGTAGCTAACATTGTGCCTGTACCAAAGAAAGACGGCAAGGTTCGGATGTGCTTTGATTATCAGGATCTAAACAGAGCAAGTCCCAAGGATGACTTTCCATTACCTCACATTGATGTGCTGGTAGATAACATCGCTCAGTTCTCGGTATTTTCTTTCAAGGATGGCTTCTCCGGGTATAATCAGATCAAGATGGCACCGGAAGACATGGAGAAAACGATGTTCATTACCCTATGGGGTACATTCTGTTACAAGGTTATGCCCTTTGGAAGGAAGAACGTCAGGGCAACGTATCAACGGGCCATGGTAACTTTGTTCAATGACATGATACACAAGGAAATTAAGTGTTATGTGGATGACATGATTGCCAAGTCCCGGGACGAAGAAGAGCATTTGGTCAATCTCAAAAAGTTGTTTGATAGATTGATAAAGTAAAAATTGAGGTTAAATCCAAACAAATGCACTTTCAAAGTGCGGTCCGGTAAATTGCTAGGTTTCATTGTTAGCCAAAGGGGGATCGAGGTAGATCCTACAAAGGTAAAAGCAATACAAGATATGCCTGCACCGAAGACGGAAAAATAAGTGTGTGGGTTTTTAGGGAGATTGAACTACATTTCACGGTTTATATCTTATCTAACTGCCACGTGTGAGCCAATATTCAAATTGTTGAGAAAACAACAAACAGTCAGGTGGAATATTTGCAGACACCTCCGATTCTAATGCCTCCAGTTCCAGGACGGCCACTTATCATGTACTTGACTGTGTTAGAGGGGTCGATGGGGTGTGTTCTAGGCCAAACTGACGAGTCTGGTCGAAAAGAGCATGCAATTTACTACCTTAGCAAAAAGTTTACCGACTGTGAATCCCGTTATTCACTGCTCGAGAAAACTTGTTGCGCTTTAGCTTGGGCTGCTCGCCGATTGAGACAGTACATGTTGACCAATACCACATTGCTAATCTCAAAAATGGACCCTGTCAACTATATTTTCGAGAAACCAGCGTTAACCAGAAGGGTTGCAAGGTGGCAAATGATCTTAACAGAGTATGACATACAATATACTTCCCAGAAAGCCATCAAAGGAAGTGTATTGTCAGATTATCTTGCACAACAACCACTTAAGGATGACTATCAGCCGATGAAGTTTGATTTCCCTGATGAGGACATTATGTACCTCAAGGCAAAATATTGTGAGGAACCACTTCCGGAGGAATGGCCAGACCCTGAATCCCAATGGAAGTTGATGTTTGATGGGGCAGTCAATATCAACGGACATGGAGTACGTGCGGTTCTTATCACTCCTAAAGGTGTTCACTTTCCCTTCGCTGCCAGAATTACTTTTGGCTGCACCAATAATGAAGCGGAATACAAGGCGTGCATAATGGGAATAGAGGAGGCTATTAATCTTCGGATTAAGACCCTCGATATATTCGGAAATTCAGCCCTCGTCATCAACCAAATTACCGGCAAGTGGTATACGCATCAGGAACACTTAATTCCTTATAGGTATTATGCCAGAAGACTGTTGACATTCTTCTCAACAGTTAAGCTGCAGTATATACCACGAGATGAAAATCAATTCGCCAATGTATTGGCTACTCTGTCTTCGTCCATCAAAGTCTTGTGTTAGACGTCAACTGGGGCAACTCCTTTCTCGTTGGTGTATGGCATGGAGGAAGTCTTGCCTGTTGAGGTAGAAATTCCTTCATTGCGTGTGATGATTGATGTGAAGCATGATGAGGCTGAGTGGGTATGTGCTCTATATAATCAGTTGTGTCTAATTGAGGAAAAGAGATTAGCGGATATCTGTCATGGTCAAGTTTATCAAAGGAGAATGAAACGAGCTTTCGACCAACGAGTACGTACTCGAGAGTATCAAGTAGGCGAGCTTGTACTCAAGAAAATCATTCCTCCCGGTTTAGATCACAGGGGCAAGTGGACCCCAAACTACGAAGGCCCATTCATAGTGAAGAAAGTATTCTCGGGCGGGGCACTGATGCTCACTACTATGGATGGAGAAGATTTCCAATCCCTTGTTAACTCGGACGCAGTTAAAAAATACTTCGCATAAAAAGACCCGCTGGACACAAAAACAGAATTAAAAGTCCAGGCAAGAAAAGGGCATCCCTGCGAGCTAAAAACAGAATAAAAAGCTCGGGAAAAAGTTATGGAAAACAAATAAAAAAATGTACACCCGCTGAGTTGAAAAGCCACATCGGTCAGCTCAGGAAAAAAGGGTATCCCGGTGGATTGAAAACCCGAAAGGGCGATCCACGCAAAACAAGGGAATAAGCGAACAACTGTGATCCAGGTAATCTGAACCAAATCACCGTTTAATACAGCCTGACAATACCAAAAAGGTAGGAATCAGTCCCCTCATCTTCTTCAAAAAAAAAGCAAAGGCAAGAACATAATGTTTTGAAGACATTCTAGTCATAGCAGGAAGGAAACTCATTGGAATGTCGTGCACATTGCCATTAGGATAATTTATTTTCTCAATTTTTCGATAGCTACCTCTTTCCAGGTAGTTGCTTCCTGATGTAAAACTTTTCCTTTTTAGAGGCCATTCAATAAATGAATATTCAGTTAAAAGCTGTGTTGTGTCTTATTTACTTTGTTTGCAAAAATGTCCTGAATTTTTGGCAAAAAGAACATTGCATTGGAAACATGGTGATTTTTTCTAAATAACGACATTGCAGGGAAACATTTAAAACCATCTTTGAGTGTCGGGTGACAATGGACGAACAGATCGTACCATGCAAGTCCCCAGGGCACATATGTATATACCGTTGTTACAGGTTTTGCAGGATGGTATCATATGTCCCCAAGCAGAAAGTGTTCCTCCAGCTAAGACAAATCAGATGGAATTGATCCCCATCAGAACTCCAAGGCTAATTGAAGAGCTTTCATCCCCAAGCGAATTATCTTTCCACAAGTGAAGTATGCCCAGCAGGCAGCTGAATGCCTGATTTCCCCACAGAGTTCATGTTTGGATTTCACTCCCACCATTGAAATATTCCCTAGAGAAGCCGACAATTTATTTTTGGTCAATGGGATGATACAAAGAATTATTCATCCCCCTAAATAGAGTTAAGTGTCAAAGCCTCTTGATCTGGTTCTCCCATGCAGAGTTGTGATTCTTGTTGCCAATCAGGCATTTGTTTGATGCTCGTATGCACCCCCAACACTCGTCTGTGTTTGATAGTTGCTTTTGCTCGTATGCACTCCTCAACACTTGTCGGTGTTTGATAGTTGGTTTTGCCCGTATGCACCCCCCAACACTCTTCTGTGTTTGATAGTTGCTTTTGCTCGTATGCACTCCCCAACACTTGCCGGTGTTTGAAAGTTGCTTTTGCTCGTATGCACGCCCATCACTCGTTTGTGTTTGATATTTGCTTGTTGCTCGTCTGCATTCCCCAACGCTCGTCTGTGTTTGTTATCTATTTGAAGCTCGTTTGCATTGTTTGGATACTCGTCTGTGTCATCCCTCACACTCGTCTGTGTTAGCTTATATCCATATGTGTTGATTTGATAATCACTCTGCTACTCGTCTATATTGCTACTCCAATTTCTCGTCTGTGTTGGATTTCTGGTACTTGTCTGTATTGCTACTCCAAATGCTCGTCTGTGTTGGATTTCTAGTACTCGTTTGTATTGCTACTCCAAATGCTCGTCTGTGTTGGGTTTCTGGTATTCATCTGTACCAGTGGCTGATATTCGTCTGTATCATCGCATGAAGCGCTCGTCTGTGTTTCTTAGATCATTTTCTGATATTCATTTGCATCATTAACTTTTGGCACTCATCTGTGTTCTCTTGATGATCATCCAATACTCGTTTGTGTTGAAGAGGTTTGAAGTCCTGACGGTGGGATTAAACGTCAAAATGGTTACCGGTCCTGGGGTAATAGGTTATCTGAAGGAGGTTCATCTGTCTCAGACACCACTTATCTACACAAGATTTATGAAGAGGGTTCGTCCAATCCTAATGTCATACATGGTGTAACAGGTTATCCGAAGAAGACTCGTTTTTCTTAGACCATATATCCACTGATAATATATGAGGAGGGTTCGTCTATCCTGATTATGCATGTCTATCCCACAGACTTAAGTGCATCCCCAGTCCTGGCATAACAGGTTTATCCGAATGAGATTCATTTGTCTCAGGTCATATGTTACAAATGTATGAAGAAGGCTTGTATGTCCAGTTCCTGGCGTAACAGGATTGCTTGAAGAAGACTCGTCTGTCTAAGTTTTATTATCCGGCGTAACGATTTAATTTGGAAGGAGCTCGTTTGTTTTGTCTTCACTTCAATTACACAAAGTGTTATTTGGTTAGGTTTATTTCCCATTTCTGCGTTCTCCGGCAGAGTGAAAATTTCAGGTTTTCTTGTTATTCAACCACAATTCATTTTGAACGGTCGATAGCCCGTGCTATCGTCCTTTTCAGATTAACAGTTGCTTGAATAGGGGCAGTTGTAACACCCCAAATTTTCCCTCTCCTTTTTATCATCATCAAATCATAAGCATAGCATTAGCATATCATTTTTTAGCATCTGGCATAGAAAAATGAGGCATAATAATCACATGTTCTAGCATAAGGCATATGATCAGTTTTTAGACAATTCAGGATTTTAAAGCCAAGTCATTGGCCAGGTAGTATTGCAAGAAGCTCCTAAGGTTTTCTCATATCTTGAACAAGCCCAAGGTCATCTTTAAAAGTTCAGAAGAGAGAAGTTTCATCAGAAGTTCAAAATGCAATTTTCTCCTAGGTGAGGGAAATCCTGATTAGGGTTTTGGACCAGATCCTCATATCCTCTTAGCTTTAACCAATTCTTGTGGTCAAAGGCTCTCATATGATCTGCATGGCGTATGTATGAAGTTCGAGGCAAAAATTCACTGAAGAAGTCAAGAATTTGTCCAGTTACTTGAAAATGAAGCAAGAAAGTCAACCTTGAGGTCAAAAAGTCAACAGGAGGATTTCAGGGTTTTTAATCAGGATCATCAATTTTTGGAGGTCATATTATGTCAAGGAATAGGTTAGTCGAGCTTAAATGTCAAAAATTGGGAATATGCAAAAAGTTGCTAAATGTGGAAATTTAGAAGTTTCCATTATTGGAAATATTTGTCCCTAAACTTCGAGCTATTATTTCATGTGCAAAAAAGCTCCGAATGATTTTCCAGTGAACACGAAAGTTGTAGATCGCGATTTTCCCTTTCCAAAAAGTCCAAGAACACCCTCATAGCCTTCCTAGAACTCAAGTTATAATTTTTAGAAGTTTTGAGGCATTTTAGGGTTTTATGAGACACTTGTCAAAATACCATTGATTTCCCTTATTTTTATGTCATATTTCATGGATTCTTTTTTTTTTGCTACACATTCTATATGCCCACCCTATGTGTTCACGTGGTCCATGCATGTTTATGAAGGTTAGGGGTTGATTTTATGTTATGGGGTTTTATTGAAAAAGAAGAAAGTTGAAAAAGAGTAGTACAAAGCTGGTAGGTAGTCAGCACATGTAGGAGGGATACACATTTTCCCCTTACCTTGAGGTCACACACCCACCATTAAAACACACACATAACATGACCCAAGCTAGAAAAATCTCGTGTGAAGGCTTCCCATGTACCTCATGATAGCAAGCATCTCACACTGTTTGATCATTTCCTTGGCTCATCACGTGAACATCACGATGACAACCCATCCAGACCACCCTAACACTCATACGCCCTCATGCATGTGATAAAATTTTCAAAAAAAAATGGAAGGATGAAAGGGGAGTGTCACGCTGTGCTTGCTGTGATTTTGGAGAAAATGAATAACAAACTTTTAAACATTTTTTGCTCACGATTTTGAGGGAGATTGAACACGCACCCTTCATGACCTTCTTTACTCTTGGTTTCTTTTTGATCTTTGTCAGTGTGCTCTCGTTTTGGATGAGGTGAAATCCAAATTCCAAATCTGAGTTCGTGATTCCACACTCCATTCTTCATCCATAAGGCGGTTGAATCCTCCTTTTCATTTTCATTTCAAACACATCATCATATTACTCACTAAGTTGGAAGATCATTGGGGTTTTGTTGATCATTTGAGGATCAACATTGGTGTTCGGCTTCCTCTCATTCTTCTCTAGAATCAAAGCCTACAACCTTTATTTGGCTCTCAAGCAACTTCAAGAAGCATAAGGAGTCTCAGGATCTCTTTAGATCTCTTTAGATCTCTTTGAAGCTCAAGAAGAGCTCAATATCCGGTTTGAGCATCATCTTGTTTTACTGTGATTTTGAGTTGTTTTTACTTGTTTCGTGATGAGCATGCTTGATATATGTTGTCTGAAACGTTTGCGAGCTACTAGAGTAGTTGCTTGTGGATTTGCAGTTTTGATGATGAACTTTGTTTTGTGCGATTCACATTGGTTATTGATTGTATGTGATTTCTATTAATGGATTTGGGTTCCTTTAGTATTAGCTTTCGATTGATGCCTATTTGGTTGAATTCTGGAATTTTTGTTCATGAGTGTTCATCGGAGACAACCAAAGAAGGAGACCGGAGTTCCTCTGGCCTGTTGCACTGTTGCATTGTAGTTTAAATTTGGCGCGTCGATCTGTTCGGATCCGAAGGCTATGGAGGGACACGTCCTCTAATGAAGCACGTGAGGTGCTCATGGCTTTGTATTTCTAGTTTATTCGTTTTACGTGTTGGTGCGTGTTAGCTTGTGTGCACCTTAGATCTAGACCCTTGGATTGGTAGACTTGTTAAGGTAACTTTTGATCTCGTGCGTGGATCTGTTCTCTCTGTTTGGAACCGCTGGATTGGTGTAATTTTTCCTTATGACTTGATTTGGAGGGTTGTTTGCTCTGACTATATTTTTGTTGACTGCACATGTGAACCTTTATATTGCTTGACTGTGTTGACTTGTGGCATTAGCCATTGGATGGACTTACTTATTTCTTTTTTTTTATTTTTTGGTTGACTAAGTTTACTTGGATGCATCGGGCTTAACCGCTAATGCCACCCCCTTGTTTCGGCCCATCTGTTAACACCCCAAATTTTCCCTCACCCATTCACACCATGGCTTGTGATCTTCTCATATGCATAATTTCAATCATAGCATCCCATATTGCATTTTTTCTTCACTGCATTGTTTCAAAGTCATCTGCATCTAGGGTTTGTGATTTGAGCAATCCAAGAGCCACTCCAAAGGTCATCAATCACTTCAAAGGGGTCCATGTGTGTTCAAGCATCATATTATATCCTCTCAAAGTCAAGAATGTCAAAAAATCACAAGAACTGAGATTGGCATGAAAGCAGAGCCAGGTTTGACTGCACAGATGACCTAGAATTAGGGTTTTGGTTTCAAAGGCCATAACTCCAATTTTTTTGGTCATTCTTGTTTCTATTGGGCTCTATATGGTATAGGGATCATTCATATCAATTTTCATGAAGAAATTCCATGGGGAAGGCATCTAATCAAGAGTTGACTTTTTGAGCAAGTCAGTGCAAAATCAGGGCATCTGAGGCCCCCAATGACCCAACCAAAGGGTGTTCTTCATCATTTTGATTATGTATGATCTTTATTTGATCATAGAAGATGTTGGAAGTTCACAAAATTGAAGGATTTCAAGCCATTTGCAAAGTTGACTTTTTGGGAAATTGACTTGTAATGGAAACATGCCATTTTGGGAAACTTTTTCAACCCTTGCTTTTTGATTCAAAAATGCTTCAAATGAGAAAACTTTGGTCATGAAAGTTGTAGAATGGATCATTCCCTTTTCAAAAAGTACAAGAACTTGTCCTAATTCATTTTGGATCAAAAGTTATGGCTTGTCAAAATTGGGAAAAATCACATAATTTCAAGTTTTCTACCAAAGAGGCAAAGTTGCAAAATCCCTTGCCAAGGCAAATTGAGACCTCAAATGGACTTCTAATCTTCACACAAACATGAACCAATGTCTAAAAGTCAGATTGCATCAAAAGTTCACTCATTTTCATGACTTGTGGATCAAGAAATTTCAAAAGGGCCAAAGTTGATCAAAGTTGCAAAAAATCTCACTCAAACCCTAATCCATGTCCTGGCTGACTTCAAAATTGATCCTATGGTTCTCCTCACTTCTTGCTGCGCAGGACACCCCTCTTGTCCTTGGCTAGCCATGAGCCCATACCTCTCTTACACAAAGCATGACTTTTTTGCAAAAGACACATACCAATCACCATAGGCCACCAACAACTCTCTGACCTATCACCACTTGATACATGGACCAAAAGCAGCTCAACACAACACACAACTCATGCTGAAGCTCTCCCAAAGCCATAGTTCCAAGTTTATGCCTCATATGCATTTTGCTTCGAATCACACAACACAACCTTCAAACACAAAAACAAACTTCACAAAACATCTCAACATACTCCCCTGATCATTTCCCTGCCCTCATTCATCCCTGAAACATCCTCAAACTGAAACACAATTTCTCTCCCTCACTGAACAGAACTCACTCAATCTCTCAAACCAGCCAAAAGAAACTCCAATCAAGCCTTGCAAACTTCTCAGGGGGGTCATTGGAGGTGATTGGAAGCAAAGAGCTGGCCAGAGAGTTGCAAACTGAGAAAGCTCAAGCTCAGGTACCTCATGAACTTTTTTTCCATAAATGAAAATTTAAGTTTCTAGATTGTTCCTTATGTCTTGCTGATCATCCAGATGTTCTTACTTTTTGAAATGGTTAAGATTTGAGTGTGAACTGGTTACCTGAAACTTTTGCCGTTTTGCAAGTTTTGATTCGAATCTTGTTTTGTAGGTCATAGAAATTTGTTTTGAGGTGGGGTTTGGATTCAGGGAGGTTATAAGGTTTGATCTGGAGCTTTAGAGTTCCAGAAATGGCCTAGGGAGAGAGTTCCATCTTTCGTCTTGCCGGAGAAGATGATCGGAACCACTGTTCCGGTCATCTGAAAGTGATTAAATTAGGGTTAGGGTTTAGCTGAGTTTGAATGCTAGCCTTTGGATCCATCTTCCCGCGCTGTGAACGGCCCAGATCCTTTGATTTAGCCCTAATCCAGTCATTAACTTTAGTTAATTAGGATTAAAATTTGAATTTCCCAGAATCAATCCCAGCCACTCAAACGCGCGCCAGTCAATTCCCGCGTGCCCAATTTGAATCTCAGCCTTAGATCTTGCATACTTTCCATTTAATTTCATTTTTATTTTATTTTTCTTGCATTTTCTTTCATATTTATTTTAAAATAGTTAGAAAAATCCCAAAAATATTTCCTTTTGCATTTTTGTTTCAAATATTTTTCTCAATCAGAAAATGATTTTTATTTTATTTTTTGCATTAAAATTTATTTCTAAATCATTTAAAAGTTTATTTTTAATTAATTAATGAGAATTAATTAATTAAAAATACTTTTAGGTATTTAAAAATCACCAAAAAATTCATGTTGCATTTAGCAACATTTAGAAACATTGTCCAACTCTCAAACCAAATTTATATTTTGTTCTTGATGCCTTTTGATTATGGTCTTTGAAATTAAATTCATTTCAAGGCAATATTTTATGTCAAACTTCAAAAATTTCTTTTTGCCAAACCATTGAGAGTTGGGTGATGATTCTTTTGGCATTGCATCTTGCATAACATGTAGTTTATAGGATAAAATTGGCATGAATTGATCTTGCATTTTCATTTTGTTTTGCATTTTTCTTGACAAGGTACCTTAAAACCCTAGCAATCTTAGGAAATTCATAACTTTCAATAGGTTAAGAGTTGGATCCCCTCCTTTGGGCAGTGAGTTTGTATAGGTCTAAGGTCCCTTTGATTGCATTTTCAAATTTTTATCATGTCATTTGCTTCTGGTTTTGGATTTTTGCTTTGTATGTTGCATATAAACCCTAATTTTTGCCTTCCTTTGCATCCATCTTCCATTTGCTTGCATACCATGACTTTCCATGACATTTTGTGCATCCATTTGATTCATGATACATCTTAAGACATATTAGAATCATGTTTGATCATTGCATCTTTCATTTTCCATGTTATATGTCTTTTGCATTCCATAACTTTTCATGAACATCCATGGTTCAAAACATGCTTCTCTTGCATCCATATGTTTGTATGATCATTCTAATGCCTTGCCTCATGATTGCATCATCTCTTAGCATCATTAACATCATACTCATGCTTTTGGTTTTGGTTTGCATCATCACATTTCACCTCATTTGCATTGCATTTCATTTCTTTTGTTGACTTTTCAGGTGGTAAGTTGTTTTGAGAAGTGGATTTGCCTTCACTTCTCACAATCTCTTTTCATCTCTCTTATGCAACATTGCTGCATTTTATCTTGTGCTTTGGATTGAGCTTGCTCATTCTTGTTCATCTCACTTTCTTTCTTCAAGCAACTTGACTTCTTAAGTGAAGCAAGTTGTTTTGCTTCTCTTTGCTCCTTTCATCTGCTTCTCTCCTTGGTGGTTCTTTGAAGATTTCTCTTGCAAACCTCACAAACCCTAGGAATGGCCAAGCATGATAACAATTAGGGTCTTGTTTAGTCCCCCATTTAGCTTTTGCCTTTGTGTCATCATTGGGTCCTCTCTTCTCATCTCATAATCAGGGACTAAACCCTAAAGGTTTTAAGGCTTTGTGATTAAGCTTATGCCTGCATCCTTCTATTAGGATGGAGTGTATAACTTTAATCCTAAGTGTTAAACCCTTAATGTGTTTAAATCCTTTAATCAATCCACTTAATAATCATCAAGACATCCAGCTTGTAACTTGGGCCTTGCATTAGGGTTCTAATTCTTCCTTAATTGGTCAAGAAGGACTAACCCTAGTGTTAATGGACAAGTCCCCCTCAAGTTGTCTTACAAACCATAAAAATCATTTCTTCATCTTATCATTAACTAAAATCCATTTAATAAAGGCTTTTTTTTGTCATGAGGTTAATCCCTAATCATGGATTAAGTTGAGGAGCTTTCCTCAGCTTAAACATTCTCATCTATTATCCTTCTATTATGATGGTGTAATGAGTCTGTTTAATCCCTGATTATGGCTTAAACTCATTACTTAACACTAAAAAAAAACAACAAAAACATCTAAATAATAACAAGTAGGTTAATGATCTTAATCCTATCATGGTGATTAAGTGTGAGATGCTGACTTCACACTTAAGGTACTCTCATTACCCCTAATCTGAGGGAAGATGTGATGAGTTTACTAACCCATTGGTTTAGGCTTAAGCTCATTAACTTATGACAAACATCCAAAAGCAATAAAAGACTGAAAACTCAAAAACAAGCAATAATCGTCTCCTCCAGGATTCTTTTCTCACCTCAATCACTCACAAACGAGAACTTGCTTCTTCCGTCTAAATGCAAGACAGTTTGCACCTGAGCCAGACAGGTCATACACTTGAGCATAGACAGTAAGCAGTTCATTAGTCAATTTATCTTTCAGTCTCTTTGGGTCGAACTATGGTGTTCTGACTTCCTTATTGCACGAGAGGATACGTAGGCATAACTTAACAGTTATCAAACAAAAGTCTCTGTATATCCCCCCTCTTTCCAGCCTTATTCTTTAAGCCTCATTGTCTTGAGCTTTCCATTCTTGTCCTTACACTGACACTTCACTTATACACTTCACACTTCTTTTACACTGACACTTACATCCTTTTCCAGCTTTAATACACATATAGCACTGACACTACCCCTTTAAAACACAAATCTTTTAAGCGTGGATCCCATTGAGTACGGAGGACAATCTAGGTGCTAATACCTTCCTAGGTTGTAACCAACCCCCTTTCTCAGTCTCTCTGGTTCACAACCGTCTTATCCATCTCTTTTCTAGGTCTATGCAGCATTACCTTTCCTTCAGGATAAAAATGCCTAGCTGGAGACTCTTTTCTTTTCTCCTGAGTTCACCCCTGTGTGTTCTCTTCCTCCTTCGCCGACCGTTCGCGTCTGTACCCCTTCTGACCTGAGGCGTCATTTGGTGGGAGCGACAGCTTGGCGACTCTGCTGGGGACCCTTATACTGTAACCAGGGCTTCTGGTTCTTTTTGTGGGTTCCTCCTAGCGCTTGTTTGATTTGTGTTTACTGGGGTGTTATGTGCTAGTTGTGTTTATATAGTTTCTTTATTTATTGCTTTATGTACAGTTATTTATTGCTTCCTTTACAGCTTTATATATCTTACTGTCATACTATTATTTGGCTGGATCTGGTTTTTGTCTTGGTGGGTGGGGTTTCATTGAGAGTTTAAGGTCCTATACCTGGGACCTGAGTGACACCTAGGCTAGAGTGGTTCATGTTCTTTCCCATTCCATTTCGGTCTGGTGCGGGAATATGAAACACGGTTCAGATGTGGGTTTCTTCTTGAGAACTTTGTGCTACAGATTTCCTGTAGTGCTAGGGCTATCTGGGAAGCCTGCTAAGTCTGGATGGCCTTTATTATTGACCTTCAGAAACTGAGGTGAATTAGAGGAGGATCTTTTATGGTTATTGTAAACACTGTACCTCCGGGTTAGAAGTGTTTACACTTCTCATAACTGATCCAAGTCTGAGGATCCTTGTTTTAGAACATCACCTGTGAGGGGGTTGGGCTGTTTACAGGTTTGCAGGAACCCTTGGCCACATCATACCCTGATACTTGTTTTGTTTAAGAATGCTTCACTTTGGACAGTTCTTGTGATTTAACCCTGGACATGTGACTCTTTATTTGAGTCCCCCACCTTGGTTACCGGATTTTTGAACCTCCATCTGGATTTCTTGAACATACATGGACTTATATCAAGATAGTAATCAGATCCAGCTTGATCACAAACCCTTGCATATCATTTGCATACTCATCATTTGCATCATTTAACATTTGTTTATTTGTTTTTCAGGGTATCCATATCACATCTGGCTTGGTTTTGACCCCTTCATTTGCATAGACCCTTTTTTCATTAGTTATCTGCTTCAGCTATCTTCATCAGTTACTTGCTTCAGCTACCTCCATCATCATCCTCAGCCTATCATTGGCTTATCTCCAACACCAGTCTTCATCATCAGCATCTGTTTTCAGCTCTTCAGCAGTCATGGCACCCAAGAAGAGCAACATTTCATACCACTTCTTTGAGCCTGTGCTGGCTGGCATCAGGCAGGTCCAGGCACTTATCACTCCAGACCACATCCCATTATTTAGAGAGCATTATGGAGGCATCCTTGACATGGTTATGGACTTAGACCCTTCTCAGAGGAGTTTGATCCACACTTGCCTACAGTTCTATGATCCTCCTTTGAGATGCTTCACATTCCAGAACTTTCAGCTGGGACCTTTGCTGGAGGAGTTCTCATCATTGATTGGAGTACCTGTCAGGGGTGATATCCCCTTCAACCCAGAGATGACTTCTCCCAGCAATGGAGAAGTGGCAAAGGCACTGTATTTAGAGCCTATTTTGATTGAGTAGAACATGTCAACAAAGGCTGGAATTCCTGGCCTACACTTGGACTTTCTAACTTCTCAAGCCATCCTAAAGGCCTCCTTGGGAGAATGGAAGGCAGTTTGTGCATTGTTAGCCCTCAGTATATATGGGGTTATACTTTTTGCAGATGAGCCCAAGTTTATTAGCAAGAATGCCATTCATCTCTTCCTTCTGAGGAACCCAGTGCACACATTACTGGGGGATTTCTATTATTCTGTTCATCAGAGGAAAGAGAAGCAGAGAGGGAGGTTGGTAAGGTGTTGTGCTCCTCTATTTCATACCTGGCTGCTCAAACACTTGCCCAGGACTGATACCTTCTTGAACCCTCACCAACAGAAGAATTGGGCTAGGAGACTTATTGCTTTAACCTCAGATGACATCAGATGGTGCACCCAGAGCACCAAAGGCAGGGACATAATTACTAGCTGTGGACAGTTCCCCAATGTACCTCTAGTAGGAGTGAAGGGTTGCATCAACTACAATCCATTGCTGTTCAAAAGAAAATTGGGCTATGCTTTGGTTCACCCTCCTAGAGTGCAAGACTTGGCTGAAACCCTGTATTGTGAGATAAAACCTATTCTAGCTGTTGTCAGACAGGCATCCTGGGCTTGGGACAACATCCAAACCAAGGGGATGGCAATTCTTGGGAGATGCAATAATGTGGCTTCAGCTCAGTATTATGAATGGTCTCATGTTAGGGCTCAGATTTCTGGAATGCCCTTCACCATTGAGGATGCACCTGGACCATCCACAGCACCACCTCCAGCCACTGTCAGCCTGGAGGAATTTGAGAAACTGAAGGAGAGGAATGAAAATTTGTCTCAAGCTCTAAAGAAGACCCTCTGGGAGAGGAGTGATAGTCGTCTAGACATTGAGAGGTTGGAGAAGCTCAGAGTAGAACATCTAGCCAAGATTGAGAAAGCAGAAGACTACATCAAGAAATCAAGAGCTGGAGAGCAAATTTTGAAGAATGCCTGCAAAGAGGCTCAGTTTCAGAAGGCTAGGACTGATCTTTATCTAAAAGAAAGTCAAGATAGGTGGGTTAGAATCAATGAAGCTCGCACTCAAGAGGATAAGAGAACTCAGGCCAGGATTGAGCAGTTAGAGGCCATTGAGAGGAAACAACAGGAGGCTCTGCTAGCAGCCCAGAAGGAGATTTTAGAATTGAATATTAGGGCTGGTGTGAAGAGGTCAAAGGACCAAGACAGGAACAAGAAGCTGACCACTGCTATTGCCACCAGAAACCTTCTTATCAGGAACATCACAGAGCATCCAGATGGTCCTGTAACTGAAGCACTTTTGAAGGAGGTTAAAGAGGATGAGTTTGGCTTAGATGTTTGACTTATTTGCTTGTTGTTATTTCCATTTCATGTACTTTTCTTTTTTTTTTGTTGTATTTTGACCCTTCAGGGGCATATGTTGTAAAAACAAACTATGTATGATCCACCATTTGTAATGTACTTGTCAGTTTGTTTCATTTGAGTTTCTTTTCTCAAGCAACCTCAAAGCATCTTCCTCAGGGTCTGGAAAGGTCAAAACCAAGTGCCAAGCCGGATACCTTGGAAACAAATAAGCATATTGAATTGCATACTAACCTTTGTTTTGTTTTGTAGGTTTTGTTTTTGGTTTGTTTGTTACTAACTCTGTTGTGATTCAGGAATTATTGCTCGCCGTCGGGTGTTCCTTCTCAACCGTCCACACAGATATCCTACTCGCAACAACCTTCCTGGTATCCAGATGGACCAAGTACAGCAAGAGCTGACAGAGGTCAGAACCCAGATGGTTAACGAAAGGCTGGAGATGAGAAACCAAATGACCCAGTTCATGGAAGTAATGAATGGCTTGGCTCAAAGCCAAGAAAGATTGAGGGCATTGGTAGAAAGACAAACCCCGGAAGAACCTCCCCTGGGAACTGGAGGAACAAGTAACAATGAAAGGGGTCAGCCTCATATTAACCCACCCATATATGGGCCTCACCTACATCCGGAAGTTAACATCACGGGTAATGTGCAAGGAAATACTACTGGAGGAAGAGTCTTACAAGAAGACCCCCAAGAAGAGCAGTTTACTGTGATGGGAGCTGGGGACAAAGTTTATGATAGGAGGTTTGATGAAATTGCTGAGAAGTTGAGATCTCTGGAGTCTCAAAATTCCCTAGGTTTTGATGTTATGGATATGGGGTTAGTGGATGGGGTAAGGATTCCTCACAAGTTTAAACCCCCGTGCTTCGAGAAGTACAATGGAACTTCCTGTCCACGACCTCACTTGCAGTCTTTTCTGGGAAGACTTAAGGCATACACCATGGATGAGAAACTGTGGATGTTCTATTTTGAAGATAGTTTGACTGGGGCTTCAAGGGAGTGGTACTCTCACTTGACCAGAGCTACTATCAGGTGCTGGAAGGATCTAGCTGAAGCTTTCATCAGGCAGTACCAATACAATCTAGACATGGCTCCTAACAGAACCCTTCTGATGGGAATGTCTCAATCCTCCAGAGAAAGCTTCAGGGAATATGCCCAGAGGTGGAGACAACTTGCTGCTGCTGTTCAGCCACCCATGTCGGAAAGAGAAATGGCCGACATGTTCATGAATACTCTGCAAGGAACATATATTGACAGGCTAGCTGCCTTTTCTTCCATCAGCTTCGCTGACGTAGTCATGGCTGGAGAAAGAATTGAAAGCCTTCTGAAGATGGGTAAGATTTCTGATAATGGTGCAAGTTCGTCAAGTAATCCCAGAAAGCCTTTTGTGGGACCTAGAAGAACCGGTGAGACAAATTCCATTCATGCCAACAGAGGCAGACCTCAGTATGTCCACAGATCAGTAGCAGCTGTCACTATTCCAGCTCCGATTCCTCAGCAACCAGCATATCAACCACAACAACAACCACATTATCAGCAGCAAGTTTTGGTTAAATGCGCCTTTTCCTTGCAACAACCATTGGGAGCCATTGGGATGTTGTGCCCATGACTCTAAATGGTTCGAGCATACGGAATGGTGGAAGGAAGCAATCAGAACACAAAATATAGCAGCCTTGGTACTACCATGTAGCAACTTGATTTCCTTGCTTTGTTTGTATCTCTTATAAGCCCTTATGTTTCATATTCCAACTTTGGAGTTATTGGATGTTGTGAGAACATGAAATTAGTGAATATTGCCTCATAAACATTGCTTGTGTTGGTGTCGAATGGATTCTGACTTCAATTTTCTTTCTTTTTTTTTTGTTTTCATGTATTTGTCCATGGGAGCATGTGGATTGGCGTGAGAAACCTTGGAGGAACCTTGTTGAAACATGGAGCTTGACCGTGGCATGAAGAAGTTAAAACTTGGAGATCATGGTAGCAACATGGACATAAAGTCTTAAGCATGGAAAATATGAAGGGATTTTGGCACACTGTCATGGGTTAATTATAATTTTGTAACTTAGGCCTTGTAAAACTTAGACACCATATTGGTCTTGTAATTCAAATGACACATTGATTTGGTTTTAGGATTAGCCATAAGTATTTGCAATTTAGACCATGTAGGACTTGTAATTTCCACGATACTTTGGTAACCTGTAACATGGATAGAGCCTTATTCATTTTGAATTCACCATCTTCAATAAATTTATCAATTGTGTATCTATCTGGAAATAACTTGAATTCCAAAATCTTGTACTATTTGTGAATTATAATAAAACACTTTTGACTTGTTGTACTTCATAACACTAGAACATTAACCAAGACAATATCATCATGTACCACCCCTTGGACACTCATGAGAACAAAGCTCCCTCTTGAGCATAGCCTAGATCAACTAAACGTGATTTTGAAATAAACTTGAAAATTTAAATATGGTTTCTCTAATAACACATCAACATACTTTTTGGTCATGGATTGATTATAACATGAGTCTCTTGACTCAAACTTCTCCATTAATCTAGCAAACAGTCCAAACTTGGATCTTAAATCTAAGTATGACTTATGGGAGAACTATCCTTGAATTTTGAATAATTATTCTTGAGAACAAAATGTTCAATTCTTGGAGTTAGAGCAAAATGTTCAAATCTTGGAGTGATTCCTTGTGATGACTTCTTGAATTAGAAGTCTTGCATGAAACGAGCTCCCTTGAATCATTCTTAAAGGCAAATTTCAATCTCCTTTGAAATGAATGAGGTTAATGCTAATTGTGGATCCATCTTAATCACTGAACACCTCATGGCCTTAGTATATTGCCCAAACCTTTACCGATAAAAGTACTGGATTCAGATAATCATTAATCTCAATGTCAACTTAAACCTTGGTAGCCAATTTGCATAACCTGAGCCTAATCAAACAGTAAGACAAATGAAACAACAAACATTTTTTCTGCATAACGGTTAGTAACATAACAATAAAAACATAGATGAAAATACAATTATGTGGGTAGGACAAATTTGGGGTATGACAGCTCCCGCCGATTGTTACATCTAGTGGGTTCGATATTGGGCTTCCAAGCTCAAGATGCCTTATCCATCCTAGGAGCCTTTGTTTCCTATACTACCATTGTCCATTTTTCTTCCTCTCGTTGATGAGAAGGTTTCTCTTCAAGAAGAGTTAGACAAAATGAAGAGAGAGAAAGAAGAATGGTTCCTTGAGAAGACGATAATGCAATAGCAACTGAAGGAGAAAGATGATCTCATTGAGTTACTTGAGCGGCGCGTTACAAAGTGATTAAGAGATGATTTATTTTCCTCTAGTACTCCATCTACCATTCTTTCTACATCCGGTGCTTGGAAGGCTATTGTTGACCAGTGTGTGAAGGATAAGGAAGACATGGAGAATTGATATAAGAAAGAGATTAAGAGGATTTGCATGAAGTACCACCCGAGATTTGGATCTTCTTCAGATATGATCCCCTAGGCCTAATTTACTTTTCTCTCATGTATTAGGATTGTTGGGACTTATACTTCACTTGTAATCCTGACTTTGATTTTAATGAGAATGAGTTCTTAGTACTTCACAAAGTGTTTCTCTTATAAATATTGCTATTTATCTTATATTACATTGAAATCCTTGCATTTGCATACGCAAACCATGCACCATGCCCGCATTGGTCTTGCTTCTTGAAAGTTGTACAGGGATCTTATGTTGTTTCTTGGTCTTCATTAAGTTCTCCTGTCAAGATGACTCACAAGGTTGATACTCGAGCTAATAAAAGGAAGATGTTAGAAGCCTTACAACAAGAGAATCGCGAGCTGCGTGAGGAAGTTTCATCTCTGAAAGATAGCTTAGAAAGGATCACTGCCATGATGTATAGCTTGGTGGCTGCTTAGAACCAGCCACCCCCTATTCCTAATTCTCTGATATAGCATACAGTCATCTCTGAGATTGTCACTGCATCGATTTCTGCTGAAACTGTCATTTCTCCTCGCTACGGCATGCCTTCTAGCACACCGTGGGGTATGCCGATTGATTTCATTCCTCCTGGTTATCATCCTCCTCCTCCAGAGACAGTTGTATTTAATACTCTTCAGCCAATGATGACTACTGTACCGCCTTTGATGCACACTAATCCACACCATGATGAAATGATTTACCATGCTGAGCCTAGTGAAGGCGCTGGTGTGATTGAAAGACTTGATGATTTTCAAGGTCGTTTTTTTGAGATACAAAAAGAGATGAAGGCTTTGAGGCATAAATATTTGTTTGGCAAAGGTGCTTATGATCTCTATTTGGTTCCTAATGTCAAGGTTTCGTACAAGTTTAGACTGCCTGAGTTTGAGAAGTATAAGGGTAATACTTGTCCTCTGAGTCATTTGACTATGTATGCTAGAAATATGTTTGCTCAGACAGACAATGATCAGCTTTTGATTCATTATTTCCAAGATAGTCTGACTTGTGCAGCCATGAGATGGTACATGAGTTTTGATAGCAGTTAAATCAAGACTTTCAATGATTTGGGAGAGGCTTTGGTTAGGCAATACAAGTATAATGATGATATGGCACCAGACAGAGATCATCTTCGTGATATGTCCAAGAAGGACAAAGAAACTTTCAAAGAGTATGCACAGAGATGGCACGAACTAGCAGCCCAGATTGTTCCTCCTCTAGAAGAGAAAGAGATGACAAAGATCTTTTTGAATACTTTAGGTTCTTTCTACTATGAGAAGATGACTGCAAGTGCTCCTTCTGATTTCACTGAAATGGTGAGTATGGGGATGCGACTAGAAGAAAGTGTTCGTGAGGGACGATTGATCAAAGATAGTAGTACTGGATCGAGCTCTAAAAGGTTCAACTTTGGTAAAAATAAAGAAGGTGATACTAATGACGTGTCTTGTGAAAGTTACAGAAGACCTCGTGGTCGTGAGAATCGTCATCAACAGAATGTGGCTTCTGTAACTCCAATGGTTAATGTAACTCCAACTATGCTAGTAGCTCCAAAGTATCAGTCTCGTTATCAACCACCTTATGTGACACAGAGTGGTAATCAACAGATTCGTGCTAAGCCGAATTTCGATCCCATTCCAATGTTGTATGCAGATTTACTTCCATCTCTGATTAAGAAGAATCTTGTGCAAACACATTCTTCGCCTCCAGTTCTAGAGTCTATCCCATGGTGGTATAAGCCATAGGTTCACTGTGCTTTCCATCAAGGTGCCCAAGGCACGATATTGAGAACTGTTATCCATTAAAGTTTGAAGTGCAGAAATTGATAAGGAGCAATGTTCTGTCTTTCAATGATGTTTATCCAAATGTGAAGACAAATCCACTTCCGCAACATTGTAATATGTATGTGAACATGGTTGATGGTTGTCCTGTTTGATCAAGATTTATGAGGTCCTCCATATTCGAAGGTCTTTGGTTGAGATGCATGCTTTCTTAAGTGAATATCATGATATTGATCACGATTATGCTGGATGTTTTATTTGTTCGGTGAACCCTCTTGGTTGTGTGATTTTTAAGTGAGACATTCAAAAGATGATGGATGATAAGTCGATTAAAGTGACAACAAAAAAAGACGAGTATGACAATGAGGTGAATGTTATTGTGCCTCAGTTCAATATTCCTGAGAAGGTTGTTCCTGAGAAAGTGGTTATTTCTTTTGATAGCCGCAAATATGTTGTTACTCCATTGGTGATCAATTTGTCGGGTCCAATGTTGTACAAGTCTGATAAAGCTATTCCATACTGGTATAATGCTATGATGATAGAAAATGGTAAGGAAGTACACATTCCTTCTCCAAAGTATGTGGTTAGCATTGCTGATGTGACAAAGGTTACTCGAAGTGGTAGATTTTATGCTTCGGATCCTCCGAAGAGAGTTGAAGATACAAATGCAAGTAAACAAATTAAGGATATTGTTGCCCGATCAGGTCAATTTGATGATTCCAGTTTGAAAGATAGTGAATATGAGGTTTTGAAATTGATAAAGAAGAGCAAGTACACTGTTATTGACCAGTTGTTGCATACTTCGTCGAAGATATTAGTTTTATCACTCTTGATGTGCTCTGAGGATCATAGGCAGTCTTTGCAGAAGATTCTTGATCAAGTTTATGTTGATCATGATGTGACTGTTGATCATTTTGATAGTATCGTGGCTAATATCACATCATGCAACAATCTGAGTTTCTGTGATGATGACTTTTCTGAAGAAGGAAGGAACCATGATTTGGCTCTGCATATATAAGTGAACTGTCAGGAAGATGCTATGTCTAAAGTGCTGGTCGATATGGGGTCTTCTCTGAATGTGATGCCGAAGTTGACTTTATCGAGACTTGCGTATCAAGGTACTCCCATGAGGCATAGTTGGATTATTGTGAAAGATTTTGACGAATCGAAGAAGACTGTGATTGGTGAAGTTGATCTTCATATTCTAATTGGACCGTTTCAAGTAATGGATATACATCCCATTTACAGTTGTCTCCTTGGAAGACCCTGGATTCATGAGGCAGGAGCTATGACATATACTCTCCATCAGAAGCTGAAGTTTGTGAAAGATGGGAAATTAGTGACTATTGGTGGTGAACAGGAAATGCTAGTGAGCAATTTTCCATCTTTCTCTTATGTTGATGCTGAAAAAGAGGTGGGAACTTCATTCCAGGCTCTTTCTGTTGTTGATAATGCTGCTAAGAATGTTATTCTTATGTCTTCTCTCAAGGATGATTTGCGCATACTCGAAACTGGTCGATCTGATGGTTGGGGATGATTTATTGATGTTGTTAACAACAAAGAAGGATTTGGTATTGGTTTTGCACCAGGTGTGGCTCTCAATGGCCCGAAGACTATTCAGGAAGGATTCTGAAGTGTTGCGTTTATCAACGATCATTTTGTTGCTGCCATCATTGAAGATGATGAAGATAAATAAATGCCTAACTTTGTATGCACTGAAAGATTTGCAAAAACTGGATTGTTGTTGTTGTTCCTTCTTTTGTTCATACTTCAAGGTAATTTGTTTTATTTTCTTTTGAAAAATCCTAACTCTGCCCAAGGTGAAAATGATGTTTGTCGGGCTTTGTTTCAAATTTTATCATCACCAATAAAGTGTTATTTTGTTATTTTGATATGTGTTTTTCCTTTTTTCTTTATTCTGAAAAATGGTAACATAAAAAACCCAAAATAAAAATAATCATTGTTTATCTGCATAATGTTTGCACTTTTGTTCATACTCTAAAATAAAAAATAAAATCATTGTGCATATTGATTGATAAACCCATTGAAAACAATGATCCTATGCCCACTCCTAACTTTGAATTCCCTGTTTTTGAAGCTGAGGAAGAGGATGTTGAAGAGATTCCTGATGAGATTTCTCGGTTGCTTGAGCGCGAGGAGAAAGTTATTCAGCCTCATGGAGAGTCTACAGAAATAGTCAACTTGGGTTCGGAAGATGATAAGAAGGAAGTCAAGATTGGAGCATTGCTTGGTTCTGACGTTAAGAAGAGGATGGTAGAGTTTCTTAGAGAGTATGTTGATGTATTTTCTCGGTCTTATCAGGACATGACAGGTATTGATACTAATATTGTGGAGCATAGATTGTCGTTGAAGCATGAATGTTCACCTATGAAGCAAAAGTTAAGAAGAACTCATCCTGATATGGTAGTAAAGATCAAAGAGGAGGTTCAAAAGCAGATTGATGCAGGTTTTCTTGTGACATCTAATTATCCTCAATGGGTGGCCAATATTGTACCCGTTCCAAAGAAAGACGGAAAAGTATGAATGTGTGTTGATTATAGAGATTTGAATAAAGCCAGTCCAAAAGATAATTTTCCATTACCACACATTGATGTGTTGGTAGATAATACAGCTAAGTTTGATGTGTTATCTTTTATGGACAAATTCTCCAGTTATAATCAAATAAAGATGGCACCCGAGGACAAGGAAAAGACCACATTTATTACACCATGGGGAAAATTCTGCTACAGAGTGATGCCATTTGGATTGAAGAATGTTGGTGCGACATACCAAAGAGCTATGACCACGCTTTTCCATGATATAATGCACAAAGAAATTGAGGTTTATGTTGATGATATGATTACTAAGTCGATGATTGAAGAGGATTATGTTGAACATTTGTTGAAGTTGTTTCAGAGGTTAAGGAAGTTTAAGCTTTGTTTGAATCCGAACAAGTGCACCTTTGGTTTATGTTCTGGAAAGTTGTTAAGTTTTATTGTCATCCAAAGAGGCATTGAAGTTGACCCTGATAAAGTGAAATCTATTTGGGAAATGCCTGCTCCAAGAACTGAAAAGCAAGTAAGAGGATTCTTGGGCCGTTTGAATTATATTTCGAGGTTTATCTCTCACATGACTGGCACATGTGCCCCGATCTTCAAGTTGTTTCGGAAAGACCAAGGTTGTGTCTGGACAGTTGTAAACACCCCAAATTTGCCCTCTATCTTTATAACACCTTGGCTTGGGATCTTTAATTTTTGCATAAGCATAAGCATACCCCCTCATATTGCATATTTGTTTCATCTGCATAGTTCAAGTTACCCTGCATCTAGGGTCTATGATATAACACCATGGCTTGGGATCATTGTGGAAGTCATTTGTTCACTAGGTAACTTCTTGAGAAAGTTAAGTCAAAATAAGGGCATATGAGGCCCCCAACAATGGAACCAAAGGGGTATTTTCATCAAATTGAAGTTCTATGATCTTTATTTGATCTTATAAGTGGTTGGAAGTTCAAAAGATTGAATAATTTTGAGCCAATTGCAAACTTGCCATTTTTGGAAATGACATGAAATGCAAACATTCCATTTTGGGAATGTTTTTCAACCTCCTCTTTCATAACCAAAAATGCTTCAAATGAAAAATTCTTGGTCATGAAAGTTGTAGATTAGTTCGTTCCCTTTTCAAAAATTACAAGAACATGTCTGGATTCATCCTAGAATTCAAGATATGGCCTTTCAAAGTTGGCAAAAATCCTATAATTTCAAGTTTCATGTCAAAGAGGGATTTTGCATTTTGGCATGTTCAAGCATTCTAATGACTTCTAATGTACACAAACACTTCACAATATGTCAAATGAACTTCTAAACATCAGAATTATGCATCAAACCTAGGGTTTTCATGACTTGAACTTCAAGAAATCACAAAAGGGCTAAAACTCACAAAAATTGCTAAATGCATTGGATCCTCTCATCCACTTGTGCCAGCTGCATAATCTTGATTCCATGTCTCTCCATGAATCTTGCTGAGGCCAGACACCCCAAGAAACCAGACCTGCCATGGCCCATACCTCAAGTACACAAATCTTGACTTTTTTGCAAAACACCCCATACCAATCAGCCTGTGCCACAACAACTATCTGAGCAATCCCATTGGCTTAATCAAACATTATGCAAGCCATTTCATAACACACAATATCTTGAATCATCCAAGAACTCAGCATTCACAAAATTTGTCAAAAACTCCCTCTCTTCGAATCTCAAAAACCAACCACTAAAACTTCAAACTTCCTTCACCAATCAACTCAAAAAAACCTCAGGATCATTTCCCACCCTTCACTATAGCCTAAAGCACCCTTAATCGGAAATACGATATCTGCATACTTAGAACTAAACACTTCAAAATAGCCATCACAAGCTTGCTCTAAGCTCCTCGTCATCATCAGGGAGTTCATTGGGGTGAATTTGAACCAAGAGGGAGGACAGAAAGCTCAAGAACACAAAGCTTCAACTCAGGTAGATATGATGAACTTTTTTTTCCAGAACTTGTTATTTAAGTTTCTAAATGATTCTACATGTCTAGCTGATCACCCTGATATGTTTATTTTCGAAAATGGTTGAGAAATGAGCATGTATTGAACTTCTGAAAGTTTTGAATGTTTTCACGATTTGCTTCGCATCATGGTTTGTGTGAATGATAAATGTTGTTTGATGATGGATTCTTGTTAAGGGAGGGTAGTAGATCATTTCTGGAGAGTTAGATGGTTTGATTTAGCCTAGGGAAGAAGTTAGGGTGTTTGGCTTGCCGGAGAAGATGACCGGAGCTAGTTCCGGTCACCTGAAAATGATTAGAACCCTAATTAGGGTTTAGCTGCCCAGTTTGAATATCAGCCCTTGGATGTGTTTTAGCGCGTGTTTGGATTGCCCTGATCCTTTCACTTAACCCTAATCCATATTAATTAACTTAACTAATTTAAAATTGCCAGAATCAATCTCAGCCTTTCATCTGTACGCGCAGTTAACCCCTTCCCCCTGAATTTGAATCTCAGCCCTTGGATACGCATACTTGTCACTTTTATTCATTTTTATTCATTTTATTTTCATTTCTTTTGCATATTTATTTTAAAATATCAAAAAGCATTCAAAAAATATAAAACTTTGCATTCCGACTTTAAATATTTTTCTCATTCCGAAAATGTTTTTTATTTTATTTTTTGCTTTAAAAAAGTATTTTTAAAATATTTAAATGTTATTTTTAATTAATTAAAGTATTTTATTTAATTAAAAATACATTTAGGTTTCTAAAAATCACAAAAAAAATCATGAATCATTCCAATGCATTTAGAAACATTTTCAAACTCTTCACACAAATTTTCTTTTTAGGTTTGATCATAGTTTGCCAATTTGCTTTGAATTAAGGGTCATAAAAATCATATTTTTGAACCCTAACTTTAAAAAAATAATTTCTGCCTAACAAAGAAGAGTTTGAAGTTGATTCTTTTTGCCTTGTGTTACATATTGCATGTAGTTTATAGGTCTATTTCCTCATAAATTTATCTTGCATTTTCAAATTGATTTGAATTTTTCCCTTTGAATCACCAAAAAAACCCTAGAAAACTTAGGAAAATCATAACTTTTGATTGGTTAGGCTTCTGACCTTCTCCTTTGGGGTGTGACCTAATATGGGATAAGGGTTTGTTTGAGATTGTTTGCAAATTTTTATCATGTCATATGCTTCTGTTTTATTCATTTGCATCTGGCTTGTCCATAAAACCCTAATTTCATGTGTTCATTTGTATTCACCTTGCTTATGCATCATTACATGAATTTTCCATGAAATTTATTGCATTCATATGTCATATTAGACATCTTAGGACATTTTAGAACCATGCTTAATCATTTCTTCATCCATTTGCCATGTTATGCATTCATTTCATTTCATAAACTTTCATGTATTTTCAAACTTCAAAGCATGCTTCCTTTGCATCTCATCTTTGTATGATCATACATATGCATTTTGTATGTCTTTGCATCATCTCACATTACACTTACATGACATAAACACTTCTTACTTTGGTCATTTCATCTCATTTCATCTCATTTCACTTCATTTCTTTATGCTTTATACCTTATGCATCCATACTAACTTTTTCAGGTTTTGGTAAGTTATTTTGGGAGGTGAATTTTCCTTCACCTCTCACTTCTTCTCATATTTTTCATATGAATTTTACTTGTCTTTTAAGTGAACTTGTTCACTTTTGTTCCATCTCTCTCACTTTCTTTCTTGAAGTTACTTATCTTCTTCAATGAAGTAAGTAACTTATTCTTCTACTTCTTCCTCCTTTCATCTGCTTCAGCCATTGGTGGCTTCCTTGAAGATCTTTCTCTAAGCCTTAAAAACCATAGGACATCCAATCATGATAATAATTAGGGTTGTGATTAGTCCCCCTTAGATTTTTACCTTTAAGTCTCCTTGAGTCTCTCTTCTCATCTCAATAATCAGAGACTAAAATCTTAAAGTTTTAGGACTTTGGAATTAGGGTTATGCCTGCATCCTTCTCTTAGGATGGAGTGTATAGCTTTAATCCTAAGTTTTAAACCTTTAATTTGTTTAAAACTCTTAATCAAATCATCTTAATAACCATCAAGACTTTATATTGTAACTTGGGCCTTACATTAGGGTTCTAATTCTTCCTTATGGTTAAGAAGGACTAACTCTGGTGTTTAATGGACAAGTCCTCCTCAAGTTGTCTTACAAACTTAAAATCCACTTCTTAATCTCATATCTTAATTAAAACCCACTTAATAAAGGCTTTGTAATATAATGAATTTAATCCCTAACCATGTATTAAGTTGAGGTATCTTCCTCAGCTTAAGTGTTCTCATTTATTATCCTTCTATTAGGATGGTGTAATGAGCCCATTAATCTATGATTAGAGATTAAACTCATTACTTAACACTAAATAAAATCCCAAAAAACATCTAAATAATCACAAGTAGGTTAATGATCTTAATCCTACATCATCATGGTAATTAAGTTGAGATGCTTATCTCCTACTTAAGTATTCTCATTATCCCTAATTAGGGAGGATATAATGAGTTTACAAGCCCTTGATTTAGGCTTAAGCTCATTAACTTATGCAAAAACCAAAAACAATAACAAAACTGAAAACACAAAAAAACACAATAATCGTCTCCTTCGGGATTCTTTTCTCATCACACTCATTCATAAACGAGAACTTGCTTCTTCCGTCTAATGCAAGACAGTTAGCACTCCAGCCAGACGAGTCATACACTTGAGCATAGGCAAGCAAGCATTTCACAGTCAAATCTTTCAGTCTCTTTAAGTCGAACTACGGTGTTCTGACTTCCTCATTGCACGAGAGGATACGTAGGCATAACTTAACTATTATCTAACAAAAGTCTTTGTGTCTTCCCCTTCTTTCAGCATTCTTTTTCTAAGCCTCAGTTCTTGAGCATTCACCCTTTGCACTGAAACTTTTACATTATTTTCCAGCTTTCGCACACAGATAGCACATAAACCTACCCCTTTAAACACAAACTTTCAAGCGTGGATCCTGTCGAGTACGACAGAAAATCTGGGTGCTAATAACTTCCCAGGTTGTAACCAACCCCCTTTCTCAGTTTCTCTGGTTCGCAACCGTCTTATCCATCTCTTTCCAAGTTTATGTAGCATTACCTTTCCTTCGGGATAAAAATTCCTAGTTGGCGACTCTATTCAGTTCACCTTCATTTCTCCTTTCGCCGACCGTTCGCGTCTGCACCGGGATGCAAATCTTCGGGAGCGACAGCTTGGCGACTCTGCTGGGGAACGTATCTTGCAACCAGGGCTTCTGGTTCTTTTTGTGGGTTTCTCCTAGTGCTTGTTTGATTTGTGTTTATGGGGGTGTTATGTGCTACTTGTGCTTATTGTTTATTACTTTATTTATTGCTTTCTGTACAACTTTATTTATTTCTTTCAGTTACTGTTTATATGCATTTCATATTGTTATCATCATATCATGTGTGTTGGATCTCTTGTCTGTTTTGGTGGGAGGGATTATTTAAGTGATTAAGGTTCCATACCGGGAGCCTGAGTGACACATAGGATAGAGTGGCTTCATATTCTTTCCCATTCCATTTCGGTCTGGTGTGGGAATATGAAACACAGTTCATACATGGGTTTCTTCTTGAGAACTCTGTGCTACGGATTTCCTGTAGTAATAGGGCTATCTGGGAAGCCTGCTAAGTCTGGATGACCTTTTTATGACCTTCAACATCTAAGGTGAATTAGAGGAGGATCCTTTATGGTTATTGTAGACACTGTACCTCCGGGTTAGAAGTGTTTACAGGTCTCATAACTGATCCAAGTCTGAGGATCTTTGTTTTAGAACAATACATGTGAGGGGTTGGGATGTTTACATGTTTGCAGGAACCCTTGGCCTCATCATACCTTTGTTACTAATATTGTTTTAAGGTTGTATCATTTTGGATTGTTCTTGTGAAACCCTGGACTTGTGACTCTTTATTTGAGTCCCCTACCTGGTTACTGGTTTTCTAAGCCTTCATCTGGACTTATGAACACACACGGACCCTATCAAGGCAGATAACAGATCCAACACTTGATCACAAACCCTTTGCATATCATTCTGCATACACCATTTTGCATCATTTAACATTTGTCTATTTTGTTTTACAAGGTATCCACATCTTATCTTTGGTTTGGTTTTGACCTGTTCTACTGCTCAGATTCCTTCAGCTATCTGCACCAGCCTCTTCATCAGTTATCTTCATCAAAGATCCTCTCCAGTATCTTCTCCAATTATCTTCATCAGTTTTCAGCAGTTGCCTTCATCAGTGCTTCTCTTCAGTCTTCTTCATTAGCATCCATTGTCAGCATGGACCCATCCAGGAAGAGCAACATCACCTATCATTTCTTTGAGCCCACTTTGACAGGCATCTGGAAGATTCAGACTCTCATCACTCCTGATCATGTCCCTTTATTCAGGGAACATTATGGTGAAATTATGGACATGATCATGGACCTAGATGCATCACCGAGGAGCATTATCCACACCTGTCTCCAGTTCTATGACCCTCCTCTCAGATGTTTCACTTTCCCAGATTTTAAGTTGGGACCATTGATGGAAGAGTTCTCCATGTTGTTAGGTGTCCCTATCAGGAGGGGGATTCCCTTCAACCCTGAGATGGTTGCTCCCAAGAATCAAGATATAGCTAAGGATTTTCACTTGGAGCCCACCCTCATTGTCAAAAGCATGACCACTAAGGCTGGAATCCCAGGCCCTCACTTGGATTTCTTGGTTACTCAGGTCACCCTGCATGCTGCAGCAGGGAAGTGGGACACTGTTTGTGCTCTCCTGGCCCTCAGCATATATGGAGTCATCTTGTTTGCAGACGAGCCTAAGTTTGTAAGAAAGAGTGCTATCCACCTCTTCCTGTTGAGGAATTCAGTCCCTACCTTGCTTGGAGACTTTTACTACTCAGTGCATCAAAGGAATGAGAAGCAGAGGGGAAGATTGGTCAGATGATGTGCACCCCTCTTCTACTGTTGGTTGTTAAGACACTTGCAGAAGTCAGACACTTTCTTGAATACTCATCAGCCAAGGAACTGGGCTAAGAGAATGATTGCCCTTACATCAGAAGACATCAGATGGTGCACTTAGAGCACCAAGGGTAAAGATATCATCACTAGCTGTGGGCAGTATCCCAATGTACCCCTGATTGGAGTAAAGGGTTGCATCAACTACAATCCTCTGATCTTCAAAAAGCAATTAGGGTATGCCTTGGTACATCCACCGAGAGAGCAAGACTTGTCAGAAACCCTCTATTGTGACATCCAACACAACCTTGCCATTGTCAGACAGGCAGCCTGGGCCTGGGACAATATTCAGACTAAGGGAACAGCTATTCTTGGAAAGTGCAACAACATAGCCTCAACTCAGTATCTTGATTGGTCTCGTACCAGGGGATGGATCACCCGCATGCCATTCACCCTAGAGGATGTGCCTGGACCATCAGCGGTGGAGCATGCAGCTACTGTCAGTTTAGAGGAGTTTGAGAAATTGAAGGAAAGGAATACTCAACTCTCTGAAGCCTTGAAGAAGACCCTCAGGAGAGTTGTGCTTCTTTTTTTATTGTATTTTTGTTGTTGTATTTTGACCCACCATGTGAACTGTATTGTAATCAAACTAAGTATCTTCACATTTTTGTAATATATGGTTTTTATTATTTCATGGGCTTTATCTCTCTGCAACATCATCATTCCTCGAGGTCTGGAAAGGTCAAAACCAAAGAACCAAACCGGATACCCTTGGAAGACAAATAGGAATTCGACATTGCATACTAACGTCATTTCTTTGTTTTGTAGGTTTTTTTTTGTTGTTTCTCACTTTGTTGTGATTTCAGGAAACATTGCTCGTAGAAGAGTGTTCCCCGTCAATAGAGTGCACCGGTATCCGACAAGAAAAAATCTTCCGGGCTTACAGATGGACCAGGTTCAGCAAGATCTGACTAATGTGAGAACCCAAATGGATAATGAAAGGACTGAGATGAGGGCCCAGATGAACCAGTTCATGGCAGTGATGACTGGGTTGGCCCAAAGTCAAGAAAGATTAAGAGAGTTGGTCGAGCAGAAAACTCCTGAAGAAAACCACCCAGGTACAGGGGGTACCAACAACAATGATCATGTACAACCTCGTACTGATCCCCCAGAGTTTGGACCTCATCTTAACCCAGAAATCAATGTTATAAGAAACACCCAAGGTAACACTGGAGGGAGGGCCTTGCAGGAAGACCCTCAGGAAGAACAGTTTACTATGGTTGGGGCTGGAGACGAAGTCTACGATCGTCGGTTGGACAAGATAGCAGAAAAGCTAAGGTCCCTTGAATCCCAAAACTCTAAGGGTTTTGATGTCATGGATATGGGATTAGTGGAGGGGGTTAGAATTCCTCACAAGTTCAAACCTCCCTGTTTTGAAAGATACAATGGCACATCCTGCCCACGTACCCATCTTCAGTCTTTCCTGGGGAGATTGAATGCATACACCATGGATGAGAAACTGTGGATGTTTTACTTTGAGGATAGCTTGACAGGGGTATCTCGGGAATGGTACTCTCACTTGACAAGGGCCACAGTTAGGAATTGGAAAGACTTGGTCGAAGCTTTCATTCGTCAATATCAGTATAATCTGGACATGGCTCCAAACAGAACCCTTCTGATGGGAATGTCACAGTCTTCCCGGGAAAGCTTTAGAGAGTATGCCCAAAGTTGAGGCAATTAGCTGCTGCCGTTCAACCCCTGATGTCATAAAGGGAAATGGCAGATATGTTCATGAACACCCTTCAGGGGACTTATATTGACAGGTTGGCTGCATTTACTTCCACCAGCTTTGCAGACGTTGTTATAGCTGGGGAAATAATTGAGAGCTTATTGAAAATGGGAAAGATTTCTGACAACGGCGCCAGCTCCAGCAGTGCAAGGAAGCCATTTACAGGGCCCCGCAGATCCGGTGAAACAAATTTTGTACATATGGGAAGAGGAAGACCCCAGTATTTTCCAAGATCAGTTGCCGCCATCACTATTCCTACTCCACCTCCTCAATATACTCAACAACCACAACACTTTCCTCAACAACCACTATTTCCTCAACAAAGATCCTACAATAACAATAACAACAACCAACAACAACGTCCTTTTCAGCAGCGGCCATCTCAGATCAACAGGGTGATTGACCCTATACCGATGCCATATGCCACATTGTTGCCACAACTCCTAAAGCTAAATCTTGTCGAGTTAAGGACATTGGCTACACCAGACCCTCAGAACCTTCCGAGAAATTACGACGTCAACGCCAGGTGTGCTTTTCATTCTAATGCACCTGGTCACTCCACAGAAAATTGCAGGGCTCATGAAGGTCCAGGATCTGGTAGATTCAAAAGCCCTAAATTTTGCACCACCTCCTAATATCACGAAGAATTCTATGCCCATCCATGGTGGGCCAAGGATAAATGCAATAGAGGAGGGCTCACCCATGATTTTAATTGAAGATACTGCAAGTATTCAGACACCTCTGGCAGAGGTTAAAGCTCAACGTTTGAAATGCCAAGTGTTTCCAGGTTGTGAGGCCTGTTGTGAATCTTGCAAGGTTTCCGTGAATGGGTGTGCAAGCTTGAGGAATGGCATCAATGGCTTGATCAAAGAAGGTATTCTGCAAATAACCACAATCGCTTCTACAACACCAGCAACTCCTTTTTCAACAACAAATATTTCTCCTACAACTGCAAAGACAATTGTTCCTACAGACTCGTCTACAAAATCAGCAACCACCTCTTCCATCACCTCAACACACAATAGTTAAATTGTATCCACTTCTACAACTACATCAACCACCAACAACGACATCTCCACAGTCACCATCTATTATGACCCTGCAACGGTCCCTGTTTCCAACAATTATCAACAACAATCTCAACAACAATTTCAGCAACAACCAAGTTTCAATCAATCACCACCAACATCCACCAGAAGTCCTGTCACTATCTTTTATGATCCACAAACAATAATGGTTCCCACCTCTGCTGCAGTCAGCCCAATCACCATCACGATGCCAGGGCCTATTCCATATGATAAAGACAATGTTGTACCATGGCACTATGGTTCAGACCTTTATTGCAACGGAGAAAGAGTCCTTCTTGATTCTTCGGATCTTACACCACAAGTGGATAATGTCGGGGGAGGTGGAGTGTCGCTCCCCGGATTTCGATCCTGGTACAAACGCGAAAGTGGCGTGGAAAAGAATAGAGTCGCCAGCCATGCATTTTTTTCCCGAAGGACCGGGAATGGTAATGCTACACAAACCAGAAGAAAAGGAGAGGAAGGACACGGGTCCTGCGAACCAAAGAGACTGAGTTCGGGAGTCGGTTACGACCTAGGAAGGTATTAGCTCCCCAGATCGTCCGCCGTACCCGACGGGATCCACGCTTGCAAAGGAACTGTTTCAAAGGGTGAAGAAATGAAAGTTGTCGCAAAGAAAAGGAATTGAACTGGATGAAAGAAAAGAAAAGGGAACTGAAAGGGAAAAAATGTAGGGAAAATAAAGATTGTGCTCGAACGGGCCCTACCCCACTGCCTACGTACCTCATCTGGACAATGAGGATAAGAGTCGCCGTAGTTCCCCTAACTAGGGGTGGAAAGGATTGCTTGTGTATTAAGGCTTGAACTGCCTATGTCAATGCTCAGGTGAAGTAAGGCCTAAGCCCAACAAACACAAGGTTAGAAAAATAATAAGGAGAAGAGAAGAGATAAGATTTGGAGATGTGGGAATCACATCCACACCTCTCACTCACCAAAGCCCCTGAAATGGTTAGTGACACAAGCATAAATGCAATACAAAATGAACATAATGTCAAATCAAAGACACACAACCAGAAGTGAATTCATAAACACAAATGCCAAGTTCAAACTCAAAGCACAATAATGAGAAGAGAAATACAACTCACAATGAAGCATTATAAATCACCATGACAAAACAAAATAAACATGAGAGAATACAAAGCAAGATAGTCAAAGCAACACCACAAAGTTTAAGACTAGAACCCTAATCATGTTAGAAAAGTGTCTAAGGACCACATGAGATGAAGAGAAGAAGTGCACATAGTCAAGCATTCACATCATGAGAAGAAAGAGGCAAACGAAAGTGAAGTGAGCATGCATAAGTGTGGAAGAACTTCAAAAGCAAACAAATTACAAAATTCTCAAGGTACAAACCACAACTCAAGATCATAGAGGTATCAACAACCTAAGATGGCCCTAAACAACTTGAAGAAGTTGGCACAAGTGCCCTTCTAAGCTAAAGAGAGAACAAATGATCCAAAAGAAACAAAAAGGGACAAGCAAGGAACAAAAATTCAAAACAATTCAAATGAGAATCCAAAAATTCCACAAACTTGCACAAGTGATCTTTAATCACACTATAAAAACATTCCAAAAGGAGGGGATGGGAATCAGAAGCTTGATCATTCAAATAAAAGCTCAAACATGGATTAGGGTTAGAAAGCTTCATGCACAAGTTAAAGACCAAAATCAATTAAACAAAATTCTAAAAATCAGAACAAAAATCACCAATGAACTATATCTCATCATGAATCCAGAGCAAAAAGAATCACTTAAAAAATCCAAATAATTATCAAGATACAAAATGAACAAGTCAGCATGGTCAAAAATGAAATAAAACCAATTAAATAAAAGAAACAATTAATTTCCATGTGACAATTAAAAATAAATGAAAAATAAAAATATCAAAAATTAAAGAAAACTAAAAGACACACTCCTGATTTTTTTTATAATTTTTGGAGACCTATTACTATTTTTAAAAAATGAAAAGAAAACTGAAAATAAAATGATGCTAAAAGGAAATAAAATAATGAAATAAGCCAGGGGGTGCGTTTAGAAGAGAAAGACATCTCAGATTCATTGGGCTCTAAAACAGGGGGTGGATAGCAAGCAAGGCCCATTGGATCATGCGCAGTTCATGATAATTATGATGGATATTCATTAATTCAGGAAAATATATGGACCACTGGATCAGATGGACGCATGGGATGGAGTCATTCATTAAAACAAGGTATGCACAATGATTGGTCATAAAGTGTGAGTGCACAACATTATGGTGAGGTGAGAAACAAAGTGATTAATTCAGAAATTAAAAAGTCACGTGAGAAGGAGGGGGTGACATTAATGCATTGTCATGTTGAGCATCGTCCAGATGAAGGATCCAAGAGCTCATGTTCATCTTCATTCAAACTCAGGTGACACAAATTCCAGAATCCGGTGACCGGAGCTAGGGCTCCGGCACCGGAAAATTCAAATCAAGAACAAATGATCACATAAATCACTCCAAATCTCCAGATCAAACAAAAAAGTCATGCTTAATTCAAATATAACAATCAAATTCACAAAGGATCCAAGAATAAGCTGGATCGAAGAAAAACAGATCTGACCATCAAACTTTGAATCCACATATCTTAACCAATAATGCATCAAAATCAAATCTAAAAAGTGCAGAATACTCAGAAAAGCTCACAGATCACAATGCACATAAGAAAAACAAGTTTCAGATCTATGGATTTCAAGTCATACCTGAGATGGAACCATTGCAAAATCACCAAAATAGAACTCCAAATGATGCAGATCTGTGTACTTTGATCTTCTCTTGCAAAATAAATGCAAGAGGAAGCTTGAGAGAGCTTAAATTTGAAGCTTCGAAGCAACCTGCTCTTGAATGGAACCTCTCCAATTCTTCACTTTCAGCTTGTATGAGTGTGAGCAAAATGATCCTTAAGGTTCAAGGAAGCAGAATGTGTGAAGAGTTTGTGAAGAAATTGCTTGAAGAGAAAGATTCGAAGAGAAATGCAAATGAGAAAGAGAGAATGAATCTGAAAAATGTGTGAGCCTCTACACGAATTTAGGGCATGCTTTGCTTTTATATCCCTTGTGCTTTCACCTGACTAGGGTTTTTGAACCAAGAGTGGCATGAAGAGTGTGATTGAGGTGTATTGGCCAAATTGCATGAAAAGTGTGACTGCCTCATTCACACGTGCAAACCCTCCTTCAAGTGATAATTCTGACATCAATCCATCCCTTGATTGTTTTGAATCAATCCTGGCCTTTGGTTATGAGCGTAACATGCTTTTTGAATGATTATGCATTTTTACCTCTTGTGAAATATACCACATCTCATGCACGAATTTTATGGTATTTTTGGAGCAAAACAAACTTTATGCAATGCCTTGTAAGTGTGTGACCTTACTTGGTTCATGGAATATCTTGAAAATGAGTTTCACAAGTTCTTGCATTTGGAGGAAGCTTGAATTTTAAGTCATGCCCTAGAATCTAGGCAATTTTCGAAGGGCCTATCTCCCAAACCATGAAGGCTATGAAAATGCTCTTGTACTTTTTAAAAATGGGAGACCTTAATCATCAAGTTTCATGTTTGATGGAAATCCATTTGAAGCTTTTTTCACCAAGTTATGTACACTTGAAAATTAGGGCAAAAGGTTACTAAAAATGGAAAATTTCATGACCAATCTCATGCGAAAAATGCAAAACACCTCAAAACCTCTTGATTCTTGATCTTTGACTTTGCCAAACCTCTTATAAGGTTATAAGAACATCCCTTGGCTTGAAAAACATGGTTGGACCTTTTGAAATCTCACAGTTGACTTCTAGAATGCATAATTGACCAATTTCTTCATTTACAAGCAACTGAAGAAATACCTGACTTCCAAAAGGAGTTTTCTCACCAAATTTCATCCCTAGGATCCTCTTAATATATGAAAGACTTTGCCCAAATGAAATGGCCAAATTCACAAAGTTTTCATGCTTGAAACTCAAACCCTAATTTGGGATCATTGTGTAGGAGCTTTGCCCTAGCTTGAATTCTCTGATGATCCTCCAACCTTCTGGGCTTCTGTGGATGATCTTAAGCTTGTGAATGCAATGTAGACTCCCCATAGGACTTGAGCAAATCCATTGGGCCTCTTGTTATAGCTTGAAATGCTTCAAATCCCTCCACAGATTATCATATGCCTAATGCTAGGTCATGAGAATGTTATGCCTCATCTTTCCATGCTAAGATGCCAAGAATATGATATGCTTATGATGAATATGGTATGGTGATGATGCTTAAAAAGAATAGGGCAAATTTGGGGTGTTACAGCTGCCCCTATTCAAACAACTGTTAATCTGAAAAGGACGGTAGCACGGGCTATCGACCGTTCAAGATGAACTGTGGTTGAATACCAAGAAAACCTGAAATTTGCACTCTGTTGGAGAATGCAAGAACTGGGAAATAAACCCAACCAAATGACGCTTTGGTGACTGAAGTGGAAAGAAAGCAGACGAGCTCCTTCCAAGTTGAACTGCTATTTTGGATTGGAATACTTTGACAGACGAGTCTTCTTCGAACAATCCTGTTACGCCAGGAACCGGACATACGGGCCCTCATACACTTTGCAAACATATGACTTGAGACAGACGAATCTCCTTTGAATAAACCTATTACGCCAGGACCAGTGATGCACTTAAGTCTGTGGGATAGACATGCATAATCAAGGTAGACGAACCCTCTTCATATATTATCCGTGGGTATCTAAGACAAACGAGCCTTCTTCGAGCAAACCTGTTATGCCAGGTGCAACATTAATAAGTGGTGTTTGAGACAGACGAGCCTCCTTCGAACAAACCTGTTACGCCAGGGCCGGTAACCATTTTGACGTTTAATCCCACTGTCAGGACTTCAAACCTCTTCAACACAAACGAGTATTGGATGAATAACAAGAGAAACATAGACGAGTGCCATAAGTCAATGATACAAATGAATATCAGACGATAACCTGAGAAACACAGACGAGCGCTTCAGGTGATGATATTGATGAATACCAGCCACTAGTATAGACGAATACCAGAAATTCAAACACAGACGAGCATTTGGAGTAGCAATACAGACGAGTACCAGGGTAGTTAACAAATCAACACATATGGATATAAGTTAACACATACGAGTGCGGGGGATGATACAGACGAGTATCCAAGCAATGCAGACGAACTTCAAACAGATAACGAACACAGAAGAGTGCTAGGGAGTACAGACGAGTAACCACATATATTAAACACAGACGAGTGTTGGGAAGTGCAGACGAGCAATAACAATTATCAAACACAGACGAGTGTTGGGAATTGCAGACGAGCAGTAACAACTATGAAACATAGACGAGTGTTAAGAAGTGCAGACGAGCAACAATAATTACAGTCATGGGCCACTGTTGGGGAAGGCAAACGAGCATTAACAAAATTGATAACACAGACGAGTGTTGGGAAATGCAGACGAGCGACAATAGAGTATGAACACAGACGAGTGTTGGGATGTATTTCAATGATAGTTGTATCTCAATCATGAAACTCTGTGGGGAATGACGATCTTCCAACACGACTGGGGAGATGCTTCATCAAATATCCTTTGTTTGTGAAAAGAGTTTTGACAGCTAAACTCTGTGGGGAATGGGCCTCCCATTGCCTGTCGGGCATACTCCACTTGTGGGAAAATAATATGCTGCGGGAAATGTGTTTGGAGAGATGTGACGCAATCTTGCAAAACCTGCAACAACAGAAAACACATATGTGCCCCGGGGACTTGCATGGTATGATCTGTTCATCCATCGTCACCTGAAACTCAAAGAGGATTTTAAATGTTTCCCTTCAATTTCATTTTTCATTTAGAAAACAAACACCATGTTTTAAATGCAATGCTATTTTCTGTCAAAAATTCAGGACATTTTTGCAAACAAAATAAACACAACACAAATTTTTGACTGAATATCTTTTTATTGAAAGGCCTCTGAATAGGCAAAGTTTTTACATCAGGAAGTAACCACCTGGAAAGAGGTAGCTACCCAATGAGTTTCCTTCTTGCTATGACCAGCATGTCTTCAAAACTCTCCATTCTTGCCTTTGCTTTCTGAGAAAATGAGGGGACTGATTCCTATCCTTCTGATATTTGTCAAGTTGTACGAAATGATGATTTGGTTCAGATTACTCGGATCGCAGTTGTTCGCTTATTCCCTTGTTTTGCGTGGATCGCCCTTTCGGGTTTTCAATCCAACGGGATACCCTTTTTTGCCTGAGCTGTCCGATGTGGCTTTTCAGCTCAGCGGGTGTACATTTTTTTCCCTAACTTTTGCCCGAGCTTTTTATTCTGTTTTTAGCTCGCCGGGATGCCATTTTCTTTCCTGGAATTTAATTCTGTTTTTGTGTCCAGCGGGTCTTTTTATGCGAAGTATTTTTTAACTCCATCCATAGTGGTGAGCATCAGAGATCCTCCTGAAAAAACTTTCTTCACTATGAATGGTCCTTCGTAGTTTGGGGTCCACTTGCCCCTGTGATCTGAACCAGGATGAATAATCATCTTGAGTACAAGCTCTCCTACTTGATACTCTCGAGTACGTACTCGTTGGTCGAATGCTCGCTTCATTCTCCTCTGATAAAGCTGACCATGACAGATAGCCGCTAATCTCTTTTCCTCAATTAGACATAACTGATTGTATCGACCACACACCCACTCAACCTCATCAAGCTTCACATCCATCATCACACGCAATGAAGGAATCTCTACTTCTGTCGCTCCCCGAATTTCCATCCTGGTACAAACGTGAAAGTGGCGCGGAAAGAGGTAGAGTCGCCAGCCAGACATTTTCATCCCGAAGGAACGGGAATGCTAATGCTGCACAAACCAGAGAAAAAGAAAAGGAAGGACACGGGTCCTGCGAACCAAAGAGACTGAGTTCGGGAGTCGGTTACGACCTGGAAAGGTATTAGCACCCAGATCGTCCGCCGTACCCGACGGGATCCACGCTTGCAAAGAAATCTGTTTCAAAGGTGAAGAAATGAAAGCTGCTGCAAAAGAAAGGAACTGAACTGGGTAAAAGAAAGGAAAAAAGGAACTGAAAAAGAAATGAAAAGGAAAAATGTAGGGAAAATAAAGATTGTGCTCGAACGGGCCCTACCCCGCTGCCTACGTACCTCATCTGGACAATGAGGATCAGAGTCGCCGCAGTTCCCCTAACTAGGGGTTGAAAAGAAATTGCTTGTGAATTAAGGCTTGAACTGCCTATGTCAATGCTCAGGTGTTTCAGACTCGGACGACGAGTGCGTAACCGTCTTGCAAAGTGACAAGTAGGAGCAAGTTCGCGTACGGAGCGAAGGAGATGAGAAGAGAATTCCCGAGGGAAAGACGCTTATTGTTTGTTTGTGTTTTTTAGAAGCTTTTAGGAGTGTGTCACAAGGAAGTGAACTCAAGCTCTTTTCCATTGAATGTGCACTTGTCACTACATTCCAAGATGGAATAATAGAACAAGCACACTCAAGTAAGGAGAAGATCCCCAAAACTTGAATCCAGAGATTAGGGCCTATGCTAACTAACTCATTAACTTATTAAGTGTTTTTGGTATTTACAATGAAGAAGTGTTTTTTATGATTTTCTTGGTGAAGATGATATCTTGATCAGACTTGTGCATCACAAGATAAGCTTGTACTATCACAAGATGAGAAGACTACAAGTATCTCATGGGATAAGGCTATTGCTCAAGGTATCAATTCAAACTTTATTAAGTGTTTTCTTTAGAGTTTTGAGATGAGAAGAGAAAAGAAACCAAAAGGATCACAAAGGCAAAAGTCTAATGGGGGACTAAAGAATCCTAAGTGTTGTCATGCATGGATATCCTAGGTTAGTGAGGTTTTCTATCCTAAAGAAGAAAGAAAGAAGAAGAGAAGAAGAAGAAAGAAGAAGAGGGAGGGAAGTAAGGCCTAAGCCCAACAAACACAAGGTTAGCATAAGTAAGCATAAGAAGAGAAGAGATAAGATTTGGAGATGTGGGAATCACATCCACACCTCTCACTTACCATAGCCCTTGAAAAGGTTAGCAACATAAGCATAAAAGAAAATCAAAATGAACATAATGTCATACCAACATTATATAAACAGAAGTGAAGTCATATATACAAAGGCTTAATGCAAATGCAAATCACAAGAATGAGAAAAGAAGCATACAAGTCAATATAAAGCAACATGAAACACATGGCAAAGCAAAGCAAACTTAAGAAAGATGCAAAGCAAAATAACCAAAACATAACCTCAAGGCACAAGATCAGAACCACAACCAAGTTAAAGAAGTTTAAGAAGCAAGAAAGATGAGGAGAAGAGAAGCACAAAGCTAAACAAACACATTATGGGAAGAAAGAAGCAAAGAAGTGAGGTGGATGGACCTAAGAAAGGAAGAACTTAAAAGGTAAGAAAATCACAAAATTTCCAAGACACAAACCCCCAACCAAGATCATAAAGGTATCCATGCTCTAAAGATACCCCAAACAAGATGAAGAAGTTGGCACAAGTGCCCTTCTAAGCTAAGGAGAGGACTTATGATCAACAAGAAGCAAAATGGGACAAGTTGAGAACCCAAATTCAAATCAAATCAAATATGAACCCAAAAATTCCACAACCTTGGACAAGAGGTCTTCAATCATGATATAACAACATGCCAAAAGGATAGGAAGAAATTCAGAAGCTATGCAAGTCAAAAGAGGGCTCAAACATCAATTAGGGTTATGAAACTTCATTCACAAGTCAAGGACCAAAACCAAATGAACAAGTTCCTAAATATCTGAATAAAAATCTCACATGAAGTACACTCTAATAGGAGTCCAGAGCAAAAAGAACCACTCAATAATTCAAAATGAGGATCAATATGGAAAATGGACAAGACATCATGCTTAAAAAGGAATTAAAATGAATTAATTAAATGGGGGAATTAATTTACACGTGTCAGCATAAAATAAATAAAAAATGAAAAAATGAAAAATTAAAGAAAACTCAAATTGACATCCATGAATTATTTCATAATTGTTTGAAACTTAGAACTAATTTTAAAAATTGAAAAGCAAAATGATATAAAAGAAATAAAATGAAATAAAGGGAGCTGAGGTTTGAAAAGCAAGGGAATTAGTTCAAATGAATTGGGCTCAAGCAGAAGGGGGTGCAGATAGTGATATAAGCCCACTGGGTCTGTGCAAGTACATTATTACAAGGGTGGAAATTCAGAAAAAAATTGGAAAAAACAATAGCCAATAGATCAAGTGAACGCATCCAAACAGTTAACTCATTAATTGAAGTGGCAAGGTGATTGGTTCAGAGTGAAGGAGCATATTAGTTAACATGTGGTGAGAAACATATGGAATATCAGAATGAAATTATAAAACCAAAACGCGCGTGAAAGGGAGCAGCCTCATTAATTGAGGTGTCACAATCCTGAGTGTCCAGATGACAAGATCTAATGGTGATGGAGTCTTCTTCTTCGTCTGAAAACCCTAACACACACGTCCAGAATCCGGTGACCGGAGCTAGGGCTCCGGCACAGGAAAACACATAACAAGAACAAATGTCAATAATACTTCACAAAATGCTCCAGATTACACAATTAAATCATCCTGAGTTCAAATATAATGATGAAATTCTCAATAGATCAAAGGAAAACCTGGATCGAAGGCAAACAGTTTGAACCATGAAACTTCAAATTCACATATAAAGCTCATTAAGGCACCAAATTCAAATCTAAAGCAAGCAGCGTAATCAGCATAATAAGTAGATCATAATGCACATTTCTATTTTCATTTCTAGCCTAAGAATTTTGGACTCACCTAAAGCTTGCAGATCTTGAAATAGCTTGTGATAAGCCAAGAAAATGCTGCCAATCCACTCCAAATGCACTCTAGTTGCAAAATAAATGCAACTAGAGCCTTGAAAATTGTTGGATCTGAGAGTTTGAAGCTAGCTGCCCTGAAATGGAAAAGTGCTGGATCTTGAGAATTAGCTTGAACAATGGATGGATTTGGGATCCTGAGCTCTCAAGGATGAAGAATCTATGGTTGGTTTGTGAAGAGAGCAAGTGTGTGAAGAGATTCGAAAGAATTTGCAAACTGAGCCAAAACTTGAGAGTGATGAAATGAGAGAGTTCTGGACCCTTATAAAACCCTAATTTGCTTATAAATGAACTCATGAGGAAATGCTGAAAAAATGAAAGCCTTTGCACGTGGGAAGAGAATGTGTGTGAGATTTTGAAAATTTTGCAAATTTGTTATGAGAGCATGAAACACTTGTGCATTGCCTTGCTTCTTGCCCATGTGCACTCCACATCTGACCCTTGATTTCAAACCAAAAAGATCCTGGCCATTGGATGAAAGTGTCACACCATTTTCATGATCATGCAAAAATTACACTTGTGGAATAAAATTCTCATTATGCACGAATTTGGTGTAATTCTTGGAGAAAAATGACCTATTTGATTGCATTGTAATACTGGAACCTTATTTGGTATGTACCAACACCCGAAAATTAGATTCATGACTTTTTGCTTTGGTGCACAAGTGAAAAATCAAGTTTTGCCCTAGTTTTTATGAAATTTTTGAGGGCCTTAGCTTCTTAACCATGAAGGCTATGAAAAAGTACTTGTACTTTTTGAAAATGGGAGGCTTTAATCTCCAACTTTCATGTTTGACTTTGGTCCATTTGAAGAATTTTTCACCAAGTTATGATCACTTGAAATTTAGGGCAAAAACTTGCTAAAAATGGCATTTTCCATAACCAACTTCACACCAATTTTGCAAAACACCTCAAAACCTCATGATTCTTGATCTTTGAACTTACCAAACCCCTTTTAACATTACAAGAACACCCCTTGGCTAGAAAAATGGGGTTGGACCCCTTGAAATCTCATAGTTGACTTTTCTAAGGCATAGTTGACCAATTTCTACATTTACAAGCAACTAAAGAAATACTTGACTTCCACAAGGAATTTTATTACCAAATTTCATCCCTAGGATCCTCTAAACATGTAAAAGACTTTGCCCAAATGAAATGGCCAAAGTCTTGAGGTTTTCATGCTTGAAACTCAAACCCTAATTTGGGACCATTGTGTAGGAGCTTTGCCCTAGCTTGAATTCCCTGATGATCTTCCAACCTTCTGAGCTTTTTTAAATGAACTTGAGCTTGTAAATGCAATGTAGACCCCTCATAGAACTTGTACAAAACCATTGGGCCCCTTGTCATGGCTTGGGATGCTTCAAGAACCTCCACAGATGATCATATGCCTGATGCTAGGTCATGAGAAATGTTATGCCTCATCTTTCCATGCTAGGATGCAAAGAATATGATATGTTCATGATGAATATGATGTGATATGATGCTTAAAAAGAAGAGGGCAAATTTGGGGTGTTACAACTTCCACAAGCAAGACTGCCTCCATACCATATACCTATGAGAAGGGAGTTGCCCCGGTCGACGTCCTGACTGACGTTCGGTACCCATGCAACGCGAATGGTAACATCTCATGCCAATATTTGTAAGTGACAACCATATTTTGCACAATCGTCTTGATATTCTTATTTGATGCCTCTACCACCCATTCATCTTTGGTCGGTAAGGAGAAGAATTGTGATGCTGAATCTGGAAGTCCCGACACAATTCTGCCATCATCTTGTTATTCAAGTTAGAACCATTGTCAGTAATAATCCTTTCGGGCACTCTGTATCTGCAAATAATGTCTCTTTTCAAAAATCTGGCTACCACTTGACGAGTGACATTGGCATAAGACGCTGCTTCAACCCACTTAGTGAAGTAATCGATCGCAACCAAGATGAAGCGATGACCATTTGAAGCAGTAGGCTCTATTTTCCCGATCATGTCAATGCCCCACATAGAAAAGGGCCAAGGAGATGACATGACGTTGAGCGGGCTTGGAGGCACATGCACCTTATGTGCATAAATCTGGCACTTGTGGCATTTACGGGCGTATGAACAACAGTCTGCATCCATTGTCATCCAATAATACCCCGATCTCAACAACTTCTTAGCCATTGCATGTCCTCCTGCATGAGTATCGAAATATCCCTCATTGATTTCCTGCATTAACATGCTTGCTTCGTGTCTATCCACGCATCTGAGCAAAACCATGTCAAAGTTCCTTTTATACAAAACCCCATCTGTATTCAAGAAGAAACTAGCAGCAAGTTGTCTTAAGGTCTTCTTGTCATTGGATGATGCCCCTGCTGGGTATTCTTGCTTTTCCAGGAAAAGCTTGATATCAAAGTACCAAGGTTTCTCATCAGACATTGCGTCTATAGAGAAAGCATGAGCTGATGCGTCGAGCCTGGAAATGTCAATCCTGGGCTCATAATTCCAACACAAGACTTTGATGGACGAAGAAAGAGTAGCCAATGCATCGGCAAATTGATTCTCATCACTTGGTATGTACTGAAGTTTAACCGTTGTGAAGAACGTCAACATTTTTCTAGCATAATCGCTATAAGGAATTAAGTGTTCTTGATGCGTATACCACTTGCCGGTAATCTGATTGATAACGAGGGCTGAATCTTCGAATATATCGAGGGTCTTAATCCGAAGATTAATAGCCTCCTCTATTCCCATTATGCATGCCTCGTATTCCGCTTAATTGTTTGTGCAGCCAAAAGTAATTCTGGCAGCGAAGGGAAAGTGAACACCTTCAGGAGTGATAATAACGGCACCAACTCCACATCCGTTGATATTGACTGCCCCATCAAACATCAACTTCCATTTGGATTCAGGGTCTGGCCCTTCCTCCGGAAGTGGTTCCTCGCAATCTTTTGCTTTGAGGTACATGATGTCCTCATCAGGAAAATCAAACTACATTGGCTGATAGTCATCTTCAAGAGGTTGATGTGCAAGATAATCCGACAATACACTTCCTTTGATGGCTTTCTGGGAAGTATATTGTATGTCATACTCTGTTAAGATCATTTTCCACCTAGCAACCCTTCCGGTTAACGCTGGTTTCTCAAAGATATACTTGACAGGATCCATTTTTGAAATTATCAGTGTGGTATGGGTCAACATATATTGTCTCAGTCGGCGAACAGCCCATACTAAAGCACAGCAAGTTTTCTCGAGCAGTGTGTAACGGGATTCACAGTCGGTAAACTTTTTGCTAAGGTAATAAATAGCGTACTCTTTTCGACCAAACTCGTCATGTTGGCCTAAAACACACCCCATTGACCATTCTAGCACAGTCAAGTACATGATAAGCGGCCGTCCTGGAACTGTAGGCATTAGAATCGAAGGTGTCTGCAAATATTCTTTTATCTTTTCAAAAGCTCTTTAGCAGTCCTCATTCCACCTGACCGTTTTCTCTTTTCTTAGAAATTTGAATATTGGTTCGCACATGGCAGTTAGATGAGATATGAACCGTGAAATGTAGCTCAATCTCCCTAAAAACCCGCGCACTTCTTTTTCTGTTTTCGGTGCAGGCATATCTTGTATTGCTTTTACTTTTGAAGGATCCACCTCGATTCCTTTCTGGTTAACAATAAAACCCAGTAGTTTTTCGGAACGCACTCCGAAAGTGCACTTGTTTGGATTCAACCTCAACTTATACTTTATTAGTCTATCAAACAGCTTCTTGAGATTGACCAAATGCTCTTCTTCGTCTCGGGATTTAGCAATCATATCGTCCACATAGCATTCTATCTCCTTGTGTATCATGTCGTGGAACAATGTGACCATAGCCCGCTGATATGTTGCCCCATAGTTCTTCAAACCAAAGGGCATCACCTTGTAGCAGAATGTACCCCACGGGGTAATGAACGTTGTTTTCTCCGTGTCTTCTGGTGCCATTTTAATCTGATTATACCCGGAGAAGCCATCCATGAAGGAAAATACCGAGAATTGAGCGGTGTTATCTACCAGCACATCAATGTGAGGTAACGGAAAGTCATCTTTTGGGCTCGCTCTGTTTAGATCCCGGTAATCAACGCACAATATTAGCTACCCAAGGTGGATAACTAGTTACGGCAAGGAATCCGACATCCCACTGTTTCTGAACTTCCTCCTTGATCTTCATCGCCATATCAGGACAAGTTCTTCTCATCTTCTGTTTCATAGGAGGACGGTCTTCTCTCAATGGCAGCTTATGCACAACAATGTCAATATATAGCCCTGTCATATCTTGATACGACCAGGCAAAGATATCCACATACTCACGCAGCATACCAATCAACTCTTACTTTACCTCGGCCTGCAGGCTGGCCCCAATATTTATCTCTTTCTTTGACTCTTCTATCCCAATGTTGATGATCTCTATTTCTTCCTGATGAGTCTGAATGACCCTTTCCTTTTGTTTCAACAACCTGACCAATTCTTCAAGGAGTTCACAGTCTTCCTCAACCCCTTCATCAGCTTGGTAGATAGGATTATCAAAGTCATGCATGGTCATAGCAGGAATGTTATCACTAGAATCCGGATGATCAACACTGCACAGATGATGTGCTTATTTCAGAATCTGTTTATTTTTCAAAAGAGACGCAAACACACAAACAAAAAGGAAAAACACATTGCCATTTTATCTTTTTTTTTTGTGAAAAATTTAAAACGAAAGAAAGAGAACGCAATTTGTCTGAAAAATGTCCTTTATTTCAGGGTAAAATAAATGCATTCAAAGCATGGTGGCCCTACAAATGGATCCTTGCACCTTGGGCAGAGTCCAGGATTGACAATGCAGCATGATAAAAAGGAAACAAGTAAATTACTTTGGTTTCCAGGTAACTTGGACGATGTCTTCAGCAGACCTATTATTGAGCTCCTCTCCAGGTGCACACGGATGAATCCAGTTGTCCCAGTTGCCATCACTGTCTTCTTCTTTTCATGTTGCACATATATGGTTGCGGTCGAGCATCCCAGCGCTTGTGAAAGTAATAGCTTTACCACTTTGAGGCCAGTTAGACCCACCAGGCTGATAACCCAGACCAAACTTATCATCTTTCTTCTCTAATTCCAACAACTTGCCCCAGCCTTGGGCGCTTCCCGACTGAACCACTTCCTTAGCCTGCTTGTAGGAGTGAATGGAGGTACCTTATTTCTCATTGTTCCTCTCCACCAGAGTCAAAATATTGACATTAACTGCTTTGAAGGCCTGACACAACGTCTCATGGATCTCTCCGTCCATCTCCACATATTTGAAAGTTGATAGGTGGCTCACAAATATATCTTCCTCTCCGCACACAATAATTACTTGTCCATCCACCACATATTTCAGCTTTTGATGCAAAGTGGATGTTATTTCTCCTGCAGCATGAATCCACGGACATTCCAACAAGCAACTGTACACGGGCTGAATATCCATGATGTAGAATGTGCTCTTGAATACTTGAGACCCAATTTTCACAGGTAACTCAACTTCTCCGAACACAAACCTTCTGGACCCATCAAAAGCTTTGACTATCAAATCACTGGGTCGTAAGACGATACCATCGACATTCAGCTTCATTAAGGCTTTCTTCGGGAGAACATTAAGAGAAGAGCCTGTGTTAACCAGGACATGCGACAAAACAGCCCCCTTACACTCCATAGTAATATGCAGTGCTTTGTTGTGGTTACGGCCCTCTGAAGTAAGGTCCCTATTTGTAAAGCCCAACCCGTGGCTTGCATTCACACTGCCTACTACAGCTTCCAGTTGATTAACAGTTATTTCTTGAGGAACGTATGCCATCTGCAACACTTTCAGCAAGGCTTCTCTATGTGTTGGAGAACACATCAGCAAATACAGAATTGATATCTTGGACGGCGTCTGGTTCAACTGTTCTACTACCTTGTAGTCACTCTTCTTTATTATTCGCATAAATTCCTCCACTTCTTTCTCAAAGGTACCCTGTCCAGCAACAGGAGTTGTCGTTTCTTCAGTCGTTGTTTGCTTTCCTTTAGCCTTTACCGCAACTTCAGCCTCAGGATCTCCTCTCAGAACTGGGGGAGCAAAAAGACGACCACTTCTCGTAAAACCTCCAACCCCTCTGACGTTCACTACAGTCGGGTCAATTGCTACTGACTTACTCTCGACCTTTTGTCCTTCCACGTACACATCTGAGCCGTAATGCCATGGGATGGCTTTATCATCAGTATAAGGAACAGGCCCAGGAACAGTAATAGTAACAGGACTGACTTCAGGAGCATAAATAGTCACAGGTTCTTTTCTAGCAGGCATCTCAACTGGATCATAGTAAATGGTTATAGTGGACTCACAATCACCTTCATTATCAACTTTATCAAACTGCAATGACCCTTCATCAATCATATTCTGCAACCCCATCTTCAGGTTTTCACAACCGTTTACTGAATTCAAACACTTTTCACAATCGGAACCACATCCCGGAAACACTTGTCCTTTTAGAAACCTTTCCTTCACTACCAACAGTGGAGTCTTCACTTCTTCAACGCTCAGAATCAAACATAACTTCTCACCTCCGTCAACAGCATTTATTCTAGCCCCTCCATGGTTCGGGATAGGGTTTGAAGTAACATTAGGCGGTGGTGCGAAGTTAATCGCCTTGGAGTCGATCAAATCTTGAACTTTATGTTGTAGCGCCAAGCACTTCTCAGTTGAGTGCCCGGGTGCCCCTGAATGGAATGCGCATCTAGCATTGACATCGTACCCCACTGGAAGCTCTCCAGGTGGTGGTGGTGCTAATGTCCTCAGTTGTATCAAGTTCAGGTCTAGCAATCTCTGCAGCAATGCAGTGTATGTCATGGGAATCGCTTCAAGCACCCTATTAGCCGGACGAGCTTGTCTCGGCTGATAAGGTCTTTGTTGATAATTGTTACATTGTGGCTGTTGTTGTTGTTGTTGCTATTGAGTCTGTAATTGCTACACAGGACTGGAAGGGATAGTGACAGCTGCCACTTGCTCATATGATCTTCTATATCCTCGGCCCCGTCCTCGGACATACACAGCATTGGTTTCACCTTCTCTTCTTCTAGGGGGTCCGTTGAAAGCTTTTCTTACGCCACTCGAGCTGCTCGCACTGATATCCTGAATCTTCCCCATCTTTATCAAAGTCTCGACCCTCTCGCCTACTATTACTATATCATTGAACTTGGTTGCCGAACAGGACGCCAACCTTTTGATAAACACCCCTTGTAATGTTCCCATGAACATATCAGCCATCTCATTCTCTAGTAATGATGGTTGTACTCTGGAAGCGAGCTGACGCCACCTTTGAGCATACTCCTTAAACCCCTCCTTAGCATTTTGAGACATGTTTTGCAGTTGAGTGCGATTTGGAGCCATGTCCAAATTGTATTACTATTGCTTCACGAACGCCTCTGCCAAGTCCTTCCAGCTCTTAATGTTGACCCTACTTAGCTTCATATACCACTCCAAGGAAGCCCCAACCAGGCTGTCCTGGAAATAGTACATCCATAGCTTCTCGTCGTCAGTATGGGCAGCAATCCTTCCTACAAAGGACTGGAGGTGAGTCTTTGGACACGCTGTGCCGTTGTACTTCTCAAAAGTCGGGACTTTGAACTTGTAAGGGATTCTAACCCCTAGAACCAAGCCCAAGTCAGTAATGTCGAACCCCAGAGAGCTCTGAGATTGAATGGCCCTGATCTGCTCAGCCATCTCTTTAAATTTTTTGTTCATTTCAGCCCCTTGGCCTTCCGTTTCGTCTAGCAGAGTGAACTGTTCGTCTTGACCGTCCATCTGTACAATATTCAGTCCATCATTGATAATGGTGACCCCTGGCTGTGCCATAGGGATCTCAACTTGACGGGCGCCCGCACCGTTCCGATTACCTCCATCAACAGCCCCGTTGTTTCTAGCTTGATTATTTTCTACCAACTCACGTAGATGTTCCTGATTATGACCCATCCCTGCCAAAAGGGTCATGAAATTGTCCATCTTCAATCTCAAGTCAGCTAAATCAGCCTGCATTTGATCCATGACTCTTTCTCTGTTGACTCTTGTGGGATATCTGTGTACAATCGGCTGTTCTCGAACCTTCCTGGTAGCTATAGTGCCTGAAACGACATAAATGTTAGAAACTGAAGCACTACCTGCAAAATAAACAAAAACGTTATATGCATGCAATGCAACTACTCATGTTTCCAAGTTTTAGGCATTTATGTGCCCCAGTTCTGGTATTTGCTCCAGATAGCCACTTTGAGTATTACTTTTCAGTCTTTCCCTTTGAAGAGTGTTCAGATCTTAGCAGTATCAGACAAACAAGCTTTGCATATTCAGAAATGGTAATTTGCATATTAACACCGCATAACATGGATAACCCACTGCCGGCCAAAAGTTAGAGCACAATCAAAATATTCCTCGAAGGGTTACAAGTTAATACATGAACAAAAGACAAAAAATAAAGCAAGACTCCTACAACAAGCCTGTAGGTAGTCTGAACAACAATAAACAAAAACTAAACTAAAGACCCAGGTTCTTCTGCAGCCACCTCTGCTCTGTTCTTCTTCACACCTGCCCTCGGCTTGAGCTCTTCAATCTCCTTTAGTGCCTCCTCCAAGGCTATTTGGCTTTGTGCCAACTGCTGAGTCTTTTCCCTTCGTATGTTGTGGACTTGCTCCACTTCTTCTTTCTTGAAGGCCATTTTCACCTCAAAAAACTCTTCTTTTTCTTTATACTTCTTATGCTCCTGTTCCCTCTGACCTTTCAACCAAACAATGGACTGGCGAGCTTCTTTAAGAGTCTTTAAAGTCTTCTTGCGCTCCGCTTCCTTTTTTGCCTCCATCTGACCCAACCTCTGAAAGTGAGCTTCCCTTCCGGAAAACTCCTTCTCTTTAGCTTCCAATGAAGCTTGCATCTTCTGTAGCTTTCCCTCTACTTCATTTTTGGCCCGGTTGGCAAGATGGTACAGGTTGACCATTTCAGCATTCTCTACTCGGACTTCGTGCAGCTGAGCTTCCAGTTTCTTATACTCTTCAAGGGAGACAGTACTCTGGCATGGCACTTCTTTAGGATATAATGGAGATTCTACTGAGAATGGCATGAGAACTTCTTCTACACGTTTCTACAACCATGTAGCAAAAGGAGGAAAATGTCTTGGGATCTACTATGCCAAAGTCTTTCTTACTTTTCCTTACCCTGTGAGCCCAACCTTGAGATGCTTGTATAACTAACTCCGTGTTTCCCTCCACGGGAAAATAAAAAGATTCATCAAACTCTTCCATATTTGGTGGATCTCTCAGAGGATAACCAAATTGCTTTCTGGCTAATGTTGGATGATAACTGATCACACCCTTCCTTCCTAGCAAAGGCACTCCAGCAAATCTTCCACAACTGACCAACAACTCGTTTCCCAGCAAATCTCTGTCATATCCCCAAGCTATATCCTCAGAAGTTAGCCTCATTAGCCTCCTAGACCACCTCCATTCATCTCTCATCTCCTTGAAAGAGCCTGACTTTGGCAATTGCCTGGCAAACCACTCAGCAAACAATGAAGCACAACAGCCCACTGGTCCACCTCTACCTTTCTCATTCCGGTAATGAACGTTGTAGTAGATATCTCCCAACAGAGTTGGCACAGGATTGCCTTTAGCAAAGATGGAGACCACTTCCAAGCTCACAAACTCTTTCTCTCCCGGGAAAAGACTAGACCCATACACCATCAAAGCCAGCACAGCACCAAAATCTCCCCATTTACCCTCTTTGGCATATTCTTCAGCCTCTGGTATAAGCACATTCCAAGGGAGTCCTCTGCCTTCATTGTCCTTCAAAGCCTTCTTGACTTTAACCGCTGGTAAACGACAGACCTTGGATATGTCTTCTTCCTTAAGAACCACCTCAGACCCATAGTAAGGCAAGGTATCTCTGACTGGAACACCCAAAATGCTGGAAATCTCCTCCAAGGTAGGAGCCAAGATGTAATCTGGAAATACGAAACACCGCAGTAGAGGATTATAAAACTGAAGCAAGGTGTGCAAGCTGTCCTTCTGGTCTGCAGTATGTTTGTCCATGTACTTCAATATCTGGCCATACCTCTTTTTGAAATTCCCCAAGACTTGGTCATTCATCAAACCTGCTAATTTCTGAACACTCTTGACTTCTGGCTGAAGAAAAGTATAATGAACATTCTTTTTCCTTGTGATTCTCTTAACTTCTTCCATCTGGAGAGCTTAAGATTACCAGAACTGGGTGCTAACTGTGAACAAAAACCTGAAAAATGGAAACATAAACAGTTAATGCAATAATGATGCAATGCAAATGCAATGCAGGCATATGATCAATCTGGGACCATCTGGATACTGGACACTGAATATAAGGACCCTCTGAATAGCTGAAACCCATGATCCTCTGAGCCACAACCCTCTGATAGAAATTCTCATAACCATAGCACTGAGAAAACCAGAACCATAAGGACCAAATCTCAATAAGGACCACACTGATAATGAGGGTATGTAGAGGCCAAGGGTTCCTGCAAACCTATAAACCCCTCCCAATCTCACTGGTGTGCTCCGGGTCAGACATCACGGACTCTCAAAGCCGAATAGCAATAATACTTTCACCATTTCCGAGAAATGTCTCATAACCAGATCAGGGAATCGGTTTGGTATTATATACTACGCAGGGAGGCCTCAGCTGAGTCCGGGAAAACAAGGTCATCCTATTTAAGTCCCTGGTGAGCCCTCGGATGTGAATGGGTTTGCCACAAAATGTGATCTGCCACTGTCATCACTAGAGAGGGATGTTTCCACAAGGTTCTCAAAGATCGGTCCCCAACTGCACATAACTTTCAAGGTTATGAAATGAGAGAGGAAGATCCCCAAATCAAGACATTTCCAAGACGGTCGCAAATCTGGGCATGAAACTCACTACTACCCCCATGACAAGATCTCATGAGGCCAAAGTGGAACCACTCTAAGTCCTGAGGTGCACTCGAGCCGTAGTAATGAGCTCATCTCTCAGAAACAGTATCACCCAAACCCATTAAACAGAAGATCCAGTCCAGACAGTCCAGTAATAATATGATGCAGAAAATAAATACTGAAAACTGTAAATAAGGCTGTAAATAAACCCATAAATAAACAACAGTAAAATACAACATGCAACGGCGAACAATCAACACCCAAGAAACAGAAACAAACAAGCGCTAGGAGAGACTCTCAAGGGAACCAGAGATACTCTGGTTAGGATGTCCCCAGCAGAGTCACCAGCTGTCGCTCCCCGGATTTCCATCCTGGTACAAACGCGAAAGTGGCGCGAAAAAAAATAGAGTCGCCAGCCATGCATTTTTATCCTGAAGGAACGCGAATGGTAATGCTGGACAAACCAGAAGAAAAGGAGAGGAAGGACACGGGTCCTGCGAACCAAAGAGACTGAGTTCGGGAGTCGGTTACGACCTAGGAAGGTATTAGCTCCCCAGATCGTCCGCCGTACCCGACGGGATCCACGCTTGCAAAGGAACTATTTCAAAGGGTGAAGAAATGAAAGTTGTCGCAAAGAAAGGGAACTAAACAGGATAAAAGAAAAGAAAAGGGAACTGAAAGGGAAAAAATGTAGGGAAAATAAATATTGTGCTCGAACGGGCCCTACCCCGCTGCCTACGTACCCCATCTGGACAATGAGGATCAGAGTCGTCGTAGTTCCCCTACCTAGGGGTGGAAAGGATTGCTTGTGTATTAAGGCCTGAACTGCCTATGTCAATGCTCAGGCGTTGTAGGCTCGGACGACGAGTGCGTAACCGTCTTGCAAAATGACAAGTAGGAGCAAGTTCGCGTACGGAGCGAAGGAGATGAGAAAAGAATTCCCGAAGGAGAGACGCTTATTGTTTGTTTGTGTTTTTTAGATGCTTTTTACGAGTGTGTCACAAGGAAGTGAACTCAAGCTCTTTTCCATGGAATGTGCACTTGTCACTACATTCCAAGAAGGAATAACAGAACAAGCACACTCAAGTAAGGAGAAGATCCCCAAAACTTGAATCCAGAGATTAGGGCTTAAGCTCACTAACTCATTAACTTATTAAGTGTTTTTGTATTTTTGAATGAAGAAATATTTTTTATGATTTTCCTTGGTGAAGATAATATCCTGATCAGACTTGTGCATCACAAAATAAGCTTGTACTATCCCAAGATGGGAATACTACAAGTGTCTCATGGGATAAGGCTATTTCTTAAGATATTATTTCAATCTTTATTAAGTGTCTTCTTTAGGGTTTTGAGATGAGAAGAGAAGAAGAACCAAAAGGATCACAAAGGTAAAAGTCTAATGGGGGACTAATGAATCCTAATTGATTCTGACAGAGTATGACATTCAATACACATCTCAAAAGGCCATCAAAGACAGTGTACTGTCTGACTATCTAGCTGAGCAACCCAATGATGATTACCAACCCATGAGATTTGACTTCCTTGATGAAGACATCATGTACTTAAAAGCAAAATATTATGAAAAGCCAGTTCACACTGAAGGTCCTAATCCAGAGGAAGAATGGACAATGATGTTTGATGGGGTTGTCAATATGAATGGTCGTGGAGTTTGTGCAGTGCTCATTACACCTAAAGGAGTGCATATGCCTTTCTCGGCAAAACTCACCTTTGTCTGCACTAACAATGAAGCAGAATACGAAGCATGTATCTTGAGCCTTGAGGAAGCCATTGACCTCAGGATCAAGACATTGAATGTATTCGGAGATTCAACTTTAGTAATTAATCAGACCAACGACAAATGGTACATTCACAAAGAGCATCTGATTCCATACCGTGACTACACGAGGAGATTATTGACTTTCTTCACAACAGTCAAACTTGAGTATATCCCTCGGGACGAAAATCAGTTCACAGATGCTCTAGCTACCATTTACTCCATGATCAAGGTTCAGACTTCCAATTATGTGCCTCGTATTTCGGTATCGAGATTGGACCGACCAGCATACGTTTTCTCTGTGGACATTGCTAAAGATGACAAGCCTTGGTTCCATGACATCAAAAGCTTCTTAGAGGATCAGACATACCCCCCTGGGGCATCATCCAATGATAATAAGACATTAAGAAGGTTGGCTGGTAGTTTCTTCCTCAATGCCGATGGTTCATTATACAAGCGAAACTTTGACATGGTGCTACTCAGATGTGTTGATAAGAAAGAAGAAGACTTGTTGATGCACGAGGTGCATGAAGGATCTTTCGGTACCCATGCTGGAGGGCATGCAATGGCTAAGAAATTATTAAGATCAGGTTACTAGTGGATCACAATGGATGCAGACTGATGTTCCTATGCCAGAAAATTCCATAAATGCCATATCTATGAAGACAAGGTGCATGTGCCTCCAAATCCTTTGAACGTGATGTCCTTATCCTGGTAGCCATTGATTACTTCACCAAATGGATTAAAGCCGCTTCGTATGCAAACGTCACCAGACAAGTGGTAGCCAGATTCCTGAAAAGAGACATCATTTGTCGATATGGAGTACCCGAGCGAATCATTCCTGATAATGGGTCCAATTTGAACAACAAAATGATGGCATAACTGTGTCGGGACTTCAAAATCCAACATCACAACTCTTCTCCTTACAGGCCAAAGATGAATGGCGCTGTTTAGGCAGCTAACAAGAACATCAAGAAGATTGTGCAGAAGATGGTGGTTACTTACAAAGACTGGCATGAAATGCTGCCATTTTCCTTGCATGGGTATCGAACCTCAATCAGAACGTCCACTGGGGCAACACCTTATCAGCTTGTGTACGGTATGGAGGCAGCCCTACCTGTTGAAGTTGAGCTACCCTCCTTACGGGTAATGATGGATGTAAAGCTGGATGAAGCAGAATGGGTTCATTCACAGTATAATCAACTGAGTATGATTGAAGAAAAGAGATTAGAAGCCATCTGTCATGGGCAGTTATATCAGAAAAGGATGAAGAAAGCCTTCGATCAGAAAGTAAGGCTTCGGGAATACCAAGTGGGAGATCTGGTGCTGAAAAGACTTCTTCCTCCTCATACAGACCACATGGGCAAGTGGACTCCAAATTACGATGGTCCATTCATAGTAAAGAAGGTTTTCTCTTGTGGAGCACTGATGCTCACTACTATGGATGGTGAAGATTTCTTATCCCCTGTGAATTCAGATGCAGTTAAAAAATACTTTGTATAAAATGACCCGCTGGACATAAAAACAGAATGTAAGTCCAGGCAAAAATAGGGCATCCCGGCGAGTCAAAAACAAAATAAAAGACTCGGGCAAAAATAAGGGAAAGTTTAAAAAAAATGTACACCCGCTGAGTTGAAAAGCCGCATTGGACAGCTCAGGCAAAAATGGGTATCCCGGTGGATTGAAAACCCTAAAGGGCGATCCACGCAAAATCAGGGAATAAGCAAACAACTGCATTCTGAATTCGTCTGTATCACTCGTATCATGGCAAGCTTCGAAAGGACAAAGCATTGGTCAGAATCAGCCTTCTTCAAAAAGCAAGATGAGAAGAACGTCAAGGTCATACAGGTCATAGCAAAGGAAGTACACTGGAACGTTGTCATCAACATTGCTAACACCTTTATTTTCTCAATTTACAGCAATCTCCTCATTTTAGGGGATTTGTTTCTTTGACTGTATTTTCCAATTTCGGGCACCCAAATTAATAAAATCAGAATTTTCAATCACACCTTGTTTTGTACATTTTTGTTTCATTTGCAAAATGTCCAATATTCATGATACAACACTTGCATAAAACAAATGAGTCATTTTTAATAGATGCTTGCAGAAAATAAATTACTTTCTGGAAAGTCTAGCTCCTATGACGGAATCCGGTAAGGGATACCTCGGGATACTTGTGCGTTTCTTTTTGTCTTATCAGGTTGCAGGTATTCAATACGCAACACGGGGCATGTCAGGCATTGAATCCCCAGCATGCTACTTCCCAGGAGCAGGATATCCCCAAGCAGTTGCCTGACAGTTATTCCACAACAATATGGGCAAGGAATCTCCTGTTCCCCACCAAAGATCCAGATTTCTCTCATCCCCCAGCAAAGCTAATGGAACTGCTTCCCCACGGAGTTTCCATTCTCTCCCCAGGAGAACAATGCATGCATACTTTCCCCAGCGGAGTTGCTGAAGCTTCCTTCTCCCCAGCTGAGTCTTCTCTCCGGATAGATATACCAATGATCCTTTCCCCAAACAGAGTTCTCCCTCCTAATAGATCTACCAATGATCTTGTCCCCAGTCGGGTTATTCTTCCGAGCGGATCATCCAGAGATCTTCATCTGGATCTGAATCCCAGATCGGTTTCTCTTTTGCATAAAACATAGCATTCACATCATTTTTCCCACACAAAGCGTAACATTCCGTCTAATACGGAGCATTACGGCAAAAATCAAACATTTGCATGATCACAAGCTAGGTTCGAGCCAGTCACCTGCAATTACTATCAGTATTTCATCAGCAATATACAGAAAACACATCCCTTGCACATAAAAGCCAAAGCGTCCCCTTGGCACTCTCAAGTACAGATACTTATGCATGCTCTTTTTGACACTTGTATGTGTCATCCTTCCCCAGCAAGGTCGCCCGAACACTTTCTACAAACAAATACTTGTTCATAATATTTTCTTTTCGACACCCGTCCGTGTCGTCCTATCCTCACCGAAAGACAAAGCATATCCTTTGCATTCTAAAAATAGATGCCTGTTTATATATAGTATATATTTGACACTCGTCCGTGTCATACTTCCTCAGCAGATCAAACACTCGTTCGTGTCTTGCTCATACTTCACCAACAAATCTATACTCACTTATACTTATACAGATTCAACAGATTCGACACTCGTCCGTGTTCTTTGTTAACAAGTTGGTACTCGTCCGTATCATCATCTCTGAACATGCGTCAGCATTTCTTTCTACCGATACTCGTCTGTATCATGGTCCTAAGGATGCTTGTCCACATATTTAATCTATACACCGCGTTAAATACTTATACCTTTTATTGTTAAGCGTAAGCACTTGTCCCTATTTACCAATCCTCAACAAGTCAACAACAAAGCAACTTTCTTCTATTTGACATTCGTCCTATGTCGTGATACTTTCGGCAGCCGTACCCTGCCAGGTGATCGTCCTTCACCTTTGGATGACCGTCCCTCATCCTTTCCCCAACGGAGTCCCCATTAGTGGAACCTTTTCTATCCGACATTCGTCCTATGTCGTGATAAAGAGCGGTCGTACCCTGCTAGGTGATCGTCCTTCACCTCTTGATGATCGTCCTTCATCATGCTTATCTGATGGTCGTCCCCATCGTCGACCTTTTATATCCGACATTCTTCCTATGTCGTGATAAAGAGTAGACGTCCCCTGCTAGGTGATCGTCCTTCACCTTTGATGACCGTCCCTCATCATTTATTCTTTAAACCGATGGTCGTCCCCATTGTTGTTTACTTTGCTTTGCAAACCTGATGGTCGTCCCCATCATTTCCTTTACTTTAATCCCCAAAGAATCATGTTTCTTTACCTGATGGCCGTCCCCATCATGATCTCTTTATTTCCTTAGCTTGTCGGCCTTCCCCGTTATTGCTTTATCCCCAGAAGTCGTCCTCTGCTTGATGGTCGTCCTCCATCGCTTTCATTTGATAATCATATTATACTACCTTTTACAATTTATATCCCTTTTCTTCTTCTATCCAGCGAGTGCAAATTTTGGACTGTCTTTGGTATTCAACCACAAGTTATCTTGTTTGTCTGTTAAGCCAGGCGCTTACATCCTGCACAACTAACCCATGCTTGAATAGGGGCAGCTGTAAACACCCCAATTTTTCCCTCACTCTTAATCACACCATGGCTTGGGATCTTTCATTTTTGCATAAGCATAAGCATACTCCCTCATATTGTATATGTGTTTCATCTGCATAGTTCAAGTTCATCTACATCTAGGGTTTGTGATCTGAGCAATTCAAGATTCCATCTGAGCCATCCCAAAGGCCTCAAAGATTTCCAAGAGGGTCCATGTGTGTTCTATCATCATATTATGCTCCTCAAGGTTCATGGAAGTCAAGAAATCACAAGAACTGGCAAAGGCATGGAAGTAGAGCTAGGGTTTCACTACACAGATGACCAAAATTAGGGTTTTGGTTTCGGAGGCCTTAACTCCAAGTTTTTGGGCCATTCTTGTTTCTAATGTTCTTAATATGTCAAAAGGATCATGTGTACCAAGTTTGATGAAGAAACTCATTGTGGAAGTCATTTGTTCACTGGGTAACTTCTTAAGCAAGTTAAGTCAAAATCAGGGCATCTGAGGCCCCCAACAATGGAACCAAAGGGGTATTTTCATCAAATTGAAGTTATATGATCTTTATTTGATCTTAGAAGTGGTTGGAAGTTCACAAGATTGAAGAATTTTGAGCCAATTGCAAACTTGGCATTTTTGGAAATGACTTGAAATGCAAACTTTCCATTTTGGGAAAGTTTTTCAACCTCCTCTTTCATAACCAAAAATGCTTCAAATGAAAAATTCTTGGTCATGAAAGTTGTAGATTAGGTATTTACCTTTTCAAAAAGTACAAGAAGATGTCTTGATTCATCCTAGAGCTCAAGATATGGCCTTTTAAAGTTGGCAAAAATCCTATAATTTCAAGTTTCATGTCAAAGAGGGATTTTGCATTTTGGAATGTTCAAACATTCTAATGACTTCTAATGTACACAAACACTTCACAATATGTCAAATGAACTTCTAATCATCAGAATTGTGCATCAAAACTAGGGTTTTCACGACTTGAACTTCAAGAAATCACAAAAGGGCTAAAACTCACGAAAATTGCAAAATGCATTGGATCCTCTCATCCACTTGTGCCAGCTGCATAATCTTGATTCCATGGTTCTCCATGAATCTTGCTGAGGCCAGACACCCCAAGAAACCAGACCTTCCATGGCCCATACCTCAAGTACACAAATCTTGACTTTTTTTGCAAAACACCCCATACCAATCAGCCTGTGCCACAACAACTATCTGAGCAATCCCATTGGCTTAATAAAACATTATGCAAGCCATTTCATAACACACAATAGCGTGAATCATCCAAGAACTCGGCATTCACAAAATTTATCCAAAACTTCCTCTCTTCGAATCTCAAAAACCAACCATTGAAACTTCAAACTTCCTTCACCAATCAACTCAAAAACACCTCAGGTTCATTTCCCACCCTTCACCATAGCCTAAAGCACCCTCAATCAGAAATACGATTTCTGCATACTCAGAACCAAACACTTCAAAATATCCATCACAAGCATGCCCTAAGCTCCTCATCATCATCAGGGAGTTCATTGGGGTGAATTTGAACCAAGAGGGAGGCTAGAAAGCTCAAGAACACAAAGCTTCAACTCAGGTATCTATGATGAACTTTTTTCCAGAACTTGCTATTTAAGTTTCTAAATGATTCTACATGTCTAGCTGATCACCCTGATATGTTTATTTTCGAAAATGGTTGAGAAATGAGCATGTATTGAACTTCTGAAAGTTTTGAATGTTTTCACGATTTGCTTCAGATCATGGTTTATGTGAATGATAAATGTTGTTTGATGATGGATTCTTGTTAAGGGATGGTAGTAGATCATTTCTGGAGAGTTAGAGGGTTTGATTTAGCCTAGGGAAGAAGTTAGGGTGTTTGGCTTGCTGGAGAAGATGACCGGAGCTAGCTCCGATCACCTGAAAATGATTAGAACCCTAATTATGGTTTAGCTTCCCAGTTTGAATATCAGCCCTTGGATGTGTTTTAGCGCGTGTTTGGATGGCCCTGATCCTTTCACTTAACCCTAATCCAGATTAATTAACTTAATTAATTTAAAATTTCCAGAATCAATCTCAACCTTTCATCTGTACGCATAGTCAACCCCTTTCCCCTGAATTTGAATCTCAGCCCTTGGATACGCATACTTGTTACTTTTATTCATTTTTATTCATTTTATTTTCATTTCTTTTGCATATTTATTTTAAAATTTCAAAAGGCATTCAAAAAATATTAAACTTTGCAATCTGACTTTAAATATTTTTCTCATTCCGAAAATGATTTTTATTTTATTTTTTGCATTAAAAAAGAATTTTAAAATATTTAAATGTTATTTTTAATTAATTAAAGTATTTTAATTAATTAAAAATACATTTAGGTTTCTAAAAATCACCAAAAAAATCATGAATCATTCCAATGCATTTAGAAACATTTTCAAACTCTTCACACACATTTTTTTTTAGGTTTGATCATAGTTTGCCAATTTTCTTTGAATTAAGGGTCATAAAAATCATATTTTTGAATCCTAACTTTATAAAATCATTTATGCCTAACAAAGAAGAGTTTGAAGTTGATTCTTTCATTTTCAAATTGATATGTATTTTCCCCTTTGAATCACCCATAAACCCTAGAAAACTTAGGAAAATCATAACTTTTGATTGGTTAGGCTTCTGACCTTCTCCTTTGGGGTGTGACCTAATATGGGATTAGGGTTTGTTTGAGTTTGTTTGCAAATTTTTATCATGTCATATGCTTCTGTTTTAATCATTTTCATCTTGCTTGTCCATAAAACCCTAATTTCATGTGTTCATTTGCATATGCATTATTACATGAATTTTCCATGACATTTATTGCATTCATATGTCATCTTAGACATCTTAGGACATTTTAGAACCATACTTGATCATTTCTTCATCCATTTTCCATGTTATGCATTCATTTCATTTGATAAACTTTCATGTATTTTCAAACTTCAAAGCATGCTTCCTTTGCATCTCATCTTTGTATGATCATACATATGCATTTTGTATGTCTTTGCATCATCTCACATGACACTTACATGACATAAAAACTTCTGACTTTGGTCATTTCATTTCATCTCATTTCACTTCATTTCTTTATGCTTTATACCTTATGCATCCATACTAACTTTTTCAGGTTTTGGTAAGTTATTTTGGGAGGTGAATTTGCCTTCACCTCTCACTTCTTCTCATCTCTTTCATATGCATTTTACTTGTATTTTAAGTGAACTTGTTCACTTGTGTTCCATCTCTCTCACTTTATTTCTTTAAGTTACTTATCTTCTTCAATGAAGTAAGTAACTTATTCTTCTGCTTCTTCCTCCTTTCATCTGCTTCTTCCATTGGTGGCTTCCTTGAAGATCTTTCTCTAAGCCTTACAAACCATAGGAAATACAAGCATGATAATAATTAGGGTTTTGATTAGTCCCCCTTAGCTTTTTACCTTTGAGTCTCCTTGAGTCTCTCTTCTCATCTCAATAATCAGAGACTAAACTCTTAAAGTTTTAGGACTTTGGAATTAGGGTTATGCCTGCATCCTTCTCTTAGAATGGAGTGTATAGCTTTAATCCTAAGTGTTAAACCTTTGATTTGTTTAAACCTCTTAATCAAATCATCTTAATAACCATCAAGACTTTATCTTGTTACTTGGGCCTTACATTAGGGTTTTAATTCTTCCTTATGGTTAAGAAGGACTAACCCTAGTGTTTAATGGACAAGTCCTCCTCAAGTTGTCTTACAAACTTAAAATCCACTTCTTAATCTCATCTCTTAATTAAAACCCACTTAATAAAGGCTTTGTTATATAATGAATTTAATCCCTAACCATGGATTAAGTTGAGGTATCTTCCTCAGCTTAAGTGTTCTCATCTATTATCCTTCTATTAGGATGGTGTAATGAGCCCACTAATCTGTGATTAGAGATTAAACTCATTACTTAACACAAAACAAAATCCCAAAAAACATCTAAATAATCACAAGTATGTTAATGATCTTAATCCTACATCATCATGGTAATTAAGTTGAGAAGCTTATCTCCTACTTAATTATTCTCATTATCCCTAATCAGGGAGGATATAATGAGTTTACAAGCCCTTGATTTTGGCTTAAGCTCATTAACTTATGCAAAAACAAAAAACAATAACAAAACTGAAAACACAAAAAAACACAATAATCGTTTCCTTCGGGATTCTTTTCTCATCACACTCATTCATAAACGAGAACTTGCTTCTTCCGTCTAATGCAAGACAGTTAGCACTTGAGCTAGACGAGTCATACACTTGAGCATAGGAAAGCAAACATTTCACAGTCAAAACATTCAGTCTCTTTGAGTCGAGCTACGGTGTTCTGACTTCCTCATTGCATGAGAGGATATGTAGTCATAACTTAACTGTTATCGAACAAAAGTCTTTATGTCTTCTCCTTCTTTCAGCATTCTTTTTCTAAGCCTCAATTCCTGAGCATTTACCCTTTTTCACTGACACTTGTACATTCTTTTCCAGCTTTCGCACACAGATAGCACATACACCTACCCCTTTAAACACAAAATTTCAAGCGGGATCCCGTCGAGTACGACGGAAAATATGGGTGCCAATACCTTCCCAGGTTGTAACCAACCCCCTTTCTTTGTTTCTCTGGTTCACAACCGTCTTATCCATCTCTTTCCAGGTTTATGCAGCATTACCTTTCCTTCGGGATAAAAATGCCTAGCTGGCGACTCTATTCAGTTCACCTTCATTTCTCCTTTCGCCGACCGTTCGCGTCTGCACCGGGATGCAAATCTTCGGGAGCGACAACAAATAATTGTCAGAAGGCATTCAAAAGGATCAAAGAATATCTAATTGAACCTCCTATCTTGTCTCCTCCAGTGGAAGGCAGACCGTTGATTATGTACTTGACTGTGTTGGAAGATTCCACAGGCTGTGTGCTTGGTCAGCAAGATGAATCTGGAAGAAACGAATATCCGATTTACTACTTGATTAAGAAATTCACTGATTGTGAGTGTCGGTACTCCATGCTTGAAAAAACTTGGTCTGCCTTAGCTTGGGAGGATTGCTGAATCATACAACTTGGTTGATCTCTAAAATGGATCTGATTAAGTATATCTTTGAAAAGCCTTCTTTGACTGGGAGGATTGCTCGTTGGCAAATGTCGTTGTCAGAATATGATATCGAGTACCGAGCTCAAAAAGCTATCAAAGGTAGTATCTTGGCTGACCATTTGGCACATCAACCGATTGATGATTACCAGCCTATCAAGTTTGATTTTCCAGATGAGGATGTAATGTATTTGAAAATGAAATATTGTGAAACCTTTGATTGAGGAAGGGTCAGATCCTGGGTCTCAATGGGGTTTAGTGTTTAATGGTGATGTAAATGCACGCAGAAGAGGAAATGGGGCAATAATTATTACTCCCCATGGTTCACATATTCCTTTTGCTGCAAAGTTGACTTTCCCTTGTACCAATAATGAAGCTGAGTATGAAGTATGTATTATGGGTCTTGAGGATGCTATTGATCTAAGGATTAAGCATCTTTATGTGTATGGAGATTCTGCCTTGGTAATCTATCAGATCAATGGTAAGTGGGTAACTCATCAACCTCACTTGATCCCTTATAGAGATTATGCCAGGAGGATATCAACTTTCTTCACTAAAGTTGAGTTTCATTATGTGCCTCGTGATGAAAATTAGATGGAAGATGCTTTGGCAACTATAGCTTCTATGATAAAGGTGCACCAATGGAATGGAATTCCCATGATCAGAGTAATGTGGCCTGAAAGACCACCTCATGTGTTTACAGTTGAAGAGGTCCATGATGACAAGCCTTAGTATCATGATATTAAATGTTTTCTCCAGAGTCAGGAATACCCATATGGGGCATCCGATAAAGATAAGAGGACTTTGAAGAGATTGGCAGGAAATTTATTCCTAAACAGAAATGTGCTTTATAAGAGGAATTTTGGCATGGTCTTGCTCAGATGCATGGATAGACACGAAGCAGACATGTTAATGAAAGAAATTCATGAAGGATATTAAAAAGATGTTGAGAGCAGGTTACTATTGGATGACAATGGAATCTGGTTGTTACAAGTATATGAAAAAGTGCCATATGTTCCAAGTGTATGCTGTTAAGATTCACGTGCCACCAACTCATCTTAATATAATTTCTTCCCCGTGGCCTTTCTCTATGTGGGGAATTGATATAATTGGTATGATTGAACCCAAGGCTTCGAATGGACATCGTTTTATTCTGGTGGCAATTCACTACTTCACCAAGTGGGTGTAAGCGACATCATATGCTAATGTGACCAAGCAAGTTGTGGTACAATTTATCAAGAATAACATTATCTGCAGATATGGTGTTCTGAATAGAATCATTACTAATAATGGTTCGAAGTTGAATAATAAGATAATGAAAGAGCTTTGTGAAGAATTCAAGATTCAACACCATAATTCTTCTCCTTATAGACCGAAAATGAATGGGGTTGTTGAAGCTGCGAATAAAAACATTAAGAAGATCATTCAGAAGATGGTTGTGACAAATAAGAACTGGAATTAGATGCTCCTTTTTGCTTTGCATGGGTATCGTACATCTATCCGCACTTCAACAGGGGGAAACCCCTTTTTCACTTGTTTGTTGTACAGAAGTAGTGCTCCCTGTCGAGGTTGAGATCCCATCATTGAGAGTTCTTATGGAAGCCAAGTTGACTGAGGCTGAATGGTGTCAAAGTAGATTTGATCAGTTGAATTTAATTAAAGAAAAGAGAATAACAACTTTGTGTCATGGTCTGTTGTACCAACAAAGAATGAAGAAAGCTTTTGACAAGAAGGTCAAACCTCGTGTATTCAGAGAAGGCAACCTCGTGCTAAAAATGATTTAGTCTTTCATTACAGACTCTCGGGGAAAGTGGACTCCGAACTATGATAGCCCATAAATTGTTAAAAAATCCTTCTCTGGCGGTTCATTAATTCTTGAAACTATGAATGGTGAGGAGATCACTTGTCCTGTGAATGCGGATGCAGTCAATAAATACTTCGCCTAAAAAAAGAATAGCTCGCTAAGTCGAAAACCTGAAAAGGCGGCTTAGGCAAAAATGAGTGTCTCGATGGAATGAAAACCCGAAAGGGCGGTCCAGGAAAAAATTAGAGACATAAATAGAAACAATTATCCCGGTAGATTGAAAACTCGAAAGGGAAATCTAGGCAAAAGTTAGGGATCATTGCAACTAACTACGTTGAAAGACTGGATCACTTGTAACAACCGAGGATTACAAATTCTATCCCTCAGAAAAGTTGCCCATCAAAGATTCTTATTCACTCATCCTTGACCAATGTTTCAGACACACTAGAGTTCAAAATTGATAGGGAGAATAGTGATCATTGTATTTCACTCTAGTCATTTTCCATGTATTTACCATTTTTCAAACTTGTAAAGATCCATGGAGTCATGCCATTTGCTGACTACCATTCTATCAATGAATTTGTGCTTTTATCCAATTGTTTGCAATTCTTTATATTGTTTATGTTTACAAAATTTCAATTTATTGTTGATGATGATTTTTGAAACAAATTTAATAAATTAAATCTTTGAAGATTATAAAAAAAATTATTTTGATATATGAACAAAGAAAGGATATAAATAGTGATTCCAGGGATGGTAAGGTCCAGATGTGTAACTTGTCTCTCCCAAAGCAGGTTTTGATCCATTTGTGTCCATACGGAATTCCTGAATAGTCCTGACATGTTGATATTCATGATGTTTTGCTCCCCAAACGGCATGTATGAACGGGGATTGTATAAATGTTCTTAGCTTGAGCTCCAATGTCTTCCCCAGAAGAACTATTGGAAAGGGATGTTCTTAAGAATCCCCACCTGATTTTTGATCTCTTCTTCAGCAGCTTATCTTTGACTTGAGAAGCATTAGGAATCCTAAGCTGAGTTCTTGTTCCTCAACTTGAGTTGGTTGTATCCCTTAGCAGAAGTATTGATATAGCAGTCAGTTTAGAGGTTTTATTTTACCTTATGGTTGGTATTGATTTAAAATACCTCGTAACTATGTTTTGGCTATGATGTTAACTTCTGGTATCCCCATGTGGGTCAGCGATTCCGAAATTTTCAGTGACAAATGATTTCCATAGATCTTTCCCACAAATCCCCAGTAGGTATGCGTGTGATGAACTCTAGCAGTTTCCTATGTGATCCTCAACAAATCCTGCACCGTTTCCCCAAGCGAAGCAAGAGTGATATGATGGTTATTCCTCGCAGAGTTTGATTCTTAATGAGAATACTTTTGTCCCTAGAAATAATTGTGGAATTTTTTCCCCATCCCCGACAGATTATTATCTTTCCTCAACGGGGTGGTTATCCTATGCATAGTTGATGCTTGATGTTTGATACTCCAATAGACTATGCTTTATTTGCATCACTGGTAGATCTTTATCTTGTTTCCCCAAATAGAGTTATGAAGTTAATTTCCCCCATCAGAGTTTAATGGGGACATTTCCCTCTTTCCCCAAAGAGTTGAAAATTTTGTGTTGTTGGTGTTTCTCTAACATGTTATCCTCTCATAATGGAATTTATGATGTTATCCTTTTACGGATTCTTGAAGATTGCTTTGTGGATTGGATCCCTAGCAGATGTTTCCTTAGTATGAGTTAACCCTTGTAGTAGGATTTTATTCCTTTGATGGCTTTTGATTTTCCCCTGCAGGATTTCAAATTCAATTTCCAGCAGGATTCCCCAGCTTTGTTGTCTTGGGATTAGCCGAGTACCCGGTGGTTGTGGTGTTTATGTCACCCATTTCTCGTCTTTATGTCTGTTTTGTCAGCATACTCATATGCATAAGCATGGCATCCTTTTCTTGTATTCTTGCATTTATCATTGTTCCCTGCTCTTTAGTGTGGATTTTCCCCACAGAGTATGTGTGTTGTCTTTCTCTCATGTTTAGAATGTCGACCATTAACTAGAAAGTGTTTATCCTTTCTAGTTACCTGTCGCTCCCAAATATTTGCATCCCGGTACAAGCGCGAACGGTCGGCGAAGAGAGAAAATGTAGATGAACTGAATAGAGTTGCCAACTAGGCATTTTTATCCCGAAGGAAAGGTAATGCTGCATAAACCTGGAAAGATATGGATAAGACGGTTGCGAACCAGAAAAACTGAGAAAGGGGGTTGGTTACAACCTGGGAAGGTATTAGCACCCAGATTGTCCGTCGTACTCGACGGGATCCACGCTTAAAAGATTGTGTTTAAAGGGGTAGTGTATGTGCTATCTGTGTGCAAAAGCTGGAAAAGAATATACAAGTGTCAGTGCAAGAAAGTGAAGTGAGATGCTCAGGAATGAGGCTTAAAGGATAATGCTGGAAGAGGGGGGAAGACACAAAGACTTTTGTTCGATAACAGTTAAGTTATGCCTACGTATCCTCTCGTGCAATGAGGAAGTCAGAACACCGTAGTTCGACTCAAAGAGACTGAAAGATAAATTGACTGTGAACTGCCTGCTTGTCTATGCTCAAGTGTATGACTCGTCTGGCTCGAGTGCTCACTGTCTTGCATTAGACAGAAGAAGCGAGTTCTCGTTTGTGAGTGAAGATGATGAGAACAGAATCCCGGAGGAGACGATTATTGTTTGTTTTTGATGTTTTCAGCTTTTATTGCTTTTTTTGTGTTTGTCATAAGTTAATGAGCTTAAGCCTAAACCAAGGGTTAGTAAACTCATCATATCCTCTCTTTGATTAGGGATAATGAGAATACCTTAAGTATGAGATAAACACCTCACACTTAATTACCATGATGATGTATGATGAAGATCATTAACCTACTTGTGATTATTTAAATGTTTTTGAGTTTTTGTTTAGTGTTAAGTAATGAGTTTAAGCCATAATCAAGGATTTAATGGACCAATTACACCATCCTAATAGAAGGATAATAGATGAGCACACTTAAGCTGAGGAAGATACCTCAACTTAATCCATGATTAGGGATTAACCTCATGACAAAACAAACCTTTTTTAAAGTGGATTTTAATTAATGATAAAATTAAGAAGTGAATTTTATGGTTTGTAAGACAACTTGAGGGGGACTTGTCCATTAACACTAGGGTTAGTCCTTCTTAACCAATTAAGGAAGAATTAGAACCCTAATGCAAGGCCCAAGTTACAAGCTATTGTCTTAATGATTATTAAGATGGATTCGTTAAGAGGTTTAAACAAATTAAGGGTTTAACACTTAGGATTAAAGTTATACACTCCATCCTAAGAGAAGGATGCATGCATAACCCTAATCACAAAGTTTTAAAACCTTAAAGGTTTAGTCTCTGATTATGAGATAAGAAGAGAGACTCAAGGACACTCAAAGGTAAAAACTAAAGGGGGACTAATCAAAACCCTAATTATTGTCATGCTTGGATATTCCTATGGTTTGTAAGGCTTGCAAGAGATCTTCAGAGAAGGCACCAATGGAAGAAGCAGATGAAAGGAGGAAGAAGCAAGAGAAACAAGTTACTTACTTCACTGAAGAAGATAAGTAACTTGGAGAAAGAAAGTGGATGATTAACATGAATGAGCAAGCTCACTCTAAAGCAAAGAAAAATGCAGCAATGATGCATAAGAAAAAGATGAAGAGAAATGAGAAGTGAAAGCAAATTCACTTCTCAAATTACTTACCACCTGAAAAGGTTAGCATAAAGAAAGGAATGAAATGGAAATTAAATGTATACAAAGATGAAAACCAAAACCAGAAGCATAAACAAGATGTAAATGATGCTATGAGATGATGCAAAGACATGTCAAGTGTAATGGATGTTCATACAAGAGATGAGAATGCAAAGGAGCATGTTTTGAAGTATGAAAAAACATGAAAGTTCATGGAATGAAATGAATTCACATCATGGCAAATGAATAAAGAAATGATCAAACATGATTCTAATATGTCCTAATATGTCTTAGATGTCATGTTAATGCATGAAATGTCATGGCAAGTTCATGTATGGATGCATATGTAAGATGTATGTAAGTGAACATGAGAAATTAGGGTTTTAAGGCAACATGAGATGCAAAAGTCAAAAACAGAAGCAAAACATAAGATAAAAAATTGAAAATGAACTCAAAGGAACCATAACCCCATATGATATCACAACCCAAAGGAGAAGGTCTAACTCTTAACCTAAAGAAAGTTGTGATTTTTCTAAGTTATCTAGGGTTTTAAGGTACCTTAAGAGGGAAAATGCAAATCAAATGGAAAAGGCAAGATAAATTTGTGACAAAAATATGCTAGATACTACATGATATATGAAGATCAATGCAAAAATAACCAATGTCAAACCCTTCATGGTTAGGCAGAAAAGAATTCTTGAAGTTAGGGTTCAAAAAAAAGGATTTTTATGAACCCTAAATTCAAGAAAAATGTCAAAGAGTGTTCAAAACCAAAAAGAAATTTGTATGAATGGTTTGACAATGTTTCTAAATGTCTTAAGATGCAATGTGATTTTATTTTGGAATTTTCAGAAACCTAAATGATATTTTAATTAATTAATTTCCATTAATTAATTAAAATAAACATTTAAATATTTTTAAAATGGGTTTTTAATGCAAAAAATAAAAATAAAAATGTTTTTTGGGTGAAGAAAAATGTTTGAAATCAAAATGCAGAAGGAAAATATTTTTGGAAATTTTTAAGTATTTTAAATAAATTATGCAAAACAAATGATAAAAAATGAAATAAAAATTGAATTAAGTGAAAGTATGTTGATCTGATGGACATGATTGAACCTGGGGGGATTTGCTTTGACCACGCGTGCTAACTAATGGCTATAATTCAAACTGAGTTAATTTTAATTAATTAATTAATTAATCCTAATTAAATCTAAGTGAACGCATCTGAGCCTTTCATTACACGCGGGAAACATTGATCAAAGGGCTGAGATTCAAAGTTCCCTAATTACGCAACTTAACCCTAATCTGAACCCTAAACACTTTCAGGAGACCGAAACAGTGTTCCGATCATCTTCTCCAGTGAACTCAAAATCAAACTTCTTCCTTAGGTCATTTCTGGAGCTCTAAAGCTCCAGATCAACTCCTCTCACCTCCCTAAACCTAAATCTAACCTCAAAACAAATTTTTCATGGCTAAAAATCAAGATTCGAAGAAGAACTCAAAAATGGTGAAACTTTCAGACAATCAGTACATGCTCATTTCGCAACCATTTTCAAAAATAAATATATCATGGTGACCAGCAAAGCATAAAGAACAATCTAAGAACTTAAAATTGCATTTCTGGAAAATTTGTTCTTGAGGTTACCTGAAGTGAAGCTTTCTAAAACTGAGCTATCTGGCCTCCTCTTTGGTCCAAAACGACTCCAATGATCCTCCTGGTGATGCTTGGAGGAAGTTTATAATGGCTGGTTTGAATGGTTTCTCTTCAACTGGCCAGAAATCGTGTTTCAGTTTTGGGGGTTTTTGGTTGCTATGAAGGGTGGGAAATGATTCTTTGATGAAGCTGAGTTGATTGATGAAAAGAGTTTGAAGTTTGAGTGTGTGTGCTGTGAGTTTCGAAAGATTTTGCAAAAATGGGGTGATATTTGAGAGCTTGGGCAATCTGAAGTGTTAGACTTGTGTGATGTGTGTTATGAGATGTGTTTGATCCACATAACAATGCTTGATAGGTCAGAGAAGTTGTTGTGGCCTATGGTGATTGGTATGGGCTCTCTTGCAAAAAGTCAACAAAACTTGTACTTGAAGCCTGGGCTGGTTCAGAGGTTGTACAATGGCATGTTTGGCCTCAGCATTGATCAAGGAGAGCCATAGAATTGAAATTGAGGTGCTGCAGCAAGTGGAGGTATGGTTGTATGAGTTTTTGCAAACTTTGTTCATTTCCCCCTTTTGTGATTTCTTGATGTGCAAGGCATAGAAACTTGATATTCTTGGGCCAATTATGACTTTTAGGCAATGCACTATTTTAGTATGATGCATAGAAGTGTATTATAAGTCACAAAATGGCTTGGTATGTGAATTTGCACAAAATCCTCTTTGGTGTGAAAGTGAAAATTATGTTATTTTTGCCAACTTTTCCAAGCCATAACTTGAGTTCCACAATGAATTAGAACTTGTTCTTGTACTTTTTGAAAAGGGAATGATCCAATCTACAACTTTCATGACCAAAATTTTTTCATTTGAAGCATTTTTGGTTGAGAAAGAGGAGGTTGAAAAACTTTCCCAAAATGGAAAGTTTACATTACAAGTCATTTCCATTTTTGGCAACTTTTGGTTTAGCTCAATTTTCTTCAATTTTGTTAACTTCCAAACATTTCAATGATCAAATAAAGATCATATAACTTCAATTTGATGAAAAATCCACTTTGGTTCCATTGGTAGGGGTCTCATATGCCCTGATTTTGCTCCTACTTGCTCAAGAAGTTACCCAGTGAGCAGATGACTTCCACAATGAATTTCTTCATCAAAATTGGTATACATGATCCTTACAACATATTGAGACCATTAGACACAAGAATGACCAAACAATTTGGATTTATGGCCTCTGAAACCAAAACCCTAATTTCAGGTCATCTGTGTAGTGAAACCCTAGCTCTGCTTCCATGCTTTCCAAGTTCTTGTGATTTCTTGACTTCCTTAATCTTTGAGGGATATAAAATGATGATAAAACATACATGGACCCTCTTGTAGTGATTGGAAGCCTTTGGAGTGGCTCAGATGAATCTTTGGATTGCTCAGATCACAAACCCTAGATGCAGATGAACTTGAACTAATGCAGTGAAACAAAAATGCAATATGAGATGGTATGTTTAAACAAATGCAAATATGAAAGATCACAAGCCATGGTGTGAACTTAGTGAAGGAAAATTTGGGGTGTTTACATTACCCATTGAGTTTGTTTCTCGTGGATGATATTGATTCAGTTTCCTCCCTAGTTTATTATTTGGATGGAATTTCGCCAGTTGAGATATTTCCTCCTCGGGATGAGTCTTGTTTGTCCGTTTCTCTCCAACTTGTTCTTGGATTGAACTTTGGTCCCCTTTATGAGTAATATTTCTTTAGAATTAAGCTATCATTGTTTGATAGTGGGAAATATTTTCTCCAGCTTGAGTATATTACTTTTGAATTAAGCTATCAATTATTCGATAGTGGGTAATATTACAAAGTTAATCAAGCTTATTGCTTTTGCTCCTACCCAGTAAATCCGGTAGTTGAGAATTCTTTTAACATCTACAGATTTTTCTACCTAGTAAACAGGTAGTAGAGGTTATATCTCTTTGTTTTGCTCTTACCCAATAAATCTGGTAGTTGAGAATTCTTTTAACATCTATAGATTTTTCTACCTAGTAAACAGGTAGTAGAGGTTATATCTCTTTGTTTTGCTCATACCGAGTAAATCCGGTAGTTGAGAATTATTTTAACATCTATGGATTTTTCTACCTAGTAAACAGGTAGTAGAGGTTATCTTTCTTTGTTTTGCTCCTACCCAGTAAATCCGGTAGTCGAGAATTCTTTTAACATCTACAGATTTTTCTACCTAGTAAACATGTAGTATAGGTTATCTCTCTTGTTTTACTCATATCCAGTAAATTTTATAGTTTATTCCATCGTTTTCATAGCTCCTACCCAGTAAACCAGTAGTTGATGATTCTTTCCAACTCGGTATTCCTCCATTTTTGGACTGGAATACTTTGCTTGGTTGATATTCCCTGTAAGAGTGTTTACTCTTCCTTGTTGAACTTTCTACCTTGATTATATCATATTTTCCCCCAGTCGAGTCAGATATCCAGTGATTTATTTTCTTAGAAAACTCTTTTGGTGTCTGTTGTTTTCCCCAGCGGGTTTTTTTCTTATGTGTTCCCAAGCTTTTGCTTTCCTCTGGTGGTCATATTTTTCCCACAAAGATATTGGGTTTGCATATATCATATCATATCATGTTCCCTTAGGACAAAAATTGGTTTTTCTGTATTTAAGTCTCTCCCATCTTGCAGAAACGAAGATGTCAATCTTCATATCTCCAGATTGAAGAAAATTAAATAGGGGCAACTGTAACACCCTATCTTTTTCCCTTAGTTTTCTTATCATTTCATCTGCATCTTGCATACAAACAAGATCGCACTGGTTGCTCGGTTCTTCTCGGGTATAGGTTTGTGTCTCACAGGGAATCACCGTTGCTTTTAATTGCTTTACTTTTTTTATGTTTACTAACCATTAATTAAAATCCAAAAAATATTTTGTTTCCTTTCACTAACATTTTCAGGAAGAGGAACAATTGAAAATGCCAAAAATAGCAGTCCTGCCACTCGAGTAAAATTTCACAGACAAAAGTCGAAGTTGATCTGCAAGTAATTCAATTTTATTTAATCAAGGATTTCCCAAGTTAATTGATTCATTCAAGGAATTCCAAGTGTATTTTGGTTAACCGATTAACCAGTGTGAAATTTGAATCTTTCATTCAAATTCAGCAACCTTGGATCATTAATCTCATTTGGAATATTCTAGATCCATTTCTATGTGATTTCTCTACACCACTTTGATCATTTCCTACCATAAACCCTCACTAATCACCTCTCTTTTCCAATTTCCCCCAAATTTTAATTTACCAAACCTAATTTTAATTACCAAAGCAAGCTCCATTCCACCAAATTCCCATACCTAAAGTCTATAAATGGCACTGTAATTTCATTGACTCAACAAGCTTTTGAGAGCCAACAAATCTCTTGCAAAATACTCCTCCAAAACCAAAATTTCACCAAATATCTTTTTCTTTCTTTTGAAGCTATCAAGAATTCACATTGAATTCTTGATTAACTTGAGCTAAACCTTCATCCTATTCTTTTTTTGTTCATCAATTTCAGTAGATCTAGCTTGATTTGGTCCAATTTGAAGAAGTGCTTTTGGTAATTCACTCTTTCCATAAACCCATCTACATCATCAACATTCAAGATGTAGATCTTTGGTGCCTTTTGTCATACCCCAAATGTGTCCTACATGTAGCTCATTTTATTTCTGTTAACCAAACCATATTCAAAAATCCAAAAATATGTTGTTTCCACATTCATTGTCTAAGCTCAGTATTTTGCAAAGTTGAATCAAAGTTCACTCGGTTTGTCAGGGTAAGCTTGTGAGCAGTACTGGCTAAAATTCAGTGTTTGTGTGTGGTAATCATCAAAACCAATTCATTTCCATTCAGGGTTTAGTGTAGTGGCTTTGAGGTTCATGTTTTATGGTTTTGGTGGTTAGGATCAATTTGTGGTTTCTCGAAGGTAATCTGGTCAAATCCCATTTAAAATTTTCCATTCATTTCATATCCAAATTCACCAATAATTCCACTATCTAAATCATATCCATAAACCATTTTATTACCAATATCCATTTTATCAAATAAAAATCCATTTATTTTCCATTTATAATACCATTTATCTACATTCATTAATCATTTTTCAAACCATAATTCAGTTATCCAATTATCATCCAAAGAAATCAATTCTTTTAGTCTATATCCATTTATTAAGTCCATTACTAATCTTCCATTATATCATTACATTCCAAAATTGAGAAAAATTGAGAAGTCCTTTATTCCCATTATTTATAAACAAAACTTTCAAAAATAGTTATGTCCAAGCCACTCATACAGTTCATTGATCCAAACAATTCAAAAAAATATAGCAAGGCAAATGTGCAAATTGTATTTTTTTGAATAACTCAGCTAGCTAGTTTCACACCAACAATATCAAGACGTAAATTCCAAGCCACTAGGACCCACCAAAAAATTCCACACCAACCTATAATGGCCCTACTTTTGCAAAACAAATTCCTTCGGCCATAATGATTCCGCATCTCACGCACCATCGGCAACCTCAGCTCATCCATGAATTTTTGTACGAATCAAAGCTCACACAACAAACATTTCATCCAAGTATTCACAACAAATCTCTCTTTTATCCCTCTCAACCTACTCTTTATAAACAAAACAATTCACTCCTTAGAATGAAGCTTGGAAAAAAAACACCAAAAATTCCTACATAACTCTTCTTCATACACCATTAAACCAGCAACATAAAAAAAACCTCCATAAAACATCAACACCACCACCCTTATTCGTCGATCTGCAAATACCACGTAACCCTTCAACAAACAAAAAAAAACCTTTGATTCACCTTCATAAATATGCAGAATCATAAACACTCTCCCAAACCTTCCTATCGTCCAACCCACACAAACCAAACAAAAAAAAACAGAAACAAAGTGAGATAGAGAGATGAGATGGAGCGATGAACTGAAAAATATGAAAACGCATAATCGCAACACAAACGCACAAACCTCTGAAACCCTCTCTCAAAACCGTCTTAAAAACCCGTGACCATCGCCGAAACGCAAACCCTCGCTCAACTACCATTATTCAGCCCCGCCGCAAAACCGCATCCAAACACCGCCACCCAAAATCCAAACTTTTCACAACACCACAAACCGAAACCTAAAGTTGAACGCGTGAAACCACTGTCAAGAATCTCCGCAAGTGAGAACAGAGAGACGAAACCCACGCGTGTGAACCTCGAGCAAACCACTTCCATAGCTACCAAACTCACCGCATAACAACCGTGATAGATCCAAGAGACCGAGATGATCGAACCACCGCCGATTGAGAGACACCCATGAGTGAGAAACTGAACGATTCAGAGAGAGAGAGAGAGATCGATTGCAGACCAAAGTTGAGAGTGAAGCGTGTTTCGGTTTGCGTATATCATTAACAGGGATAGGACCTCCCTCTCACTTTTTTGTTCTGAAAGTGATTTTGTTTTCCTTTTAAGTTCTTTCTATTTTATTATAGAGTTGGTTTCTGGTTTTCTTCATGGGTCAGGCCCATGTCCACAGTTGAACACACACCTGAACCAGACGCAACACCCTTTCTTTTTTTATTGTGTTTTGACTGGTGGGCTAAGCCCACCTGGGTTTCTATATGCACACTCTAGATCTGATGCAACCCCCTCCTTTTTTTAGCTATTATCTTTTTTTCTAATTTTATTGTTATAAAATTTTTTATGATTTATTTGCTGATAATTTCTTTGTTTAAGAAAAAATGTTTTAAGAAAAATTAGTGAATTATTTGTTTTTTGTTTATTTTTATTTTAGGGCCGATGAAATAACAAACGGTCGAATTGTGTCCGATTTCATTAAGTGGGAAAATTCGGTTAATATGAGTCCTACGTAGCTTAGTTTATTTTTTTTATCATTTTATTTCAATTTATTTTCTATTTTGACTATACAATTTAATTTAGTTTATTTTTATCAGTTATTTAAATTTTTATGGTTTATGAACATCTACAATAGTCTTGAGATTCGTCGCAAGCCGACATGAAATCTTGATTAATGATGAGACCATTTTATTTTATTTCACTTTATTTAATTCACTTTATTTTATTTTTCGCATTTCAACATAGACGCTCGACTCCTCATAGAGCGATTCTAAACATTGAATCGGTTCTAAGGTAGTCAGAGAGCCACATTTTGACGCATCTGAAAAGGTCCAATGCCTCCAAATAGTTGCCTCCGAATAAGAAGGTCCAACGCCTCTGAATAGTTTGGTACATTGCACACACGCTTTCTCTTGGGAAAATTACAACGAGACCCTTTTATTTCATGCAATCCCGTGTAGTTTATTTTGTATCCCTCTCCTATTTCCTGTATGCAATTTTATTTTCCGCATTTATCGTTTAGATCGCTAGGAGCACCCTTAGGGACTATTTTAGATCTCTCGCATAGTTCCTGAACCTTTGGTCTAACGCCAAGCGGTTTCACTCGCACACACTTCACTTTATTTTTCAGTTATCGTTTCGTTTTTTAGGATCCACCTAACCCTGCGAGCCGAGCGCATTGTGCCTCGCTAACAAACCACAAAATAAAACTCCATTTGCATTCACCCTATAACCTCATAAAACCAAAAATGTTTCTTTTTAGATCCAACATCAAGCGGTTGTAGGTAAATAAAACATTCTAATAATACGGGAAGAATTGTACGCCACGAGCCTTAAGTGGTAGAAAGGAGGACTACGAGCTCTCGTTACTCGCTCTGATTATTTCCGTCGCAAGACGCTTGGCTTGTTGGTTCGGAATAATCACCTCTACCCATAGTCTAGTGCAATTCGACTCCTAAATCCTTTCATCGAAGAAGGGTAGTAAAAACAACAACCAACTAATCATAGTAGGCTGAACTACGAGGCTCTGACTTTCCCATTGCAAGAAGGAGTACGTAGGCACAAGGATCTCAATCCTTGTCGAGCATCTAAGATCAATCTATCTTATAATTCAAACTATTTTCCCTTTATCAAGTAACTAATTAAGTATAGACATCCTTTCGCGTGTGACAACTTAGATGGTTCCCATCGAGTACAATGGATGTAGGGGGTGCTAATACCTTCCCCCTGCATAACCGACTTCCGAACCCATGTAACGGTTGCGAGACCCTTGTCTTCATCCTCCTTTTTCGACGAGTTTTATCTATATCGCATAAGGTCGTATTTTTTGGGGTGCGACAACTGGCGACTCTGCTGGGGACTGGTTCACCCCTATGCAAGTCAAGCCTAGTCTAGGTTCCCGCGCTTGTTTAGATTTTTGCTTTTATGTCTTACTTGTCTTTTTATCTCTTTCTTTATCGCATTCCATCTTATATATCTTGTGGCTCCTTGGAACTATAATGTCAGATCGATACTTTGATCGTAGAAACTTGAGGGAAAGGCTTTATACCTGGGCTTATAAGTACAAACATAATTTAGCGAGGTTATGTAGTATGGGCTCCCGAGGGAACCGCTCTCGTGGGTTGTCGATACGAAAAACTCACTTGGAGTAGATTCTAATGAGAATACTGATGACCGTCAAGCTCTTTACGTGTGTGCTCATTTGTTTTCATTAGGGTCACGTAGTATTGGCTCCCGAGAAATTTTCTCTCTTGGGTTGTCGATACAAAGATCTCACTCAGAATAGACTTTCCCAATGGAGTTGTTTGACTGTCAAGAGCTGACAAGTGCATCAAACAGTTGAGAAAAGTCTATAACTCTGAGGCCTTTGTTTAAATCTTGTGTCGATGATTGCATAGTATGGGCTCCCGAGAAAATTAGCTCTCGTGGGTTATCGATACGAAGATCTCACCCAAAATAGATTCATATACGGGAGTCAATCAACTTTCATGCTTATGGTGTGTGTGATGAACAACCATATGAATTGACAATTTTGGGGTCCCTAAAACCTTAATGTCTACCCAGTGAGTTCCTGATCAGAGTATCCTCCATCCGTACCTTGGAATCATGAGTTCCTGTTAACAAAATTTTGGATTAAATCAAGACCCTGATCTTGTGATCCTGGATTCTGACATTGCATATCATTTCATTTGCATTAATCGCTCATCTTGCATTTCTTTCCAAAATCTAAAAACGCATTCCATGTTCCTCCATATTCAGTAAATCAAGCTGTTTTCCCGACGCCCGTATCTTTCTCGACGTCCGTACCTAACTCGAGCCTACACTAGAAGATTGATGGATCAAATTCAACTAGAGAAAGCTTTTATGAGAGAAGAGATTGACTCGGTCAAGAGCAAGATCGACCAGATTTATGAGACTTTACAAGCTTTGGCCAGAATGGAGGAACTTCGCGAAGTTGCTTCTGCAAGAAACAATGTTCTCGTGCAAGGATCTGCCTCGCATACAACAGACTTAATTCCAGTTCCAAATCCTTTGGTTTATGGTTTGACTCCTAGCTTCACTCCTGCAGTTGAAGAATTTACTTCTCAACCAATACCTACCTCTGGTGTTACTATTGGTGTTATTCCTCAAGCTTAACCTATTCCAACTCATGTACAGATTCCTCCTGCTGAAGAGGATCAACAAGTTGAGTACAAGATGCACACTGTTGTTCCAATCACCAATCCTCATATTGTTCAAGAATCCGAAGCTATGAAGATGTGTCGTGAGTTAGATGAAAAACTATGAATCATGGAAGGACACAACTCAACTTCTTTGAGTACTTCAGACATGTGCTTAGTTCAGGATGTTGTAATCCCTACTAAGTTCAGATTTCTTGAATTCGAGAAATACAAAGGCCTTAGCTGCCCTGAGCTACATTTGAGGATGTACTGTAGAAAAATGGCACCTCATGCTAAAGATGATAAGCTCATGATCCATTTCTTCCAAGACAGCATGTCTGGAGTGTCTCTAGAATGGTACATGTAGCTTGAGCGCAACAATGCGCATACTTGGCTTGATTTATCTGATGAATTAAAAACGTAATACAAGTAAAACACAGACTTAGCTCTGAACCGTACTCAACTTCAGAGTATGGCTTAAAAGGAGAACGAATCCTTCAAAGAGTACGCACAATGCTGGAGGGAGTTAGCTGCTAGAGTTTATCCTCCATTGGTTGACCGTGAATTGATCGATATCTTCGTGGGTACCTTACAAGGGCAATACTACGAAAAGCTGACCAGCAATGTGTCTTCTGGTTTCTCGGACATGGTGATTGTTGGAGAAAGAATCGAAGAGGGCTTGAAAAATTGAAAGATTCAAGGAGGTTCTAGCAACCAAGCTGGAGTCAAGAAGCCTTTCAACGGGTACAAGAAGGGCAAAATAAATTCCATTTCTACTGCAAGTGGGAAACCTCAACAGAGTGCGCCTACTTCAATCCCTTACAATCAATATCCTTATGTTACTGCTGCACAATATGCTCCGGTGCCTTATCAGCCAATTCCTCCAATGCCTTATTAGCAGGCCATTCAAGCTCCATTTCCACCTCAGATTCCTTACCAACCACGTCCATATCCTTTAATTGCTAATGTTTCACCTATTCCATACAAGTAATCGGCTTATCCACAATAGCCTGGTCAACAACATCAACGTGCTCCTCAACAGCATCCGCCAAATCAGCAAAGAGGACCTGATAGACACATTGATTCATTGCCTATGTCATACAGCGAAATCTTTAATTGGTTGATGGCAAATGGATCTCTCACTTTGATGGATATGCCACCACAAACTGGTACCTCCCGAGACTATGATGCCAATGCTTGTTGTGGGTATCACAAAGGTGCTCCAGGCCATACAATCGAGAATTGCAAAGCTTTCAATTACAAGGTTCAAGATCTAGTTGACTCTAAGGATCTCACCTTCACTCAAAGTAATCTGAATGTTCAGGCCAATCCAATGCCGCCACACGGGGCCCGCAAGTGAAAGCTTTTGAAGGGGTTGTCGAAGACCAGGCTTGGTAGTCTACAACTTTGAAGAAACAAGTCAAATCAAGAGAATTTCATTCCTCAAATCAAGGCAGTCGTCACCATTTATCATTTCACATTCTTGTTATTTTGTATTGTTTGTTTAAGTACCATTTTGCTCTGAACATTTTCATTTGTACTTGGTTTTGTTAATATTATGTTTATGCATGTTTTGAATTAGTCTATTTGAATTCTCTCATCATTTATCATTTATCAAAAAATAATTTCCTCATTTCACTTTAGCAAAGATTTGAGAGAGGATGATGAAAACTAAATACCCATAACTGTTGTGGTATGCTTTTGGATTAAATCTTGTCAGTGATGTACAGGAATTATTTCAAATCCCCAAACACTGGAGATATAAGGAGTTAATCTCTAGTCAACCACTTCGAGCTTAGAAGTAGGAGTTTCTTTCGGATACAAACCCTTACACTTAACCCGGGGCAGGGTAGTGTTCAGTTGACCTGACTACACCTTCAAAGCGCAAGATGAAACATCCCGTTGGAGGACCATCAACAAATGACTTGGAAGTCACAACATTCAACAAAATACAACAAAAAAAAGAAGGAAAAAGAAAAACGCTAAGTCGAGCACCCAAAGGGAGACTTAGGCGAGACCAATAAAGAAAAAAAATGCTAAATTGAGCACCCAAAGGGAGATTTAGGAGAGAACAAAAAATGTTAAGTCGAGCATCCAAAGGGAGACTAAAGAAAAACAAAATCAAGGAAAAAAAAACCTAAGTTGAGCACCCAAAGGGAGACTTAGGTAAAAAAACTAAAGAAAACCACTAAGTTGAGCACCCGAAGGGAGACTTAGTCAACAAAAAAAAAGAAGAACGAATCAAGAAGAGGAGCTCAGATCCTCAGCAAAAACAAAACAAGGATCATGTGACCACCAAATCATGAATCAAAGGATCACCAATATCCAACAAAATAAGATGACTGCCACTTCCAAGCGAACCTTAAAGCTTCATCTTCACTCTTGCAACGTCAAAACAAATGCATGTGTAGAAGTTAACCGAATGTAGGACTGGAGAACATTACGAAGAAGGGGTGGGTACAAATAACTTTGAGCCTTATACCTTTGTTTTTTACCATTAACCAGACCACATTACAACCCTCAAAAGACCTAATTGAGCAAAGTTTATTCTAAAAGCATGCTACCAACAAGGTTGCGTAAACTGACTCCCATGAGATTTATTCTAAAAGCACATTCTTCTTGCTGCATTTTTCACTCACTTAATAAATCAGCACCACGTTTGGACTAACGGTCCATTCGTCACATTATCACAATCATTCAAATAAATTGACTTTTTCAAAACTTGCATGAATGTTACATTAAAATTACCATTTATGTAAGAACAATTTAATTGCAAATTCGTTCTTGACATCAAAGCAATCCCAACAAGGGGCAATCGAGAGAGGAATTTGGACTGAGATTTCTTCAAAAATATTCTCAATCAGGGGAAAAATCATCTTCAATATTTCAATCAGGGGAAAAATCATCTTCAACAGCTCAATCAGGGGCAAAGCATCTTCAACGGCTCAATTAGGGGCAAAGTATCTTCAACGGCTCAATCAGGGGAAAATCATCTTCAAAAGTTCAATAAGGGGAAAACGCCTACCAAATCCATACACAGGGGAAAATCATGTTGTGGTCACTGTTGAAGCTTCCCCATCAGATTTCTTTTAATACCCTACAGACAGGGGCAAGCAAACAAGGAGCAAATCTTTCTATCTCTACTCCCCAGCTGAACAAGCAGGTCTTGTCAGACATTGGCAAACTTTCAAAGCAAAAAAGCAATCTTCATGCGTCAATCAAGTCGCTTCGCTCATCAGCAAGTGACTGAACTAGAAGCATCTTGATCCATCTACTAACCATGCATTTTCAAAGATCTAGTGTCGGGGAATCAAACCCTCCACCCACCCAAAGTCCTATCATTATTGGCAACTACAAGACCAAAAGTCCACCAAGTTGACACCTTTCATGTTCCAATCCATCATATGCATCATTATGCATCATCACCACATCATATGCATCAACTATATCATTTGCATACATAAACAAATCATACTTTTAATATCCCCAACATTTACATTTCAATTTTCGTCTCATTGCATAAAGCATTTGCATCGTGTTTCCATCATTATGGAATACCATTTCAAAAAAATCAAACAAGCATACATACATAAGTCAGGATCCAGGATCAATCGAAGATTCCAGGATTCTTCTCAGCAATTCCAGTGGGCGCACCCCAAGGAACGTTTTCTCTTCAACCTTTTGTCGATAAAGGTGTTCTCCTCAGCAAATTTAGTGATCATCCCCCATTGAATCTTTTTATCTTTGATAAAGCTTAGTTTTGTAGTTTATTTCTCCAAACAAATCTATTTTCACCAAGTGTTATTCAGTGGTCGTCCCCCATTTGATCATTTTCTTCATCGATTGTTGATTTCCCCAAGCAAATTTACTCATTTTACTAGTATTGCCCAACCAGGTCGTCATACCATCATTTTGGTGGTAAAGATATTTAATTTTCAGTCACCCGGTTTTCCCTTTGGTGGCGGGGGTCGTTTATTTAATTTTCAGTCACCCAGTTTTCCCTTTGGTGGCGGGGGTCGATTTATTTAATTTTCAGTCACTCGGTTTTCCCTTTGGTGGCGGGGGTCGATTTATTTTATTTTTAGTCACTCAATTTTCCCTTTGGTGGCGTGGGTCGATTTATTTAATTTTCTGTCACCCGGTTTTCCCTTTGGTGGCGGGGGTCGATTTATTTAATTTTCAGTCACTCGGTTTTCCCTTTGGTGGCGGGAGTCGATTTATTTATTTTCAATCACCCCGTTTTCCCTTTGGTGGCGGGGGTCGATTTATTTAATTTTAAGTCACTCGGTTTTCCCTTTGGTGGTGGGGGTCGATTTATCTATTTCCAATCACTCAGTTTTCCCTTTGGTGGCGGGGGTTGATTTATTTAATTTTCAGTCACTCGGTTTTCAATTTGGTGGCGGGGGTCGATTTATTTAATTTTCAGTCACTCGGTTTTCCCTTCGTGGCGGGGGTCGATTATTTAATTTTAAGTCACTCGGTTTTCCCTTTGGTGGCGGGGGTCGATTTATTTAATTTTCAGTCACCCGATTTTCCCTTTGGTGGCGGGGGTCGTTTATTAATTTTCAGTCACCCGGTTTACCCTTTGGTGGCGGGGGTCGTTTATTTAATTTTTTGTCTCTCGGCATCCAGATCGAACGTCCAAGATCAAGTGTCGGGGTCGCCGTATCATCCTTTTGGTGATAACGATTTATCTATTTTCAATCAACCTGCTTATTTTTTGTGTCACATATCTGTCCAGTTTTAATTGTCAAATCTTGTCATTCCATTTTCTTTCGGACAAATTTGGAGTATTTTAGTATCTAATTGTCTTATACCTTAAAAGTATGAACGCGAGCCAATTTAACTTACCTGGTCTAAACCAATTCGATAGGGGCAACTGTCATACCCCAAATTTTTCCTACATGTATGTCATCTTCTTTCTGTTAACCAACCCATATTCAAAAATCTGAAAATATGTTGTTTCCACTTTCATTGTCTAAGCTCAGTATTTTGCAAAGTTGAATCAAAGTTCACTCGGTTTGTAAGGGTAAGCTTGTGAGCAATACATGCTAAAATTCAGTGTTTGTGTGTGGTAATCATCAAATCCAATTCATTTCCATTCATTTCCATTCAGTGTTCATGTTTTATGGTTTTGGTGGTTAGGATCAATTTGTGGTTTCTCGAAGGTAATCTGGTCATATCCCATTTAAATTTTTCCATTCATTTCATATCCAAATTCACCAATAATTCCACTCTCTAATTCATATCCATAAACCATTTTATTAACAATATCCATTTTATCAAATAAAAATCCATTTATTTTCCATTTATAACACCATTATTCATCTCCGCCGCAAAACCGCATCCAAACACCGCCACCCAAAATCCAAACTTTTCACAACACCACAAACCGAAACCCAAAGTTGAACCCGTGAAACCACCGTCAAGACTCTCCGCGAGTGAGAACAGAGAGACGAAACAAACACGAGTGAACCGCGAGCAAACCACTTCCATTGCTACCAAACTCACCGCATAACAACCGTGATAGATCCGAGAGACCGAGATGATCGAACCACTGCCAATTGAGAGAGACCCATGACTGAGAAACTGAACAATTCGGAGAGAGAGATCGATTGCAGACCAAAGTTGAGAGTGAATCGTTTTTCGGTTTGCGTATATCGTTAACAAGGGTAGGACGTCCCTCTCACCTTTTTGTTCTGAACGTGATTTTGTTTTATTTTAAGTTCTTTCTATTTTATTATAGAGTTGGTTTCTGGTTTTCATCATGTATCAGGCCCATGTCCACAACTGAACACACACATGAACCAGACGCAACACCCTTTCTTTTTTGTATTGTGTTTGGACTGGTGGGCTGAGCCTACCTGGGTTTATGTATGCACACTATAGATCTGATGCAACCCTCCCTCCTTTTTTTAGCTATTATATTTTTTTCTAATTTTATTGTTATAGATTTTTCTGATGATTTATTTGCTAATAATTTCTTTGTTTAAGAAAAAAAGTTTAACGAAAAATTAGTGAATTATTTGTTTTTTGTTTATTTTTATTTTAGGTCCGATGATATAAAAAATGGTCGAATTGTGTCTGATTTCATAAAGTCGGAAAATTCGGTTAATATGAGGCCTACATAGTTTTGTTTAGATTTGTTTATCATTTTATTTCAATTTATTTTATATTTTGTCAATACAATTTAATTTAGTTTATTTTTATCAGTTATTTAATTTTTTATGGTCGATGAACATCTACAATAGTCTTGAGATTCGTCGCAAGCCAACTTAAAATATCGATTAATGATTAGACCATTTTATTTTATTTCACTTTATTTAATTCAAATTATTTTATTTTTCACATTTCAAGATAGACGCTTGACCCCTCATAGAGCGATTCTAAACATTTAATCGGTTCTAAGGTAGTCAGAGAGCCACATTTCGACGCATCCAAAAAGGTCCAATGCCTCCAAATAGTTGCCTCCGAATAAGAAGATCCAACGCCTCCAAATAGTTTGGTACACTGCACACACGCTTTCTCTTGGGTAAATAACAACGAGACCCTTTTATTTCATGCAATCCCGTGTAATTTATTTTGTATCCCTCTCCCATTTCCTGTACACAATTTTATTTTCCGCATTTATCATTTAGATCGCTAGGAGCACCCTTATGGACTAGTTTAGATCTCGTTTTATTTTGTGGACCCCATTTCCAACGCCAAGCGGTTGCACTCGCACACACTTCACTTTATTTTTCAGTTATTGTTTTGTTTATTAGGATACACCTAACCTTGCGAGCCGAGCGTATTGTGCCTCGCTAACAAACCACAAAATAAAACTCCATTTGCATTCAACCTCTAACCTCAAAAAACTAAAAATGTTTCTTTTTAGATCCAAACCCTTGATCCAATATCAAGAGGTCGTAGGTAAATAAAACACTCTAATAATACGAGAAGAATTGTACCCCTTAAGACTTAAGTGGTAGAAAGGAGGAATACGAGCTCTCATTACTCGCTCTGATTATTTCAATCGCAAGACGCTTGGCTTGTTGGTTCAGAATAATCACCTCTACCCATAATCTTTAGTGCAATTCGACTCCTAAATCCTTTCATCGAAGAAGGGTAATAAAACCAACACCAACCAACCGTATTAGGCCGAACTATGAGGCTCATACTTTACTATTGCATGCGGGAGTACGTAGGCACAAGGATCTCAATCCTTGCTGAGCACCTAGGATCAATCTAACTTATAATTCAAACTCTTTTCCCTTTAGCAAGTAACTCATTAAGCATAGAAATCTTTTCGCGCGTGACAACTTAGATGGTTCCTATCGAGTACGATGGATGTAAGGGGTGCTAATACCTTCCCACTGCATATACTTTCCCCCTTCAACCCAAGCAACGGTTGCGAGACATTTGTCTTCATTCTCCTTTTTCGATTGGTTTTATCTATATCTTCCCTTTCCCCTCTTGGTAATAAATGAGAATTAGGTAGCGACTCTCATGTCTGCCCAGTGCGCGGCTCTTCACTTTTGATCGCGTAAGGTTGTATTTTTCGGGGTGCGACACCTTTGATTCCAAATCCGTTGGATCTTAATTGGTTTTTGATTGCAGGGATTTCACTGTATTTTGGTTTTAAAATTCATGCAAATTCAGATCATGATCATCAAGTGTTTGAAAAAAGGTTTTAAAAATGGATCATGTTGAATTTCAGCATTTTTTCTGCTACTGGTTCAATGTTAACCGGTTAACCATTTCAGTGTATTTTGTTTATCCAGATAACCAGTGTAAAAATGGCACAGGTTTTGAAAACTGGTTGTGTTAACCGATTAACCATTTCCAGCGCATTTTGGTTAACCGCTTAACACAAGTCAGAGGCTGTTTTTGGCTTATTTTAAGCTTCTTTTTGGTTCCTCTTTCTTCTTCTTCCTCCTTTTTATTTTTAGCTTGGGAATCACTTTTGGGAGTGATTTCTCCTTAATTTCAATGAACTTTGGGTTAGATTAGAGCAGTTAATGTTCATTAATTCAAAACTACTTTTAAGTGAATTGTTTAATTCATTTAAGGTATTTTGCATTAGTGATACATTTTCATGCTTGAATCCACCAAGATGAGTGATTGAACTTATGGATGGAAGAATACCATAAGTGTGACTCAATTTGGTATTATCTTTAGTTTTGTGCAGTATTATGTTCGAATAGCGATTTACATATTGTTTATCTCGCATGCATTAGCACTAACATTATTCACCTTAATTGGTAGTGGCCGGCCTCATTTGTAAGGTAATTACTTCGTAAATTACTCTGAGATTTCTTAACATAGACCTAAATGTGTCCCTAATTCGGAATTAAAATCTAATTGGATACTTACACTTTCGTGGATCGGACCTCTTGTTTGTCGAATAATCCCAAAGCATTTGATCATATTGCATTAAGAATCAAAACTTATGAATATTTGATGCGTAGGTTTTGGGTCTCCCAATCAACTTTCAAATTTCATTGAATTTGATTCAGTTTGCCTTGATTAATCGTTATATTGCAAGATACTAAGCGGATCTGGTTGCCTTTCGATTTTGGTTACTCTTTTGGTTGTGGTTGAGTAAGTTCACCATGCCATTATTATGTAAATATTATTATATTATCACTACTATTAATATTTTAGATTCTTGTACTTTAATTGCTTTTTCTACTAACATTTAATTTCTTGCACATTTATTGCTTTTATTTTATTATGCTTTATTCATCCATTATTATGTTTATACTTGCTCTTTTTTTATTGTGTTGATTTTACTTTTGTCCATTTGGACACAAAAATATTAATACAGATTAAATCTCTAAAAATATTGTGACTTTAATCTTTGGACTATTGGTTATTATCCTTGACATTTGAATGGAGTTTTGGACTTATATTTTAGGACACCTCTCATTTACTTTGATCTTCATGAAGTTGGTACTTGCCTTAATTGGTCATTCGCTAGCTTATAAGGATGGAACTCTTATGCTCATATTTGGAAGTATCATCAAGTTTGGTTAGATCTTTCTTCCTTTATCTCCTTATTTTCTTATTTAGGATAGTCCCTTCATATCCACCCCTTCTTTAATTTTCAAAATCTTCCCTCTTTTTCAAAGGATTCTTTTTTTTTTTTCAAAAATCATCACTTCTTTAATAAATAAAACCTTGACTTTTGTCAAGTGGATTTTACTATTTTCTTTTATTTTAAAACCAATGAACCTAATCATCTTGACTTTAATTCAAAAAAATAAAAAGAACCAAACTCATTCAAGTTGTTTTGTGCCTTTGTGCACTTTTGTTTATTTTCTTTAAAAAGTGTCGATTATGAGTCATTATTCTTTAGTCGGATGCAAGTCTCTCAATCTCCATGGTTGTAGTTTGATGTAATCGAGTCTCTTGTCATTCGTGGGGTTTTAGTTGCATACTCGTTGATTTTATCCGTGTTGGCTCCCTTCCCATAATGATTTATGAGTCCATTCCTTCATTCTCATGGTATATTTGTTTGGCTATCCACTTAAAAATGAAAAATTCTCGTCACTTAATAAAATTAATCATAACCAACCCTTTTCACCATTTGTACCACGAACTACGGGGTTTTGATCTCGCATTGCACTTTGTGGGTACGTAGGCATGAGGTGGTAAACCTCTCCAAACACAAAATTATTAAAAATAATTCTTTTCTCATCCCTCCATTCTCTTTTAACAAACCTTTTTCAAACCAAAAGCAGTAAATATTTCAAAGGGCTCTCGTGGAGTTCCACGGACATTTTGGGTGCGTAAAACCTTCCCATTGTGTAACCTATCCCCTTACCCGGTTCTTTGCTTGTTTCTTTTAGCTCTTTTTGCTCTTAGATTCAATAGGATTTATTCGCTCTGTTTTCCTTTTCTCTTGGAATAAAATAAAAGCGCGGTGGCGACTCTGTTTACTTTGAGTTAAGTAAACTAATAGCTTACACTCATGATTTTACCGCTACACAAATACTCTAACAATTAGAAGTTAGATGAATTGAATTAAAACATGAAAAGGGACCAAGGTCAGAATGTACACCCATCATTTATTGTGAGAGTATCATTGAACTAACATAGAGATAACACGTAATGCATTAATGATGAGACAACAAGTTAGGTACAATTTAGTTCACTAATATGCAATATTACTAATGCACTTATGGAAAGAACATATGAGAATGAATTTAGGGAATTAAAAAAGCTCAAAGTTAGAAATGAAGCCATGTTATGAACCCCTAAATCATCCTATAATTATCAAGAAGTCTTAAGTTATCACATGTTTCAATCACTCAAGCAAAACTACCACAAGTTAACTTCAATCAAGTCCTAACTAGTAACTTGTAATACAAGTAAGAAATGAAGTCATGAAGATGCAAATACACATGAGGAAAGTTTGGGTCAGTAGAGAAGGCACCCACAAGTTATGTTCAAAGCTCACACTCAAAGAAAACAAGTAGAAGTCAAAGAACTAAACATACTTGGCAAACAAAAGCAATTACATTTTTGGAATCAAGGAAAAAGGTAATCATGCAAAAGAAAGTTATGTGTCAAGTACCAATGCACAAGAACCTTATAGGTCAGTATGTACACCTCAACATCATGTATATGAGTATAAAAAATAATTGGCAAAATGATGGGCAAGAAATGGTATCACAAACACAAGATAAGATGTCATAAAGTGGATGCAAAATGATACTTAAAACATACATGTTTTTATGCACATTATAGAAATGTAAAAAGTAACTTGAGATGGATTACATGTACTATAAAATGTGTCAAATACAAAGCATACAAGTATTACACAACACTTCCAATGCATGGAATAAATGCCTCCTCAAAACCCTAGGAACTAAACATGTAAACACAAATAAATGCTCACAATCCAAATGGTATGAAAAATAGTTAGAAGTCATGAATAAATATGCAATTTTTATCTAACATGCTTGAGGTCTGGGACTAACTATATGCAAAAGATGGGCTTATGAAATGCTTTCTAAGTACCTCAAATAAATTCTACATTCAAACAATGCAAAAACAAAGGTATTTTTGGTCCTCATGCAATATTTTCTTCAAACACAAGGAAATGTTCATCACATGAATAAAAGTATCACATAGTCTAATACACATTAACATGCCAAAAATGAAAATCAAACCATGTGGATAACATATTTTTGAGCATCAAAATCAAACTAGGTCAATTTTCTACACTTGTAAAAGAAAATTCCACAAAAAAATCACAAACCATGAAAATTTGTGGGAAAAAATTAAAAAAAAAATCAAATAAGATGCCAAATGATGCTTATGATTTTTCTTGGAACTTTTAGAAGCCTTTTGGTATTTTAAAAATGCAATAACCTCAAAAGAATTAAAATAAAATAAATTTTATGTGAAAAAAGTTATGGGAGATGTAACAATAGTAAAAAACAAGGGAAAAGTGGTTTGGGCCCAGACTGAAAAAGATCCCACTCAGCGCATGGGGTGAGGGTCTATATCATGGAATTCAGTAAAAAAGGTTTACTTGCAGACTGAATCATGACCACAAGATCACATGACCATGATTAGTATGTAAGATCCAAGGCTATTATTGAACATGCATGGTAAGAATTCCTGGAACACACGTATGCAAACACCCATTAATATATTTTCAAATAACAAAATATAAAATGAAAAAAGAAAATAAAATGGTGCAGGTGATGGACACCCTCTCTCATTTATGCACTAGCACACCCCACACGCTTTAGATCAAACAAAATGTAAGGCTATGATTATGACACGCACCCCAAACAGGGGGAGCTATGGTTTAGTAGCAGAAACGCCGGAGCAGCGCTCTAGTCGTCTTCTCCAACCACACTTCATCTGAGCTTCACAAAATTTTCCCATAAATTTATAAAAAAAAGACCATGGTTCGCTTGCAAATTTATCACTGAATTCAAATATGCTATCAAAATTTCCATATGATTCGTAATAATGCAAATTGACGTAATCTATTTCAAGATTCAAAAATTGAAGTCAACACAAACAAGCATAAATCACTATCAACCAATGCCTATATCACCATAGGACTTCAGAAACAGAACCTCCACAATCCTAATCGCATGTTATTACATAATTAATGAAAGTGATGAATGCACCAACCTTCAATGGAATTTTCCTCTGAAACTTCAAGAAACGTTACATTCAACTCAAGAACATCTCAGGATGATGATTGGATGCAAGAGAGGACTTCAAACTTGATGGAAACGAAACATGAAGCAACTGAATTTCAAAATTGCAGCTAATAAAAAAGCAATTACAAATCCCTTTCAGTTCTTGCAAAAGCTTCCATGGTGATGATTGATGATGAATGTGAAGAGAAATTGAATGCAGAGGCCTTGTGTGAGGGGATTCGAAGAAGAAAATAAAAATTTGCAAAAATGGTGAAAGGTGAGATTGAGCTTGTAACTACCTCAACTGAATGGGTTAAGGGTTTATATCTTATGTGGTAAATTATTAAATGAGGTTAGTTGATGGTTATAACTATGGTTCGTCAAGTTTAGAATGAAATTACAAAAACTCAAGTTATGGTTAATATGGATATGCATGCGTGCATGGTAGTCTATGGGCATTATGGTGGGCATTCAAATGGAGGGTGGTGATGATTTCAAGTTTTTGACATTTATTGCAAATGTGAAATGTACCCATTGTGTGTAAGGGTATGTTTGGCTTTTTGAAGCAAAAATGAGGTGCATGAGCTGTACTATGCGTGTGTACAATCTTTGTGGCCAAGAATTCTGATTTTTTAGGCTTTTTGAGGTGCATGAGGTGTATTATACGTGTGTACAAGCTTTGTGGCCATGAATTTTGATATTTTTAGGCTTTTTGAGGTGACTTGCATTTTGGAGAAAGTATGGAGTTCATGACTTTAAATGAAGATATCTTGATACATTCATGGTGAAATGAGGTGGTATTGGACATTTTGGAAAGAAAATGATGCATAAAACAAAGTTTTTGTTTCGATATTGGTCATTAGAGGTCAAGAATTATGAGAAAATTTATGATAAAGTCATCCACTCAAAGTTGATATTTTGGTGACTTAGAAAAATTTCTAAGTATTGAAAATACCATTTTCATGACATGGACTTTGATCCACCATAACTTTTGATTCGCAAATCCAATGGACAAACTGCTTACATATTTGGAAAGGTGAGAAAAAGTTCTACAACTTTCATGTTTGAAAAAATTTCATTTAGATGAAACATCTTCCTTGAAATCACCTCCAAAGTTGGAAAAAAACCATGAGAAACTTTCCTAAAATGGAAAGTGTACATTATAAGACATTTTCCAATTTTGGAAATTTCTAAAACAAGTATTAATTCTTGATTATTTGATCATTCCATAATCAAATTTCATCAAATAAGCACCTTGGGGATATCATGAGATATTGTGACCTCAAAAAGTCAGGAGTTGAATTTTGGTTGACTTTTTCTCAAACAACTGATTTCTAAACCGTTAACAAATTGATAACCTTCTGATCACAACCAAAGGATAATCTTGGATTCTTAGACCATTGATGACATATGAAACCCCATGAGACCAAGTTTTGTCCCAAGAATCGGAAATAAACAAATCTTGGGCAAAACCCTAATTTTGACCAATTGAATGAGGATGGTTGACCAGAGGTTAAAACCCTACTTCCTTGTGGTATGATTGAGGATTTTTGCATTCAAGGTACCCCATGTGTCAAGATGATGTTGAAATATACATTTCCTTGTTTGATAATATTTTTATTCCTCTTGTCAATCAAAATCCTAATTTGGGCATTTCTCAAGGAGATGATGGTCCTCTTGCGTTCTTTTGCCCTTTTCTAACTGTTGCACCCTAAAATTTGACCTCTTTTTTTTTCTTCTAACTTTAACTGACTTTTTGTTTCATATTCATATGCATCCTCATTAGGTCACTAACATTTTCTTTCATTCGCATAAGCTCCTGAGACATGGGATCGATATTTTCTGAAGAATTAGGGTTTCATACCCTATTTGTGGGTTTTTGGAGAATTCAGAGTTTTGGCTATGCAGTCAACAATGGCATCATCTTCTTAGTGATTTTGTCACTTGATTGGGTTTATTTCCCTGATTAAGTGGTATTCGAGGAGTTCACGTCTGAAAGCTATTCATCTAATTTTTTCTGGTTCTTCAAGCAGTGAAGTGTGAATTAGAGTTTCTTATCTATCAAGTTACAGGGCTATTCTCATCTTCACGATATTTCAGGCTATTCCTCTTTCTCAAAAGTGTTGGTTTCGGTTCAAGTGTGGTTATTCAATTACGATCCAGCTCAGATAGATGTTTGACCTAATCCTGGTCAAACTATCAAGATATTTCTTCAAGTGCAAGTTGTTCGTTTCAGTGGACTATTTCTCAGTTAGTGTGTGTCCAAGTTGTGGTTGGAACTTATCAGGATGTCCAACAATGGTTTGTATGGGGTTTAATTTCAAAATCATAAGTTGTTGGAAGAATTTCAAATGTGATTGTTGGATTATATTCAGTCAAGGTGTTTGTGGAAGGGTCTAAACAAGTTCATTTCCTAAATCACAAATTATTATCCATTTCTCATCCATTACCCGTTTTTAGTCATGTTTCATCCAATTAACCATTACCCATCCGATTTTGTCAACGAGTCTCATAATCCATTATCCTTTTACCCAACATCAATTAAGCATTTCTCATATCCAATCAACATTGTTTCATTATTCAATCTCAAATCCATATTGTATTTAATTCCATTTATCCAAATTTAACCCTTTGTTAATATCCACTTTATAGTCCATTCCATTTTTTCTTTTATCCGCATTTTTACCTGTATCCAAATTTAATTCATTAACCATTTTCGATTATACAATTCACATCCATCCAAATTATATTTTAAATATCCATTTCATTTTTCTATTTTCCAATCCATATCCAATTATTCATTATCTTTAATTTCATTTTTATATCCATTTCATTTCAAACCCATTAATCCCAATTTTTATTATTTTAAACCAAATATCTTTTCCTATTTATTTCCATTAAAACTCATATTTTTCTAAAAAAATTTAACCACCAAAATTCTTTTTCTATTCATTATAACCCCTTTCTTTTACACCAATAAGAGAAACAAAGCAACATGAAGCCATTTTCCGGCCGAAGTCATGCCATCATGTTTACACAAAGAATTTTGTACACACACACACCCTCAATTCTTGTCCCACAAATGATTACACAGCCCACCACAACTTGTACAATCACCAACGCACACAATTTCACACAACAATTCCAAGCACTGCTAATGGCATTTTTTACAAGTCGCGATACAAAAACTCACCATAATTTTCTCGGTAAAAAATACGCAGCCGCACAAAAACCACACACAAAATAAAAAACAAAAACATTGCTTTCACCTCTAACAATCAAAACCACCATCTTCTTTTTGTTCTTCAGCCTCAACAAAACCCTTTGCATCTTCAACCTTTACCCTCGGCCCAGGAACAACCACCAACAACAACACGAACCCACATCACACAAAACAACATCTTCACCTCTACTATTTCATACAAACTGTTAACCTCTCTTAATACCAACACAATGACACCACCCTCAAACCAAACCATCCAACCGCATCTTCAAAATCTGCATAAACCCCAACCTGCATAACTTTTTCCGCAGTGAACATAAACACACAAACCTTCAGAGATTCCTCAACAACACAACACAAATCTCAAAACAAACTAGAAACAGAACGGTGAAGAAGAAGAGTGAGCAACTGAGACAAATCGTGTGAACGAAACCGAAACCACCGAGCCAAAAACCGACACAATCTGAAACAAAGAGGAAGGAAGACGATCGATCTCATCTGAGGAAGATTATTCTGCCGATGATGCAAGTCGAGCAAGTTGAAGCCGCCACCGAATCGGAGAAGAGGAAACCGACGATCTGAACGGTGGAAAAGGTGATGCATCTGTGAGGTTTGGTAGAGGCATTGATGTCGCAGCGGTGATGTTTTGTTATCGACAACACAAACAGATCAAGGCCGTCGGAATCCTCGAAGAAGAAGAAGAAGAAGTGCCGACGACACTCTTGAGAGAAGAAGGATGTTGTAGCTTGTTTTTTCGATTGTGCTATTGTTGGGCTTGTTGTTTAACTTTTTTTTACTGCCTTTTCTCATCTATTCCTTTATTTCATTTTAACATTTCTTTTTTCTTAAATATTCCATAATGTTATAATGTTGTTGTTGAGAATTGGGCTAGGCCCATGCTGAATTTCCTCTTAGCACCCCCAGATCCAGCGTCCAGCCCCCTTGTCATTTGTTTATGTTGTTTTGTTTCAATGGAGCTTTCTTTATATTTTCATTTGTTTATCAATATTTTGTTAGAAGCTAAATTTAGGTTTAAATTATAATTTTATTTTAATCTTAATTTTCCTAGGTTTGTTTATATTTGTTTAGATTTTAATCTCAATTAATTTTGTTTTTATAAGATTTTGTCTAATTTTTGTTTTTTTAGTTTTCTATTGGATGTTTTGTAGGTTTCTTGATGAAGGATAAAGCATGGATGACTTTGTGACTAGTTGTTCCCTAATCTTGTTTGGACTAATAAGATCTCTGGATACCAATTGAACTTAGATTTTGGTATTGTGTTGACTGATTCTTGGTTTTAAGTCTGGATGTTGGAAGCTTGTATTTGACACTTGTGCTTGGTTGTTGAATCCACTTTGAACTTGACATATATCCTTGAGCTTATTTTGCCAGCATTGAAGAGGCAACTGACCTTCTCTGTTAGGTACAACTAAGGCCCAATTTTACTTATTGCATGCTGCTGCATCTGGAAGTCCTACTGGTGTAGGCTCTATTTGTGCATTGTTCGGTTATTTCATATTGCGTTCTCCTCTCCTTGTTTTTTTTTCTTTTTCATCTCAGCTTCTTCCTCCTTCTTCTTTTCTCCTTTCCTTCTTCTTTAGGATAGTTGAAGCCCCACTAACCTAGGATTCCCTTTGCATGACAACATTAGGATTTGTTAGTCTTCCCCATTGGATTTTACCCTTAAGATCTTTGTTTCTTTCTATTCTCATCTTCAAACAAAAACCATAAAAAGCACCTTAATAAGGATTGAAGTGGTTTCCTGTGCAATAGCCTTATTCCATGGAGCACTTGTAGTCTTCCCTCTTGGGATAGTACAAGCTTGTCTAGCATGATGCAAAAGTCTGATCATGAGACCACTTTAACAAAGAAAATCATAAAAAACACTTCTTCACAAAAATTACAAAAACACTAAATAAATTCAACGAGTTAGTGAGCTTAGGCCCTAATCTCTGGAACCAAGTTTTGGGGATCTTTTCCTTACTTGAGTGTGCTTGTTCTATTATTCCATCTTGGAATGTAGTAGCAAGTACACATTCCATGGAAAAGAGCTTGAGTTCACTTCCTTGTGCCACACCAATAAAAGCTTCTAAAAAAACACCGGACAAACAATAAACGTCTATCCTTCGGGAATTCTTTCCTCATCTCCTTCGCTCCGTCCGAGCCTGCAACACCTGAGCATTGGAATATGCAGTTCAAGCCTTAATTCACAAGCAATCTTTTCCACCCCTAGTTAGGGGAACTACGGCGACTCTGATCCTCATTATCCAGATGAGGTACGTAGGCAGCGGGGTAGGGCCTGTTCGAGAATAATCTTTATTTTCCCTACATTTTTCCTTTTCATTTCTTTTTCAGTTACCTTTTTCTTTTCTTTTATCCGGTTCAGTTCATTTTCTTTGCAACAGACTTCATTCCTTCACCCTTTGAAACAGTTTCTTTGCAAGCGTGGATCCCGTCGGGTACGGCAGACGATTTGGGTGCTAATACCTTCCCAGGTCATAATCGACTCCCGAACTCAGTCTCTTTGGTTCGCAGGACCCGTGTCCTTCCTTTTCTTTTCTTCTGGTTTGTGCAGCATTACCATTCTCGTTCCTTCGGGATAAAAATGCCTGGCTAGCGACTCTACCTCTTTCCGCGCCACTTTCGTGTTTGTACCAGGATGGAAATCCGGGGAGCGACACCAACCATTTGAGGTCAAGATACACTTTGTGAGATACTTTGATGTGGAATAGTATTTCATGGCTTAGACAAGCTCTTCTTCTAGTGAATGATGATCTCATGCCTTTAGAGAACATATAATGCATGTATGATGAGTTATGATCTAATATGCAACAAATGAAGCATAAGCCCCTTGGGTTAGTAATAAATAGGAGGGAAAATTTCGGGATGATACACTCGAGAAATTAACCCATGGTGTTATTGTCATCGTGTGAGGCTGAATATATAACAGGATCCTATGATGTATGTTGGTGACAACTTTCTGAGTCTAACGGTTACTAACTACAAGTGCACAATCTATCACATGGTAATAAAAGATATTGATCCCACAGAGACTCGATAATCAACTTAATGCTATCGGATGTTGCTATGTTTACCTAAGGCGAGTGATGTTTTTAGTTATAACAGGTGAATAATTAATTAATTTAAATTAACGGTAAAAATATCGGTATGTAATAGATTCACCTTCGCGAATTCAATAGAGGTTCGGCTTATTAACGTTAGTTAAGTTATCTCTTTGTAAAAACTCTTGGTTTAAAAGTCGTTGACTCACACTCTCGTGGTCTTGCCTATTACTATACTCCTAAGTTCAATTGAGCACTTTCACTGTGTCAATTCAAGTTAGAAATATTTTTTTGAAATCTAAAGGTTTTAATTGGTTTTAAAGCGCTTCCGCTGTATTTAAAACAAATGCCTGATTTCAGCTATCTGATTATGATCATACACTCCCGTGGTCTTAATCCTAATCTTTTATACTCCCTTACTCTCATAACGAAAGTTATTTAAAAGAAATTGAAACCAGAAAATAACTTAATTTAAAGCAATAGCCTAATTCTATCGAATTCGTTCCGGTTAGACAACTACATACCAATTAACGGTTTAGCCAGACATATTAAATAAGAACAAAGAAAGGCAAAAGGAAAATGAATTCATAATATAAATAAATGCAACGATAAATAAACAATAAAGAATTAAAAATTAGAAACCTGGTTGCAATGTTCTTGATCAACCAAACTTCTGAAAACTTGAAAAGTAAACAATAATTCAATGGTTGGAAATAATTAAAATGGCAATAGTTTCCTAATGATGGAAACTATCACTAGGGGTCGATAAAGGAAAATAAAAATGAATTCTGAAAATAAAATTGTGAACTTCGAATGAAAGAAAATAGAAGAAATTTGGACTTGAATGAAGGTCCCTTTGCAAATTGTAGTGGCTTTTATTTATAGGCAACAATTTAGGTTTGTTGAGAAATTGTAGGCATGGACTTTGATTGGGCTTTGAACTGAGTTGCATGGACTGAGTTGAATGGACTTTTCTTGCTCATTTCCTTGTGTTTTTCCCTAGTTTCTTGTCCAATAAGCTTCCTTTTATACTTTTTCCTCCAAAAGTCATGTTTTATACAATATCTACAAAACAAACACAATTCTCGCGTAAAATCGTCCAAAATACGTAAATTAACATGTTAAACAATCGGAAACCGCATTAAATAATCGATACGAATTCAAGTTATCAAATTCCTCCAGACTTAAATCTTTTCTTGTCCTCAAGCAAACAATCAAATATGTTTTTAAAAATACCTTCATATGCAGACACAAAACACATCACCTATTTGTACGTGGTTGTGCGGCCTTACGTTAAAATAACCAATATTACTCGAACACCAAAAATACAATAATGACACTAAAATGAATAACGTTCCTAAACACCACATACAAACCAATCTGAATCATGCTATTATAACTCAACCTAATACTCCTATATCTATTTCACTCGGTTTCATTCCGACGCAATCACATTAAGTCATTTACCTTTACACGCGTATAGGGGAATAACATGTTAGTGAATTTGATCTTTCTTTTCATATGGGGTTTGGTACATAAGTGTGATACCCCTTTATCACACTGAGTGTAAGTCGTGGGGGATTGAATAGTAATTCTCCCTACCGAGTTCTGAACCAGATTCCTCTGAACCAACTAACATCAGTCTTTTTTCTTTGCCTTTTGTGCAGCTTGATTGTTTTACCAATGGCTTGCATATTCGTAATATTTTTTCTTTTTCTTCTTTTTGTCAATTTGTCGGTCTATCACTTATTTACATCGACTTTCCACGTAGTTTGTACTTCAGGAGGTGTTGACTGCTAATATAAACTACTCAGGGCTACTTTAGAAATATAGCTTCATATTTCGGTATAACAAGTATCCAAATCGATATCGCTTCTAAGGGTCTAAGGTGTCAAGACTGTATAAATTTTGTTAAGTCTTTTCTCAGTTTCTAACAAAGCCTATTAACCTATATACTTGAAGGGTGTGTTAAATGAAAGCATTCTAAGGGAATAAAAAAATTGGTTATGCTAAAAATATTGGAGAGAAATTAAAAACTAAAATACTTCGATTAATTTAATTTTGTTTCGTACAATGAAAGGGAAATCTAATACCTTCTCCCACACTATCTGGGACATTGTCCTCAATGTTGCAAGATATAGGTACACTTCTAAGGAAAAAAATAAAAAACAACAAAAGCTAAAAAACAAAAACTAAAAACTAAACTACTCATGCGGTGGTGGTGGTCTCTAGCTTTGTCCTCTGGCTCTGGCTCGAAGGGCTCTCTCTCCATATATCACTACATAGTCTGGTATACCCTCAAGATGGATATAGTCATGAAGCGCCTGAATTTGACTTGTTAGGCCACCCAAAGCTTCAGTGTTAGCAGCAAAAATAATCCTCCGTGCTCTGTCTGAGCGAGCACCATCCTCCCCATTCACTCTGACATCTTCTCGTGATGCTTCTGCTGCATCTCATGGCTCTGAATGATGGCTTCCATAATATCGTATATAGACGCGGGTTGTTGATTCCTTCGTCGACGGCTAGTGGAGGTGTTGGTGCTGGAAAAATCAGCGACTCTTGTATCAGCAGTTTCAACTTCATCCATAGCCTTCTGTATCTCATCGATCCCGACAGCTTGCTGCTCTTCCTGTGCATCCGCACCTGGTGAAGGAGCATTGAGGTCGTAGATCCAGTTGGCTCGGACCCTCACATTTGTCCTAGTGTGATAGGGTAAGACGATGCCTCAGATGAACTTGTTCCTGAAAACCCGGTTGTGTCTGACATCCTTCCTTTGATTGATTAGGTGACTGGATCTAAAATACTCCATAAAAAGGTACACAGCGGGTGTTGCATACAGCTGGTTCAGGTTTTCCTCTAAACCTAGCTTAAGTGCGATGTCGGTAATCATGCCGCCAAAACAAAAGGGTGTTTTACCTCTATTGCAGATGTACTTAATGTTGTGAAAGATGAAGGCCACAGGGTTCACACGGATGTCGAAGAAGGCACAATAAATTAAGAAGAGCTCCCTCTGATTTACTTTGTGGTTATTGAACCTCTCGAAGACTATGTTGGATACCACACTATGAAAATAGCGGATGGCGGGATTATGGATATGAGTTGCATACAACGCATCCCACGCCTGCTGCCTTTCTCTAGTTAACTCTTCCCACAGATTAAAGGCATTAATATGCCAGTCTCCATCTCTTGGAAGGGTTAATCATACACCTTCGCCCTACGAAAATATGAACCACTCACTGAACTGCTCCTGAGTGACGAAAAATTCCCTTCTGAAGAGGCGGAAAGTGATATTCCTCAGCAGGAATTTTGTTGCATTGTTGGGCGTGTGGTACTTATAGGAACTCAAAAATTCTAATGCAAGCGTGGCGTAGGTGGGCCTGATGCTTTTGCAAAGCGTCATGAGATTAGTTCTCTCGATCATATAGTTGACGATGTCGACGAGTCCCAAACGAGTCAGGTAGTCCTCATCAACGTAACAAGTGACGTTTATGGTTCTCTCACGAAACTCTGTAAAACGCACCCTTTGGAGAACTCTGGCGGCACCTTCTCTTGAAATGAGGTTTGTGGGTGTTTTCTCTGCCATTTTAAAAAGGTTTTGGAAAATAAGAGATTAAAAGAAAAGCAAAGAAAACAGAATTTTGTGAAGGTTTTGGACTGTGATGGAACAAAAATAATGCTACAAATTTATAAAAATAGAAACAAAGAGTGGGTGAATGGGGTGGTTGAGAAAATGCTAAAAAAATGAAAGCTTTGAAGGCATGTGTGAAAGTGGGAGTTGGTAGTAGCCTTTTATAGGAGGTGGGGGTCATGACCATTAGGGAAAAATGGTAGTGGGGATGCAACGGTTGTGAAGACCATTGCAAGGTGAACGTTACATGGTCGTGAAAATGATACGCTTGTCTAGGTTTTTTGCTTCTACTTAGTATGTTATACACGTAATGTGCTTGTATACTATTTCATGCATCTGGTGTGTGTATCAAGTAAAACTATAAATAAGGTAGCAGGTAATACTTCTTATATGAGTACTTAGCAATTATTTCTAGCAGTAGGTAAACAACATTTCAATATATGTAACAAACTAGCAGTGCATTATAATTCCATTAAATTGATATATTTAAACACAAATAACACATGAATTTTAATATTTGGATAGTACATTCTTAACACACTTGAGCAATCATAATTTAAGGCACACACAAATTAAGAACAAGACCAGAGTACTTTATTAAAGCTTAGAAAATAGAAAAAGTCATAATTAAAAATAAGCTGAAAATTTAAAATCAACTAAAAATCAAATTTAACTAAATTTAAAAAATACTGAAATTTTATAAAAATGCAAGAAAATTCTGATGAGTGTTGATGTTGAAATTTATCCATGATTTTTGCAGATTGAGTTTATCGCATCTCTCAAATACTCAAACTGATCCATTTCCATATCTCTTAGAGTGACGATATCTATACACATGTCGCGGATGTCATACTGCATGGTTTGCATCTCAGCTCGGAGACTTTCTAAAGTAAGTTCCGGATTCTTTGTAGTAGGTGTAGGTTTCTCAGCAGATATAATTTTCTCTTTTTTGGGCTTCTCAACTTCTATCATATCATTTGAATCATAGTAATTTGAGGGGGTCTATGGATCTATTTCAACTTCGACCCAAGAATCTCCTGGTTCATAAATCGGCTCATATAGATCATAAAGCCAGTTGCGTTTACTATGCACACTCGTGCGCTCATGGTCAGGTAGCATTAAATGCGGCACAACCACACCATTGATCAGAAGCTTAAAATGGTTATGACCTCGGTCATAAAGCATCTCCCTCTCAAAATAGAATGTGATGTTCATAGGCCTAAACTCTCCAATTGGTTTAATATTAGCAAGACAGGTTCTAAATTCCATTGCATCAGCAATCTTGGTAACTAGTCCACCTATCATGATTTAACGGTGTTCACTCTGAATAATTTTGCAGAAGTTTTCAAACATTAAAGCCACCGCATTAACCTCTCTGTAGGGGAAAACATAGAACATAATGAATAATTCCTCTCTTGAAACAGTGTTATCACACTCAACTTTTCTGAACAATGAATATGCTAGGATCATATGGAAGTATCTAATAGCTGGGTAATGAATCTCAGTGGACAACATAGGGTATAAATCATGATCAAGTTTTCCTGAGATACTACTCCAAAAATTGTCTAACTCACCATGTGCAAGAAAATCCTCTTGTGGCTCCGAGAAAACGGAAGGGCCATCTGGAAACTCTAGAAGGTTAGCCATCTCATGAATGTTAAACTCACAGGGGTATCCAAAGAGTCTAAATGTTATCTTTCCTCTGGTTAAGCCTTTTCAATTGTTTGGATTGTAAACCAATGAACTTAGGAATTCTAAGGTCAGCTCATAGTAGGTTCTATGTTTCCTAAGTGCAAATCCCTCCCAGCCTAGTTGGCTAAACAGGTAGTCGATGCTGGAACCTATGCCTAAAGCTTTCATGGTAGGCACGTGAGCAAATTTTCTCAAGGACATAGGTCGTAGGGCTAAAGCTTCATAATGGCGCCTCTGGACGCCATTTCTAAATTCCACAGTCATATTGGTAGTCATGATCAGAGTTAGTGAAAAACAGAGAGAGAGAGAGAGAGAGAGAGAGAGAGAGAGAGAGTAGTAGAAGGTAAAAAACTTTAAAAATCCTGGAGTCACACAATTAAACAAATCAACACAAAGATTAGTGAGTTCTAAGAATTTAAAAATAAAAAATTTAAAAACGTATATAAAATGAAAATTTAAAGTAAAAATTAAATCGTGGGTTGCCTCCCACTAAGTGCTTCATTTAATGTAGGGGCTTGACACAACTTAAGGGAAACTAATCTAAGGTTTCTGATGTAAAATATGCCAATTTCAAACCCATTGAAAATTCTTTGTCTTCTACGCAATTATAATGTTTAAGGAGATGCCCATTTACTATAAACGGTGCACTAAACCTACCCTTAATTTTGATAGCGCCAATATTTAAAACGTTAGATATTTCGAAAGGACCGGATCATCTAGATCGTAATTTTCCCAAAAACAACCTAAGTCTAGAATTTAATAAAAGATCGACGTCTCCCACACTTAATTCTTTCCTAGAAATTCGCTTGTCATGCCATTTCTTAGTTCTCTCCTTATATATGCGGGCATTCTCATAAGCGTCTAATATTAGCTCTTCCAATTCATGTAAGTCTAGAATACGTTTCTCACATGCGTTAATGTAGTTAAAGTTGAGAGTTTTAATTGCCCAATAGGCCTTATGCTCTGATTCTACTAGCAAATGGCAAGATTTTTTGTTGACTAATTTGAATGGTGTGGTTCAGATGGGTGTCTTAAAAGTTGTTCTATAGGCCCATATAGCTTTAGGTAATTTAATAGACCAATATTTTCTCGATGTAACTACAGTTTTTTCTAGAGTTTGTTTTATTTATCTATTTGAAACTTCTAATTGTCCACTAGTTTGCGGATGGTAAGGTATAGCTACTCGGTGTCACTTATTTTAATAAGAGTTTATCAAATAATCTAGATATTAAATGAGAGTCTCTGTCACTTATAACGAGTCTTGGTACACCGAATCTTGGGAAGATAATGTTCTTAAAAAGCTTTATAACTACTTGAGTGTTGTTTTTTGGAGAAGTTATAGATTATATCCTTTTTGAAACATAATCGACAGCTACGAGTATGAATTTATTTCCAAAAGAAGATGGAATGGTCCCATAAAATAAATTCCCCACACATCGAAAACTTCTACTTTAAGAATTCCTTTTTGGGGAATCTCATCGCGCCTCGAGATGTTACCAGTGTGTTGGCATCGGTCGAAATTTAGAATGGTGAGGTGAACATCTTTCCATAGAGTGGGCCAAAATAGACCTAATTGAAGGATCTTCGCACAAGTCTTCTAAGTGCGCGCATGTCCACCATAAGGATAAGAGTGGCAATGGTAAATTATGTTTTCCATTTCTTCATCTGGGACACATCGACGGTAAATACTATCGGATCCTCGCTTGAAAAGCAACGGTTCATCCCAGTAATACTATTTTAAATCATGGAAGAATTTCTTCTTTTGTGGATAAGTGAGATCTGGTGGAAGTACCCCTGCAACTAAATAGTTGACTATACCAGCGTACCATGGCACAGTGGTTTACGCACAAATTTCTTCCACTATTTCTTCTTAGATTGTTCGTCTAAAGAAGATATCTCATGTTCTAATTGGGATATTAGACGTTCATCAGGGAAATCATCGTTAATTGGTATCAGATCGGATTTAATTCTTTCCATACGTGATAAGTGGTTTACTACTACGTTGTCAGTCCCTTTCTTATCCTTAATTTCTAAACCAAACTCTTGTAGAAATAAGATCCACCTTAGTAACCTTGGCTTTGCATCCTTTTTACTTAGAAGGTATCGGATGTCTGCATGATCAGTATAGATGATGATTTTAGCTCCTACAATGTAAGAACGAAATTTATAAAGTGCGAACACTATGGCTAAGAGTTATTTCTCTGGTGTGGCGTAATTCATCTGAGCATGGTCTAAAGTCCTACTTGTGTAATATATAGCGTGAAGTTTCTTATATTTTCTTTGGCCTAAGACTACGCAAACAACTTTGTAATAAACCGTATTTAATTAAGTGCTCTGGATATTATTAATTAAGTTTAACAAGGTTCTGGTGTACTCTGTGAGCTTTCAGTTAAAGTAATTAGAGCAACCGACGAACTTAAATTAATTAATTAAGTATTATCTGACACAAAGGCTTTATTAAATATTCGAATCAGATACATTTTTGGATACTCTCAAATTGGACCAGTTAGTGTTACTAACTAATGAATGGTAATTATTTTATAAAATGGGAAAAGAAGGGTTTATAAGAAGAAAGAGAAAGAAAGTTGGTAAGAGAAAAGAAAAAGAGAAAAAAGGAAAAAGGAAAGAAAGAAGAAACGGGGAAGATAAGAAGAGGAAGAAAACCTAAGAAGAGGGAAACCTTAGATCTTCACCATTTCTTCATCAAATCTTCATCTTCACCAAATGCCTCTTCATTGTCAAGGTGGGTTCTTAGTTAGAAACCTTTTCTTTGAGTTTTGGTTGAGATTTTGAGTTTTAGGGTTTTGTAGAAAATATTAGAAATTGAAAGATTAAACGGTTAAAACTTGATTAAATGAAGGTATCATGACTAATATATGATGGTATTCATGTTTAGTATTTGGTTCCTCTATTTTGGTGGTATTTTGGTTGAGTATGGCATGGAAATGGATGCTTCCCGTAAGCCTGAGTTTTTTGGAATCGCAAAGCTCGCTCAGCGAGCAGTGGAAATTTTGCAGAAAGATTGGTGATCTGGTATAGCTTTCTCAGCAAGAATGAGCTCGCTCAGTGAGCTCATGCAGGGAGTTTCTCGCTCAGCAAGCCGAGGGCTCTCTCAGCAAGCTGAGGGCTCGCTCAGCTAGACCTGGAAGTTCAGTTTTTCGTATTTTAATTCATAACTTGTGATTCGGGTATCTGTTTTTAGTGTTCCACATATCGATTCGAAGCTAAAAACATGAACTATCTAATGATGTCGAGAAATTTTATTTTGAGCTGACTTTTACCTAACTTTTCTGATTAACTGTAATTATTTTATTTAAAGAATGGTGGTATTGAGCATGTTGTGAAATATACCTAATCATGAGGATTGATTGATAGTAGATACATGAGATAATTTTGAGAATTGTTTAATGGTGATAACTAGACTAAAATGTTAGAATTATGTAATTGAGAACTATATAATTAAAAGCATCAAGAATGGAGAAGAGTGAGGAAATCTTACCATAAACCAATATTGTGGCCTAGTAATGTGACTAGAAATTGTTAGATGGTATGAGTTGTGAGATGCTTAGTTTTACCTAGGTTGTCGCGAACCGTTAGCGTACTATACACTAGGCCTTCGGAATAGTCTTGTGTAAGTATTGAGGTGGGTTTTCTTTAGTCCCACGAGAAGCATCCGTAAGGATTAGATGTGTGTATGACATAAGGTCCTCTATAAAAGTCTTGAGGTGGGTTATCCTTAGTCCCACGAGAAGCATCCATAAAGGCCTGAGGTACCACTTAGTGAGATGGGGATAGTGGTTGATTTGTGTAATACGCTAGGTCCTTCGTAAAAGTCTTGAGTAAGTCTTGAGGTGGGTTATCTTGAGTCCCACGAGAAGCATCCGTAAAGACTTGAGGTATGTATTACACTGGGTTACACGTGAAGTCTTGAGTAAGTCTTGAGGTGGGTTATTCTGAGTCCCACGAGAAGAATTCGTAAAGACTGGAGGTGTGTATGTTACTAGATCCTCCGTAAGGTCTTGAGTAAGTCTTGAGGTGGGTTCCTTTGAGTCCCACGGGAAGCATCCGTAATGGCTTGAGGTGAGTACTACACTGAGTTACACGTGAAGTCTTGAGTAAGTCTTGAGGTGGGTTATTCTGAATCCCACGGGAAGCATCTGTAAAGACTTGAGTGAGTGTGACATCGAGTCCTCCGTAAGGTCTTGAGTAAGTCTGGAGGTGGGTTTTCTTTAGTCCCACGGGAAGCATTCGTAAAGGCTTGAGGTAGATGTTTAACTCGTTTAGTGGCATGAGATTTGTATGGACCGTTTGTTCCATCTCGTACCAGATCCTTTTGAGAGGTAATGTTAATACTTGAGTTAGGTTTGATAGAACCCTTAGAGCCTAGAGAACTCTAAGATAGGGAACCCATTGAGATGTTGTTATCTCACTCCACTATTGTTGTTGCTTTTCAGGTTTCTTTTGCAGGTTTGATTTACAAGTGGAGCCATGCTCGGGATGTTTCAAGTGAAACATAGTTTTAGTCTTCCGTTGTGTATTACTATATCTTTGTACAATATTGGATATTGTATTGATCTTAGCTTTTTGTTTTAGTATGATTTCCATGTCTTGCACCATTGTTGTATAGAATTTTATAGTTGGTCAAGATTTGAATTATGCTATTAGGCACTTATGATGGTGTCAGTACCAAAAACAAACATTGTATGATATTATTCTAGATATATATTATATGGGGTGTTACAAACGTAATCACTCACATCACACATAATCTCAAATGGTAGCGTCTAATCGGTTGGTTGCATGATGGGTGTAGTGATAAGAGTTGTTTTGAGGGTTTCAAATGATTTTAAATAGTATCCGTCAAAGATAAACTCAATGGTTTACATTAAAAAACCTGTCAATGACTTAGTGATTTTGGAGAAGTCCTTAATGAATCGTCGAAAAAACCAGCGTGTCCTAGAAAACTTCTTATATCTTTCACGGTTTTAGGCGATTGAAGGTCTTTTATTAGTTCTATCTTTGCTTTATCTACCTCGATGCTTCTGTTAGATACCACATCTCCTAAAACAGTCCCTTGTCTAACCATAAAGTGGCACTTCTCCCAATTTATCATAATATTCACGTATACGCATCTCTCGAGTACCATCTCTAGGTTAGATAGACATCCTTCAAAGCTTAGGCCACATACGAAAAAATCACCCATAAATACTTCCATGATGTCATCTATGAAATCAGCAAAGATCGCCATCATACATCTTTGAGATGTTTCTGGAGCGTTACATAAACTGAATGGCATACGGCTGTAGGCAAATGTTCCGTAGCGGCATGTGAATGTTGTCTTTTCTTGGTAATCAGGGTGGATAGGAATTTAGAAAAATCCTGAGTAACCATCTAGGTAGCAAAAGTAAGAATGTTTGGCTAGTCTTTCTAACATTTGATCGTTGAAGGGCAAAGGAAAATGATCTTTCCGATTAGCTTCGTTCAATTTTTTTGTAATTGATACACACTCTACTCCTAGTTGTAATACCTCAAAATTTTCCCTCTCATTTCCTCAATATTTTGCATAGCATTTTGCATATATAAATTCATAAAATAACACTAAAAAACATTGCATCATGGGTAGCATAGCTGAGGCATAGGTATGTGATCAATGATTGGAGCAAATGAAGACTATACAAAGGGCCGCAAAGCTTCTCAACATTGTGCGAAGGGTCCACAATATCCCACAAGTCTTCATTTGAAGCCACAAGCCATGGAAATATTTGAGTTGATCAAAGGAGGCAAGCAATGCAACATTTCCTGATGAAAAGGGCCAAATTAGGGTTTCACTTCTACGGGGCTTTTGCATGAAATTATGATTCAAAGAGGATTCCTTTGTATTATATGTGATTTCAAATGCCTAGGGTTCAAATTTCATCCACAAAATCATTTTGGACGAGGTTCAATTGGTCGGATGACTGAAAATCGAGGAATCGGGGAAAAGGCAACTGAGCTAGGTAAAAAAGGTCGACTCCTAACTTTTAAGATCAAAATCATTAAATTAGGGTTACAAAGATCCTATGGTTCAAATTTGGTCAAGAAATGATGGAGGAATCATAAAAAAATCAAGAAAATAAATCATTTGAAAAGTGGTTAATTTCACTTTTCCCTCCACTTTTCCTTCCACTTTCTTTCCACACTTCCTTTCATTCTTTCCCTCTTGTTTTTCCACTTCAATTCCACTCCATTTCCCTTGGATCCTTCTATCATGTTCTACCACCTTCTAGAGTGTCCCGAGGAATATTCCAAGGACTTTTCCAAGGAATATCCGAAGGAATATTCCTTCTCCAACCCTAACCCTAACTAACTACTAACCTAGCTCCATGCCTAAACCTAACTCCATTCCCATACCTAGCTCCAAGCCTAGCCCCTATATAATCACTAATCACTTCAATGCAAAAGGTTCCCAAGTTTCCAAAAAATTTCACTCTCTCACAATCACTTTCTCTCTCTCACTTTTCCTCCATTTTCCCTTTTCACTAAAGCTTTTTGAAGAAGCTCTTCAAGTTTCACATTGAAACTTGAAGATCTTGAAGCTTAGCCTCCAACCTCCATTGATTTTGTGGATTATGGAAGAAGAAGCTACTGATTTTTGTGAGGATTTCAGCTTATCGGAAGTGCACGAAGGTTCAAGCATCAAGAACGCATTTATTTTGCGGATTCGCGGTTTTCTTGGTTTTCTCTTCGATCAAGCTCTGATTCTTGCAACATCCACCAAAGCACTTCTTTGCTTCGTAGGTTGGTGATCTAAATCACTTCTCCTTTAAGTTATTCTCTTCATCTTGCCATTTCGGCATTCTTTAATTGCTTTTCGTTTTGCTTGTGATCGATTACGTTTTCATTATGTGTTGCTTGCGATTAGTGATATTTAATGGATTAGAAGTTAAGGTATAGATGGTTATAGGTTCTAGCATGTGTAAATAAGCCCCATTTAAGTAGAAATTCATGTTAGCATGTTCCTAGGTATGTTTGAGATCATTAGAAGTGAGTTTGTGGCCAAAAGCACTTATTTCTTAACTTTTTTCACATTCTGGTTCAGTGTTAACTGGTTAACCATTTGGTTAACCGGTTAACTCTTGTGTTTTAGCAACAAACCAGTGCAGTTTTAGGACCGTTAACCGGTTAACTATTTGGTTAACCGGTTAACGCTATTAATTTTTGGGATCTTTGCTTATTTGATAACTTAGTCTTGATTTCTAGTGCCTCTAATGTTCATGCATATTTAGGTATTGATTTTAGGGAATTTTCTAGGTTAATTTCGACATCTCATTCCCCCATTTCGAGTCATTTCGACGCGTTTCCGTTCATGTTGCATATTATGCGTTTTTGCATTCCTTTGTGTATAGCTTGATTTCTTGCATTTTGTTGCCATGTTTATGCATCATTTGGCATGTGAATAATCATGTTGCATTCTGTTTTTACATCTTTCGCATTGCGTTAAATCATTTCACATTTTATTGTATCAAGATATGTTGCATTTCACATAATCATGTATGTATGTGCATTGGGTTGCATTTGATTACATGTTTGATCCTATCATTCACATCATCTCAATTCTGAATTTTGCATTGAGTTTGGCATTCTTGTTGATCAATCATGTTGCATGTTCATGATCAATGCTCATTATGTTCATATGCCATATTCATGTGCCATATTTTGCATGATTGTTGCATAATCAACCATGTGATGCATTCTTGCATAATCCCTCAAAAATGCTCATGTTCATTCAGTTATGTATGTTGACCTATGTTCAAATTCATGTTCATGATGAATTAGTACATGTTTCATTGAGTTTGTGCATTAAAAAATGAAAATAATCAAATCTGTATTTTGCATTTCATAGCTGACTTTGCATATAGGTGCTGTAAAATACATGTTGTTTGTTATGTTTGCATGCTGTATTTGACTTTTTACACCTACCTTTTCATGCTGCATGCTGGCTGTAAAAAGTTTCTTTGTGTTATGCATTGTTTTCATAGTTGTTTCTGTATTAGGGACTGTAGTAGGTGCTGTATTTTTGTCCTAGCAATTTTTTTAGTTCTCTAGAATTAAAATAGAATTTAGATAGAGTCCTAGAGTCATTAGGATTTAATTAGTGTATGTTTGCTTTATTATTTTAAATAAAAATGCACGCTAATCTTTGTTTTGTAGAGAGGGAAGGGTATGTTTCCTTACACCTTATCCTTTTATTTTTATGCATTTCTTTATGCATTTAATTCATTTTTTATCCTTCCATATTTTGTTATTGGTAGGGTTCCCCATTGCTATGACCAACTTATCTTCCTTAGGAAGTAAGTTGCATCCTTTTTTTTTCTCTCTTTTCCTTTTGCTCTTTAGGATTAGAAAAGCCTCACTCACCATTAGGACCACCATTTCAATAAATAACTTAGGGTTGTGTCTTAGTTTCCCATAGTTTTTCCTTTTCTCCACTTGAGTTTTCTCTTCTCATCTTCAAACAAAAATCCAAAAAGACTTAATAAATGCATGAAAGGATCCCTTATGTATAGCCTTATTCCATGGGGAACTTACATTCATTCCATCTTGGAATGGTCTAAACTTGTCTAGCATGATGTACAAGTCTCATCAAGGAGTTATTTCACAAAGAAAACCTAAAAGACATTTCTTCACAAAAACAACAAAAACATTTAAGAAAGTTCAATAAGCTAGTGAACTTAAACCCTAAACCTTGGAAACAAGTCTTGGATACATTCTCCTTGCTTGGTGTGCTTGTTCTATTATTCCATCTTGGAATGTAGTAGCAAGTACACATTCCATGGAAAAGAGTTTGAATTCACTTCCTTGTGCCAAATTCATACAAAACTCTTAAAAGGCAAAAACAAACAATAAGCGACTTTCCCGCGGGAACTTCTTTTCTCATATCACTCACTCTCAACGCGAACTCGCGACGACTTGTCTCGCTTGCAAGACGGTAAACACACTCGTACCAGGCTAGCCTGCAACACCTGAGCATAGACATACGCAGTTCAAGCCATAAAAAACACAAACAAAGTTTTGTTGGTTAGGCGAACTACGTCGACTCTGGTCCTCATCTTCCCGATGAGGTACGTAGGTGTCGTACCCCGAAAAATACGACCTCACGCGATACGAAAAGACGGGAGCTGCGCGCCGGACGGATTGAAGAGTCTCCACCTAATTCTATTTATTCCCGAAGAGGGAAAGGGGAGATATAGATACAACCCGGGAAGAGAGGGATGAGGACAAAGGTCAACGAAACCATTGCCTGGGTTCGGGAGTCGGTTATGCAGGGGGAAGGTATTAGCACCCCTTACATCCATCGTACTCGATGGGAACCATATAAGTTATCACGCGCGAAAGGATGTCTATGCTTAAACGAATTGCTTGCTAGAGGGAAAAGAGTTAAATTATAAGTTAGATTGATCCTAGGTGCTCGACAAGGATTAAGATCCTCGTGCCTACGTACTCCCGTGTGCAATGGGAAAGTCAGAGCCTCGTAGTTCGGCCTACTAAGGGTAATGGTTGTTTGATTTTATTACCTTTCTTCGACTAAAGGGTTTAGGAGTTGAAATACACTAAAGACTATGGATAGTTTATCTCGTCCAACAAGACGAGAATCTTGCATCGAAATAATCGGAGCGAGTAACGAGAGCTCGTTATCCTCCTTTCTACCGCTTAAGGCTCGTGGCGTACAAATCTTCTCGCATTTATTAAAGTGTTTTATTTCCTAAGACCGCTTGACGTTTGATCAAGGGTTTGGATCTAATCGAAACATTTTGGTTTTTTTTGAGGTTAGAGGGTAAATGCAAGTGGAGGTTTATTTTGTAGTTGGTTAGCGAGGCACAAAGCGCTCGGCTCGCAAGGTGGAGTGGATCCTAATAAACGATAAAGATAACCGGAAAATAAAGTGCAAGTGTGTGAGTGAAATCGCTTGGCGTTGGACCAAGGATTCAGAATTAAATAAAATACGGAAAATAAAGTGCGTACAAAGTAATGGGAGAGGGATACAAAATAAATATAGGGGATTGCGCGAAATAAATGGTATCATTGTAGTTTGCCCAAGAGGAAGCGTGTGTGCAGTGTTTTTGAACTGTTCGAAGGTGTTCGACCTTTTTAATCGGAAACAACTATTCGAAGGCGTTGGACCTTTTTGGGACGCGGTGAAATGTAGTTCGTGAACTACCTTAGAATCGATTCAAAATTGGAATCATTCTATAAGGAGTCGGAACATTTTTTGGAATGCGGAAATAAATATATAAAATTAAATTGAATTTCTAGAATTAAATTAAAATAAAATAATAAATTTAATTTATTTATTTAATTTCAATGTTTATTTGCCAAAATAAAAAAAAATAAAAAAAATAAAAAAACTAATTACAAGGAGGGCCTCATATTGACCGAGTATCACCGATTTAATGAAATCGGGCGAACATCGTCCTTTTGTTATGTCATTGGCCCATAAAATAAAAAGAAGAAAAGAAATATAAAATGGATAAAATATTAAATGATTCACTAGATTTTCAGATCTTTTGTTAAATAATTATAAAATAACAGGAAACAATTAAAATAGTTTAAAAACTTAAGATATAATGAAAATAAATAAATAAAGGAAAAAGGGTATGGACCGGGGTCACGGGTGCTAGAGAGAAAACGCGGATGGCCCAAACAATGGGCTCTGCAAGCCCATCAAACATCAATTACCAAAAATCAGCAAATTAAAAAAAAAACAAAATTGAATAATAAAAATCACAAAATAAAAGGAAAGGGCGTAGAAACAATATATTAAAACAAAGGAGCAAACACCAAAGAAAATAAATCTCTTTTCTAAAAAAGTGATAAGGGTTCAATGACCCACCCTGTTTTCATTTCAGAAACCAAATGCGACTAAAGCAAGGTAACGGTGGCAGAAACCTCTCTCTTCGCTCGGTTTCCGTCTCTCTCGCCCGCGAACGATTTTGCTAAACTCAACCTCTCGCGGAAGCCTCACTCGGTTCGCAGATCTGGGTCAATCTCTCGTTCTGGTTTGGTCTTCCCCCATGGCGGCGATTCGTCGGTGTTTATGCGTTTTCAGGTTGAAGGTGAAACGAAAATGATGAAGGGTTTCACGGTTTAGGCTCAGTGGTTAACGGCTGGCAGCGACTTGAGTTTAGCGGCCGCGAATTTGGGTTGCGTTTGGTTAATGGGTTGCCGCTTCAGATTGCGATTCGAACGGTGGTAAGGGTGACGCGAAGGTGACGCACAGTGGTTGTGGTGGCTGTTCGCGGTATTATATGGTGTGTTGGCGTTTGCGTAGGGTGGCGATTTACGGTGGTAAGGGTTGTGAATGGTTGAACGGTTTGAGTTTGATTTGGGATTGGTGGTGTGGAAAGGTATGTGTGTTTCGAATAATAAGGTTTGCAATTTCAGATCAGTGTTTTTTTTTTAAAGATTTTCACAGTTTGGTTTTCTTCTGGTTTTGTGGTTGCAGTGGTTTATTGTTTGTGTGTAGAAAAGAAAAATAATTAAAAACGACAATGATGATAGGTGAGAAGAAGATGGTTATGGTGTTGTTTGGGTGGATTTTTGGTTTCTTTTTGTTTCTGGTATTTGGTGACAGAGGCGGTGTAGTAGTGAAGTGATGGGAGTAGCTCACAGGTTCACGATTCTTTTTCTGCGGTTTCTACTCTTTTGGGTGATGAAAAAAAAAGTAAGAGTTTTTATTTTGTTTTTCAGAGACGTTTCAAGGCCATTTCTCAGCTTTTTTTTCAATGTGGAGAGTGGAAGGTAACTTTATAGTGACAAATGTTAAGGGTAGAATGGAGAGACTGGGAAAAAAGTTGAAGGAATATGCTGAAAGTTTGTTGTGAAATTGGTTGCTGCCAAAATGGGAGTGCAGTAGGGAGGCTACGTGTTGCGGAACGTGGTCGTACAATTGGTGCGTTTGAGGGGTGAAGGTGGATGGAATTTGCAGATGCTTTTGGAGTATGTACGTACAGGATGTTATGTTTAACATTTTCAAGTCAAGAATGGGCAACCTGTGACGTTTTAATTTTAGAAAACTAATAGTGACACATGATCCACATATTATCTAATGGAGAATTTTTTAGAAAACTTGCACATTATAAAAATGAGGCTCTTAATAGAAAGAAAAAAAAGTAATAGTTAATAATCCTAATAATAAATAGAATGGTGATAAAAATAATAATAATAAATATAATAATAAAATTTATAATAATAGTAATGATAATAAGAAAAAGTGGAGGCACTAATATAATAATAAGAAGAATAATAGAACCTAAAGAAAATTGAATGGATAATTGAATAAAAGTGGGAATTGAAAATACTTATATATTTTTTGTAGCATGCATTTTTTTTATGGAAAATAAACTATGAAAAATAATTGAACCTAAATGGAAATTAAAAACATAATGGATAATAAATTTAAAAATTGAGAAATGGATAGAAAATGAGTAATAATAAAAAAAAGGAGGATTAAATTTGGATGAAAAAAGAAAAGGAGGTGTTGTTGGTTTTTGAGAAAACAAAATGCATTTTTTTGGATTTTATTTTATTTCAGACAGAAAAAAAAAGTACATATTTTTGGATTTTTGAATAATGGTTAGACAGTGAAAATAAAATAGTGCAGGTAGGACAAATTTGGGGTATGACAGTTGCCCCTATCGAATTGACTTAGACCGAGTAAGATGAACTGGCTCGCGTTCAGTCTTTCAAGTTATAAGATAATTAGATATTAACAGACTCCAAATTTGTCCAACAAAGAAAGAAATTGTGGAAATAGCAAATGATTAATATTGGAAATAATGGGTAACACAGCAAGAAACAAATCGACAACATTAATCACTTATCACCAGAGGATGATAAGGCGAAAGACTGGAAATAAAATCACTTATCAACAGAGGATGATAAGGCAACAGACTGAAAATAAAATCACTTATCAACAGAGGATGATAAGGAAAATAACTGAAAATAAAATCATTTATCACCAGAGGGTGATAAGGCAAATAACTGAAAATAAAATCACTTATCACCAGAGGGTGATAAGGCAAATGACTGAAAAATAAAATCACTTATCAACAGAGGATGATAAGGCAAATAGACTGAAAATAAAATCACTAATCACCAGAGGATGATAAGGCAAATGACTTAAAATAAAATCACTTATCAACAGAGGATGATAATGCAACAGATTGAAAATAAAATCACTTATCAACAAAGGATGATAAGGCAAATGACTGAAAAATAAAATCACTTATCAACAGAGGATGATAAGGCAAATAACTGAAAATAAAATCACTTATCACCAGAGGGTGATAAGGCAAAAGAAATTTAAATACGGCCATTGAATCCGCCAAGGAGATGCCTGGAATCTTCGATTGATATGATCCTAACTTCGGCTGGGGAAAGGACCGGAAACATGGGTTGATCTTGGATCCTGAATTATGCAATTATGCTTGACTGTTGAAATGGTATTCCATAAGGATGGAGATACGATGCAAATGTTTATGCACTGAGATGTAGGTTTAAACTGCTGGGGAAAATAAAAAGTCTGATTTATTTAGGTATGCATATGATGCATATGCTATAAATGATTGATGTAAATAATGCTTATGACGTTGATGATGCATAATGATGCATATGAGCGAGAGAAAGGTGCCAGCTTGGTGGACTTTTGGTTTGGTAGTTGCCAATAATGATTGGACTTTGGGTGGGTGGAGGGATTGATTCCCCGACACTCGATCTTCGACGAAGTATGATCAGAAGATGGATCTGAAAGCTCCAAGCTTAATTATCTGCTGATGAGCGAAGCGACTTAATTGACACCTGAAGACTGATTTTGCTTTGCATGGTTGCCAACACTTGGCAAGACCTGCTTGTTGAGCTGGGGAGAAGAGATAGGAAGATTTGTTCCCTGTTTGCTTGCCGCTGCCTGCAAGGTATTTGAAATAAATTGGGTGGGGAAGCTTTGACAATGGCCATGGCACGACCTGTCCCTGATTGAGCCTTTGAAGATAAATTGCCCCTGATTGAGTTGTTGAAGATAATTTGCCCCCGATTGGGCTGTTGAACTAGCCTTGACCAATGAAGTTCAAATCTTTCTTTTGATTGCCCCTTGTTGGGATTGCACTGATGTCAAGCACTAAATTGAAATTAAATTGTTTATACACGAAGGGTAATGTTAATGTAAAGTTCATGTAAGTTTTGAAAAAGTCAATTTATTTGAATGTTGTGAAAGTGTGACGAATGGACTGTTGGTCCAAACGAGGTGCTGATTTAGAAAGTGCGTGAAGTATGCAACAAGAATAATGTGCAATCGAGTTTGAAGATTAGCAAATATATGGGAGTCAATTTACACAACCGTGTTGGTAGCATGTTTTCAGAATAAACTGTGCCTTAATTAGGACTTTCGAGGGTTGTAACGTGGTCTGGTTAATGGTTTAGAGAAACAAAAGATGTAAGGCTCAAAGTTTGATTTGTACCCAACCCTTCTTCGTAATGTTCTCCAGTCCTATGTTCAGTTAACTTTACACATGCATTTTGTCGTACCCCGAAAAATACGACCTTACGCAATCCGAAAAGACGGAGTCACGCGCCGGACGGACTGAAGAGTCGCCACCTAATTCTATTTATTCCCGAAGAGGGAAAGGGAAGATATAGATACAACCCGAGAGGAAAAGGATGAGGACAAAGGTCAACGGAACCATTGCCTGGGTTCGGGAGTCGGTTATGCAGGGGGAAGGTATTAGCACCCCCTACATCCATCGTACTCGATGGGAACCATCTAAGTTATCGCGCTCGAAAGGATGTCTATTCTTAAACGGATTGCTTGCTAGAGGGAAATGAGTTGAAATTATAAGTTAGATTGAACCTAGGTGCTCGGAAAGGATTGAGATCCTCGTGCCTACGTACTCCCGTGTGCAATGGGAAAGTCAGAGCCTCGTAATTCGGCCTACTAAAGGTAATGGTTGTTGGTTTTATTACCTTTCGTCGATGAAAGGGTTTAGGAGTTGAAGTGCACTAAAGACTATGGATAGTTTATCTCGCCCAACAAGACGAGTGTCCTGCGTCGAAATAATCGGAGCGAGTAACGAAAGCTCGTTATCCCCCTTTCTACCGCTTAAGGCTCGTGGCGTACAAATCTTCTCGTATTTATTAAAGTGTTTTTATTTCCTAAAGCCGCTTGACGTTGGATCAAGGGTTTGGATCTAATCGAAACATTTTGGTTTTTTGAGGTTTAGAGGGTGCATGCAAATGGAGGTTTATTTTGTGGTTTTGTCTGCGAGGCACGAATCGCTCGGCTCGCAAAGGTGGAGTAGATCCTAAACGAAAAAAGATAACTGAAAAATAAAGTGCAAGTGTGCAAAATGCAATCGCTTGGCGTTGGACCAAGGATTCAGAAATAAATACGGAAAGTAAATTGCGTACAAAGTAAGGGGAGAGGGATACAAAATAAATACAGGGGATTGCGAAAAATAAATGGTCTCGTTGTAATTAGCCCAAGAGAAAGCGTGTGTGCAGTGTGTTTGAACTATTCGAAGGCGTTCGGCCTGTTTGATCGGGACGCAACTATTTGAAGGCGTTAGACCTTTTTCGAGCGCAACTATTCGAAGGCGTTGGAACTTTTAGGGACGCGACAAAATTTTGTTCGTTTACTTCCTTAGAGCCGATTTAATGAAATCGTTCTATGAGGAGTCGAATCGTAATTTAAAATGCGATAATAAAATGAATAAATAAAATGAATTGAATAGTTAGAATAAATTAAATAATGAATTAAATGATTAAATGAAATAAATAATATTAAGAATAAAATGAATTAAATTAAAATACATGTTTTTTTTGTCGAAATAATAATAAAAAATAATTACAAAGGGGGCCTCATATTGACCAAAAATCACCGATTAGAATCGGGCGATAAATTGGCCGTTTGTGATATCATTGGCCCTTAAAAATAAATGATTCATATGAAATAAAATATGAGAATAACATAGAGATCCAAAAAAAAAAAAAATCCTAAATTGACGTAGAAACTAAGCAAATAACATAAAATAAGAACTAGTAAAAAAAAAAAAATCAAATAAAAAGGGGTATACCCGCTGGGTCTAGTGTGCCATAGTAAGATTAGTGAGTATGAATATGTTTTTTCTTATACAATAACAAGAGAACCATGAGTCCAACCAACACAATAATGTATATTCATTAAAACAAAAATAAACCTAAAAAATAAAACTCTGAAAAAGATCTTATGACATTTAATACTCCTTCAAGTCACGAAAAAAAAAAAACAGAAGAACGAGTTCCAAATTTTTTTTAAAAAAAAAGAAATGCTTTTCAAATCTCAGTATAAATAGCCTTACATTATCACATTATCAACATAACTTTTTTACAGAAAATAAAAACAATAAAAGGTCTTTATGGTTTTCAAAACACATAAATCATTTACTAAAAACATGAATGCTATTTATAAAACAAAAGCTATTACAGAGCCAACAAAACGAAATGAGAACCTCACCCCTAGTTTCAGTTCTCAGCGGCGGCGACCCCGACCTTCACGGCGGATCTCGTCCTCTCTCTGTTTCGTCATCCTCCTTATCAAATGCGGCTTCGAGTCTCTCTCACTCTTGTGCGTTTTGTTTGGATCTGAGTTTACACGGTGATTTGCTGTGGCTTTTGGCTAGTTTCGAATGGCCAGCGGTTCGAACAACTTGGAAGCTTTGAAGGTGGCGCTTGGGTCTGGTGAAACGGCGCGGTTTAGTAACGGTTTGGGGTTTCGACTCAGTTTCGAAAGTTCGCTTGACTTTCTATGGTTTTTGAAGCATTCTGATTTGTGAAGCTCGCGCTTGGTCGGTTTGGATGGGTGAGCCAGTTCTGGTTTTCGGATTTGTGCATTCTGTGTTGAATGATGTTTCAAGGTGGTGGCTGTGGCTTTGTGAACTGAGTTTTCGCAGGTTTCGGACCAGCGAAAATGGAATAGAGTGGTAGGGCGGTGATGATGTGAGGTCGTGGTTCTGCGGTTTCTTTTCTGCTTCTTTTTAGTTTGTGGATGAGAGAAAGTTTAGAGATTGGTTTGGAGATTGTTTCAGTTTGGTGTTAGGTCTGTTTTGGTGTATTTATGAAGTCGGATTCGGAAAAGTCGAAGGGGTTAGTTTTGATGGTGCTAATTCGTGAAGGTTGTTTACTGAGGAAAAAGAGCAATTTTCTGGTTTATTGAAACTTTGGGTTGAGATTGATGTATGGTTTTTTGCAGGTTTTTTGGTTTAATGAAGGTTTGAATGGTTTAATGAAGGTTTGAATGGTTTATGGCGATGAAGAGACGAGTTGTTCCTCATGAAGATTTGCATTCATATTTCTGTTTTGTGTATTTTGTTTTGTGATTTGAATGTGATTGTGCCTTTTTGCAGAGTTTGTTGTGGTTTCCTTTTTTATAGAACCAATTTGAGGGTAAAAAGTGAGAAGAGATAAAGATGAGCTGTGAAAAAATTAAGAGTGGCAATGGACAGGCTGTAGTAGTGTGAAAAGTTGAGTGGAATTTGTTGCAAAGCATGTGCGTATTTTAGTGGAAGAATAGTGGTGGGCTGATGGAAAAGTTGCTGTCTAGTGTGAGTGAATGGAAAAGGTAGTGGAAAAGGGAGAAAATAAAAAAAGAACATGAGGTGTGGTGTATTAGTGGGTTTTATGGAAACAAAATAAAAATTATAATAAAGACATAATAACAACATAATGATAGTAAAATTAATAGTAATGAGAAAGATGATAAAAAAAAAGTAATAATAGTAATAAAATTAATAATAAAACATAAAATATTATAATAAAAGTAGTAAAAGTTTTGAAGAAATGAGATGAAAAAATGGAAATATAGAAATGGAATTGAAAAATGATTGAAATATGAATAATGGACAAATAGCAAAGATGGGTTTATGTAGAAAGAAATAAAAAGGTGGATTTTTGGTAGTAGTAGTAATAAAAAAAAGTAAATGGATTTTTGGTAATAGAAATGATTATAATAATAATAATGACTGTAATAATAATAATATAAGTAATAATAATAATAATATAAATAATAGAACCAATAAAAATAATAACAGAAATAGTAATAACAATAATGGCAGTAAAAATACTAATAATAAGAGATGATAAGAGAATAAAATTCATTATTATTTTTTTGGATTTTTCGATTATCAAACATAAAGAGAAAATAGTAAATATTTTGAATAATGGTATGTATATTTTTGACTTTTTGACTAATGGTTTAATAAACAGAAAATAAAATAATAAAGGTAGGACAAATTTGGGGTATGACAGATGCCCCTATCGAATTGGCTTAGACCGAGCAAGATGAACTGGCTCGCGTTCAAACTTTCAAGGTATAAGATAATTAGATATTAGCAGACTCCAAATTTGTCCGACAAAGAAAGAATTTTTGAAAATAGCAAATGAAATAAACTGGAAATGATGGGTGACACAGCAAAAAGTAAATTGATAAAATAAAATCGTTATCACCAAAAGGATGATAAAGATATCCGGCACCAAAAGGATGACGAGTGACTGAAAATTAACATAATTACTATCACCAAAAGGATGATAAGGCGATCCCGACACCAAAAGGATGATGAGTGACAAAAAAAATTAAACAATCGCTATCATCAAAAGGATGATAACGCGACCCCGACACCAAAAGGATGACGAGTAACAGAAAATTAAATAATCGCTATCACCAAAAGGATGATAAGGCGATCCCGACACCAAAAGGATGACGAGAAACAGAAAATTAAATAATCGCTATCACCAAAAGGATGATAAGGCGATCCCGACACCAAAAGGATGACGAGAAACAGAAAATTAAATAATCGCTATCACCAAAAGGATGATAAGGCGACCTCGTCACCAAAAGGATGACAAGTAACAGAAAAATTAAATAATCTGGAAGAGAAATATCCACCAGGGACGTCCACTGAATAACACATAGGCGAATCTTTGGAATCTTCGGCCGACCCTGGATTCTGGCTTCCGCTGGGGAAAGGCCTGGAATCTTGGATTGATCCCGGATCCTGAGTTATGCAACTATGTTTGATTGTTTTGAAATGGTATTCCATAATGATGGAGATACAATGCAAATGCTTATGCACTGAGATGTAAATTCGATAATGTTGGGGATATGAAAAGGCTGATTTATTTGGGCATGCAAATGATGCACATGCTGCAAATGATTGATGTAATGATGCTTTATGACGTTGATGATGCATAATGATGCATATGAGCGATTGAAAAGTGAAAGGTGCCAGTTTGGTGGACTTTTGGTCTGGTAGTTGCCAATGGTAATTGGTCTTTTGGGTGGGTGGAGGGACTGATTTCCCGACACTCGATCTTTGACGTCGTTTGGTCAGAAGATGTATCTGAATGCTCTAAGATGATGAGCGAAGCGACTTAATTGACACATGAAGACTGATTTTGCTTTGAATGATTGCCAATGTCTGGCAAGGTCTGTTTGCTCAGCTGGGGAGAAGAGAGAGGAAGATTTACTCCTTGTCTGCTTGCCCCTGCCTGTAGGGTATTTGAAATAAATCTGGTGGGGAAGCTTTGACAATGGCCACGACATGATCTGCCCCTGATTGAGCCTTTGAAGGTGATCTTGCCCCTGATTAAGCTGATTTTGAAATAAATTGCCCCTGATTGGACTGCTGAGGTAGTCTTGATTCATATTGGCAATGAAGTTCAAATTTCTCCTTTGATTGTCCCTTGTTGGGATTGTACTGATGTCAAGCACTAAATTGCAATTAAATTGTTCATACACAAGTGGTAGTGTTAATGTAAAGTTCACGTAAGTTTTGAAAAAGTCAATTTATTTGAATGCTGTGAAAGTGTGACGAATGGACTGTTAGTCCGCACGAGGTGCTGATTTAGAAAGTGCGTAAAAGATGCATCAAGAATAATGTGAGATCGAGATTGAAGATTAGCAAATATATGGGAGTCAATTTACGCAACCTTGTTGGTAACATGCTTTCAGACTAAACCCTGCCTCAATTAGGACTTTCGAGGGTTGTAACGTGGTCTGGTTAATTGTTTGAGAAACAAAGGTATAAGGCTCAAAGTTTGATTTGTACCCACCCCTTCTTCGTGATGTTCTCCAGTCCTATGTTCAGTTTTAACTTTACATATGTATTTGTTTTCGACGTTGCAAGAGTGAAGATTAAGCTTTGATGTTCGCTTTGGAAGTGGCAGTATTTTTTTTTGCTGGTGACCCTTTGATTCTTGATTTGGTGGTCACTGATATTTGTTTTGCTTTTGCTGAGGATTTGTGTTCCTCTTTTGATTTCTTCTTTTTTTCGACTAAGTCTCCCTTTGGGTGCACAACTCAGTGTTTTTTCTTTTTCTTTTCTTTTTGTTTGAATGTTGTGACTGCCAAGTCATTTGTTGATGGTCCTCTGACGGGATATCTTATCTTGCGATTTGAATATGTAGCTAGGTTAACTAAACAACTACACTGCCCCGGGTTAAATGTAAGGGTTGTATCCAAAAGAAAACTCCTACTTCTAGGCTCGAAGTGGTTGACTAGGGATTAACTCCTTATATCTCCAGTGTTTGGGGATTTGAAAGAATGCATGCACATCATTGACGAGGTTTTATCCGAAAGCATACCGCAACAGTTATGGGTATTTCGTTTTCATCATCCTCCCTCAAATATTTGCTAAAGTGAAGCGAGGGAAATATTTTTGTGATTTTGTGATATATGATAAATATGAGCGAATGCGAATAGATTGATTCAAAACATGCATAAACATAACATTAACATAACCAAGTACAAACGATAACAATGTTCAGAGCAAATAGTACTTAAACAAACATTACAAAATAACAAAGATGCGACAATGAAAAATGGCGATGGCGGCCTTGATTTGAGGAATTGAACTTCTCTTGATTGAATGCTTCAAAGTTTGAGACTACTCAGCTTGGTCTTCAACAAACTTTTCAGATGTCTTCACTTGTTGGCACCGTGTGACGGCATTGGATCGTTTTGGACATTTGGATTTCTCGGAGTGAAGGTGAGATCCTTAGAGTCGATCAGATCTTGAATCTTGTGCTTGAACGATTTGCAGTTCTCGAGCGTGTGACCTGGAGCACCCTTGTGATACTCACAGCGGGCATTGGCATCATAGTCTCGGGCAGTACCAGTTTGTGGTGGCAAGTCTTTTAAAACAAGAGTTCCCTTTGCCATCATCTGATTAAAGATTTCAGAATGTGTCATAGGCAAGGGATCAAAGGTTCTTTCAGGCCTTCTTGGCTGATATGGTGGACGCTGTTGAGGAGCGCGTTGTTGCTGTTGACCAGGCCGTGGTGGATAAGCCTATTGCTGGTATGGATTGGGCGCATACTGCGCAGCTGCAACCATTGGACGTGGTTGATGAGTCATCTGAGGCGGAAATAGATTTTGAAAGGCCTGCTGATAAGGCATTGGAGGAACTGGCTGATATGGCATATGAGCATATTGTGCAGCAGCAACATAGGGATACTGATAGTAGGGAACTGGAGCAGGTGCACTCTGTTGAAAATTCCCACTTGCAGCAGAAACGGCGTTTGTTTCGCCCTTTTTGTATCCGTTGAAAGGTTTCTTGGCATTGTTTTGGCTGTTAGAACCTCCTTGGATTTTTCCGCTTTTCAGACCCTCTTCAATTCTTTCTCCTACCATTACCATGTCTGAGAATCCAGAAGATACGCTGCTGATCAGCTTCTCGTAGTATTGCCCTTGTAAGGTACCCATGAAGATATCGATCAATTCACGGTCAACCAATGGAGGATGCACTCTGGAGGCTAGCTCTCTCCAACGTTGGGCGTACTCCTTAAAGGATTCGCTTTCCTTTTGAGACATACTCTGAAGCTGAGTACGGTTAGGAGCAAGGTCAGTGTTGTACTTGTACTGCTTTTTGAATGCATCAGATAGATCGAGCCAAGTACGAACATTGTTGCGTTCGAGCTGCATGTACCATTCTAGAGACGCTCCAGACAGGCTGTCTTGGAAGCAATGGATCATAAGCTTATCATCTTTGGCATGAGCGGCCATTTTTCTGCAGTACATTCTCAAATGAAGCTCAGGACAGCTGAGGCCTTTGTATTTCTCGAATTCTGGAAGTTTGAATTTAGCAGGGATCACAACATATGGAACTAGGCACATGTCTGAGGCACTCAGAGAAGTTGAGTTGTGTCCTTCCATGATTCGAAGTTTTTCAGCTAACTCGCGACACATCTTCATAGCTTCGGATTCTTGAACGGCATGAGGATTGGTGATTGGAACAACAGTTTGCATGTCATACTCAACTTGATGATTCTCCTCAGCTTTAGGAAACTGGACTTGAATGGGAATAGGTTGAGCTTGAGGAATAACACCAACAGTAACACCGGAAGCAGGTATTGGTTGGGAAGTGGCCTCTTCAACAGCAGGAGTGAAGCCTGGAGGCAAACCATAAGCCAAAGGATTTGGAACTGGAACTGAAGGCATTGCTCGTGAGGTAGATCCTTGCACTTGAGCATTGTTCATTGCGGCAGCAGCTTCACGACGTTCTTCCATTCTTGCCAAAGATTGCAAAGTCTTATAAATCTGGTCAATCTTGCTCTTGGCCGAGTCAATCTCTTCCCTCATAGCAGCTTGTTCTTCTTGAATTACGTCCATCAGTCTTCTAGTGTTGGCTCGAGTTAAGTACGGTCGTCTAGCACGATACGGGCGTCGGGAAACCAGCTTGATTTACTGAAGATGGAGGAACATGAAATAAGTTTTTTGGCTTTTGGAATGAAATGCAAGATGATTAAATAATGCAAATGAGATGATATGCAATGTCAGAATCCAGGATCACAAGATCAGGGTCTCATGAGTCCAAGGTACAGATGTAAGATACTCAGATCAAGAATTCATTGGGTAGACTCTAAAGTTTAGGGACCCCAAAGTTATCAACTCATATGGCTGTTCATCACACGCGCCATAAGCATGACGGTTGATTGACTCTGCCATATGAATCTATTTTGGGTGAGATCTTCGTATCGACAACCCACGAGAGCAGATTTTCTCGGGAGTCCATACTACGTGATCACTGACACTAGGTTTAAAACAAAGTCCTGGAGTTATGGAACTTTCTCAACTGTTTGATGCACGTGTCAATTTCATACATTCTTGACAGTCAATCAACTCCATTGAGTAAGTCTATTCCAAGTGAGGTTTTCGTACCGAGCCACGCAAGGGTGAACCCTGGTGCCCAATACTACGCAACCATCAACCGATGTTTTAACCAAAAGGTTCTAAAGGTCCTCAGAGTTGCTGACCTTAATGAAAACAACTGAGCACACACGCCGAAAGCTTGACGGTTGTCAGTATTCTCATTAAAATCTACTCCAAGTGAGGTTTTCGTATCGACAACCCACGAGAGAGGTTCTCTCGGGAGCCCATACTACACAACCTCGCTAACTTAAGTTTGTACTCGCAAGCCAGGGTATAGAGCTTTTCCCTCAAGTTTCTTTTGCAAAGTATCGATCCAAATTATAGTACCAAGGAGCCACAAGATATATAAGATGGAATGCGATAAAGAAAGTGATAAAAACAAGCAAGGCATAAAAGAAAACATCCAAACAAACGCGGGAACCTAGACTAGGCTTGACTCACATAGGGGTGAACCAATCCCCAGCAGAGTCGCCAGCTGTCGTACCCCGAAAAATACGACCTTACGCGATCCGAAAAGATGGAGTCACGCGCCGGACGGACTGAAGAGTCGCCACCTAATTCTATTTATTCCCGAAGAGGGAAAGGGAAGATATAGATACAACCCGAGAGGAAAAGGATGAGGACAAAGGTCAACGGAACCATTTCCTGGGTTCGGGAGTCGGTTATGCTGGGGGAAGGTATTAGCACCCCCTACATCCATCGTACTCGATGGGAACCATCTAAGTTATCGCGCTCGAAAGGATGTTTATGCTTAAACGGATTGCTTGCTAGAGGGAAATGAGTTGAAATTATAAGTTAGATTGAACCTAGGTGCTCGGCAAGGATTGAGATCCTCGTGCCTACGTACTCCCGTGTGCAATGGGAAAGTCAGAGCCTCGTAGTTCGGCCTACTAAAGGTAATGGTTGTTGGTTTTATTACCTTTCTTCGATGAAAGGGTTTAGGAGTTGAAGTGCACTAAAGACTATGGATAGTTTATCTCGCCCAACAAGACGAGTGTCCTGCGTCGAAATAATCGGAGCGACTAATGAAAGCTCGTTATCCCCCTTTCTACCGCTTAAGCTCGTGGCGTACAAATATTCTCGTATTTATTAAAGTGTTTTTATTTCCTAAAGCCGTTTGACGTTGGATCAAGGGTTTGGATCTAATCGAAACATTTTGGTTTTTTGAGGTTTAGAGGGTGCATGCAAATGGAGGTTTATTTTGTGGTTTTGTCAGCGAGGCACGAATCGCTCGGCTCGCAAAGGTGGAGTAGATCCTAAACGAAAAAAGATAACTGAAAAATAAAGTGCAAGTGTGAAAAATGCAATCGCTTGGCGTTGGACCAAGGATTCAGAAATAAATACGGAAAGTAAATTGCGTACAAAGTAAGGGTAGAGGGATACAAAATAAATACAGGGGATTGCGAAAAATAAATGGTCTCGTTGTAATTAGCCCAAGAGAAAGCGTGTGTGCAGTGTGTTTGAACTATTCGAAGGCGTTCGGCCTGTTTGATCGGGACGCAACTATTTGAAGGTGTTGGACCTTTTTCGAGCGCAACTATTCGAAGGCGTTGGACCTTTTAGGGACGCGACAAAATTTTGTTCATTTACTGCCTTAGAGCCGATTTAATGAAATCGTTCTATGAGGAGTCGAATCGTAATTTAAAATGCGATAATAAAATGAATAAATAAAATGAATTGAATAGTTATAATAAATTAAATAATGAATTAAATGATTAAATGAAATAAATAATATTAAGAATAAAATGAATTAAATTAAAATACATGTTTGTTTTGTCGAAATAATAATAAAAAATAATTACAAAGGGGGCCTCATATTGACCAAAAATCACCGATTAGAATCGGGCGATAAATTGGCCGTTTGTGATATCATTGGCCCTTAAAAATAAATGATTCATATGAAATAAAATATGAGAATAACATAGAGATCCAAATAAAATAAAATAAAAATCCTAAATTGACGTAGAAACTAAACAAATAACATAAAATAAGAACTAGTAAAAAAAAAATCAAATAAAAAGGGGTATACCCGCTGGGTCTAGTGTGCCATAGTAAGATTAGTGAGTATGAATATGTTTTTTCTTATACAATAACAAGAGAACCATGAGTCCAACCAACACAATAATGTATATTCATTAAAACAAAAATAAACCTAAAAAATAAAACTCTGAAAAAGATCTTATGACATTTAATACTCCTTCAAGTCACGAAAAAAAAACAGAAGAACGAGTTCCAAATTTTTTTAAAAAAAAAAGAAATGCTTTTCAAATCTCAGTATAAATAGCCTTACATTATCACATTATCAACATAACTTTTTTACAGAAAATAAAAACAATAAAAGGTCTTTATGGTTTTCAAAACACATAAATCATTTACTAAAAACATGAATGCTATTTATAAAATAAAAGCTATTACAGAGCCAACAAAACGAAATGAGAACCTCACCCCTAGTTTCAGTTCACAGCGGCGGCGACCCCGACCTTCACGGCGGATCTCGTCCTCTCTCTGTTTCGTCATCCTCCTTCTCAAATGCGGCTTCGAGTCTCTCTCACTCTTGTGCGTTTTGTTTGGATCTGAGTTTTCACGGTGATTTGCGGTGGCTTTTGGCTAGTTTCGAATGGCCAGCGGTTCGAACAGCTTGGAAGCTTTGAAGGTGGCGCCTGGGTCTGGTGAAACGGCGCGGTTTAGTAACGGTTTGGGGTTTCGACTCAGTTTCGAAAGTTCGCTTGACTTTCTATGGTTTTTGAAGCATTCTGATTTGTGAAGCTCGCGCTTGGTCGGTTCGGATGGGTGAGCCAGTTCTGGTTTTCGGATTTGTGCATTCTGTGTTGAATGATGTTTCAAGGTGGTGGCTGTGGCTTTGTGAACTGAGTTTTCGCAGGTTTCGGACCGGCGAAAATGGAATTGAGTGGTAGGGCGGTGATGATGTGAGGTCGTGGTTCTGCGGTTTCTTTTCTGCTTCTTTTTAGTTTGTGGATGAGATAAAGTTTAGAGATTGGTTTGGAGATTGTTTCAGTTTGGTGTTAGGTCTGTTTTGGTGTATTTATGAAGTCGGATTCGGAAAAGTCGAAGGGGTTAGTTTTGATGGTGCTAATTCGTGAAGGTTGTTTACTGAGGAAAAAGAGCAATTTTCTGGTTTATTGAAACTTTGGGTTGAGATTGATGTATGGTTTTTTGCAGGTTTTTTGGTTTAATGAAGGTTTGAATGGTTTAATGAAGGTTTGAATGGTTTATGGCGATGAAGAGACGAGTTGTTCCTCATGAAGATTTGCATTCATATTTCTGTTTTGTGTATTTTGTTTTGTGATTTGAATGTGATTGTGCCTTTTTGCAGAGTTTGTTGTGGTTTCCGTTTTTATAGAACCAATTTGAGGGTAAAAAGTGAGAAGAGATAAAGATGAGCTGTGAAAAAATTAAGAGTGGCAATGGACAGGCTGTAGTAGTGTGAAAAGTTGAGTGGAATTTGTTGCAAAGCATGTGCGTATTTTAGTGGAAGAATAGTGGTGGGCTGATGGAAAAGTTGTTGTCTAGTGTGAGTGAATGGAAAAGGTAGTGGAAAAGGGAGAAAACAAAAAAAGAACATGAGGTGTGGTGTATTAGTGGGTTTTATGGAAACAAAATAAAAATTATAATAAAGACATAATAACAACATAATGATAGTAAAATTAATATTAATGAGAAAGATGATAAAAAAAAAGTAATAATAGTAATAAAATTAATAATAAAACATAAAATATTATAATAAAAGTAGTAAAAGTTTTGAAGAAATGAGATGAAAAAATGGAAATATAGAAATGGAATTGAAAAATGATTGAAATATGAATAATGGACAAATAGCAAAGATGGGTTTATGTAGAAAGAAATAAAAAGGTGGATTTTTGGTAGTAGTAGTAATAAAAAAAAGTAAATGGCTTTTTGGTAATAGAAATGATTATAATAATAATAATGACTGTAATAATAATAATATAAGTAATAATAATAATAATATAAATAATAGAAAATGAAAATACCAATAAAAATAATAACAGAAATAGTAATAACAATAATGGCAGTAAAAATACTAATAATAAGAGATGATAAGAGAATAAAATTCATTATTATTTTTTTGGATTTTTCGATTATCAAACATAAAGAGAAAATAGTAAATATTTTGAATAATGGTATGTATATTTTTGACTTTTTGACTAATGGTTTAATAAACAGAAAATAAAATAATAAAGGTAGGACAAATTTGGGGTATGACACATTTGTTTTGACTTTGCAAGAGTGAAGATTAAGCTTTAAAGTTTGCTTGAAGTGGCAGTCATCTATTTTGTTGGTGATCCTTTGATTCCTGATTTGGTGGTCACTGATATTTGTTTTGCTTTTGCTGAGGATTTGAACTCCTCTTTTGATTTCTTCTTTTTCGACTAAGTCTCCCTTCGGGTGCTCAACTTAGTGGCTTTTGTTTTTGTATTTTGTTGAATATTGTGACTGCCAAATCATTTGTTGATGGACCTCGGACGGGATGTCTCATCTTGCGATTCGAAGGTGTAGTCAGGTTAACTGAACAACTACCCTGCCCTGGGTTAGATGTAAGGGTTGTATCCGAAAGAAACTCCTACTTCTAGGCTCGAAGTGGTTGACTTGGGATTAACTCCTTATATCTCCAGTGTTTGGGGATTTGAAAGAATGTCTGTACATCATTCACGAGGTTTTATCCGAAAGCATACCGCAAAAGTTATGGATATTTCGTTTTCATCATCCTTCCTCAAATATTTGCTAAAGTGAGGTGAGAGAAATATTTCGTGATTTTTGCGATAAATGATAAACAATGAGTGAATGCGAATAAATTGATTCAAAACATACATAATCGTAACATTAACATAACCAAGTACAAACGATAACAATGTTCAGAGCAAATAGTACTTAAACAAACATTACAAAACAACAGGAATGCGTAAATAATAAATGGCGATGGCTGCCTTGATTTGAGGAATTGAACTTCTCTTGATTGAATGCTTCAAACTAGGAGACTACTCAGCTTGGTCTTCAACAACCCCTTCACCTGTCTTCACTTGTTGGCACCGTGCGGAGGCAATGGATTGTTCTGGACATTTGCATTTCTCGGAGTGAGGGTAAGATCCTTAGAGTTGATCATATCCTGAACCATGTGTTTGAAAGCATGGAAATTCTCGATGGTGTGACCTGGAGCGCCCTTGTGATACTCACAACGAGCATTGGCATCATAGTTTCGGGCATTGCCAGTCTGAGGTGGCATATATCTCAAAGTAAGAGGTCCTTTTGCCATTAGCTGATTAAAGATTTCGGTATATGACATAGGCTGGGGATCAATGTGCCTATCATATCCTCTTTGTTGATATGGTGGACGCTGTTGGGGAGCGCGTTGTTGTTGTTGACAAGGCCGTTGTGGATAAGTCGGTTGCTGGTATGGATTGGGCGCATACTGCGCAGCTGCAACCATTAGACGTGGACGTGGTTGAGGAGCCATCTGAGGCGGAAATAGAGCTTGAAAGGCCTGCTGATAATGCATTGGAGGAATTGGCTGATATGGCATAGGAGCATATTGGGCAGCAGCAACATAGGGGTACTGGTAGTAGGGAACTGGCGCAGGTTCACTCTCTTGAAAATTCCCACTTGCAGCAGAAACGGCATTTGTTTCGCCCTTTTTGTACCCGTTGAAAGGCTTCTTGACATTGGTTTGACTGTTGGGACCTCCTTGGATCTTTCCACTTTTCAGACCCTCTTCAATTCTTTCTCCTACCATTACCATGTCTGAAAATCCAGAAGATACACTGCTGATCAGCTTCTCGTAGTATTTCCCCTGTAAGGTACCCATGAAGATGTCGATAAATTCACGGTCAACCAAAGGCGGATGCATTCTGGCAGCTAACTCCCTCCAGCGTTGGGCGTACTCCTTAAAGGATTCGCTATCCTTTTGAGACATACTCTGAAGTTGAGTACGGTTAGGAGCAAGGTCAGTGTTGTACTTGTACTGCTTTTTGAATGCATCAGATAGATCAAGCCAAGTACGCACATTATTGCGCTCAAGTTACATGTACCTTTCTAGAGACGCTCCAGACAGGCTGTCTTGGAAGCAATGGATCATAAGCTTATCATCTTTGGCATGAGCGGCCATTTTTCTGCAGTACATCCTCAAATGAAGCTCAAGACAGTTGAGGCCTTTGTACTTCTCGAATTCTGGAAGTTTGAACTTAGCAGGGATCACAACATCTGGAACTAGGCACATGTCTGAAGCACTCAAAGAGGTTGAGTTGTGTCCTTCCATGATTCGGAGTTTTTCAGCTAACTCGCGGCACATTTTCATAGCTTTAGATTCTTGAACATCATGAGGATTGGTGATTGGAACAGAAGTATGCATCTCATACTCAACTTGATGATTCTCTTCAGTTTGAGGAAACTGGACTTGAGTTGGAATAGGTTGAGCTTGAGGAATAGCACCAACAGTAACACCAGAAGTAGGTATTGGTTGGGAAGTGACCTCTTCAACAGCAGGAGTGAAGCCTGGAGGCAAACCATAAACCAAAGGATTTGGAATGGGAACTGAAGGCATTGCTCGTGAGGTAGATCCTTGCACTTGAGCATTGTTCATTGCGGCAGCAGCTTCGCGGCGTTCTTCCATTCTAGCCAAAGCTTGCAAAGTCTCATAAATCTGGTCGATCTTACTTTTGACCGAGTCAATCTCCTCCCCCATAGCAGCTTGCTCTTCTTGAATCACGTCCATCAGTCTTCTAGTGTTGGCTCTAGTTAGGTATGGGCGTCTAGCACGATACGGGCGTCGGGAAACCAGCTTGATTTACTGAAGATGGAGGAACATGAAAATAAGTTCTCGGCTTTTGGAATGAAATGCAAAATAATGCAAATGAGATGATATGCAATATCAGAATCCAGGAACACAAGATCATGGTCTCCTGAGACCAAGGTACATATGGAGGATACTCTGATCAGGAACTCACTGGGTAGACTGTAAGGTTTTAGGGATTCCAAATTTATCAACTCATATGACTGTTCATCACACACGCCATAAGCATGACAGTTGATTGACTCCGTCATATGAATCCATTTTGGGTGAGATCTTCGTATCGACAACCCACGAGAGAAAATTTTCTCGGGAGTCCATACTACGTGATCATCGACATGAGGTTTAAAACAAAGTCCTGGAGTTATGGAACTTTCTCAACTGTTTGATGCACGTGTCAATTTTATACATTCTTGACAGTCAATCAACTCCATTGAGTAAGTCTATTCCAAGTGAGGTTTTCGTATCGAGCCACGCGAGGGCGAACCCTGGTGCCCCATACTACGCAACCATCAACCGATGTTTTAACCAAAAGGTTCTAAAGGCCCTCAGAGTTGATGACCCTAATGAAAGCAACTAAGCACACACGTCAAGGAATTGACGGTTGTCAGTATTCTCATTAGAATCTACTATAAGTGAGGTTTTCGTATCGACAACCCACGAGAGTGGTTCTCTCGTGAGCCCATACTACACAACCTCGCTAACTTATGTTTGTACTCGCAAGCCTGGGTATAGAACTTTTCCCTCAAGTTTCTTTTGCAAAGTATCGATCCAAATTATAGTACCAAGGAGCTACAAGATATATAATATGGAATGCGATAAAGAAAGCGATAAAAATAAACAAGTAATGCATTAAAAGAAAACATCCAAACAAGCGTGGGAACCTAGACTAGGCTTGACTCGCATAGGGGTGAACCGATCCCCAGCAGAGTCGCCAGCTGTCTTACCCCAAAAAATACGACCTCACGCGATCCGAAAAGACGAGAGCCGCGTGCCGGACGGACTGAAGAGTCTCCACCTAATTCTATTTATTCCCGAAGAGGGAAAGGGGAGATATAGATACAACCCGGGAAGAGAGGGATGAGGACAAAGGTCAACGGAACCATTTCCTGGGTTCGGGAGTCGGTTATGCAGGGGGAAGGTATTAGCACCCCCTACATCCATCGTACTCGATGGGAACCATCTAAGTTATCACGCGCGAAAGGATGTCTATGCTTAAACGAATTGCTTGCTAGAGGGAAAAGAGTTGAATTATAAGTTAGATTGATCCTAGGTGCTCGGCAAGGATTGAGATCCTCGTGCCTACATACTCCCGTGTGTAATGGGAAAGTCAGAGCCTCGTAGTTCGGCCTACTAAGGGTAATGGTTGTTTGATTTTATTACCTTTCTTCGGCGAAAGGGTTTAGGAGTTGAAATACACTAAAGACTATGGATAGTTTATCTCGTCCAACAAGACGAGCGTCTTGTTTCGAAATAATCGGAGCGAGTAACGAGAGCTCGTTATCCTCCTTTCTACCGCTTAAGGCTCGTGTCGTACAAATCTTCTCGCATTTATTAAAGTGTTTTATTTCCTAAGACCGCTTGACGTTGGATCAAGGGTTTGGATATAATCGAAACATTTTGGTTTTTTTTTAGGTTAGAGGGTAAATGCAAGTGGAGGTTTATTTTGTAGTTGGTTAGCGAGGCACAAAGCGCTCGGCTCGCAAGGTGGAGTGGATACTAATAAACGATAAAGATAACCGGAAAATAAAGTGCAAGTGTGCGAGTGAAATCGCTTGGCGTTGGACCAAGGATTCAGAATTAAATAAAATACGAAAAATAAAGTGCGTACAAAGTAATGGGAGAGGGATACAAAATAAATACAGGGGATTGCGCGAAATAAATGGTATCATTGTAGTTTGCCCAAGAGGAAGCGTGTGTGAAGTGTTTTTGAACTGTTCGAAGGTGTTCGACCTTTTTAATCGGAAACAACTATTCGAAGGCGTTGGACCTTTTTGGGACGCGGCGAAATTTAGTTTGTGAACTACCTTAGAATCGATTCAAAATTGGAATCATTCTATAAGGAGTCGAAACATTTTTTGGAATGCGGAAATAAATATATAAAATTAAATTGAATTGCTAGAATTAAATTAAAATAAAAGAATAAATTAATAAATTAAATAAATCAAATGATATTAAGAATAATAAATAAATTAAATTAATTTCAATGTTTATTTGCAAAAATAATAAAAAATAAATAATAATAAAAAAAACTAATTACAAGGAGGGCCTCATATTGACCGAGTATCACCGGTTTAATGAAATCGGGCGAACATCGGCCTTTTGTTATGTCATTGGCCCATAAAATAAAAAGAAGAAAAGAAATATAAAATGGATAAAATATTAAATGATTCACTAGATTTTCAGATCTTTTGTTAAATAATTATAAAATAATAGGAAACAATTAAAATAGTTAAAAAACTTAAGATATAATGAAAATAAATAAACTAAGGAAAAAGGGTATGGACCGGATTCACGAGTGCTAGAGAGAAAACGCGGATGGTCCAAACAATGGGCTCTGCAAGCCCATCAAACATCAATTACCAGAAATCAGCAAATTAAAAAAAAGAAAATTGAATAATAAAAATCACAAAATAAAAGGAAAGGGCGTAGAAACAGTATATTAAAACAAAGGAGCAAACACCAAAGAAAATAAATCTCTTTTCTAAAAAAGTGATAAGGCTTCAATGACCCACCCTGTTTGCATTTCAGAAACCAAATGTGACTAAAGCAAGGTAACGGCGGCAGAAACCTCTCTCTTCGCTCGGTTTCCGTCTCTCTCGCCCGCGAACGATTTTGCTAAACTCAATCTCTCGCGGAAGCCTCACTCGGTTCGTAGATCTGGGTCAATCTCTCGATCTGGTTTGGTCCTCCCCCACGGCGTAGATTCGTCGGTGTTTATGCGTTTTCAGGTTGAAGGTGAAACGAAAATGATGAAGGGTTTCACGGTTTAGGCTAAGTGGTTAACGGCCGGCAGCGACTTGAGTTTAGCGGCCGCGGATTTGGGTTGCGTTTGGTTAATGGTTTGCCGCTTCAGATTGCGATTCGAACGGTGGTAAGGGTGACGCGAAGATGACGCACAGTGGTTGCGGTGGCTGTTCGCGGTATTATATGGTTGGTTGGCGTTTGCGTAGGGTGGCGATTTACGGTGGTAAGGGTTGTGAATGGTTGAACGGTTTGAGTTTGATTTGGGATTGGTGGTGTGGAAAGGTATGTATGTTTCGAATAATAAGGTTTGCAATTTCAGATCAGTGTTTTTTTTTAAAGATTTTCACAGTTTGGTTTTCTTCTGGTTTTGTGGTTGCAGTGGTTTATTGTTTGTGTGCAGAAAAGAAAAATAATTAAAAACGGCAATGATGATAGGTGAGAAGAAGATGGTTATGGTGTTATTTGGGTGGATTTTTGGTTTCTTTTTGTTTCTGGTATTTGGTGACAGAGGCGGTGTAGTAGTGAAGTGGTGGGAGTAGCTCACAGGTTCACGATTCTTTTTCTGCGATTTCTACTCTTTTGGGTGATGAAAAAAAAAAGTAAGAGTTTTTTATTTTATTTTTCAGAGATGTTTCAAGGCCATTTCTCAGCTATTTTTCAATGTGGAGAGTGGAAGGTAACTTTATAGTGACAAATGTTAAGGGTAGAATGGAGAGACTGGGAAAAAAGTTGAAGGAATATGCAGAAAGTTTGTTGTGAAATTGGTTGCTGCCAAAATGGGAGTGCAGTAGGGAGGCTACGTGTTGCGGAACGTGGTCGTACAATTGGTGCGTTTGAGGGGTGAAGGTGGATGGAATTTGCAGATGCTTTTGGAGTATGTACGTACAGGATGTTATGTTTAACATTTTCAAGTCAAGAATGGGCAACCTGTGACGTTTTAATTTTAGAAAACTAATAGTGACACATGATCCACATATTATCTAATGGAGAATTTTTTAGAAAACTTGCACATTATAAAAATGAGGCTCTTAATAGAAAAAAAAAAGTAATAGTTAATAATCCTAATAATAAATAGAATGGTGATAAAAATAATAATAATAAATATAATAATAAAATTTATAATAATAGTAATGATAATAAGAAAAAGTGGAGGCACTAATATAATAATAAGAATAATAATAGAACCTAAAAAAATTGAATGGATAATTGAATAAAAGTGGGAATTGAAAATACTTATATATTTTTTGTAGCATGCATTTTTTTTATGGAAAATAAACTATGAAAAATAATTGAACCTAAATGGAAATTAAAAACATAATGGATAATAAATTTAAAAATTGAGAAATGGATAGAAAATGAGTAATAATAAAAAAAAAAGGAGGATTAAATTTGGATGAAAAAAGAAAGTTTACTAATTATACTAATAATAATAATGATAAAAATAATAAGGGGATAATGAAATAAAAAGAATAGTAATAATAATAATAGATTTTTGTAATTTTGAATAATCTATAAAAAATAAAAGGAGGTGTTGTTTTTTTTTTGAGAAAACAAAATGCATTTTTTTGGATTTTTTTTTATTTCAGACAGAAAAAAAAAAGTACATATGTTTGGATTTTTTAATAATGGTTAGACAGTGAAAATAAAATAGTGCAGGTAGGACAAATTTGGGGTATGACAGTAGGCAGCGGGGTAGGGCCCTCTCGAGCACATTCTTTATTTTCCCTACATTTTCCCCTTCTGTTCTTTCTCTTTTCCAGTTCCTTTCTCATTTCCATTCTCATTTCAGTTAGCAGTTCATTTGTTCAGCATCAGTTATATTTTTCTCACCCTTTGAAACAAACAAACAAGCGTGGATCCCGTTGGGTACGGCGGACGATCTGGGGTGCTAATACCTTCCCAAGTCATAACCGACTCTCGAACCCAGATCTTTGGTTCGCAGGACCTTGTCCTTTCCTTCTTCCTTAGGTTTGTGCAGCATTACCTTTCCCATTCTTTTGGGATAAAAATGCATGGCTGGCGACTCTACCTTTTCTGCGGCACTTTCCCGTTTGTACTAGGATGAAAATCCCGGGAGGGACACCGATTACTACTCTTTGTGTTATAGACTAACCTTTGGCGTTCTTAGTGACTGTAATGTCTCCCTTCTATGGTATGATATATATTGGGATGACCCATTGACTGTCGGATATTGGATATATAATCCTAACATCTATTAACTTCTTTACTTCGTCCCTGACTACAGTACTTAGAATTAGATCAATCCTTCTCTAGGGCTCTCTAAAGGTCTTACAATCCTCCTCTAGCATAATGTGATTGTCACTCCCCGGATTTCCATTCTGGTACAAACGCGAAAGTGGCGCGGAAAAGAATAGAGTCGCCAGCCAGGCATTTTTATCCCGTAGAAAGGGAATGGTAATGCTGCACAAACCAGAAGAAAGAAGAGGAAGGACACAGGTCCTTCGAACCAAAGAGACTGAGTTCGGGAGTCGGTTACGACCTAGGAAGGTATTAGCACCCCAGATCATCCGTCGTACCCGACGGGATCCACGCTTGCAAAGAAATCTGTTTCAAAGGGTGAGGGTATGAAAACTGCAGCAAAAGAAAAGAAAATGGAAAGAAACTGGAACTGGAAAAGAACTAAATAAGAGAACAAAGAGAAAAAATGTAGGGAAAATAAAGATTGTGCTCGAACGGGCCCTACCCCGCTGCCTACGTACCTCATCAGGATAATGAGGATCAGAGACGCCGTAGTTCCCCTAACTAGGGGTAACAAGGAAATTTCTTGTGAATTAAGGCTTGAACTGCCTATGCCATTACTCAGGTGTTGCAGACTCGGACGACGAGTGCGTAACCGTCTTGCAAAGTGACAAGTAGGAGCAAGTTCGCGTACAAAGCGAAGGAGATGAGAAAAGAATTCCCGAAGGAAGAACGCTTATTGCTTGTTTGTGTTTTTTTATGAAGCTTTTAGGAGTGTGTCACAAGGAAGTGAACTCAAGCTCTTTTCCATGGAATTTTCACTTGTCACTACATTCCAAGATGGAATAATAGAATAAGCACACTCAAGTAAGGAAAAGATCCCAAAAACTTGAACCCAGAGATTAGGGCCAAAGCTCACTAACTTGTTAAATTATTAAGTGTTTTTGGTATTTACAGATGAAGAAGTGTTTTTTATGCTTTTCTTGGTGAAGAAAATACCTTGATCAGACTTGTGCATCACAAGGTAAACTTGTACTATCCCAAGATGGGAAGACTACAAGCACACCTAATGGGATAAGGCTATTTCTCAAGGAATCACTTCAAACTTATTAAGATGTTTTTTATGGTTATGAGATGAGAAGAGAAGAAGAACCAAAAGGATCACAAAGGAAAAATTCTAAAAGGGGACTAAAGAATCCTAAGTGTTGTCATGCATGGATATCCTAAGGTTAGTGTGGTTTTCTATCCTAATGAAGAAGGAAGAAGAAGAAAAGAAGAAGAAGAAGAGATGAGATGAGTAAGGCCTAGGCCCAACAAGCAAAGGGTTAGTACAAATAAGAAATGATAAGAAGAGATGAGATTTGGAGATGTGGAACTCAACTTCCACACCTCACACTTACCATAGCTCCTGCAAGGTTAGTAACATGCAAATAAGTGAAGCAAGATGAACAAGATGACATGCTAACATCATACAAACAGAAGTGAAATGATATGTACAAATGCACAATGCCTATGCAAGACAAAGGAATGAAGAATGAAGAATACAAGTTAACATGATGCAACATGAATCACATGGCAAACAAATGCAAAATTAAGAAAGATGCAAAGCAAAGATGCACAAACATGGACTCAATGCACAAGATCAGAAACAACACAAATCAAGGAAGAGCTTAAGAAGCTAGCAGTATGAAGAGAATGGACACACAATACCAAACAAACACAAAGTGGGAGTGAAAGAAGTAAGGAAGAAGTGAAAGCACACTTAAGAAAGAAAGAACACAAAAGGTAAGCAAACACAAAAGTTTCTAAGACACAAACCCTAGGCTAGGACCAAGATTGAACCCATACCCCAAAAGGACCCCAAATGAGAAGAAGAAGTTGGCACAAGTGCCCTTCCAAGCTTATAAGAGACCTAATGTACCAAAAGAAGCAAAATGGGACAAGGTTCAAGACAAAATTCAAATTAAATCAACCAAGCATCCAAAAATTCCACAATTTTAACCAAATGATCTTCAAACATGGTATATCAATGAGCCAAAAGGATTTGGAAAAATTCAGAAACAAACTAGGTCAAATGGAGGCAAGAACACAAACTAGGGTTAATAACTTCCAACACAAGTCAAAGGACCAAGACCCAAGGAATAAAATTCTAAAAAAAATCAGGGGAAAAATCACACATGAAGTACATCATCTTATGAATCCAGAGCAAAAAGAATGAGTACAAAACTCAAAATAATGAAGTCTATGGAAAATGAACAAGACAGTGTACTCACAAAAGGATTAAAAGAAAATAAATGAAAGAGGAAATTAATATGACACGTGTAAAATGGGAATAAATGAAAAATAAAAATGTGGAAAATTAGGGAAAACTTAAATTGACACTCATGAATTATTTGGGAATTTTTTTAATGACTAGAACTATTTTAAATAATTAGAAAGCTAAAATGGATAAAAGAAATAAAAATGAAAAAAAGAAATTAAAAGAGAAAGAGCTGGGGGTGCTGGTAGTAGGAATTTGCGTTGAATTGGTTTGGGCCTATAGGATGTGGGGGTGCGAAAATCAAATGAGAGGTCCATGGCTGCGCTGGTTTACATGACTTATGGTGAATATTCAGTGGAAAAATAAGAAAAAAAACATGAGACGCTGGATTGATCAGACGCGTGTGGTCTCTCTCCTCATTAATTGACGTGGAGGATTGGGGAATGGTGAGTGGAAGAACATGATAACTATGGTATGCTGAGCAACACAAAGAATTAAAATGAAAAAACAAAATTCACGTGGCTGGGAGGTGGCCTCTAGGGCAACGTGGCATGATCCGGAGCGTACAAGGGCCAGATCTAAAGGCTGGGACTCGTCTTCTACCTCACGCAAACCCTAACTTCATTTTGCAGTTTTCGGTGACCGGAGCTAGGGCTCCGGCACCAGAATTCACAACAGATGAAGAAAACTTCAAATAAATGAACCAAAATGTCCAGATTGGGTAAATGAGGCATGCTGAGTTCGAATATGAGGTTGAAAAAATCAATGGATCCTTGGATGCTACGGATTGAGAAAAAACAGCTTGCACCAAGAAAAAAGAAATCCACATATCTCTCACTACAATGCACTAAACCAGGAACTACAACTTGCAGCATACTCAGGGAACATCAAGGATTACAAAACACCTAATCAATTTCATTTTTAGAGCTTGAGATTTTGAAGCATACCTGAGTTGCAGATCTGGAAATAATGAGATAGAAGACCAAATGATGCGTGCAGATCACTCTACACTCACTCTAGATGCAAAATAAATGCATCTAAAGTCTTGGAGATAGTTGGATCTGAAGCTTCTCAAGCACCTGCCCTGAAATGGCAAGGTGATTGATCTTGAAGGAGAGCTTGAATGATGGTGTGATTAAGGATCCTCCAATTCTGAAACCCTAGCTGCTTAAGTATCACCTCATAATCTCATGCTGAAAAAAATATCAAGTTTGCACGTGTGGATGATGAGAAATTGTGAATTTGAAAATTATGCAAGTTTGGTGTGAGGGCATGCCACCCTCATGCTTTGCTTGGCCTCTCATCCCATGTGCAATCCTTTTCCAACCCTTGATCATAATCCAATCAATTCTGGCCTTTAGATCAAAGCAATCACACTTTCCTCATGATTTTGCAAAAAATCAACTTTGTAAGAAACAAACTTGTGGTGCACGAATTTGGGAGTTTATTTGGAGAAAAAAATGCCAAATTCAATGTATTTTATCATTGGAAACAAACTTGAACCATACCAAGTCTTACAATTAAGTTTTAAAGTTTTTTTCCTTTGTGCATGCATGGAAATTTTGAATTTGCCCTAGTTTTAGTGAGATTTTCGAAGGGCTTCTAGGACAAACCATAAATCCCATGAAAATGTACTTGTACTTTTTTAAAATGGGAGCCCTTAATATCCAACTTTCATGTTTGACTTTGGTCCATTTGAAGAATTTTTGATCATGTTAAGGTCATTTGAAAATTAGGGCAAAAGTTGCCAAATTTGGAAATTTCTCAAAACCAAGTTTTTACCATTTTTGCAAAAAGCCTCAAATCTCCATGATTCTTGATCTTTAAGCATCCCAGACCTCTTATAACATTGTAAGGACCCCTCTTGGCAAGAAAAAGTGGCTTGGACCCCTTGAAATTACACAGTTGACTTTTTAAGGGCATAGTTGACCAATTACTTCATCTGCAAGCAACTGAAGAATTCTCTGACTTTCACATGGAATTTTCTCATGAAAATTGACACCTAGGATCCTCTTGACATATATAAGACTTTTCCCAAATGAAATGGCCAAAGTTGTGGAGTTTTGATGCTTGAATCTCAAACCCTAGTTTAGGTACCTTGTATAGGAGCCTTGCCTTGTCCTGGCTTCTCTGATGATCATGCAATCTTCTGAGCTTTTGTGAATGGACTTGATCTTGTAAATGGAGTTTAGACTCACCATAGGACTTTTACAAAACCATTGGGACCCTTGTCATGGCTTGTGATGCCTCAAGAACCTCCACAGATGATCATATGCTTGATGCTAGGACATGAAGAATGTTATGCCTCATCTTTCCATGCTAGGATGCTAAAAATATGATATGTTCATGATGAATGTGATGTGATATGATGCTTAAAATGAAAAGGGCAAATTTGGGGTGTTACAGTGATGCATGCATATTGAAGGACTTATTCCTTTTAGATCAGAGATGTTATAGCCTAATGCGGTTAGGTACTTTCTTAGGACATCAAAATTTTTTTTATTTCGAGTTGTCCTAAATCCGCATTCACTATAACTGGTCTTCTAAGTTCTGAATCGAGCAATTAGTATCTAAGGTTGTTAGGTAATGTCTTAAGTTCAATATCAAGTTTTTTAGGGCATGTCATTTGATAAGGTGTAAGAGTTAATCCTTCAATTTGGTTTTCATCTTGATAAGGTTCTTTTGAGGTATCTTCTTGGAAGATCTCAAGAGATGGGATTTTCATTATATTGGAGTAGGTAATTTCTTCTTTTTCCATTTCTCGTTTTCATTCGTAAACGACGTCAATGAAATAACAGGTATCGTCTATGGCTGGAGCTTGGAGGAATTGGGTTAGAATAAATTCGACTTTCTCTTCTCCTACTTCGAATGTCAGGTTGCCTTTCTTTACATCAATGATAGCTCTTTCAGTAGCTAAGAACAGTCTTCCTAGTATAATAGGAGTTGAAGCATCTTCCTTGATGTCCATGATTATGAAATAAGTTGGGATGTAGAACTGACCTATTCGTACGGGAACATTTTCTAGAATGCCTACTGGGAATTTAACTTAACGATCGGCTAGTTGAACTGACATCTTTGTTGGTCTTAGTTGTCCCATATCTAGTTTTTTTGCAAATTGATAGAGGCATAACACTTATACTTGCTCCTAAATCACATAATGCTTTTTCTATGACAAACTTTCCTATCACACAAGGAATAGAGAAACTTCCAGGGTCCTTTTGTTTAGGAGGCATGTTATTTTGAATGATTGTGCTACACTCAGCAGTAAGTGTAATTGTTTCGTTCTCCTCGATTTTATTTTTGTTAGATAAGATTTATTTTAGTAATTTAGGGTATGAGAGCATCTGTGTAATAGCTTCTCTGAAAGGTATGGTAATGTTTAACTGTTTCAGAAGCTCTACGAATTTCTTGAATTGTCTCATAGTTATAGAATTTGTTAACCATTGGGGGTACGGAATCAATGGTTTATATGGTGGTGGAGGTACATAAGGTTTTTTCTTTTCCTCAACCTCTTGTTCATTGGTTTCCTTTTCCTGTGGTTTATCGTTTTTCTCAATGGATTTCTCAGGTTGTTGGTACATGGCTGTGTATTCTATTCTAGGATAGGCAGGTTTGTCCAACTCTTTTCTGCTCCTTAGTATGATTGTATTTGCATGACCCTTAGGATTTGGTTGTGGTTATCCAGGAAACGTTCCAGCTGGGGTAGCATTGGATGCTTGTTATTAGGCTACTTGAGAAATTTGGGTTTCTAACATCTTGTTATGAGTAGCTAAAGCATCTACCTTTGTCACCAATTGCTTTATTTTTTCACTAGTATAATGTTCTGATTCAGGAAATCCTTGTTTATTTGAGCTTGAGTAGCAATGAAGTTTTCCATCATTAGTTCGAGGTTTGATTTCCTAGGAACATTTGGATTGGGTGAAACAACTTACTGATATCCTGGTGGTGCAATTAGTGCTAAATTAGGTGCATACAAGGTGTTGTTTTTCTTGTAAGAGAAATTTGGGTGATTTTTCCATCATGGGTTGTAGGTGTTAGAATAAGGGTTTCCTTGAGCATAGTTCACCTGATCTGTGGTTAATCCTGCAAGTAGTTGACATTCGAGCGATGTGTCCTAGGAATCCACAAATTTTGTAATTTGGAGTTACGGAAGCCACAGTGGCTGGTGGTGTTATGGTCAAGTTATCGATCTTCTGAACTATGGCATCCATCCTAGCATTTATATGATCGAAACTGCTCACTTCATACATTCCTCCTTTAGTCTGGTTCTTCTCTATAGGTGTTCTTTCTCCTCCCCATTGGCAATGGTTTAGAGCCATGTTCTCAATGAGGTTATAGGCTTCTTCATAATGTTTATCCATAAGAGCGCCGCCCACGGCAGTGTCTATTGTCATCCTAGTGTTGTATATAAGTCCATTATAGAAGGTTATGATGGTTACCCAATTTTCAAACCCATGGTGTGGAAATAATCTTAATAGGTCCATGTACATTTCCCACGCTTCATAAAGTGATTCAGCATCTTTCTGTCGAAATTTGTTAATTTGAGCTCTCAGCATAGCTGTCTTGCTTGGCGGGAAATAACGAGATAAGAAAACTTTCTTTAGTTCTGCCCACGTTGTGACAGAGTTGGCTGGTAATGATTGTAACCAAGCCCAAGCTTTATCTCTTAGAGAGAACGGAAAGAGTCTTAGTCTAATTGCGTCTTGGATTACACCATTTTCTTTCACGGTTGTAACACCCCAAAATATGCCCTCTCATTTCATGGCATATAGCATATCATATTGCATACATAATCCCACATCCTTGCATAAAAATTGAAGCACAACAATCATAGCTAGAGGCATGGTGCATGTGATCAATGACTGATGAAATTGATGATCATCCAAAAGCAATAGAAGGGTCACATGGCTTCATAAGAATGTTGAAATGGTTCACAACACCCCACAAGATATCAAATGATTCCTCAAGTCTTATGAAGAGGTGGATTGATCAAGGAATTCAAGCAGTGCAACACCTCCTAACAAAAGGGTTGAAATTTGGGTTTCTGATTAATGGTGCTTCTCAATGAAATTTTGGTTCAAACTCCATCTCATTGTTTTCCACATGATGTCAACTGTCGACGGTTGAAAATTATCCATTGAATCATTTCAAAAGGTCTTCAATTGATCAGTTACTTGAGAATCAAGAAATTGGAGAAAAGTCAATTGTGAATAGGAAAAAGTCAACTCTTGACTTTTTGAGGTCAAAATCATGAAATTGATGTTACAATAAGTCCATGGACAAAATTTGATCAAGAAATGATGGAGGAATCATCAAAAATAAAGAAAACCAAACTTACTATTTTTGGAAAATTAGGTGGAACAAACATTCCACTTTGACTGTTTGAAAGAGGGCATCATAAGCTTCAAATACATAGGTGGAACATGTTCATGGGATTGAAATTGAGGATGTTATGATCATTCAAAGTATGAGAAAACTATGGCAAAAACCTTGGCAAGGCAAGCCTTATGTGCGCGCTAGGAAATGCATTTCATTAAACATGTGGTGTACAAGAAATATGGCCCATTTACTCCATCAATATGAGCTCAAATGAATTATTTCCAAACATCAAAGTTGTTCATTTTTGCATTCTTTACAACTTTCATGTTGGCCAAAAAATCATTTGATCAAAGGACCAAAAGTTATGAAGGGTCAAAGTAGTATGTCAACACTGACCAGCCATATGCACAAATTTCTCTAGGCAAGCTTATCTCATGCAGGCCAATGGTGCAGTTTTTCTTCTCAAAGTTCCATGACATTTTTTATGTACCTAATGGCATTATCTCATCATGGATCAAACATCAAACATGGTGTGAGAAACATTTACTTCAAATTAAGCACAAGAATCACTTGGAATGATCACTTGAAGCTGAACTTACATCTCTTTGAAGATCATCACTTGCAATTTGTTTCCTTGCTTGATAAGGAAATGATCAAATGTGCAATCTTAACTTAGTTCAGATTATTTTCCTCATTCAGCTTGCTATGATCACAAGTTCATCACATTTAGAGTGCATTATCCTATTTATGCATGATCACATTATATGCCATGCACCTCTTTTGAAATTCAAGCCAAATGAAGAACCTCACACATGTTGCACTACTTTGATCAACTTAGTTTCATTTCATATCATGTAGATTAACCCTAATTAACATGAACACCATTGCATTGGATCACTGTTGTACCCAAAAATTTGCCTTCCCATATTCAAGATAGTATGTCTCAAGAGGTCTCCTAATAGTCACAAGATTCACAATTGCTCACAAGGATTCAAGGTTTCATCAGACAAAGCCTCCTCCTAAGCAATGGATCTTAAACTAGGGTTTTGATGTTCTCAAGTCAAATTGAACTTCTAAAGCATCAATTGGACTCCATGACATCCCATATACCTCAAAGAATCCTCGTGTCAAGTTCCAATGCTTTCCCTACAAGTTTGGTCAGTCAGATGCTCAGATACTCAAAAAAACAGTTAACTTGGTCAAAAAGTCAATTGTGGTCAACACAAAGTCAAACTTCAAGATTTTTGGTCAACATCAAGATTATGAGGTTAAATTCATCATTTGATCAAGGCTTGATCATAATTCATCAAGGAAACCTCAGAATCATCAAGAATCAAGAATTGCTAATTTAGGGTTTTATGTAGAAAAAGTCAACTGAACTTTGACCAACCATAACTTTCACATACTTCATCAAGAATTTTCCATCTGAAGCTCTTTAACCATTTCTCGGGACGTACACGATCTACCACAGTCTAAAAACACATTCCTCTCGTTACATTTCCTTGATACCGGATTTCAGAAAAAGCCATTGTGGAAATTGATTTTCTATGCCAATAGTATCAGATGGTGTCAGTAACATGTCTTCTGATTCAGTGATGATAATCCCTAGAAAATTACTCGGGGAAGTCGAGAATATCAGAAGTTTTGATTCAGTTATGATTGATGTTTACCAAAAATGCATATAAAATAATAATAGCATTTACTAAGGACTCTCAGAGGTTGGAATCCCTAACAAAGTTCATATCCAACGAATCTCCGCATGTTCATCCCCCCAGAGTAATTGTTACGGATTTATTTCAGTAAAGTATTCCAAGTACCCTATTGTACTTCCAGCTCTACGGAGTCCCAGACATATTTCTCTCAAGTCTTGATATCCTCTCAGGACAATGTTCGTCTCTTTTATCCCCAGACAAGGTATTTAGGAATTTAATCTTCCAATAAAAAGTACGACAAACGGAAATAAAAAAGGTCCTAAGTACAACATGCTGAAACAAGACGGGAACAATGTCTTCGTATTCTTTAACAATGAATCGGGATTTATTTTACCCGGATAACAGAGGTTACATGAAGCTACTGACGAGCTTCAACTACATGATTCATACATACATCTTTTCATATCATACGCATACAAAATTCTCATTTATGATAAGAATATCATCTTGCAAAGCGTTATATACATCATGACATTTCATAGAACTAACCTTGTTTTTCAGGTTAATTCCCCAGCAGACTAACATCATCAACAACTTATTCTTGGGTTGCTATATCCCCCCAAGGGTTACCTCAAACAATATCTTGGACTGCTCTATCCTCCAGGAGTATATATAACAATATCTTGGACTGCTTTATCCTCTAGGAGTACGTATAACAATATCTTGTACTGCTCTATCCTCCAGGAGTACATATAACAATATCTTGGATTTCTCTATCCTCTAGGAGTATTTATACTAATATCTTAGGCTGCTACCACCCTCAAGATTACATGCATCAACGTCTTGGGCTATTATATCCCCCGGGGCCACGAAAATCAATATCTTGGGCTTCTACATCTCCTGAGATTACATCTATATCCATCTTGGGCTGCTATATCCCCCCAAGGGTTACCTCAAACAATATCTTGTTCTGCTCTATCCTCCAGGAGTACATATAACAATATCTTGGACTGATTTATCCTCCAGGAGTACATATAACAATATCTTGGACTGCTCTATCCTCAAGGATTACATATAAAAATATCTTGGACAACTATATCCTCCAGGAGTACATATACTAATATCTTGGGCTGCTACAACCCTCAAGATTACATCCATCAATGTCTTGGGCTGTTATATCCCCCAGGGCCACGAAAACCAATATCTTGGGCTGCTACATCTCCTGCGATTACATCTATATCCATATTGGGCTACTATATCCCTCAAAGGGCTACCTCAAACAATATCTCGGGTTGCTATAAACCCCCAGGATAATATCTTGTACTACTCTATCCTCCATGATTACACATAACAACATCTTGGATTGATCTATCCTCCCGGACCGCACCAAACAACATCTTGGGCTGCTACATCCCCCGAGATTATATCAATATACGTTTTGGACTGCTTTATCCTCCAAGAGGTATGTCTGAAGAACATTTTTACTCCGAAGGGCATCTTGAAGCTCATTCAAGCAATACAACCAACCAACAGCATTACTTCGCGCACCAACGAGTGCAAATTTTTGGACTTTAGTGATGAATCCTCTTCAACCTTTAAGTCACGAATGGCGTACGTGCCAATCTAACTCCTCAGGTTTCAAAAAATTGAACAGGGGTAGCTGTTATACCCCAAAATTTGCCCTCCCATATTCAAGATAGTATTGTCGCACCTCGAAAAAATATGACCTTACACGATGTAAAGATAAGAGTCGCGCGCTGGGCAGACATGAGAGTCTCCACCTAATTCTAATTTATTCTCATAAAGGGGAAATGGAAGATATAGATAAAACACGTCGAAAAGGAGGATGAGGAAAAAGGTCTCACAACCATTGCCTGTGTTCGAAAGTCGGTTATACAGGGGGGAGGTATTAGCACCCCCAACATCCACTGTACTCGATGGGAACCATCTAAGTTGTCACGCGCGAAAGGATGTCTATGCTTAATGAGTTACTTGCTAGAGGGAAATGAGTTTCATTATAAGTTTGATTTATCCTAAGTGCTCGGCAAGGATTGAGATCCTTATGCTTATGTACTCCCTCGTGCAATGGGAAAGTCAGAGCGTCGTAGTTCGGCCTACTACGGTTGGTGGTTGTTGATTTAATTACCTTTCTTCGATTAAAGGGTTTAGGAGTCGAATTGCACTAAAGACTATGGGAAGAGGTGATTATTCTGAACCAACAAGCCGAACTTCTTGTGACGGAAATAATCGGAGCGAGTAACGAAAGCTCGTAGTCCTCCTTTCTACATCTTAAGGCTCGTGGCGTACAATTCTTCTCATATTATTAATGTGTTTTATTTACCTACGATCGCTTAATGTTGGATCAAGGCTTTGGATCTAAAAAACCGTTTTGGTTTTTTGAGGTTTAGAGGGTGAATGCAAATGGATTTTTATTTTGTGGTTTGTAAACGAGGCACAATGCGCTCGGCTCGCAAGGTTAGGTGGATCCGAATAAACGAAACGATAACTGAAAAAATAAAGTGCGAATGTGTGAGTGTAACCGCTTGGCGTTGGACCAAGGGTTCGCGAAATAAAACGAGATCTAAACTAGTCCCTAAGGGTGCTCCTAACGATCTAAATGATAAAATAAAAGCAGAAATTAAAGTGCGTACATGAAAAGTGGGAGAGATACAAAATAAATACACGGGATTGCATGAAATAAAAGGGTCTCGTTGTAATTTTCTCAAAAGAAAGCGTGTGTGCAGTGTACCAAACTATTCGGAGGCGTTGGACCTTTTTATTCGGAGGCGTTGAAATGTGGCTCTCTAACTATCTTAGAACCGATTCAATGTTTAGAATCACTCTATGTGGAGTCGAGCATTTATATATTAAAATAAATTGAATAAACTAAATGGATAAATCAAAAATAACCAATAAACTAAATAAAACGAATTAACTTAACAAAATATAAACGAAATAGAAAAATAAACCGAAATCGATAAATAAATAAAAAAAACTAAACTAAATAGACCTCATATTGACCGAATTTTCCGATTTAATGAAATCAGACACAATTCGGCCATTTGTTATATCATCGGTCCAAAAAATCATGATAAACATGAATAAAAATAATATTAAAATGATTACTGATGGAACACTAATAATAATAAGATGATTACTAATGAAAACAACAAATAATAATAAATAAAAAAAGTAGCAACACTAATAGAACTTTAAAAAATAAAATGAGATAAAATTTATAAAAAAATTGAAAACAAACAAGGGTGTGTCTTGCGATATGCAGTGTTATAGAATAATGAGATTTCATGGGCTTGACAAGCCCAAACAACATCAATAAAAAACAATTAAATAAATAAAAATAACAAAATAATACAAAAACAGGAGGAGGCGATGTGTTGGAGTGTGTGATGTGGATCAGAGTTAAATGGCCCATCCTAATACCATATGGACAAAATAAAATAAAAATAAACATTCACAAAATAAACAAAATAAGGGGTTCTTTAAGTCTAGACACCCTCAGATCATGTGCATTGTGTTTTAATAAAACGAAAAGGGGAAAAAACGTTCATAAACTTCTTCATCTTTTTGAAAGCGCGATTCAAAGAGAAAATCAGAGGAAACCCACCCTCTCAAACAATCGATCTCAACGGCGGCGGCGGCATTCGCTCAATTCAAATTGTTCAATCGGTTTCGACATGGTTTTGGTGCAGCGCTTTCATGGTGGTTTCACGCTCGCGGGTTGTGTTGTGTGGATCAGGCTTGGACGAAGGTTTGGGCGTGTTGCGGTAGTGAGTTCGCAGAGTCACGTTCGGATTCTCGCGGATTTGTTCAAGGTCTCGGGATTCGGTGTTCGTTTTCGCTCAGCTCTCGGTGATGTGCGGTTTGTCTTTCGGAGGTGAGGGTGAAAAAGGTGGAAGAGGTTTGTGTTCAGATTTCATAAGGTTTCTGTTCAAAGGTTTTGATTCGGTAAGTTCATTTGGTTTGATTTGAGTGAGTTTATGTTTTTGATTTGGTTTATGTTTCAGATTCTCATCTCTTCAAGTTCTGTCTCAGCATTTTTCTGTGAATCTTATGGTGGCGGTTTATGCTCAGGTTCTGCATTTGGCTTGTTCTGTTCGGAATCTCATGCTTGAAATTCTGTGATCAGGTACGAGATTTCGAATGAGATGTTTAAACACTTGAATACTTGACCAAAACTTAAAGTGCAGGAAAATTAAACAACACAGGAATTTGTTAACCCAGTTCAGTGTATAACCACACTTACATCTGGGGGCTACCAAGCCAGGAAGGAAATCCAATATAAGTAATATTAATTCTAGACTTAAACCACTCAGTTTAATCTTTCACTTAATATCTACCCAATGCAATTTCTACCTAAAACACAACTTAGATATGAGTACCAACTCACTCCCCCTCACTCACACAGTGATATGTTTACAAGTTTAATAAAATTGAAGTCATACTTCAAACAAAACAGCTTGATCTTACTTCACAGTTTCAATCAAGACACAAATACACTTTTGCTTAAAAGCTCATAAAGTGATACAAATAAAGCAACCTGCTATTAAAACACAAAACACCTTATTTGGTCTTCTTAATTTCATACTCTATTCTAAGAGTTTCTGTTGCTTAAATAGGTGTTTGGATTTTGGGCTTTCTGTAGGTTTAGCCAATCCTGATACGCATGCAGCCATCACCTTGAATTAGGGTTTGTTACTTCCTAGATTCTAGGTGATTCAGTTCTTCTGATTATACTGAAGTCATATAACAAATCTCCCTACAGATGCGCCTTCTTCTGTTTTATCCATCCATAATTAATTCCAGATACCTTCCCTTAATTTACTCAGTTCTGTTAATCATTAATTAATTCTGGTAGCAGGTTTGAGATGTCACAACATCTGGTGTGACATCCTGAAAACTGAACTTACTTCATTTACTGATACAATTTCACAATATCTGGTGTGACATCCTGTAAACTGAACTTACTTCATTAACTGATACAATGTCACAACATCTGGTGTGACATCCTGAATTTAGTTCATTTACTTATACTCTGTTTGATAATGTCACAACATCTGGTGTGACATCCTGAACTAAATTCATTACTTCTTGTTGGTCAAAAATTCTGCCAATTCTAAACATCTACAAACTCCCCCTTTGGATAATTTTTGGCTAACATACTTTTCTGGTTTATCAGAGTGCAACAGAATTTCTTATAGCAGAGTACAACAGTTCTTTTCTGTTGAGTCATGTGAGAGTTTACTCCCCCTCAAACCATCATGTGTTCAGACTTGTTGCAACAGAAATTTTTCATCAAAAACACAGCTTTAGTTCAGAAGAAAACAGAAGTTTTTCATTAATCAGTAAGCTGCATCATACATTGTTCAGCTCTCTTCTCCCCCTTGTTAGACATAAATTGGGGCCAAAGTTTTACAGAAGAAATACAAAAGCAAAAGCAAAATACAATGCTGGAGCAGACATTACATATTCCTCACATACATGGTTCACTCAGAATCCTCATATTCAGTGTCTTCCTCTTCTTCAGTTTCTTCATCAGAAGCAGCAGCTTTCTGAGCACTCTCTTCAATCTCCAGCCTTTGGATAATCTCCTCAAGCTTCTGCTTCCTGGCATCCAGTTCTTTGCATGTGTTTTTCAGCTCAGCAATCAAAGCAGCTTTGGAGATTGGATTCTTTGCCTTTGAAGATCCAGCAGATGTCCCAGAGGGAGCTTCAACATCAGCTGCATGATGACTTAAGAACAACTTGTAGTGGAAGGCCAGGGGACTCTCTCTTTTGCAGATTGAATCCTTCTCAGTGAGGATACCTGGATACTGGCTAAGTATTATTCCACACAGCAGATAAGGGAAGGCAATAGGCAGCTTTGTTGCAGATGATCCAGCATGCTTCAATGTCTGATCAAAAATATAAGCCCCAAAATCCAGCTTTGTTTGGGTGCCCACAACATATATAAACCTGCCCAATCCAGTTGCTATTGAGGAGGTATGGTTGGTAGGGACCCATTTTGCAGTGCCAATCCTATGCAGCATTGCATACTTCCTTGTCAGCAAGCTAACAGAAAGCTTCCCCTTGACTGGCCAAGTCTTGACCTGATTAGCAGTGATGACCTTGCAAACCTGGTTATCAGTCTTCCCTAACTCATTAGGTCCATCAGATTCTCTTCCTAAATGGTTGATAACCCTAGGAGAGAATTCCACACATCTCCCTCTTACATATACCTTTCTGAAGTCAGCTGACTTACCATCAGCACAGTCTTCTTGGAGGTTGACAAAAAATTCCTTGACTAGCAGCTCATAGCAAGGAGAGAAATTTGATATTGTTTTGAATAAGCCAGCAGAAGAGAGGAGATCAATTACCTCAGTGCACTCAAGTGCATTGCTGCTCAGCTCTCTTTCAAGTGCTACCCTTCTTTGGAAGACAAATTTCCATCTGCTCACACTTGACACATGATGAAATGAAATGTTGTCCAGAGGAGCTTCTGGAACAGCAGAGGAGGACCTTGAGGGTGCTGGTTTCTTCTTTGGTGGGGATGTTGGAACATCCTCTTCAACATCTGAATCTGGAGGGGTGACAGCTTTCCTCTTCTGTGTATTCACCTTGCTCCATTGTTTGGTAGGACCAAAAGAAACTTTAGCTTTATCCTTCTTTGGTGTAGGTTGCTTCTTCTCAGGAGTTGCATGTCCTGCATTCTTCTTTTCCTTCCTAGTCCTAAGCCTTTTGGCTATGCTAGGATTTACAGAAGCAATGATTTCTGTGTCAGAATCATGCTCTATGTTTACAACAGGAGGAGGTTGAGCAATCTCCTCTTCAGCAGGTGGATCAACAGAGGCTTGATCTTCAGTGGAGGCCTTGTACTGGTCCTCATAAGTTTCATCATCACCATCAGTGGAGTCCTTTTGCTGGTCCTCAGATGTTTCATCAGCATCATCAGTGGAGGGCTTTTGCTGGTCCTCAGATGTTTCAACATCTATTGGGACATCCTGTTGAGCAGGAGTGTCCTCTTCAGCCTGATTTTGTTGTTCTTCTTGTGGAGCTGTCATTGTGTTCAGAGGGATAGATATGCCACTCACAACTCTTTGCTCAGACAAAATCCTGTTCACCAGTTCCTTTATAGAATCATCCACATATTCAGAAGCTTTTGGAGTGGTGTTTTAGGATGAAGGCATTCCTTTGACTTTGCTAAAGATAGGTTCCTTTGCCCTTCTTACAGTAGGGGTTCTTGGCTTTTGAGCAAGAGGAACACTTCCTCTGATTTCGTCTATTGGAGTTGAATCCATAGGTACCACAGAGATGGGGGTTGCATGCACCACATCTTCTTGGTTGAGAATTTCTTCAGAGAGGTTAGGGTTTTGATGTTGAGACATTTTCGAAAGTGGTGGATGAAGAGTTTAGGGTTGAATGATTTTGATGAATTATGAAAATCAGTTAGAAAATGCAATTCGTTTTGAGAGGATGATGAGAAGATGAATAGCTGAGAACAAGCTGATATTTTTATAAGTAGCCGTTACTTGGAGAAATTTTAGGAGTGGAATACCCAGAGTCCTTGACCAGACTGGTGTTGCCATCTGGTGATCATGCCACACAATGTCATATGACATGTTGGCACATCTCCATAACTATTATATTTCACATAAACAGATTCCCAATTTACCCCTTAGGTTTTCAAATTGGGTAGCATCCAAAGCTTTAGTAAATATATCAGTCAATTGCAGATTTGTAGCTACATATTCCAATGAGATCACTTTCTCTTCCACAAGATCTCTGATGAAATGATGCTTGATATCAATATGCTTGGTCCTGCTATGTTGGATAGGATTATTTGATATGTTAATAGCACTTAAGTTGTCACAGTACAATGTCATAACATCTTGTGGGACATTGTATTCTGTGAGCATTTGCTTCATCCAAACCAACTGTGAACAATTACTTCCAGCTGCAATATATTCAGCTTCAGCAGTAGATAAGGATACACAATTTTGTTTCTTACTGAACCAAGAAATCAAATTGTTTCCTAGAAAGAAGCATCCTCCTGATGTGCTTTTTCTGTCATCAGCACTTCCAGCCCAATCAGCATCACAGAAGCCAATGAGAATTGGTTTGCATCCATGAAAGTACATTATGCCATAGTAACAAGTACCATTAACATATTTCAGAATTCTCTTGACTTAGTTTAGATGACTAACTTTTGGATCAGCTTGATATCTTGCACATACACCTACTGCAAAGGCTATGTCTGGTCTGCTAGCAGTCAGATATAATAAGCTTCCAATCATACTTTTGTATAGGCTTTGGTCTACATTCTCACCCTTGTCTTCTTTAGTCAGCTTTAAGTGTGTGGGGGCAGGAGTTCTCTTATGAGTAGCATTGTCCATCCCAAATTTCTTGACAATGTTCTTAGCATACTTGCTTTGGGAAATGAACATGGAGTCCTCCATTTGCTTTATTTGCAGTCCAAGAAAGTAGGTTAATTCTCCTACTAAGCTCATCTCAAATTCAGATTCCATTTGAGTGACAAAATGTTTAACCAACCTGTCTGACATCCCACCAAAAACAATGTCATCTACATATATTTGAGCAATCATGACATTTCCTTCTTCATCTTTAACAAACAAGGTTTTGTCTATTCCACCTTTCCTGTACCCTTGCTTGATAAGAAAAGTAGTCAGCCTTTCATGCCATGCTCTTGGAGATTGCTTCAGTCCATAAAGAGCCTTCCTTAGTTTGTACACATGATTTGGACAGCTTGGATCAACAAATCCTTTAGGCTGTTCTACATATACTTCTTCATTAAGATATCCATTTAGAAAGGCACTTTTCACATCCATTTGAAATAGCTTGAACTTCAAGATACAAGCAATTCCTAAAAGTAGTCTGATTGATTCAAGCCTTGCTACTGGTGCAAAGGTTTCATCAAAGTCTACTCCCTCAATTTGTGTGTATCCTTGAGCTACAAGTCTAGCTTTGTTCTTTGTAACAACTCCCTACTCATTTGACTTGTTCTTATACACCCATTTAGTGCCAATGACATTTATGTCATCAGGTCTAGGAACAAGATCCCACACTTCATTCCTTGTGAATTGAATTAATTCATCTTGCATTGCAGAAATCTAGTACTCATCAGTAAGAGCTTCCTTGATGTTTTTAGGTTCTATTTTTGAGACAAAACAAGAACCTGAAATCACCTCTCTTGATCTAGTGCTTACTCCTCTATTGGGATCACCAATTATCAAATCTTTGGGATGATCCTTCTAGATTCTTATGGAGGGAGGTTTGCTGGATTGTTCTGCCCTTGCATCATTTTGAGTGAAGTCAGGATGATCACTCTTTTCTTCAGCTTCAGTTTGGCTGTCAGCAGATGTTCCAACATCTTCTGTAACATCTGCAGGAGCATCATCAATTATCACATTTATGGACTCCATGATAACCTTGGTTCTAGAGTTAAATACTCTATAGGCTCTGTTGTTTATAGAGTATCCAAGGAAAATCCCTTCATCACTTTTAGGATCCATTTTTCTTCTTTGCTCCCTATCAGCCAGAATATAACAATTACTTCCAAACACATGGAAGTACTTAACTGTGGGTTTTCTGCCCTTCCAGACTTCATAGATTGTGGACAAGGTTCCTTTCCTTAGAGTGACTCTATTATGGATGTAACAAGCTGTGTTCATAGCTTCAGCCCAGAAGTACACTGGTAACTTTTTAGCATGGATCATAGCTCTTGCTGATTCTTGGATAGTTCTATTCTTCCTCTCAACAATCCCATTCTGTTGAGGAGTGATTGGTGAAGAGTATTCATGATTTATTCCTTCTGAAGAACAGAAATCTAAGAATTTTTTATTCTCAAACTCCTTTCCATGGTCACTTCTTATTCTGACCACACAGCTGGCTTTTTCTCTTTGTATTCTTTGGCATAAATCTTTGAATACATCAAATACATCAGACTTTTCTTTGATAAAATTTATCCATGTATACCTTGAAAAGTCATCAACCACCACATAGGCATACCTCTTACCACCAAGGCTCTCAACCTGCATAGGTCCCATAAGATCCATATGCAATAATTCCAAAACTTTGGAAGTTGTCAGATGTTGGAGATTTGGATGGGACATCTTGGTTTGCTTGCCTATTTGACATTCACCACATATTTTTCCATAATCAATCTTCAGTTTAGGAATACCTCTCACAGCTTCCGTAGATATGATTTTCTTTATGCCTCTGAAATGAAGATGACCCATTCTTTGGTGCCATAGTTTCACTTCTTCTTCTTTGGCTAAATAACAAGTTGAAATGAGACTGAAGTCTTGAGGTTCCCACATGTAACAGTTGTCTTTAGATCTGGCTCCTCTCATGACAACCTTCTGTTCTTTATTAGACACTATGCATTCAGTTTTGGTAAAGTTTACACTGTACCCTTGATCACATAATTGACTTATGTTGATCAAGTTAGCAGTCAATCTTTTTACCAGCAGCACATCATCTAGTCTTGGTACATCTGGACAGTCCAAGGTCCCAACTCCCTTGATTTCTCCTTTAGCTCCATCTCCAAAGGTTACATATCTGGATGAATATGACTTTAAGTCTACTAGCAGATTCTTCAATCCAGTCATGTGTCTTGAACATCCACTGTCAAAGTACCAGTCTTCTTTAGCTGATACTCTTAGAGATGTATGAGCTATATATGCAACACCCTTCTTTGACCATTTGTATTGAGGTTTCTTTTGATACCTCTGCCCTGTGCAGTGTCCATTAGTAGAGCTCCAAGGTTGTTTGTTGAACTTGTTCTTGGGCATGTAGCTTTGATCAGCATGAAGACTAGCTTTAGGTACCCATAATTTCTTGATGACCTCTGTCTTCTGCTTAGGGGGTTGCTGATATCTTTGATGTTGATGTCTATGCAGCACTTTCTTGGTAACCTCTATCTTTTTCTTAGGAGGTTGCTGATACATCTGATTTGGATATCCATGCAACTTGTAACAATGAGGTTTGATGTGTTCAAACCTTCCACAATGATGACATCTCCATCTTTGATACTTCTTCTTCATTATATTCTTTTCATGATGTTGAGACATCTGTTGGAACATTATGTTTGACTTTGTGTTCTTTTCATGATGTTGAAGCATCTGTTGGGACATCTTGTTTGACTGTATGGAATTTGAAGTAGTTTTGCTGGTGCTAGCTGCAACCTTATGAACTTTGTTAAATCCCAGTCCACTTCTATCCCCTGAATGCTTATTGTTGTTGAGAATAAAATCCAGTGTGTTTGAGCTACTGTTCAGCATTCTAATAGATTTGGACATATGCTCTAACTTGGAGTTGAGAAGGCTTACTTCACTTTTCAAGGTGTCAATGATCTCTAGATCACTTGTTTTTTCATCCTTTAGTGCCTCAATCTGCTTCTTCTACTTTATACTCTCCATGCATATTTCAGTGCTCCTTTTAATCAGTTCTCTGTATGATTGCTCAAGCTCTTCAAAAGTAAGCTCCTCATCACTGGATTCACTTTCAGATTCACATAATCCAGCTAGAGCAGTGATATGCTTAGCTGATTCTTCTTCTGAATCACATCCTAAGTCTTCATCAGACCAGGTTACAGAGAGACCTTTCTTCTTCCTTTTTAAATAGGTAGGACATTCATTTCTGATGTGTCCATATCCTTCACATCCATGGAATTTAATCCCTTTATCTTGATTGGTCTTTTCATCATAATTTGACCTTCTATTAGCATCATAAGGTCTTTTATTCTCAGAAGAGTTTGAGTATCTTCCACTTTGTTTGGACTTGTCTTCCATCTTTCTGAGAATCTTTTTGAATTGTCTTCCAAGCATAGCAATGGTTTCTGATAAATTTTCTTCAGGTTCTGCTTCATTAATTTCTTCTTCTTTATCAGTATTTGACACCAAGGCTATGCTTTTGTTCTTCTTTAAAATTGTGTCATTCATTCCCATCTCAAATGTTTGCAGGGAACCAATGAGCTCTTCAACCTTCATTGTGCATATGTCTTGAGCTTCTTCTATTGCTGTGACCTTCATGTCAAATCTTTTTGGCAAAGATCTGAGAATCTTTCTTACAAGCTTTTCATCAGTCATATTTTTTCCCAAAGCACCAGAAGTATTGGCTATTTCTAAGATGTTCATGTAGAACTCATGAATTGTCTCATCTTCCTTCATTCTCAAGTTTTCAAACTTGGTGGTGAGAAGTTGAAGTCTTGACATCTTCACCTTTGATGTTCCTTCATGAGTTGTTTTGAGAGTGTCTCAAACATCTTTGGCCAGCTCACAGTGATGCACAAGTCTGAAGATGTTCCTATCAATGCCATTAAACAAAGCATTTAAGGCCTTGGAATTGCCAAGTGCTGAATCTTCTTCCTCCTTACTCCATTATTCTTCAGGTTTCAACACTTTTTCTCCATCTTTGTTGTCTTGGACAGGGTGTTCCCATCCATTGTTGAGTGCTTTCCAGGCCCTATTGTATAGTAATCTTAAGAATGCTACCATTCTTGGCTTCCAGTAGTCATAATTAGATCCATCCAATATAGGTGGTCTGTTTACAGATCCTACATCTCTGTCCATGTTACCAGAATTTGCAGTCCCTAGATCTCACCCAGTTAAACAGGCAGGGTGCCTGCTCTGATGCCAATTGAAATTCTGTGATCAGGTACGAGATGTCGAATGAGATGTTTAAACACTTGAAGACTTGACCAAAACTTAAAGTGCAGGAAAATTAAACAGCACAATAATTTGTTAACCCAGTTCAGTGTATAACCACACTTACATCTGGGGGCTACCAAGCCATGAAGGAAATCCAATATAAGTAATATTAATTCTAGACTTAAACCACTCAGTTTAATCTTTCACTTAATATCTACCCAATGCAATTTCTACCTAAGACACAACTTAGATATGAGTACTAACTCACTCCCCCTCACTCACACAGTGATATGTTTACAAGTTTAATAAAATTGAAGTCATACTTCAAACAAAAAAGCTTGATCTTACTTCACAGTTTCAATCAAGACACAAATACACTTTTGCTTAAAAGCTCATAAAGTGATACAAATAAAGCAACCTGCTATTAAAACACAAAACACCCTATTTGGTCTTCTTAATTTCGTACTCTATTCTGAGAGTTTCTGTTGCTTAAATAGGTGTTTGGATTTTGGGCTTTCTGTAGGTTTATCCAATCCTGATACGCATGCAGCCATCACCTTGAACTAGGGTTTGTTACTTCCTAGATTCTAGGTGATTCAGTTCTTCTGATTATACTGAAGTCATATAACAAAACTCCCTACAGATGCGCCTTCTTCTGTTTTATCCATCCATAATTAGTTCCAGATACCTTCCCTTAATTTACTCAGTTCTGTTAATCATTAATTAATTCTGGTAGCAGGTTTGAGATGTCACAACATCTGGTGTGACATCCTGAAAACTGAACTTACATCATTTACTGATACAATGTCACAACATCTGGTGTGACATCCTATAAACTGAACTTACTTCATTAACTGATACAATGTCACAACATCTGGTGTGACATCCTGAATTCAGTTCATTTACTTATACTCTGTTTGATAATGTCACAACATCTGGTGTGACATCCTGAACTAAATTCATTACTTCTTGTTGGTCAAAAATTCTGCCAATTCTAAACATCTACAATGCTTTTTCAGTTTCAGTTTCCTCTCTTCTCACTACTTTTGGTTTTGTTTTAATGGTTTATTGTGGGTGAGGATGGCGGTGAAAGTGGGTTGAAGTGTAGGTTTGAAGAAGATGAAAAAAAATGTGGCGGAAGGTTATGTGATTTGTGTTAGCTATGGAGGGTGATGAAGGAAAAGGTTTTGGTGTTATGAAGATAAGGTTCTGTGATAAAAATGCAGAGGGTGAGTTTTTCGTTTTTTTCTTTAAAACATGAAATTGTTTTATATAGTGTTTTATTGGATCATGTTGTTGTGCAGCCAAATAACCGTTTTCACAGGTTATTTTCGTGAATCTGGAATTTTGGTAGTGGTTGTTTGGAAGGAATCAAATCATGTGTGGCTTGGGTGTGCTAGCAGTGTATGCGTTTTGTGTGCGGAATCGTGGTCATTGTGAAAAGCTTGTTGCTGAATTTTGTGAAAGAAAATGCCACTTTGTTGGTGAGGGGTCTGATGCAGCTGTACTATGTAGTGAGTCATAAAAAAGTACGTGGAAGGGTCCATTTGTGGCTGGCATAAAAGAATGGAGGCATGTTGTGTATTGGTTTTGATGTATGGCTGGAAGATTGAATTTTGTGCTGTGAATTGTGGAAGTTTGTTTTCTTTTTGTATAGGCTGTGAAAGAATCACGGATATGCTGGTATTATGTTGTGTGTATTGAAATGTAGTGGGTTGACTAGTTAAAAGAAAAACAAAATTGAGCAGCAGGAAAATTTGTACATTGGTGTGAGGATTAAAAACAAATAATAATAACTAATAATAACTAATGACACTACTAATAAAAAATGGATTAAAAAAATAGTAATAAAGACTTATTAATAAAAAAAGTAATAATAACCAAAATAGAAAAATGAAAATAAAAAAGAAAATTAATAATAATAATAATAATAATAATAATAATAATAATGATAAAAAGGAGTATAATAATAATAGTAATAAGTATAATAATAATAATAAAAATAATAACTAATAATAACTAATAATAATAGTGAAAATGGTTTAATGTGTATATTTAGAAAAATGGAATAATGATAAAAATAGATAATGTGATTTTTTGTAACTTTGTGTGAATAATGGGATTTTAAGAAGGAAAATGAAAATGGGTTTTAGATAATAAAATGGATTATACTAAATGCTAATTGCTTTGGATTATAGATAATAAAAAATTTGGATTATGGAATATAGAAAATAGAAAAAAAAAGAAAAGGAAAGAGAAATGGTGTAGAATTTTGGTAATGAAAGTATAGGATTATAAAAAAGAAAAAATTAAGGAAAATGGTTTATGGATAATAATCGGAAAAAACTCTCCACACAACACCAACTTTTAACACCACACAGACACACACTTGACAAACTCAAAATGAATCCTGATTGGTACGATAAAAAAATAGCCTATTTTTGGATTTTTTTAAATATGGTTAGACAGAAAAATAAAATGGTACGGATAGGACAAATTTGGGGTATAATAATTGCCCCTATCGAATTGGCGTATATCGAGTAAGGTGAACTGGCTGGCTTTCATACTTCCAAGGTATAAGACAATTAGATACCAGAAAGACTCTGAATTATTCTGGAAAGAAAGTGGTTTAAAATTGATGATAAAAACTGGAAAGATAGGTGACACAACAAAGAAATAGGTTGACTGAAAATAAATAAATCTCTATTACCAAAAGGATGATAAGGTTACCCCGACACTTGATCCGGACGATCGATCTGGATGTCGAGTGATAGAAAATTAAATAATCACTACCACCAAAAGGATGATAAGGCGACCCAGAAACTCGATCTGGACGATCGATATGGATGTCGAGTGACACAAAATTAAAATAATCGCTATCACCAAAAGGATAATAAGACGACCCCGACACTTGAACTGGACGATCAATTTGGATATCGAGTGACAAAAAATTAAAATAAATGACCCCTGCCACCAAAGGGAAAACCGGGTGACTGAAAATTAAATAAACGACCCCCGCCACCAAAGGGAAAACCGGGTGATTGAAAATTAAATAAACCACCCCCACCACCAAAGGGAATACGGGGTGACTGAAAATTATATAAATCAACCCCCGCCACCAAAGGGAAAACCGAATGACTAAAAATTAAATAAATCTGCCCCCGCCACCAAAGGGAAAACCGAGTGATTGAAAATTAAATAAATCAACCCCCGACCACCAAAGGGATAAACGAGTGACTCAAAATTAAATAATCTCTACCACCAAAAGGATGGTAAGACGACCTGGTTGAGAAATGCTGGTATAAGAAGTAAAGTTGCTTGGGGAAATCAATAAAAGGTGAAGAAAATGATTCAATGGGCGACGACCACTGAATAACACTTGGTAAAAAATAGATTTGTTTGGAGAAATAAACTACAAAGATGAGAAAATGAGCTTCATCAAAGATAAAAAGTTCCATGGGAAAAACTCACTGGACTTGCTGAGGAGAACACCTCTATCGACAAAAGGTTGAAGAGAAAAGTTCCATGGGGAGCGCCCACTAGAATTGCCGAGGAGAGGCCTAGAATCTTCGATCAATCCTGGATCCTGACTTATGCTTGTTTGCTTGTTCGATTCTTTTGAAATGGTATTCCATAATGATGGAAATACGATGCAAATGCTTATGCAATGAGTTGTAAAAAAATGTTGGGGATATGAAAACTCTGATTTGTTTATGTATGCAAATGATGCGTATGAGGTAAATGTAAATGATATGTTGATGTAAATGATGCACATGAGCGATTAGAAAATGATGAAAGGTGCTAGCTTGGTGGACTTTTGGTCTGGTAGTTGCCAAAATGATTGTATTTTCGGTGGGTGGAGGGTTTGATTCTCTGACACTTGATCTTTGACGATGCATGGTCAGAAGATGGATCTGAATGCTCCAAGTTCGGTTACTTGCTGATGAGCGAAGCGACTCGATTGACACATGAAGATTGCTTTGCTTTGAATGGTTGCCAACATCTGGCAAGATCTGCTTGTTCAGCTGGGGAATAGAGATATGAAGATTTTCTCCTTGTTTGCTTGCCCTTGTCTATAGGGTGTTGAAAGAATTCTGATGGGGATGCTTTGAAAGTGACCAAGTCCCGATCTGCCTCGGTGTCTCGATCTAGTAGGCGTCTTCCCCTGATTGAGCTTTTGAGGATTATTTGCCCCTGATTGAGATGTTGAAGATGATTTGCCCCTGATTGAGCTGATTTTGAGGAAGTCTAGATCCGAGTTAGCACAAATGAAGTTCAAGTTTCTCTTTTGATTGCCCCTTACTGGGAATGTTTTGATGTCAAGCATTGATTTGCAATTAAATTGTTCATACACAAATGGTAGTGTTAATGCAACGTTCATGCAAGTTTTGAAAAAGTCAATTTATTTGAATGATCGTGATAGTGTGACAAATGGACCGTTAGCCAAAACATGGTGTTGATTTATTGAGTGAATGAAAAATGCAGCGAGAAGAATGTGCTATCAATATTGAAGATTAGCAAATCTTATAGGAGTCAGTTTACGCAACCTTGTCGGTAGCATGCTTTCAGAATAAACTTCGCCTCAATTAGGTTTTTTGAGGGTTGTAACGTGGTCTGGTTAATGGTTTGAGAAACAAAGGTATAAGGCTCAAATGATTTGTACCCACCCCTTCTTCGTGATGTTCTCCAGTCCTACATTTAGTTAACTCTACACATGCACTCATTTTGACGTTGTAAGAGAGGAGATGAAGCTTTAATGTTCGCTTGGAAATAGCAGTCATCTTATTTTGTTGGATATTGGTGACCCTTTGATTCTTGATTTGGTGGTCACTGATATTTGTTTTGTTTTTGCTGAGGATCTGAGCTCCTCTTTTTGATTTTTTTTTGTTGACTAAGTTTCCCTTCGGGTGCCCAACTTAGTGATTTTCTTTGATTTTTTCTTTTTGTTCTCGCCTAAGTCTCCCTTTGGGTGCTTGGCTTAGCGGTTTTCTTGATTTCTTTTTTTTTTGTATTTTTTTGAAAGTCGTGACTGCCAAGTGTAAACACCCCAAATTTGCCCTCACCCATCCACACCATGGCTTGTGATCACTTCATATGTATAAGTCCAATCATGGCATCTCATATTACATTTTTGATTCATTGCATTGGTTCACAGTCATCTGCATCTAGGGTTTGTGATTTGAGCAATCCAAGAGCTTCTTGAGCCACTCCAAAGGTCATCAATCACTCCAGAGGGGTCCATGTGTGTTCAAGCATCATATTATATCCTCTCAAAGTCAAGAATGTCAAAAATCACAAGAACTGAGAATGGTATGGAAGCAGAGCCAGGTTTGACTACACAGATGACCTAAAATTAGGGTTTTGGTTTCAGAGGCCATAACTCCAATTTTTTTGGTCATTCTTGTCTCTATTGGTCTCTATATGGTATAGGGAGCATGCATATCAATTTTCATGAAAAAAATCCATGGGGAAGTCATCTGATCAAGGGTTGACTTCCTAAGCAAGTCAGTGTAAAATCAGGGCATCTGAGGCCCCCAATGACCCAACCAAAGGGTGTTCTTCATCATTTTGATTATGTATGATCTTTATTTGATCATGGAAGAGGTTGGAAGTTCACAAAATTGAAGAATTTCAAGTCATTTGCAAAGTTGACTTTTTGGGAAAGTTGACTTTTAATAAAAATTTCCATTTTGGGAAACTTTTTCAACCCTTACTTTTTGATTCAAAAATGCTTCAAATGGAAAAACTTTGGTCATGAAAGTTGTAGAATGGATCAGTCCCTTTTCAAAAAGTACAAGAACTTGACCTAATTCAAAAGTTATGGCTTGTCAAAGTTGGCAAAAATCACAAAATTTGAAGTTTTCTACCAAAGAGGCAAAGTTGCAAATTCACTTGCCAAGGCAAATTGAGCTATCAAATAAACTTCTAATCTTCATACAAGCATGTACCAAGACCTAAAAGTCAGATTACACCAAAGGATCACTCATTTTTGTGACTTATGGAGCAAGAAATTTCATAAGAAGAAAAAGTGAGGCAAGTTGCAAAAACTCACTCAAGTGTGAATCCACTTGCTTGCTGACTTCACAAACAATCCTATGGCTCTCCACACATCTTGCTGCGCAGGACACCCCATATGTCCTTGGCTAGCTAGTAGCCCATGCCTCTCTTACACAACTTTGACATTTTGGCAACTTGAGCCATACCAATCACAAAAGCACACATCAACTCAGCTGACCAATCCCATTAGTTTATACAAACAAAAAGCAAGCCAAAGCACACACAACACAGGCCTGAAAGCACCAAGAACTCAGCTCTCTCATTTTCACCCCATTTTGCAAAAGCTTTCGAAAAACTCTCCACAAGCTGCAAACACACAAACCAACTTCACAAATCAACTCAGCATACTTCACTGATCAAAAACCACCCATCACCATAGCCTAAAACTCCCTGAATCAGAAATACGATTTCCATCCCACCTTGAACAGAACTTCTGCCATCTTTCAAACCATCCATTATAAACTTCAAACAAGCATTGAAAGCTTCTCAGGGGGTCCAGTGGAGTTGATTGAAAGCAAGAAACCAGCCAGAAAGTACCAGAAACCAAAGCTTCAGTTCAGGTAGCCATCTCAAACTTTTTTTCCAGAAACTCCATTTTGAGTTCTTAAATGCTTCTATGCACTCCCCTGATCATGGGGATGTGATTATTTTTGAAAATGGTTGAGAAACCAGGATATATGGTTGCTCTGAAACTTTTTTGCCCTAGGAATGTTTTGCTTCGATTTGGCTGATTGATGAATGAAAAATGATGTTTGTGTGGGGGTTTTGATTTAGTTTCGAATGGGGATGATTTCTGGGCTTTTAGTTTTCATTTTCATGAAGTTTTGAGGATTTTAGCAACTTTCAGGTGAGGGTCTTGCCGGAGAAGACGACCGGAAGTCTTCTCCGGCCACCTGAAAGTGTTTAGGGCTAATCAGTGTAATTAATGCAAGTTTGAATTTGGTACGTTGGATGGGCTGACTTCTGTTGACTCCCGCGCGTTCCAATGGCCATGATGCCCTCATTAAACCCTAATCCACGTCATTATCCATTTAATTAGGTTTTATAAATTAATCTGGCCAGTTTGAATTCCAGCCTTTGGATCTGGCGCCAGTCAATGCGCGCGCATTCCATTTGAATCTCAGCCTTTGATTCTGATTACTTTCCATTTAATTATTTTATTTTTCATTTTATTTGATTTGTTTTCTCCAATTTATTAAAAATAGCAAAACATTTTGAAAAATTCTGAAAATTTTTATACAACCTTTTATCAATTTTCAGAAACCAAAAACATTTTTATTTTTATTTTTTGCATTAAAAAATATTTTAAAATCATTTAAAAGATTATTTTTAATTAATTAATGAGAATTAATTAATTAAAAATACTTTTAAGTATTTAAAAATCACCAAAAAATTCATGAAACCTTTAAAATCATTTAGAAACATTGTCCAACCCTCAAACCAAATTTCTTTTTTGATCTTGATGTCTTTTGAAAAATTTTCATGGGATTAATTTCATTTCAAAGCATTATTTTGATCCAATGTTCAAAAATTCATTTCTGCCTAGTCTTTAAGAGTTGGACTTTGATTCTTTTTGCATTGCATCTTGCATATCATGTAGTGTATAGGATTAAATTGGCATGATTTGATCTTGCATTTTCAATTTGTTTGACATTTTTCTTGACAAGGTACCTTAAAACCCTAGAAATCTTAAGAAATTCATAACTTTCATTAGGTTAAGAATTGGATCCCCTCCTTTGGGAAAAGAGTTTGTATAGGTTTAGGGTTTCCTTGAATGCATTTTCAATTTTTTATCTTGGTGTTTGCTTCTGCTTTTGGTTTTTGTTTTGTGCATTGATCATAAACCCTAATTTGGACTTTCTTTTGCATTCATCTTGCATTTGCTTACATACCATGACTTGCCATGACATTTTATGCATCCATTTGATTCATTAGACATCTTAAGAAATGTTAGAAGCATGTTTGATCATTGCATATTTCATTTGCCATGATGTATGTCATTTGCATTCCATAACTTTTCATGTATGTTCATGGTTCTAAGCATGTTTCTCTTGCATCCATATGTTTGTATGATCATCCCCGTGCCTTGTTTCATGTTTGCATCATCTCATAGCATCATTATCATCACACACATGCTTCTGATTTTGGTTTGCATCATGCCATTTCATTTCATTTTGCATTGCATTGCATTTCTTTCACTAACTTTTCAGGTGGTAAGTCACTTTGAGAAGTGAATTTGCCTTCAATTCTCACAATTTCTTTTCATCTCCTCTTAGGCATCCTTGCTGCATTTTGTTTTGTGTTTGAGATTGAGCTTGCTCATTCTTCTTCTTCTTACTTTCTTTCCTCAAGTGACTTGTCTTCTTAAATGAAGCAAGTTACTTTGCTTCCTTTGCTCCTCTCATCTGCTTCCTGGTGTTTCCTCTGAAGATCTTTCTTGTAAACCTCACAAACCTTAGGAACAACCAAGCAAGACAATAATTAGGGTTTTGATTAGTCCCCCATTTAGATTTTACCTTTGTGTCTCATTGAGTCTCCTCTTCTCACCTCCTAATCAAGGACTAAACCCTAAAGGCTTTAAGGCTTTGTGATTGAGCTTATGCCTGCATCCTTCTATTAGGATGGAGTGTATAACTTTAATCCTAAGTGTTAAATCCTTAATGTGTTTAAATCCTTTAATCAACTCACTTAATAATCATCAAGACATCAAGCTTGTAACTTGGGCCTTGCATCAGGGTTCTAATTCTTCCTTAATTGGTTAAGAAGGACTAACCCTAGTGTTACTGGACAAGTCCCCCTCAAGTTGTCTTACAAACCATAAAAATAACTTCTTTATCATATCATTATCATAAAATCCACTTAATAAAGGTTTTGTTTTGTCATGAGTTTAATCCCTAATCATGGATTAAGTTGAGGAGCTTTCCTCAGCTTAAACATTCTCATCTATTATCCTTCTATTAGGATGGTGTAATGAGTCTGTTTAATCCCTGATTATGGCTTAATCTCATTACTTAACACTAAACAAAAATAACAAAAACATCTAAATAATCACAATTAGGTTAATGATCTTAATCCTACACCATGGTAATTAAGTGTGAGAAGCTGACTTCACACTTAAGGCATTCTCATTACCCCTAATCAGAGGGAAGATGTGATTAGTTTACCAAATCCATTGGTTTAGGCTTAAGCTCATTAACTTATGACAAACTTTCAAAAGCAATAAAAGACTGAAAAATCAAAAAACAAACAATAAACGTCTCCTCCGGGATTCTTTTCTCATCACATTCACTCATAAACGAGAACTTGCTTCTTCCGTTTAATGCAAGACAGTTTGCACCTGAGCCAGACAGGTCATACACTCGAGCATAGACAAGCAAGCAGTTCACAAGTCAATTCATCTTTCAGTCTCTTTGGGTCGAACTACGGTGTTCTGACTTCCTCATTGCACAAGAGGATACGTAGGCATAACTTAACAGTTATCGAACAAAAGTCTCCGTATATTCCCCCTCTTTCAGTATTATTTTCTTAGCCTCATTATCATGAGCATTTCACTCTTGTCCTTACACTGACACTGTACATACTACACTTCACACTTCTTTCACACAGACACCTGTACATCTTTTTTCCAGCTTTTTGATACACAAATTGCACTGACACTACCCCTTTAAAACACAAATCTTTTAAGCGTGGATCCCGTCGAGTACGGCGGACAATCTGGGTGCTAATACCTTCCCAGGTTGTAACCAACCCCCTTTCTCAGTCTCTCTGGTTCGCAACCATCTTATCCATATCTTTTCCTAGGTTTATGCAGCATTACCTTTCCTTCGGGATAAAAATGCCTAGCTGGCGACTCTTTTCATTTCATCCTTTCGCCAACCGTTCGCGTCTGTATCTTTATATGAGCCAGTCTCATCTTTTGGGAGCGACAGCTTGGCGACTCTGCTGGGGACCCTTATACTGCAACCAGGGCTTCTGGTTCTTTTTGTGGGTTCCTCCTAGCGCTTGTTTGATTTGTGTTTACTGGGGTGTTATGTTCTAATTGTGTTTGTATATTTATTTTATTGCTTTATGTACAGTTGTTTTATTGCTTTCTTTATAGTTTTATATACATCATATTGTCATACTGTTCTGGCTGGATTTGGTTTTGTTGCTTTGGTGGGTGGGGTTCTATTGAGAGTTGAGGTCCTATACCTGGGACCTGAGTGACACCTAGGCTAGAGTGGTTCATGTTCTTTCCCATTCCATTTCGGTCTGGTGCGGGAATATGAAACACGGTTCAGATATGGGTTTCTTCTTAAGAACTCTGTGCTACAGATTTCCTATAGTGCTAGGGCTATCTGGGAAGCCTGCTAAGTATGGATGACCTTTAGTATTGACCTTCAGAAACTGAGGTGAATTATAGGAGGATCTTTTATGGTTATTGTAAACACTGTACCTCCGGGTTAGAAGTGTTTACACTTCTCATAACTGATCCAAGTCTGAGGAGCCTTGTTTTAGAACACCACCTGTGAGGGGGTTGGGCTGTTTACAGGTTTGCAGGTACCCTTGACCTCAGCATACCATGTTACTTTGTTTTGATTAAGAGTACTCCATTTTGGGACAGTTCTTGTGATTTTTAACCCTGGACATGTGACTCTCTATTTGAGTCCCCCACCTTGGTTACTGGACTTATGAACCTCCATCTGGATTTCTTGAAACATACATGGACTTATATCAAAGCAGCAATCAGATCCAGCTTGATCACAAACCCTTGTATATCATTTGCATACATCATCATTGCATCATTTAACATTTGCTTATTTGTTTTTCAGGGTATCCATACTATATTTTGGCTTGGTTTTGACCCCTTCATCTGCATAGACCTATCTGTTTCAGCTATCCTCATCAGCTACCTGCTTCAGCTACAGTCATCACCAGTCTCAGCCTGTCAGTGGCTCTTTACCAGCATCAGTCTTCATCATCAGCAATTATTTTTTTTCAGCTCTTCATCAGCAAGCATGGCACCCAAGAAGAGCAACATCTCATATCATTTCTTTGAGCCTGAGCTGGCTAGCATCAGGAAGGTCCAGGCCCTGATTACTCCAGACCATATACTACTATTCAGAGAACATTATGGAGGCATCCTTGATGTGGTTATGGATTTGGACCCTTCCTAGAGGAGCTTGATTCATACTTGCTTGCAGTTCTATGATCCCCCTCTGAGGTGCTTCACCTTCCAGGATTTTCAGTTGGGACCCTTGTTGGAAGAGTATTCATCACTGATTGGTGTACCTGTCAGGGGTGGTGTCCCCTTCAACCCTGAGATGGCTTTTCCCAGTAATGAAGAAGTGGCAAAGGCATTGTATCTGGAACCTTGTCTGATTGGGCAGAACATGACAACCAAGGCAGGAATCTCTGGTCTGCATTTGGATTTCTTGACTTCTCAGGCCATCCTGAAGGCCTCCTTGGGAGAATGGAAGGCAGTCTGTGCTTTGTTAGCCCTCAGCATATACGGGGTTATACTTTTTGCAGACGAACCTAAATTTATTAGCAAGAATGCCATTCACCTTTTCATTCTGAGGAACCCAGTGCCCACCTTACTGGGAGATTTCTACTACTCTGTTCACCAAAGGAATGAAAAGCAAAGAGGAATATTAGTGATATGTTGTGCTCCCCTGTTCCATACCTGGCTGCTCAAACACTTGCCCAAGACTGATGCATTCTTGAATCCTCACCAGCAGAGGAACTGGGCTAGAAGACTTATTGCTTTGACTTCAGATGACATCAGGTGGTGCACTCAGAGCACCAAGGGCAGGGACATCATTGCTAGTTGTGGGCAGTTCCCCAATGTACCCCTGATAGGAGTGAAGGGTTGCATCAACTACAACCCTCTGCTATTCAGAAGACAATTGGGCTATGCATTGGTCCACCCTCCTAGAGCACAATACTTGGCCGAAACCCTTTATTGTGAGGTTAAGCCTAATCTAGCTGTTGTCAGGCAGGCATCTTGGGCTTGGGACAATGTCCAGACCAAAGGGATTGCCATTCTTGGGAGATGCAACAATGTGGCCTCAGCCCAGTACTATGAGTGGTCTCATGCCAGGGCACAAACTTCTGGGATGCCCTTCACCATTGAGGATGCTCCTGGACCCTCCACAACACCACCTCCTGCCACTGTCAGCTTAGAGGAGTTTGAGAAACTGAAAGAGAGGAATGAGAATCTGACTCAGGCTCTACAGAAGACCCTCTGGGAGAGGAGTGATGGTCGGCTGGACATTGAAAGGTTGGAAAAGCTTAAGGTGGAGCATCTAGCTAGGATTGAGAAGTCAGAGGACTACATTAAGAAGTCAAGGGCTGGAGAGCAGATTTTGAAGAATGCCTGTAAGGAGGCTCAGTTCCAAAAGGTCAGGACTGATTTGTATCTGAAAGAGAGTCAAGTTAGGTGGGTCAGGATCACCGAAGCTCGTACTCAGGAAGATAAAAGGACTCAGGACAAGATTGAGCAGTTGGAGGCTAGTGCAAAGGAGCAACAAGAAGCCCTGCTAACAGCCTAGAGGGAGATCTCAGAGTTGAAGATTAGGGCTGGTGTGAAGAGGTCAAAGGACCAGAGTTGACACAAGAAGCTAACTGCAGCTGTTGCCACCAGGAATCTTCTTATCAGGAACCTCACAGAGCGTCCAGCTGATCCTGTGACTGAAGCACTTCTAAAGGAAGTTCAGGAGGATGAGTTTGGTCTTGGTGTCTGACTTTTGCTTGTTGTTGCTTTCATTTCATTGTACTTTTCCTTTTTATGTTGTATTTTGACCCCTCAGAGGGCATGAATTGTAAAAAACAAACTATGTATCATTCACTTTTTGTAATATATGTATTGGTTTATTTTATCTGAGTTCTTTCAAGCAACATCAAAAGCATCTTCCTCAGGGGTCTGGAAAGGTCAAAACCAAGTGCCAAGCCGAATACCTTGGAGACAAATAAGCATACTGCATTGGATACTAACCTTTGTTTTGTTTTGTAGGTTTGTTTTGTTTTTGTTACTAACTCTATTGTGGTTCAGGAACTATTGCTCGACGTCGGGTGTTCCCACTCAACCGTCCGCACAGATATCCTACCCGCAACAACCTTCCGGGTATACAGATGGACCAGGTACAACAGGATCTTACAGAGGTCAGGACTCAAATGGCCAATGAGAGACTAGAAATGAGAAATCAGATGACTCAGTTTATGGAGGTGATGAATGGATTGGCACAGAGCCAAGAAAGATTAAGAGCATTGGTAGAGAGGCAGACTCAAGAAGATCCCCATCTAGGGACTGGTGGAACGAGCAACAATGAGAGGGTTCAGCCTCATGTCAACCCACCTGTGTACGGGCCCCACCTTCAACCAGAGATCAACATCCCTGCTAATGTACAAGGGAATGCTACTACAGGCAGAGTGCTACAAGAAGACCCCCAAGAAGATCAATTCACTGTGATGGGAGCTGGGGATGAAGCCTATGACAGAAGGCTAGATGAAATTGCTGAGAAATTAAGATCCTTGGAGTCTCAAAACTCCCTGGGCTTTGATGTCAGGGACATGGGATTAGTGGACGGGGTAAGGATTCCCCATAAATTTAAACCTCCGTGCTTTGAGAAGTACAACGGAACCTCCTGTCCACGAACCCACTTGCAATCCTTTCTGGGGAGGCTGAAGGCATACACCATGGATGAAAAACTGTGGATGTTTTATTTCGAAGACAGTTTAACAAGAGCTTCAAGGGAATGGTACTCTCACTTGACTAGAGCAACCATCAGGTGGTGGAAGGATCTGGCTGAGGCCTTCATTAGACAATACCAATACAACTTGGATATGGCTCCCAACAGGACCCTCCTGATGGGAATGTCACAATCATCCAGAGAAAGCTTCCGGGAGTACGCCCAGAGGTGGAGACAGCTTGCTGCTGCTGTCCAACCACCCATGTCGGAAAGGGAGATGGCCGACATGTTTATGAACACCCTCCAAGGGACATACATTGATAGACTAGCTGCTTTTTCTTCCACCAGCTTCGCGGACGTAGTCATAGCTGGAGAAAGAATTGAGAGCCTTCTAAAGATGGGAAAGATTGCTGACAACGGTGCAAGCTCGTCCAGCAACCCAAGAAAGCCTTTTGTAGGTCCAAGAAGAACTGGTGAGACTAATGCTATCCATACCAGCAGGGGCAGACCCTAGTATGTTCATAGGTCAGTGGCAGCTATCACCATTCCCGCTCCAATTCATCCACAACCAGCATACCAACCACAACAACAACCCCACTACCAGAAACAAGCTCAGTATCCACCTCAGAGAAATTAAAACAACAACAACACCAGCAACAACAATCAGCAAAGACCTTTTCAACAGAGACCATCTCAGGCCAATAGGGTGATTGATTCGATCCCTATGCCTTATGCCACATTATTGCCACAACTCCTGAAACTCAACCTGGTTGAGCTAAGGACATTGGCACCTCCAGATCCTGCCAGTCTGCCCAGAAATTATGACGCCAGCGCCAGATGTGCTTTTCACTCAAATGCACCTGGCCACAGTACAGAGAAGTGCAGAGCTTTGCACATGAAAGTACAGGATCTAGTGGATTCCAAAGCTCTAAACTTTGCACCCCCACCAAATGTCGGTAAGAACCCTATGCCCAACCACGGTGGACCCAGAATCAATGCTATTGAAGAAGATAAGCCGTCTTACTTGATAACCAGTGTGGGGCAGATTCGGACACCCTTGGTAGAGATTAAAGCTCAACTCCTCGAATGTCAAATGTTCCCCGGATGTGAGCTAGGATGTGCTTATTGCAACATTTCAGTAAATGGTTGTGATAACTTGAGAAGTGGCATAGATGGTCTCATCCAGAGTGGCCTGCTTCAAATCACGACATCAATACCTACAAATCCAGCAATCTCCTTAACAACAATTCCCGAGTCTTCTACAACTGCAACAACAATTGTTCCAAACAACTCTTCAATCTCATCAACAAATGCTTCATCTGTTACTTCAACGGACCAAATATCAACAACTATCTCTTTTACAACTTTAACATCCATCCAGTCAACAGTGCCTCCTACAACATCAACAGCAAATAATGAAAGTGTCTCAACGGTTACAATATATTATGATCCTGCAAATGATTCTGCCTAAAACTCACAAAATGCCACTCCTATCAGAACACCAGTTACAATATACTATGATCCACATACTATCATGGTCCCTTCTGCAGCTGCTATCAGTCCAGTCACTATCACAGTGCCTGGGCCAGTTCCTTATGAAAGCAGTAATGCCATCCCTTGGCATTACGGCTCTGATCTATACTGCGAAGGACAAAAAATCACTTTGGAATCATCAACTTCTTCACCACAAATAGACAATGTGGGGGGAGGCAGAGGCTTCACTCGAAGCGGACGTCTCTTCGCCCCGCAGATTCCAAGACCCATTGCTGAAGCAGAAGCTGCTGCCAAAGCAAAAGTGAAGAGCCTAGTGCAAGAAGAACAAGTTGCTAAAGAAGCTTTGAAAACCCCTTTTGATCAAGAGGTTGATGAATTCATGAGAATCATCAAGAAAAGTGATTACAAGATAGTGGACCAGCTTCACCAGACACCTTCCAAAATCTCCATTTTATCATTGCTAATGTGCTCCGAGGCTCACCGGAACGCATTATTAAAAGTCTTGCACGCAGCTTATGTGCCAGAGGAGATTATCGTCAATCAGTTAGAGGCTGTGGTTGGAAATGTTAACGCTAGTAATGGACTAGGATTTACCAACACTGATTTGACTACGGAAGGCCGCAATCACAACAAGGCTTTGCACATTACCTTGGAGTGTAAGGGTGCAGTTCTTTCCCATGTACTGGTAGACACAGGGTCATCCATCAATGTCTTACCTAAAAAAGCCCTTGTGAAGCTGGAGTATGAAGGACTGGCATTACGTCCCAGCAACTTGGTAGTGAGAGCCTTTGACGGTTCTAAGAGATCAGTTCTGGGAGAAATTGAGTTGCCTATAACGATTGGCCCACAGACTTTCAAAACGACCTTCTTCGTGATGGATATACAGCCTGCCTACAGCTGTCTATTGGGTAGACCATGGATACACGCCGCTGGTGCCGTGACGTCAACCCTTCACCAGAAGTTAAAATTCGAGTGGGAGGGCCAAGTCGTGACTATTTGTGGAGAGGAAGATATCTTTGTTAGCCATCTGGCTACATACAAATACATTGAGATGGATGGGGAGATCCACAAAACTATGAGTCAAGGGTTTGAGGCCTTGAACATAAATGAAGCATCCGCTGTACCTGGAACCTCAATGACATCTTATCAGCAAGCCCGAAAGGTTGTTGAAGAAGGGACTGCCCAAGGCTGGGGCAAGTTGCTGCCCGTAGAGAAGAAGGAGGATAGATTTGGGTTGGGTTACAAACCGACTCAACAAGATCAAGCAGAGGCTGCTAAGAAGCCCAATTTTATCAGTGGGGGGATGCTCGCCCCAGATGCCGTGAACAACTTGGAAGACGAGGATGAAAGCGACCGCAACCTGGAGAGCTGGATACGTCCAAGGATCCCGGGGAGCAGTATCTCAAACTGGTCTTCCCAGGAAATTATAAGAGTTACTCCTGCAGAGTAATTATTATTTCCTGTATTTTTAAGCATGCATCAAGTCTTGCATCTTGCCCAAGATGACAAGACTCATTTTGTAATCGGGCCATCTGTAATTTTGTGCAAATAGATCAATCAATGATAATCAGACATCTTTTGCAAATGAGTCTTTTTCTTTTCCGCTCACTGTTTTTTCATTTTTCTTTTTGTACAAAAAATAAATGGCAATGTTTTCAAAATGACAACTTTATTTCACTTTTCTAATGACTTTGACAATCCAATCAATCAAGCTGATGAAGGGGTTGAAAAAGATTACGAGCTTCCTGAAGAGCTAGCCAGGTTGTTGAGACAAGAGGAAAAGGTTATCACTCCTCATCAGGGGGAGGTCAAAACGATTAATCTTGGTACGGATGAAGATGTGAAAGAAGTTAAAATCGGGGCCTGCTTACAAGACTCAGTGAAGAAACAACTGATTGACCTGCTTCAGGAATATGTGGATGTGTTTGCTTGGTCTTATCAAGATATGCCAGGGTTGGACAGCGACATTGTTATGCACAAGCTGCCTTTAAGAAAAGATTGCCCACCGGTTAATCAGAAACTGCGCCGTACTTGCCCAGACATGGCAATGAAAATCAAAGAAGAGGTACAAAAGCAGTGGGACGCCGGGTTCCTTGCTGTGACTAGCTATCCGCCGTGGGTTGCTAATATAGTACCTGTGCCTAAGAAGGACGGCAAAGTAAGAATGTGTGTTGACTACCGGGATCTGAACAGAGCCAGCCCGAAAGATGACTTCCCATTACCTCACATCGATGTATTGGTGGATAATACGGCTCAGTTCTCGGTATTCTCCTTCATGGACGGATTTTCAGGATACAATCAGATCAAGATGTCACCTGAAGACATGGAGAAGACAACTTTCATCACGCCCTGGGGCACGTTCTGTTACAAGGTGATGCCATTCGGACTGAAGAATGCCGGTGCAACATATCAACGGGCTATGGTGACATTATTCCACGATATGATCCATAAAGAAATCTAATGTTATGTGGATGACATGATTGCCAAGTCCCTCACTGAAGAAGACCACCTGGTAAATCTGCTGAAGCTATTCAAGCGTCTGAGGAAGTACCAACTGAAGTTGAATCCCAACAAATGCACATTCGGGGTGCGCTCTGGTAAGTTGCTGGGATTTATCGTAGGTGAAAAAGGGATTGAAGTTGACCCTGATAAAGTCAAAGCCATTCAAGAAATGCCTGCACCGAAGTCAGAAAAAGAAGTTCGAGGGTTCTTAGGACGATTGAACTACATTTCACGGTTCATATCTCACCTTACAGCAACTTGTTAACCTTTGTTCAAGCTGCTAAGAAAAGAACAAACGGTCAGGTGGAATGAAGACTGCCAGAAGGCTTTTGACAAGATCAAGGAGTACTTACAAGAGCCTCCAATCCTTATGCCTCCAGTTGAAGGAAGACCTCTGATAATGTACTTAACAGTATTAGAAGAGTCGATGGGGTGTGTGCTGGGCCAGCATGACGAGTCTGGTCGAAAAGAGTATGCAATATACTACCTAAGAAAAAAGTTTACCGACTGTGAACAACGTTATTCACTGCTCGAGAAAACTTGTTGTGCTTTAGCGTGGGCTGCTCGCCGACTAAGACAGTATATGTTGACCCACACTACCTTATTGATCTCCAAGATGGATCCAGTTAAGTACATTTTTGAGAAGCCAGCACTTACCGGAAGGGTTGCAAGATGGCAAATGATCCTCACAGAATATGACATCCAGTACACATCTCAGAAAGCCATCAAGGGCAGTGTATTGTCTGAATATCTTGCTGAGCAACCTATTGATGATTACCAGCCTATGAGATTTGACTTCCCTGATGAAGACATCATGTTCATAAAAGCAAAAGATCATGAAGAGCCTGTTCACACTGAAGGGCCTGACCCGGAAGAGGAATGGACCATGATGTTTGATGGGGCTGTTAATATGAATGGTCGTGGTGTTGGTGCAGTACTCATTACACCTAAGGGAGTTCACATGCCTTTCTCGGAAAAACTCACCTTCAACTGCACTAACAACGAAGCTGAATACGAAGCTTGCATTATGGGTCTTGAGGAAGCCATTGACCTCAGGATCAAGACATTGACCGTGTTCGGAGATTCAGCTCTGGTAGTTAATCAAACCAACGGCAAATGGTACACACACCAGGATCATCTGATACCTTACAGGGATTATACAAGGAGGTTATTGACTTTCTTTACAACAATCAAGCTTGAGTATATCCCTCGGGACGAGAATCAGTTTGCAGATGTTCTCCAGCCCTTGACTTCTTGATGTAATCCTCTGACTTCTCAATTCTGGCCAGATGCTCCACCTTTAGCTTTTCTAACCTTTCAATGTCCAAGCGCCCATCACTCCTCTCCCAGAGGGTCTTCTGTAGAGCCTGAGTCAGCTTTTCATTTCTCTCTTTCAAATTCTCAAACTCCTCTAAGCTGACAGTGGCAGGAGGTGATGCTGTGGATGGCCCTGGTGCATCCTCAATGGTAAAGGGCATCCCAGAAATTTGCGCCCTGGCATGAGACCACTCATAGTACTGAGCTGAGGCCACATTGTTGCATCTCCCAAGAATGGTTATTCCCTTGGTCTGAACATTGTCCCAAGCCCAGGATGCTTGCCTGACAATGGCCAGATTAGGCTTAATCTCACAATAAAGGGTCTCGGCCAAATCTTGTGCTCTAGGGGGATGGACCAATGCATAGCCCAATTGTCTTTTGAATAGCAGAGGGTTATAGTTGATGCAACCCTTAACTCCTATCAGGGGTACATTGGGGAACTGCCCACAACTAGTAATGATGTCCCTGCCCTTGGTGCTCTGAGTGCACCACCTGATGTCAGCTGAGGTCAAAGCAATGAGTCTTCTAGCCCAATTCTTTGGCTGGTGAGGATTCAAGAATGCATCAGTCTTGGGCAAGTGCTTGAGCAGCCAGGTATGGAACAGGGGAGCACAGCACCTCACCAATCTTCCTCTTTGCTTTTCATTCCTTTGGTGAACAGAGTAGTAGAAATCTTCCAGTAAGGTGGGCACTGGGTTCCTCAGGATGAAAAGATGGATTGCATTCTTGCTAACAAACTTAGGCTCATCTGCAAATAAAATAACCCCATATATGCTAAGGGCTAATAATGCACAAACTGCCTTCCACTCCCCCAAGGAGGCCTTCAGAATAGCCTGAGAGGTCAAGAAATCCAAATGTAGACCAAAGATTCCAGCCTTGGTAGTCAAGTTCTGTCCAATCAGGCAAGGTTCCAGATGCAATGCCTTTGCCACTTCTTCATTACTTGGAAAAGCCATCTCAGGGTTGAAGGGGACTCCACCCCTGATAGGTACACCAACCAATGATGAATACTCCTCTAATAAAGGTCCCAACTGAAAATCCTGAAAAGTGAAACACCTCAGAGGGGGATCATAGAACTGCAGGCAAGTATGAATCAGGCTCCTCTGTGAAGGGTCCAAATCCATAACCACATCAAGTATGTCTCCATAATGTTCTCTGAATAGTGGTATATGGTCTGGAGAAATCAAGGTCTGGATCTTCCTGATGTCAGCTAGCTCAGGCTGAAAGAAATGGTAGGAGATATTGCTCTTCTTGGGTGCCATGTTGCTGAAGAAGAGCTAAGACAGATGCTGATGATGGAGAATAACACTGAAGATGGGCCACTGACAGGCAGATGCTGGTGGTGCAGGTGACTGAAGCAGGTAGCTGATAGCTGAAGTAGATACTGATGAAGGTAGGTCTATGCTGATGAAGGGGTCAAAACCAAGCCAAAATATAGGATGGATACCCTGAAAAACAAATAGGCAAATGTTAAAATGATGCAATGATGATGTATGCAAATGATATGCAAGGGTTTGTGATCAAGCTGGATCTGATTACTGCCTTGATATAAGTCGATGTATGGTTCAAGAAATCCAGATGGAGGTTCAAAAGTCCAGTAACCGAGGTGGGGGACTCAAATAAAGAGCCACATGTCCAGGGTTAAAAATCACAAGAACTATCCCAAAGTGGAGTATTCTTAATCAGAACATAGTAACAGGGTATGTTGAGGTCAAGGGTACCTGCAAACCTGCAAACAGCCCAACCCCCTCACAGGTGGTGTTCTAAAACAAGGATCCTCAGACTTGGATCAGTTATGAGAAGTGTAAACACTTCTAACCCGAAGGTACAGTGTTTACAATAACCATAAAAGATCCTCCTCTAGTTCACCTCAGTTTCTGAAGGTCAATACTAAAGGTCATCCAGACTTAGCAGGCTTCCCAGATAGCCCTAGCACTACAGGAAATCTGTAGCACAGAGTTCTCAAGAAGAAACCCATATCTGAACCGTGTTTCATATTCCCGCACCAGACCGAAATGGAATGGGAAAGAACATGAACCACTCTAGCCTAGGTGTCACTCAGGTCCCAGGTATAGGACCTCAACTCTCAATAGAACACCCACCCACCAAAGCAACAAAACAGATCCAGCCAGCATAGTATGATAGTATGATATATGTAAAGCTGTAAAGAAAGCAATAAAACAACTGTACATAAAGCAAAAATAAATACAAATATACAAACACAAATAGCACATAACACCCCAGTAAACACAAATCAATCAAGCTCTAGGAGGAACCCACAAAAAGAACCAGAAGCATTGGTTGCAGTATAAGGGTCCCCAGCAGAGTCGCCAAGTTGTCGCTCCCACCAAATGAAGCCGGGTCAAATGGGGTACAGACGCGAACGGTCGGCGAAAGGAGGATGTGAGAACACACAGGAGTGAACTCACGGGAAATGAAAAGAGTCGCCAGCTAGGCATTTTTATCCCGGAGGAAAGGTAATACTGCATAGACCTAGAAAGATATGGATAAGACGGTTGCGAACCAGAGAGACTGAGAAAGGGAGTTGGTTACAACCTGGGAAGGTATTAGCACCCGGTTTGTCCGCCGTACTCGACGGGATCCACGCTTAAAAGATTTGTGTTTTAAAGGGGTAGTGTCAGTGCATTTGTGTATAAAAGCTGGAAAGAATGCAAGTGTCAGTGTAAAAGAGGTGTAAAGTGTATGAAAGAAGTGTCAGTGTAAGAACAAGAATGAAATGCTCAAGATACTGAGGCTAAAAGAATAAAGCTAGAAAGAAGGGGGATGTACAGAGACTTTTGTTCGATAACTGTTAAGTTATGCCTACGTATCCTCTCGTGCAATGAGGAAGTCAGAACACCGTAGTTCGACCCAAAGAGACTGAAAGATGAATTGACTGATGAACTGCTTACTTGTCTATGCTCAAGTGAATGACCTGTCTGGCTCAGGTGCAAACTGTCTTGCATTAGACGGAAGAAGCGAGTTCTCGTTTATGAATGAGGGTGATGAGAAAAGAATCCCGGAGGAGACGATTATTGTTTGTTTTTGCATTTTTAGTCTTTTATTTCTTTTGAAAGTTTGTCATAATTTAATGAGCTTAAGCCTATACCAATGGGTTAGTAAACTCATCACATCCTCCCTCTGATTATGGGTAATGAGAATACCTTAAGTGTGAAGTCAGCATCTCACACTTAAGCACCATTTGATGTAGGATTAAGATCATTATCTTACTTGTGATTATTTAGATGTTTTTGTTGTTTTTGTTTAGTGTTAAGTAATGAGATTAAGCCATAATCGGGGATTAAACAGACTCATTACACCATCCCAATAGAAGGATAATAGATGAGAATGTTTAAGCTGAGGAAGACTCCTCAACTTAATCCATGATTAGGGATTAACCTCATGACAAAACAAAGCCTTTATTAGATGGATTTTAGTTAATGATAAGATGAAGAAGTGATTTTTTATGATTTGTAAGACAACTTGAGGGGGACTTGTCCATTAACACTAGGGTTAGTCCTTCTTAACCAATTAAGGAAGAATTAGAACCCTAATGCAAGGCCCAAGTTACAAGCTTGATGTCTTGATGATTATTAAGTGAATTGATTAAAGGATTTAAACACATTAAGGGTTTAACACTTAGGATTAAAGTTATACACTCCATCCTAATAGAAGGATGCAGGCATAAGCTTAATCACAAAGCCTTAAAGCCTTTAGGGTTTAGTCCCTGATTATGAGGTGAGAAGAGAAGACTCAAAGAGACACAAAGGCAAAACTAAGTGGGGAGACTAATCAAAACCCTAATCATTGTCATGCTTGGTTGTCCCTAAGGTTTGTGAGGTTAACAAAAGACATCTTCAATGGAACCACCAGGAAGCAGATGAAAGGATCAGGAGAAGCAAAGTAACTTGCTTCATTTAAGAAGACAAGTCACTTGGAGAAAGAAGGCAAGAAGAAGAAGAAAGAGCAAGCTCAATCTCAAACATAATACAAAATGCAGCAAGGATGCATGAAAGATATGAAAAGAAATTGTGAGAAGTGAAGGCAAATTCACTTCTCCAAGTAACTTACCACCTGAAAAGTTAGTGAAAGAAATGAAATGCAATGCAAATGGGATGCAATGGCATGATGCAAACCAAAACCAGAAGCATATATGAGATGATGATGATGCTATGATATGGTGCAAACATGAATCAAGGCATGAGGATGATCATATGAACCAATGGATGCAAATGGAGCAAGTTTAGAACCATGAACACACATAAACAGTCATGAGATGCAAATGACATACAACATGGCAAATACATGATGCAATGATCAAACATGCTTTTAACATGTCTTAATATGTCCAATGAATCAAATGGATGCATAAAATGCAATGGCAAGTCATGGTATGCAAGAAAATGCAAGATGAATGCAAAAGGAAGCCCAAATTAGGGTTTATGATCAATGCATCAAACAAAAACCAAAATCAAAAGCAAACATCAAGATAAAAAATTGAAAATGCATTCAAAGTAACCCTAATCCTACACAAACTCACTATCCAAAGGAGGGGTTCCAACTCTTAACCTAATGTAAGTTATGAATTTCCTAAATTTTCTAGGGTTTTAGGGTACCTTAACAAGAAAAATGCCAAACAAATTGAAAATGAAGGATCAAATCATGTCAATTTAATCTCACAAACTACATGCTAAACAAAATGCAATGCAAAAAGAATCAAATTCCAACTCTCAATGGTTAGGCAGAAATGATTTTTTGAAGTTTGGATCAAAATAATTCCTTGAAATGATTTTAATTCCATGAAAAACTCTCAAAAGACATCAAGATCAACAAAGAAATTTGGTTTGAGGGTTGGACAATGTTTCTAAATGATTATGAAGGTTTCATGAATTTTTTGGTGATTTTTAAATTCCTAAAAGTATTTTTAATTAATTAATTCTCATTAATTAATTAAAAATAAACTTTTAAATAATTTAAAAATATTTTTTAATGCCAAAAATAAAAATAAAAATGTTTTTGGTTTCTGGAAATTAATAAAAGCTTATATAAAAATTTTCAGAATTTTTGAAAATGTTTTACTATTTTTAAATAAATGTACAAAATAAAATAAAAGAAATGAATTAAAAATGAAATAAAAGGGAAAGTATGCGCAATGGAGAGCCAGGATTGATCCTGGGGAAGGACCTGTTGACTGCGCGCGCAATCCAAAGGCTGAAATTCAAACTGGCCAGATTAATTATAAACTTAATTAATTAAGATAATGACGTGGATTAGGGTTAAGTGAGGCAATCCAGGCCATTGAATGCACGCGGGAATTGACCAAGTCAGCTCATCCAACGCTCAGGATTCAAACTCTCATTAATTACAGGGATTAGCCCTAATTATTTTCAGGTGGTCGGAGAAGACTTCCGGTCGTCTTCTCCTGTGGGACTCCCACCTGAAAATCTCTAAAATCCTCAAAACTTCACAAAAATGAAAACTAAAAGCCCAGAAATCATTCCCACACCTCACTGAATCAAAACCCCCACTCAAATCTCATTTTTCACTCATCAATCAGCTGAATCGAAACAAAACAATTTTAGGGCAAAAAAATTTCAGACAGTTCATACATGCTGGTTTCTCAACCATTTTCAAAAGTAAGCACATATTCATGATCAGGGGAGTGCATAGAAGCTATTAAGAACTTAAAAACATGTTTCTGGAAAAAAGTTTTGAGTTGACTACCTGAACTGAAGCTTTCGATTCAGGAGCTTTCTGGCTGTTTCTTTGTCTCAAATGCACTCCAATGACCCTCCTAGGAAGCTTGCAATGTTTGTTTGAAGTTTGCAATGGCTGGTTTGAGAGATGGCAGGAGTTCTGTTCAATGGCAGGTGGTGATCGTGTTTTTGATTCTTTGAGTTTCAGGCTATTGTGAAGGGTGCTTTGTGATCAGGAAGGTGTGTGGAGTTGATTTGTGAAGTTAGTTTGTATGTTTGTGGCCTGTGTGATGATTTTCGAATGCTCTTGCAAGATGAGGTGAAAATGAGAATGCTGTGCTATGGAGTGTTTCAGGCTTGTGTTGTAGTTGCTTTGGCTTGCTTTTTTCTTGTATAAACAATTGGGATTGGTCAGAAGATGTGATGTGTGCTTTATTGATTGGTATGGCTCAAGTTGCCAAAATGTCAAAGTTGTGTAAGAGAAGTATGGGCTACTTTCTAGCCAAGGACAAAGGGTGTGTCCTGCGCAGCATGATCTGGGGAGATGCCTAGGGTGGTTCAGCAGGCTAGCAAGCAAGTGGGTTGTGTCTTATGATGAGTTTTGCAACTTGCCTTGCCTTTGATTCTCATGAAAAAATCTTGATCCATAGGCCACAAAATGAATGATCCCTTGGCCCGTTCTGATTTTTAGGTCTTGTATGATCATGTGGTGAAGTTTAGAAGTGCATTTGATGACTAAATTTGCCTTGAGAAATGAATTTGCAACTTTGCCTCTTTGGTGGAAACTTTGAAATTTTGTGATTTTTGCCAACTTTGACAAGCCATAACTTTTGATCCAAAATGAATTAGGTCATGTTCTTGTACTTTTTGAAAAGGGAATGATCTATTCTACAACTTTCATGACCTAAGATTTTTTCATTTGGAGCTTTTTTGAATCAAAAAGTAATGGTTGAAAAAGTTGCCTAAAATGACAATTTCATTAAAAGTCAAACTTCCCAAAAAGTCAACTTTGCAAAAGACTTGAAATTCTTCAATTTTGTGAACTTCCAACATCTTCCATGAACAAATAAAGATCATATACAATCAAAATGATGGAGAATTTCCTTTGGTTGGGTCATTGGGGGCCTCAGATGCCCTGATTTTACACTGACTTGCTTGAAAAGTCAACTCTTGATCAGATGACTTCCCCATGGAATTTCTTCATGAAAATTGATATGCATACTCCCTATACCATATAGAGACCAATAGAAACAAGAATGACCAAAAAAATTGGAGTTATGGCCTCTGAAACCAAAACCCTAATTTCAGGTCATCTGTACAGTTAAACCTGGCTCTGCTTCCATGCCATTCTCAGTTCTTGTGATTCTTTGACATTCTTGACTTTGAGATGATATAATATGATACTTGAACACACATGGACCCTTTTGAAGTGATTGATGACCTTTGGAATGGCTCAAGAAGCTCTTGGATTGCTCAGATCACAAACCCTAGATGCAGATGACTTTGAACCAATGCAGTGAATCAAAAATGTGATATGAGATGGTATGATTGAGTTTATGCTTATGAAAATTATCACAAGCCATGGTGTGAATGGGTGAGGGAAAATTTGGGGTGTTTACAGCTGCCCCTATTCAAACATGAGTTAGCTGTGCAGGATGTAAGCAATGGCTTAACAGGCAAACAAGATAACTTGTGGTTGAATACCCAAGACAGACCGAAATTTGCACTCACAGAATGAAGAAGAAAAGGGATATAGATTATAAGAGAAAGTAAAGTATATTGTAAAGCACAGACGACGGAGGACAACCGTCGAGCAGAGGACGACTGCTGGGTAAAGAGCAATGACGGGGACGGCCGACATGCTGGGGAAAAGTGCGAAAAATTAAACCAATGACGGGGACGGCCGAAATGCTGGGGATAAAAGGGATTATGATGGGGACGGCCATCAAGATAAAGCTGTAAGATTCTCTGGGGATTAATGAAACATGACGGGGACGGCCATCAAGTTCATAAAGTAAAGTAACCAACGATGGGGACGGCCATCGGGCTAAACTGATGAAGGACGATCATCAGGAAAAGGAAAAGGGACCACGACGGGGACGGCCATCGGGTTAAAGAATAAATGAAATAAACAGATGATGAGGTACGGTCATCAAAGGTGAAGGACGATCACATAGTAGGGGACGGCTGCTCTGTTGGGGATAAGATGAGGGACGATCATCTAAGGTGAAGGACGATCACCTGGCAGGGTACGGCTGCCGAAAATATTGCGACATAGGACGAATGCCGGATAAAAGATCAACGATGTGGACGGCCATCGAACGAGCATGATGAAGGACGATCATCAAGAGGAGGAGGATGACCACCTAGCAGGGGACGGCTGCTCTCAAGGTTTATCATGACATAGGACGAATGTCAGATAACCAAAGTCAACAATGGGGACGGCCATCGGATAAAATGATGAAGGACGATCATCAAGAGGTGGAGGACGACCACCTAGCAGGGTACGGCTGCTCTCAAAGTTTATCATGACACAGGGCGAGTGTCAGAAGAGAAAATTTTACTTCGTTGGCGATCTACTGGGGAATAGTAAACACGGACGAGTGTTTACATCCAAGAAACAAAAAGTATAAGTGTTTAGACGTTTGTGTATAGATTAAAGATGCGGACGAGTATCCCTAAGACTACGATACGGACGAGTATCGATTAGAAACAAATACTGACGCGTGTTCAGAGATGATGATACGGACGAGTATCAACTGGTTAACAGAGAACACGGACGAGTGTTGAATCTGAAGGGACTTTTCTGGGGAATAGTAGACACAGACGAGTATCTATATTCAAGAAGACAAGAGTGTTCGACACAGTGTATGGATTAAAGACGCGGACGAGCATCCTTAAGACTATGATACAGACGAGTATCAGGTAGAAACAAACGCTTGCCACATGTTTTGAGATGATGATACGGACGAGTATCAACTGGTTAACAAAGAACAAGGACTAGTGTTGAATCTACGGGGATATATAAATGGTGTATATAAGATACGGACGAGTATCTGTATAAGTAACATGAGTAGTGTGCGGGCGAGTGATGTATAGATGAGTGTTCAACCTGCTGGTGAGGGGGACACGGACGAGTGTCAAAAGGAGAAGAGTATAGTATAAACAAGTATCTGATATACAAAGTGTTTACATTACTGTGCTGGGAGAATGACATGGACGAATGTCAAGGAAATGTATATATAAGTACATGTGAGTGCAAAGAGGATGTCTTTGGCTTTCTGTTGGAGATATGACATGGACGGGTGTCACGGGTAGTATACACTGGTGTTTGGGAATGTAAGGCAACTGTGTTTGCTGGGGAATCTAGGGGGTATTTTGTATATTGCGGATGGATTGTCATTATTCACAAGTGTTCGATTCAGAACATGGCTTATGATTATGCATTGTGTTTGATTTTTGCCGTAATGCTCCGAATTAGAAGGAATGCTACGCTTTGTGGGTGAGTATGATGTGAATGTCATGATTATGCAAAGATACCAAACCGGGATTCGGATCCCGTTGCTGCGAAGATCTCTGGCCGATCTGCTTGTAAAGGACATCCCAGCTGGGGATGAGATCACTGGTAGATCTGATATGATGATATCTGCTTGGGGATACAGGTCACTAATAGACCTGTCTCAAATAATGAGGGACCCAACTGGGAGTTTGTAGAAGCTTTCGTCACTCTGTTGTGATCCCTTCATGCGTTGCTCGTCTGGATAGAGGCTGAAGCTCTGTGGGGAAGTCGTTCCCTGGCTGTTGTACTTAGCTGGGGAGGAAGAATGGTTGGCACCTCGGCTGGGGAGAAATAGCAAGTGGAAACTCAGCTGGGGAGAAAACACTTTGAGTGCTTAAGAATGAGTGTTGATTTGCCAGCTTGCTGGGATGAAGCTTACATGCCCCATGTTGCGCTTCGGATACCTGCAATCCTGCAAAGATAGAGAAACGCACAAGTAATCCCGAGGTATCCCTTATCGGATTCCGTTATCGGAGTTTAGACACTTCTGAGAGTAAGTATATTTCCTGCAAGCACGTAACTTTTATTTTTGAAGGTAAACATTTGTGTTCATGCAGTCAGTTTTTCTTAAGACATCATACATTTTTGCAAATAAAAATGTACAAGACGAAACATGACTGAAAATCTGATTTTATTAATTCATGCGCCCTGAACTGGCAATATACAGTCAAAGAAACATATCTCCTGAAATGAGGAGATTGTTACAAATTGAGAAACAAACTGCTGGCAATGTTGACGACGCTTTCGAGGAGCTTCCCTCTTGCTATGACTTGTATGACATTTGACGTTCTTCTCATCTTGCTTTCTGAAGTCGGTTGATTCTGAAAGAAGCTTGATCCTTTTGAAGCTTACCAAGTTGTAGACGATACAGACGAATTCAGAATGCAGTTGTTCGCTTATTCCCTTATTTTGCCTGGATCGCCCTTTCGGGTTTTCAATCCATCAGGATACCCATTTTTTCCTGAGTTGTCCAATGCGGCTTTTCAACTCAGCGGGTGTACATTTTTTTGTTTATTTTCCCTTATTTTTTGCCCGAGTCTTTTATTTTGTTTTTGACTCGCCGGGATGCCCTATTTTTGCCTGGACTTACATTCTGTTTTTATGTCCAGCGGGTCATTTTTATGCGAAGTATTTTTTAACTGCATCTGAATTCATAGGGGACAGGAAGTCTTCGCCATCCATGGTGTTGAGCATCAGTGCTCCACCAGAAAAAACTTTCTTTACTACAAATGGTCCTTCATAATTCGGAGTCCACTTGCCCCTGTGGTCTGTATGAGGAGGGAGGATTCTCTTCAGCACAAGATCTCCTACTTGGTACTCTCGGCGCCTAACTTTCTGATCGAAGGCTTTCTTCATTCTTTTCCGATACAACTGCCCATGACAGATTGCAGCCAGTCTTTTCTCTTCAATCAGACTCAGTTGTTCGTATCGGGATCGGACCCACTCTGCTTCGTTCAGCTTAACATCCATCAATACCCGTAGGGAGGGTAATTCAACTTCGACAGGTAGGACTGCTTCCATACCATACACAAGCTGATACGGTGTTGCCCCAGTGGATGTTCTGATTGACGTGCGGTACCCATGCAAGGCAAATGGTAGCATCTCATGCCAGTCTTTGTAAGTAACTACCATCTTCTGCACAATCTTCTTGATATTCTTATTAGCTGCCTCAACAGCGTCGTTCATCTTTGGCCTGTAAGGAGAAGAATTGTGGTGTTGAATCTTGAAGTCCCAGCATAGCTCTGCCATCATTTTGTTGTTCAAGTTGGAACCATTATCAGTAATGATTTGCTCGGGAACTCCGTATCGACAGATGATATCTCTCTTCAAAAATCTGGCTACCACTTGCCTTGTAACATTTGCATAGGAAGCTGCTTCGACCCACTTGGTGAAATAGTCAATGGCAACTAGGATGAATCTGTGACCATTCGAAGCAGTCGGTTCAATTTTACCAATCATATCAATGCCCCACATAGCAAAGGGCCAGGGTGAAGACATCACATTCAAAGGATTGGGAGGCACATGCACCTTATCCGCATAAATCTGGCATTTATGGCATTTTCTGGCATAGGCACAACAGTCAGCATCCATTGTGATCCAGTAATAACCTGATCTTAGCAACTTTTTAGCCATGGCATGCCCTCCAGCATGGGTACCAAAGGACCCTTCGTGCACTTCATTCATTAATAAATCCGCTTCTGTCTTATCAACGCATCTGAGGAGTACCATATCAAAGTTTCTCTTGTACAGGGAACTATCAGTGTTCAGAAAGAAACTTCCAGCAAGCCTTCGCAAAGTCTTCTTATCATTGGAAGATGCCCCAGGTGGATATGTTTGATCCTCCAAGAAACACTTAATGTCATGGAACCAAGGCTTATCATCCTTGACAACATCTGATGCGAACACATATGCTGGTCTGTCAAGTCTGGACACTGAAATTTGAGGTACGAAGTTGGCAGCTTGAACTTTGATCATTGATGAAATGGTAGCCATAGCATCTGCAAACTGATTCTCGTCCCGAGGGATATACTCAAGCTTGACCGTTGTAAAGAAAGTCAATAACCTCCTTGTATAATCCCTGTAAGGTATCAGATGATCTTGGTGGGTGTACCATTTGCCATTGGTTTGATTAACTACCAGAGTTGAATCTCCGAATACAGTCAATGTCTTGATCCTGAGGTCAATGGCTTCCTCAAGACCCATAATGCAAGCTTCGTATTCAGCTTCGTTGTTAGTGCAGTTGAAGGTGAGTTTTGCCGAGAAAGGCATGTGGACTCCCTTAGGTGTAATGAGTACTGCACCAACGCCACGACCATTCATGTTAACAGCCCCATCAAACATCATAGTCCATTCTTCTTCCGGGTCAGGCCCTTCAGTGTGAACAGGCTCTTCATGATCTTTTGCTTTTATGAACATGACGTCTTCATCAGGGAAGTCAAATCTCATAGGATGGTAATCATCAATAGGTTGCTCAGCAAGATATTCAGACAATACACTGCCCTTGATGGCTTTCTGAGAAGTGTACTGGATGTCATATTTTGTGAGGATCATTTGCCATCTTGCAACCCGTCCGGTAAGTGCTGGCTTCTCAAATATGTACTTAACTGGGTCCATTTTTGAGATCAATAAAGTAGTGTGGGTCAACATATACTGTCTCAGTCGGCGAGCAGCCCACGCTAAAGCACAACAAGTTTTCTCGAGCAGTGAATAACGTTGTTCACAGTCGGTAAACTTTTTGCTTAGGTAGTATATTGCATACTCTTTTCGACAAGACTCGTCATGCTGGCCCAACACACACCCCATCGACTCTTCTAATACTGTCAAGTACATTATCAGAGGTCTTCCTTCAACTGGAGGCATCAGGATTGGAGGCTCTTGTAAGTATTCCTTGATCTTGTCAAAAGCCTTCTGGCAGTCTTCGTTCCACCTGACCGTCTGTTCTTTTCTCAACAATTTGAACAAGGGTTCACAGGTTCCTGTAAGGTGAGATATGAACCTTGAAATGTAGTGCAATCTACCTAGAAACCCTCGAACTTCTTTTTCAGATTTTGGTGCAGGCATTTCTTGAATGGCTTTGACTTTATCAGGGTCAACTTCAATCCCTTTCTCGCTCACAATAAAACCCAGCAGCTTACCCGATCGCACCCCAAATGTGCACTTGTTGGGGTTCAACTTCAGTTGGTACTTCCTCAGACGCTTGAACAGCTTCAGCAGATTTACCAGGTGGTCTTCTTCAGTGAGGGACTTGGCAATCATATCATCCACGTAACATTCGATTTCTTTATGGATCATATCGTGGAATAATGTCACCATAGCCCGTTGATATGTTGCACCAGCATTCTTCAGTCCAAATGGCATTACCTTGTAACAGAACGTGCCCCAGGGTGTGATGAAGGTTGTCTTCTCCATGTCTTCAGGTGACATTTTGATCTGATTGTATCCTGAAAATCCGTCCATGAAGGAGAATACCGAGAACTGAGTCGTATTATCCACCAATACATCAATGTGAGGTAATGGGAAATCATCCTTCGGGCTGGCTCTGTTAAGGTCCCGGTAGTCAACACACATTCTCACTTTGCCGTCTTTCTTAGGCACAAGTACTATATTAGCAACCCACGGTGGATAGCTAGTTACAGCAAGGAACCCGGCGTCCCACTGCTTTTGTACCTCTTCTTTGATTTTCATTGCCATGTCTGGGCGAGTACGGCGCAGTTTCTGTTTAACCGGTGGGCATTCTTCTCTTAAAGGCAGCTTGTGCACAACAATGTCGGTGTCCAACCATGACATATCTTGATAAGACCAAGCAAACACGTCCACATACTCTTGAAGCAGGTCAATCAGTTGTCTCTTCACTGAGTCTTGTAGGCAGGCCCCGATTTTAACTTCTTTCACATCTTCATCTGTACCAATATTGATCGTCTCTACCTCCTCCTGATGAGGAGTGATAACCCTTTCCTCTTGTCTCAACAACTTGGCTAGCTCTTCAGGAAGCTAATACTCTTCTTCAACCCCTTCATCAGCTTGATTGATTGGATTGTCAAAGTCATACGAAGTCAAAGCCGTGCTGTTGTCGGTGCGGTCTGGAAGGCACTCTCTGCAAGGGTTCAGTTTGTTCATTTTAGTGATTGATTTTAATCTTGTTTAGAAAAGTGAAATAAAGTCGTCATTTTGAAAACATTGCCATTTATTTTTTGTACAAAAAGAAAAATGGAAAAAAAACAGTGAGCGAAAAAGAAAAAGACTCATTTGCAAAAGATGTCTGATATTTCATTGATTAATCTTGTTGCACAAAAATTACAGATGGCCCGATTACAAAATGAGTCTTGTCATCTTGGGCAAGATGCGAGACTTGATGCATGCTTAAAATATACAGGAAATAATAATTACTCTGCAGGAGTAACCCTTATAATTTCCTGGGAAGACCAGTTTGAGATACTGCTCCCCGGGATCTTTGGACGTATCCAACTCTCCAGGTTGCGGTCGCTTTCATCCTCGTCTTCCAAATTATTGACAGCATCAGGGGTGAGCATCCCCCCACTAACAAAGTTGGGCTTCTTAGCAGTCTCTGCTTGATCCTGTTGAGTTGGTTTGTAACCCAACCCAAATCTATCCTCCTTCTTCTCTACAGGCAGCAACTTGCCCCAGCCTTGGGCAGTCCCTTCTTCAACAACCTTCCGGGCTTGTTGATAAGATGTCATTGAGGTTCCAGGTACAGCAGATGTTTCATTTATGTTCAAGGCCTCAAACCCTTGACTCATAGTTTCGTGGATCTCCCCATCCATCTCAATGTATTTGTATGTAGCCAGGTGGCTAACAAAAATATCTTCCTCCCCACAAATAGTAACGACTTGGCCCTCCCACTCGAATTTTAACTTCTGGTGAAGGGTAGACGTAACTGCGCCAGCGGCATGAATCCATGGTCTACCCAACAAACAACTGTAGGAAGGCTGAATGTCCATCACGAAGAAGGTCGTTTTGAAAGTTTGTGGGCCAATCGTTATAGGCAACTCAATTTCTCCCAGAACTGATCTCTTAGAGACGTCAAAGGCTCTTACTACCAAGTTACTGGGGCGTAATGCCAATCCTTCATACTCTAGCTTCACAAGGGCTTTTTTAGGTAAGACATTGAGAGATGATCCTGTGTCTACCAGTACATGGGAAAGAACCGCACCCTTACACTCCATGGTAATGTGCAAAGCCTTGTTATGATTGCGACCTTCCGTAGTCAAATCAGTGTTGGTAAATCCTAGTCCATTACTAGCATTAACATTTCCAACCACAACTTCCAACTGATTGACGGTGATCTCCTCTGGAACATAAGCTGCGTGCAAGACTTTTAGTAGTGCGTTCCGATGAGCCTCGGAGCACATTAACAATGACAAAATGGAGATCTTGGAAGGTGTCTGATGAAGCTGGTCCACTATCTTGTAATCACTTTTCTTGATGATTCTCATGAATTCATCAACTTCTTGATCAAAAGGTGTTTTCAAAGCTTCCTTAACAATTTGCTCTTCTTGCACCATGCTCTTCCCTTTTGCCTTGGCAGCAGCTTCTGCTTCGGCACTGGGTCTTGGAATTTGCGGGGCAAAGAGACGTCCGCTTCGAGTGAAGCCTCCGCCTCCCCCCACATTGTCTATTTGTGGTGAAGAAGTTGATGATCCAAGAGTGATTTTCTGCCCTTCGCAGTATAGATCGGAGCCGTAATGCCAGGGGATGGCATTACTGCTTTCATAAGGTACTGGCCCAGGCACCGTGATAGTGACTGGACTGATAGCAGCTGCAGAAGGGACCATGATGGTATGCGGATCATAGTATATTGTAACCGGTGCTCTGACAGGGGTGGTACTTTGTGAGTTGTAGGCAGAATCATTTGCAGGATCATAATAAATTGTAACTGTTGAGACATTTTCACTGTTTGCTGTTGAAGTTGTAGGAGACACTGTTGGATGGATGAGTGTTGCTGTTGTAGGAGATTCTGAATGAAGGGGTGCTGAAGTTGTAGAAGGGATGTTTGCTGATATTTGGTCCGTTGAAGTAACAGATGAAGCATTTGTTGATGAAACTGAAAAGTTGTTTGGAACAATTGTTGTTGCAGTTGTAGAAGATACGGGAACTGTTGTTAAGGAGATTGCTGGATTGGTAGATATTGAGGTTGTGATTTGAAGCAAGCCACTCTGGATGAGACCATCTATGCCATCTCTCAAGTTATCACAACCATTCACTGAAATGTTGCAATAAGCACACCCTAGCTCGCATCCGGGGAACATTTGACATTCAAGGAGTTGAGCTTTAATCTCCGCCAAGGGTGTCCGAATCTGACCCACACTGTTTATCAAGTAAGACGGCTTGTCTTCTTCAATAGCATTGATTCTGGGGCCACCATGGTTTGGCATAGGGTTCTTGTTAACATTTGGTGGTGGTGCAAAATTTAGAGCCTTAGAATCTACCAAGTCCTGTACCTTCATGTGCAAAGCTCTGCACTTCTATGTACTATGGCCAGGTGCATTTGAGTGAAAAGCACATCTGGCGCTGGCGTCATAATTTCTGGGCAGACTGGCAGGATCTAGAGGTGTCAACGTCCTTAGCTCAACCAGGTTGAGTTTTAGGAGTTGTGGCAATAATGTGGCATAGGGCATAGGGATCGGATCAATCACCCTATTGGCCTGAGAAGGTCTCTGTTGAAATGGTCTTTGCTGATTGTTGTTGTTGGTGTTGTTGTAGTTTCTCTGAGGAGGATACTAAGTTTGTTGCTGATAATTTTGTTGTTGTGGTTGATAAGCTGGTTGTGGATGAATTGGAGCGGGAATGGTGACTGCTGCCACAGACCTATGAACATATAGGGGTTTGCCTCTGCTGGCATGGATAGCATTGGTCTCACCAGTTCTTCTTGGGCCCACAAAAGGCTTCCTTGAGTTGCTGGAAGAGCTTGCACCGTTGTCAGAAATTTTGCCCATCTTCAATAGGCTCTCAATTCTTTCTCCAGCTATAACTACATCCGCAAAGCTGGTAGAAGAAAAAGCAGCTAGCCTGTCAATGTAGGTCCCTTGGAGGGTGTTCATAAACATGTCGGCCATCTCCCTCTCCGACATGGGTGGTTGGACAGCAGCAGCAAGCTGTCTCCACCTCTGGGCGTACTCCCGGAAGCTTTCTCTGGATGATTGTGACATTCCCATCAGGAGGGTCCTGTTGGGAGCCATATCCAAGTTGTACTGGTATTGTCTAATGAAGGCCTCATCCAAGTCCTTCCAGCATCTGATGGTTGCTCTAGTCAAATGAGAGTACCATTCCCTTGAAGCTCCCGTTAAGTTATCCTCAAAATAAACCATCCATAGCTTTTCATCCATGGTGTATGCCTTTAGCCTCCCTAGAAAAGATTGTAAGTGGGTCCGTGGACAAGAAGTCCCGTTGTACTTCTCAAAGCATGGTGGTTTAAACTTATGGGGAATCCTGACCCCGTCTACTAAGCCCATGTCCATAACATCAAAACCCAAAGAGTTCTGAGACTCTAAAGACCTTAATTTTTCAGCAATTTCATCTAGCCTTCTGTCATAGGCCTCATCCCCAGCTCCCATCACTGTGAACTGATCTTCCTGGGGGTCTTCTTGCAGCACTCTGCCTGTAGTATCATTCCCTTGCACATTAGCAGGGATGTTGATCTCTGGATGAAGGTGGGGTCCAAATACAGGTGGGTTGATATGAGGCTGCACCCTCTCATTGTTGCTTGTCCCACCAGTCCCTAGATGGGGATCTTCCTGAGTCTGCCTCTCTACCAAGGCTCTTAATCTCTCTTGGCTCTGTGCCAATCCATTCATCACCTCCATAAATTGTGTCATCTGATTCCTCATTTCCAACCTCTCGTTGGCCATTTGGTTCCTGACCTCTGTAAGATCCTGTTGTACATGATCCATCTGTATACCCGGAAGGTTGTTGCGGGTGGGATATATGTGTGGACGGTTGAGTGGGAATACCCGACGTCGAGCAATAGTTCCTGAAGTCACAACAGAGTTAGTAACAAACAAAACAAAAACCTACAAAACAAAACAAAAGGTTAGTATGCAATGCAGTATGCTTATTTGTTTCCAAGGTATCCGGCTTGGCACTTGGTTTTGACCTTTCCAGACCCCTGAGGAAGATGCTTTTGATGTTGCTTGAAGAATTCAGATAAAACAAACCAACACATATATTACAAAAAAGGGTAACTGATACATAGTTTGTTTCTTTTTACAATACATGCCCTCTGAGGGGTCAAAATACAACACAAAGAAGGAAAAGTACAATGAAATGAAAGCAACAACAAGCAAAAGTCAGACACTAAGACCAAACTCATCCTCCTGAACTTCCTTTAGAAGTGCTTCAGTCACAGGATCAGCTGGACGCTCTGTAAGGTTCCTGATAAGGAGATTCCTGGTAGTAACAGTTGCAGTTAGCTTCTTGTGTCGACTCTGGTCCTTTGACCTCTTCACACCAGCTCTAATCTTCAACTCTGAGATCTCTCTCTGGGCTTCTAGCAGGGCTTCCTGTTGCTCTTTTGCACTAGCCTCCAACTGCTCAATCTTGTCCTGAGTCCTCTTATCCTCCTGAGTACGAGCTTCGGTGATCCTGACCCACCTAGATTGACTCTCCTTCAGATACAAATCAGTCCTGGCCTTTTGGAACTGAGCCTCCTTGCAGGCATTCTTCAAAATCTGTTCTCCAGCCCTTGACTTCTTGATGTAATCCTCTGACTTCTCAATTCTGGCCAGATGCTCCACCTTTAGCTTTTCTAACCTTTCAATGTCCAAGCGCCCATCACTCCTCTCCCAGAGGGTCTTATGTAGAGCCTGAGTCAGCTTTTCATTTCTCTCTTTCAAATTCTCAAACTCCTCTAAGCTGACAGTGGCAGGAGGTGATGCTGTGGATGGCCCTGGTGCATCCTCAATGGTAAAGGGCATCCCAGAAATTTGCGCCCTGGCATGAGACCACTCATAGTACTGAGCTGAGGCCACATTGTTGCATCTCCCAAGAATGGTTATTCCCTTGGTCTGAACATTGTCCCAAGCCCAGGATGCTTGCCTGACAATGGCCAAATTAGGCTTAATCTCACAATAAAGGGTCTCGGCCAAATCTTGTGCTCTAGGGGGATGGACCAATGCATAGCCCAATTGTCTTTTGAATAGCAGAGGGTTATAGTTGATACAACCCTTCACTCCTATCAGGGGTACATTGGGGAACTGCCCACAACTAGTAATGATGTCCCTGCCCTTGGTGCTCTGAGTGCACCACCTGATGTCAGCTGAGGTCAAAGCAATGAGTCTTCTAGCCCAATTCTTTGGATGGTGAGGATTCAAGAATGCATCAGTCTTGGGCAAGTGCTTGAGCAGCCAGGTATGGAACAGGGGAGCACAGCACCTCACCAATCTTCCTCTTTGCTTTTCATTCCTTTGGTGAACAGAGTAGTAGAAATCTTCCAGTAAGGTGGGCACTGGGTTCCTCAGGATGAAAAGATGGATTGCATTCTTGCTAACAAACTTAGGCTCATCTGCAAATAAAATAACCCCATATATGCTAAGGGCTAATAATGCACAGACTGCCTTCCACTCCCCCAAGGAGGCCTTCAGAATAGCCTGAGAGGTCAAGAAATCCAAATGTAGACCAGAGATTCCAGCCTTGGTAGTCAGGTTCTGTCCAATCAGGCAAGGTTCCAGATGCAATGCCTTTGCCACTTCTTCATTACTTGGAAAATCCATCTCAGGGTTGAAGGGGACTCCACCCCTGATAGGTACACCAACCAATGATGAATACTCCTCTAATAAAGGTCCCAACTGAAAATCCTGAAAAGTGAAACACCTCAGAGGGGGATCATAGAACTGCAGGCAAGTATGAATCAGGCTCCTCTGTGAAGGGTCCAAATCCATAACCACATCAAGTATGCCTCCATAATGTTCTCTGAATAGTGGTATATGGTCTGGAGTAATCAAGGTCTGGATCTTCCTGATGTCATCTAGCTCAGGCTGAAAGAAATGGTAGGAGATATTGCTCTTCTTGGGTGCCATGTTGCTGAAGAAGAGCTGAGACAGATGCTGATGATGGAGAATAACACTGAAGATGGGCCACTGACAGGCAAATGCTGGTGGTGCAGGTGACTGAAGCAGGTAGCTGATAGCTGAAGTAGATACTGATGAAGGTAGGTCTATGCTGATGAAGGGGTCAAAACCAAGCCAAAATATAGGATGGATACCCTGAAAAACAAATAGGCAAATGTTAAAATGATGCAATGATGATGTATGCAAATGATATGCAAGGGTTTGTGATCAAGCTGGATCTGATTACTGCCTTGATATAAGTCCATGTATGGTTCAAGAAATCCAGATGGAGGTTCAAAAGTCCAGTAACCGAGGTGGGGGACTCAAATAAAGAGCCACATGTCCAGGGTTAAAAATCACAAGAACTATCCCAAAGTGGAGTATTCTTAATCAGAACATAGTAACAGGGTATGCTGAGGTTAAGGGTACCTGCAAACCTGCAAACAGCCCAACCCCCTCACAGGTGGTGTTCTAAAACAAGGATCCTCAGACTTGGATCAGTTATGAGAAGTGTAAACACTTCTAACCCGAAGGTACAGTGTTTACAATAACCATAAAAGATCCTCCTCTAGTTCACCTCAGTTTCTGAAGGTTAATACTAAAGGTCATCCAGACTTAGCAGGCTTCCCAGATAGCCCGAGCACTACAGGAAATCTGTAGCACAGAGTTCTCAAGAAGAAACCCATATCTGAACCGTGTTTCATATTCCCGCACCAGACCGAAATGGAATGGGAAAGAACATGAACCACTCTAGCCTAGGTGTCACTCAGGTCCCAGGTATAGGACCTCAACTCTCAATAGAACACCCACCCACCAAAGCAACAAAACAGATCCAGCCAGCACAGTATGATAGTATGATATATGTAAAGCTGTAAAGAAAGCAGTAAAACAACTGTACATAAAGCAAAAATTAATACAAATATACAAACACAAATAGCACATAACACCCCAGTAAACACAAATCAATCAAGCGCTAGGAGGAACCAACAAAAAGAACCAGAAGCCCTGGTTGCAGTATAAGGGTCCCCAGCAGAGTCGCCAAGCTGTCGCTCCCACCAAATGAAGCCGGGTCAAATGGGGTACAGACGCGAACGGTCGGCGAAAGGAGGATGTGAGAACACACAAGAGTGAACTCACGGGAAATGAAAAGAGTCGCCAGCTAGGCATTTTTATCCCGGAGGAAAGGTAATGCTGCATAGACCTAGAAAGATATGGATAAGACGGTTGCGAACCAGAGAGACTGAGAAAGGGGGTTGGTTACAACCTGGGAAGGTATTAGCACCTGGATTGTCCGCCATACTCGACAGGATCCACGCTTAAAAGATTTGTGTTTTAAAGGGGTAGTGTCAGTGCATTTGTGTATAAAAGCTAGAAAGAATGCAAGTGTCAGTGTAAAAGAGGTGTAAAGTGTATGAAATAAGTGTCAGTGTAAGAACAAGAATGAAATGCTCAAGATACTGAGGCTAAAAGAATAAAGCTGGAAAGAAGGGGGATGTACAGAGACTTTTGTTCGATAACTGTTAAGTTATGCCTACGTATCCTCTCGTGCAATGAGGAAGTCAGAACACCGTAGTTCGACCCAAAGAGACTGAAAGATGAATTGACTGATGAACTGCTTACTTGTCTATGCTCAAGTGAATGACCTGTCTGGCTCAGGTGCAAACTGTCTTGCATTAGACGGAAGAAGCGAGTTCTCGTTTATGAATGAGGGTGATGAGAAAAGAATCCCGGAGGAGACGATTATTGTTTGTTTTTGCATTTTTAGTCTTTTATTGCTTTTGAAAGTTTGTCATAATTTAATGAGCTTAAGCCTAAACCAATGGGTTAGTAAACTCATCACATCCTCCCTCTGATTAGGGGTAATGAGAATACCTTAAGTGTGAAGTCAGCATCTCACACTTAATCAACATTTGATGTAGGATTAAGATCATTATCTTACTTGTGATTATTTAGATGTTTTTGTTGTTTTTGTTTAGTGTTAAGTAATGAGATTAAGCCATAATCGGGGATTAAACAGACTCATTACACCATCCCAATAGAAGGATAATAGATGAGAATGTTTAAGCTGAGGAAGACTCCTCAACTTAATCCATGATTAGGGATTAACCTCATGACAAAACAAAGCCTTTATTAGATGGATTTTAGTTAATGATAAGATGAAGAAGTGATTTTTTATGATTTTTAAGACAACTTGAGGGGGACTTGTCCATTAACACTAGGGTTAGTCCTTCTTAACCAATTAAGGAAGAATTAGAACCCTAATGCAAGGCCCAAGTTACAAGCTTGATGTCTTGATGATTATTAAGTGAATTGATTAAAGGATTTAAACACATTAAGGGTTTAACACTTAGGATTAAAGTTATACACTCCATCCTAATAGAAGGATGCATGCATAAGCTTAATCACAAAGCCTTAAAGCCTTTAGGGTTTAGTCCCTGATTATGAGGTGAGAAGAGAAGACTCAAAGAGACACAAAGGCAAAACTAAGTGGGGAGACTAATCAAAACCCTAATCATTGTCATGCTTGGTTGTCCCTAAGGTTTGTGAGGTTAACAAAAGACATCTTCAATGGAACCACCAGGAAGCAGATGAAAGGATCAGGAGAAGCAAAGTAACTTGCTTCATTTAAGAAGACAAGTCACTTGGAGAAAGAAGGCAAGAAGAAGAAGAAAGAGCAAGATCAATCTCAAACACAAGACAAAATGCAGCAAGGATGCATGAAAGAGATGAAAAGAAATTGTGAGAAGTGAAGGCAAATTCACTTCTCCAAGTAACTTACCACCTGAAAAGTTAGTGAAAGAAATGAAATGCAATGCAAATGGGATGCAATGGCATGATGTAAACCAAAACCAGAAGCATATATGAGATGATGATGATGCTATGATATGGTGCAAACATGAATCAATGCATGAGGATGATCATATGAACCAATGGATGCAAATGGAGCAAGTTTAGAACCATGAACACACATAAACAGTCATGAGATGCAAATGACATACAACATGGCAAATACATGATGCAATGATAAAACATGCTTTTAACATGTCTTAAGATGTCCAATGAATCAAATGGATGCATAAAATGCAATGGCAAGTCATGGTATGCAAGCAAATGCAAGATGAATGCAAAAGGAAGCCCAAATTAGGGTTTATGATCAATGCATCAAACAAAAACCAAAATCAGAACAAACCTCAAGATAAAAAATTGAAAATGCATTCAAAGTAACCCTAATCCTACACAAACTCACTATCCAAAGGAGGGGTTCTAACTCTTAACCTAATGTAAGTTATGAATTTCCTAAGTTTTCTAGGGTTTTAGGGTACCTTAACAAGAAAAATGCCAAACAAATTGAAAATGAAGGATCAAATCATGCCAATTTAATCTCACAAACTACATGCTAAACAAAATGCAATGCAAAAAGAATCAAAGTCCAACTCTCAATGGTTAGGCAGAAATGATTTTTTGAAGTTTGGATCAAAATAATGCCTTGAAATGATTTTAATTCCATGAAAAACTCTCAAAAGACATCAAGATCAAAAAAGAAATTTGGTTTGAGGGTTGGACAATGTTTCTAAATGATTATGAAGGTTTCATGAATTTTTTGGTGATTTTTAAATTCCTAAAAGTATTTTTAATTAATTAATTCTCATTAATTAATTAAAAATAAACTTTTAAATAATTTAAAAATATTTTTTAATGCAAAAAATAAAAATAAAAATGTTTTTGGTTTCTGGAAATTAATAAAAGCTTATATAAAAATATTCAGAATTTTTGAAAATGTTTTACTATTTTTAAATAAATGTACAAAATAAAATAAAAGAAATGAATTAAAAATGAAATAAAAGGGAAAGTATGCGCAATGGAGAGTCAGGATTGATCCTGGGGAAGGACATGTTGACTGCGCGCGAAATCCAAAGGCTGAAATTCAAACTGGCCAGATTAATTATAAACTTAATTAATTAAGATAATGACGTGGATTAGGGTTAAGTGAGGCAATCCAGGCCATTGAATGCACGCGGGAATTGACCAAGTCAGCTCATCCAACGCTCAGGATTCAAACTCTCATTAATTACAGGGATTAGCCCTAATTATTTTCAGGTGGCCGGAGAAGACTTCCGGTCGTCTTCTCCGGTGGGACTCCCACCTGAAAATCTCTAAAATCCTCAAAACTTCACAAAAATGAAAACTAAAAGCCCAGAAATCATTCCCACACCTCACTGAATCAAAACCCCCACTCAAATCTCATTTTTCACTCATCAATCAGCTGAATCGAAACAAAACAATTTTAGGGCAAAAAAATTTCAGACAGTTCATACATGCTGGTTTCTCAACCATTTTCAAAAGTAAGCACATATTCATGATCAGGGGAGTGCATAGAAGCTATTAAGAACTTAAAAACATGTTTATGGAAAAAAGTTTTAAGTTGACTACCTGAACTGAAGCTTTCGATTCAGGAGCTTTCTGGCTGTTTCTTTGGCTCAAATGCACTCCAATGACCCTCCTAGGAAGCTTGCAATGTTTGTTTGAAGTTTGCAATGGCTGGTTTGAGAGATGGCAGGAGTTCTGTTCAATGGCAGGTGGTGATCGTGTTTTTGATTCTTTGAGTTTCAGGCTATTGTGAAGGGTGCTTTGTGATCAGGAAGGTGTGTGGAGTTGATTTGTGAAGTTAGTTTGTATGTTTGTGGCCTGTGTGATGAGTTTCGAATGCTCTTGCAAGATGAGGTGAAAATGAGAATGCTGTGCTATGGAGTGTTTCAGGCTTGTGTTGTAGTTGCTTTGGCTTGCTTTTTGCTTGTATAAACAATTGGGATTGGTCAGAAGATGTGATGTGTGCTTTATTGATTGGTATGGCTCAAGTTGCCAAAATGTTAAAGTTGTGTAAGAGAAGTATGGGCTACTTTCTAGCCAAGGACAAAGGGTGTGTCCTGCGCAGCATGATGTGGGGAGATGCCTAGGGTGGTTCAGCAGGCTAGCAAGCAAGTGGGTTGTGTCTTATGATGAGTTTTGCAACTTGCCTTGCCTTTGATTCTCATGAAAAAATCTTGATCTATAGGCCACAAAATGAATGATCCCTTGGCCCATTCTAATTTTTAGGTATTGTATGATCATGTGGTGAAGTTTAGAAGTGCATTTGATGACTAAATTTGCCTTGAGAAATGAATTTGCAACTTTGCCTCTTCGGTGGAAACTTTGAAATTTTGTGATTTTTGCCAACTTTGACAAGCCATAACTTTTGATCCAAAATGAATTAGGTCATGTTCTTGTACTATTTGAAAAGGGAATGATCTATTCTACAACTTTCATGACCAAAGTTTTTTTCATTTGGAGCTTTTTTGAATCAAAAAGTAAAGGTTGAAAAAGTTGCCTAAAATGACAATTTCATTAAAAGTCAAACTTCCCAAAAAGTCAACTTTGCAAAAGACTTGAAATTCTACAATTTTGTGAACTTCCAACATCTTCCATGATCAAATAAAGATCATATACAATCAAAATGATGGAGAATGCCCTTTGGTTGGGTCATTGGGGGCCTCAGATGCCCTGATTTTACACTGACTTGCTTGAAAAGTCAACTCTTGATCAGATGACTTCCCCATGGAATTTCTTCATGAAAATTGATATGCATACTCCCTATACCATATAGAGACCAATAGAAACAAGAATGAACAAAAAAATTGGAGTTATGGCCTCTGAAACCAAAACCCTAATTTCAGGTCATCTGTATAGTTAAACCTGGCTCTGCTTCCATGTCATTCTCAGTTCTTGTGATTCTTTGACATTCTTGACTTTGAGAGGATATAATATGATACTTGAACACACATGGACCCTTTTGAAGTGATTGATGACCTTTGGAGTGGCTCAAGAAGCTCTTGGATTGCTCAGATCACAAACCCTAGATGCAGATGACTTTGAACCAATGCAGTGAATCAAAAATGTGATATGAGATGGTATGATTGAGTTTATGCTTATGAAAATGATCACAATCCATGGTGTGAATGGGTGAGGGAAAATTTGGGGTGTTTACAGTTGTATCAGAAAAGAATGAAGAGAGCCTTTGATCAGAAAGTTAGGCACCAAGAGTACCAGGTAGGGGGTCTTGTGCTGAAAAGAATCCTCCCTCCGCATACAGACCACAGGGGCAAGTGGACTCCGAATTATGAAGGACCATTTGTAGTAAAGAAATTTTTCTCCGGTGGAGCACTCATGCTCAGCACCATGGATGGTGAAGATTTCCCGTCCCCTGTGAATTCAGATACAGTTAAAAAATACTTCGCATAAAATGACTCGCTGGACACAAAAACAGAATGTAAGTCAAGGCAAAAATGGGGCATCCCGGCGAGTCAAAAACAGAATAAAAGACTCGGGCAAAAATAAGGGAAAATAAACAAAAAATGTACACCCGCTGAGTTGAAAAGCCGCATAGGACAACTCAGGCAAAAATGGGTATCCCGATGGATTGAAAACCCGAAAGGGCGATCCATGCAAAATAAGGGAATAAGCGAACAACTGCATGCTGATTTCGTCTGTATCACTTACAACTTGGTGAGCTTCTAAAGGATCAAGCTTCTATCAGAATCAGCCTTCTTCAGAAAGCAAGACGAGAAGAACGTCAAATGTCATACGAGTCGTAGCAAGAGGGAGCTCCTTGAAACGTCATCAACATTGCCAACATCTTTTGTTTCTCAATTTGTAACAATCTCCTCATTTTAGGAGATATGTTTCTTTGACTGTATCGTGCCAATTCAGGGCACATGAATTAATAAAATCAGATTTTTAGTCATGTCTCGTCTCGTACATTTTATTTTCATTTGCAAAATGTCTGATGTCTTTAGAGATACTGATTGCATAAATACAGATGCGTCTTTCTGAAACTGTGTGCTTGCAGGAAATATACTTATTCTCGAGAGTGTCGGAACTCTCGTGATGGGATCCAGTAAAGGATACCTCGGGATCACTTGTGCATTTCTATCTTTGCAGGATTGCAGGTATTCAAAAGTGCGACATGGGGCATGTGAGCTTCATCCCAGCAAGCTGGCAAATCAACACTCACTCAGTCTTAACACTCAAAGTGTTTTCTCTTCAACTGAATAGCCACTTGTTACTTCTCCCAGCCGAAGTGCCAATCATTCTTCCTCCTCAGCTAAGCACAGAAGCCAGGGAGCCAACTTCCCCACAGAGTTTCAGCCTCTGGCCAGAAGATCAGCGCATGAAGGAATCACAACAGAGTGACGAAAGCTTCTACAAACCCTAGCTGGGTCCCTCATTACCAGAATGGGTCTATCAGTGACCTATTCCCCCAAGCAGATACATCTTGTCAGATCTACCAATGATCTCATCCCCAGCTGGGATGTCCATTTCAAACAGCTCAACCAGAAACCTTCACAGCAACGGGATCCAAATCCCAGATTGGTATCCTTGCATAATCATAGCATTCGCATCATATTCACCCCACAAAGCGTAGCATTCCGTCAAATACGGAGCATTACGGCAAAAATCCAACATATTGCATAATCATAGGCCATGTTCTGAATCAAACGCCTATGAATAAAGACAATCCATCAACAGTATACAGAAAACCCCCCAGATTCCCCAACCGAGAACTAAAGCTAAAGCAGTTGCTTTACACTCCCAAACATCAGTATATACTCCGTGTGGCACCCGTCCGGGTCATATCCCCAGCATAAAGCCAAAGCGTCCCCTTTTCACTCACAGATACTTGTATATATACAATTCCTTGACACTCGTCCGTGTCACCTTCCCCAGCACAGTAACTTAACACTTTGTATATCAGATATTTGTTTATACTATACTTTTCTCCTTTCGACACTCGTCCGTGTCACTCTCCCCAACGGTTTAAATACCTGTCTATACGCCGCTCATACTTATTACCTCTCAGATTCGACACTAGTCCTTGTTCTTTGTTAACCAGTTGGTACTCGTCCGTACCAACATCTCAGAACATGCGTCAAGCGTTTGCTTCTACCAGATACCCGTCCGTATCATGGTCTTAAGGATGCTCGTCCGCATTTTTAACCTATACACAGCGTCAAAACACTTATACCTTTTATTTCCTGGATGTAAACACTCGTCCGTGTTTACTATCCCCAGTAGATCGCCAGCAAAGCAATTTCTTTTCTATCTGACATTCGTCCTATGTCATGATAAACCTTGAGAGCAGTCGTACCCTGCTAGGTGATCGTCCTTCACCTCTTGATGATCGTCCTTCATCATGCTCATCCGATGGTCGTCCCCATCGTTGATCTTTCCTATCCGACATTCGTCCTATGTCGTGATATTTAGCAGCCGTCCCCTGCTAGGTGATCGTCCTTCACCTTCTGATGATCGTCCTTCATCATTTTATCCGATGGCCGTCCCCATCGTTGATATTGTTATCTGACACTCGTCCTATGTCATGATAAACCCTGAGAGCAGCCGTCCCCTGCTAGGTGATCGTCCTTCACCTCTTGATGATCGTCCTTCATCATGCTCGTCCGATGGCCGTCCCCATCGTTGACCTTTTATCCGGCATCCGTCCTATGTCGCGATACTTTCGGCAGCCGTACCCTGCCAGGTGATCGTCCTTCACCTTAGATGATCGTCCCTCATCTTATCCCCAACAGAGCAGCCGTCCCCTACTAGGTGATCGTCCTTCACCTTTGATGACCGTACCTCATCATCTGTTTATTTCATTTATTCTTTAACCCGATGGCCGTCCCCGTCGTTTAGCCCGATGGCCGTCCCCATTGTTGTTTACATTACTTCATGAACCTGATGGCCGTCCCCATCATTTTTCATTGATCCCCAGAGAATCTTATAGCTTTACTTGATGGCCGTCCCCATCATAATCCCTCTTATCCCCAGCGTGTCGGCCGTCCCCGTCATTGCTCATTTCCCAGCAGTCGTCCTCTGCTCGATGGTCGTCCTCCGTCGCCCACACTTTATAATATACTTTATTTTCTTTTACAATCTATATCCCTTTTCTTCTTCATTCTGTGAGTGCAAATTTTGGACTGTCTTTGGTATTCAACCACAAGTTATCTTGTTTGCCTGTTAAGCCGTTGCTTACATCCGGCACAGCTAACTCATGTTTGAATAGGGGCAGCTGTAAACACCCCAAATTTTCCCTCACCTATCCACACCATGGCTTGTGATCACTTCATATGCATAAGTCCAATCATGGCATCTCATATTACATTTTTGATTCATTGCATTGGTTCAAAGTCATCTGCATCTAGGGTTTGTGATTTGAGCAATCCAAGAGCTTCTTGAGCCACTCCAAAGGTCATCAATCACTCCAGAGGGGTCCATGTGTGTTCAAGCATCATATTATATCCTCTCAAAGTCAAGAATGTCAAAAATCACAAGAACTGAGAATGGTATGGAAGCAGAGCCAGGTTTGACTACATAGATGACCTAAAATTAGGGTTTTGGTTTCAGAGGCCATAACTCCAATTTTTTTGGTCATTCTTGTCTCTATTGGTCTCTATATGGTATAGGGAGCATGCATATCAATTTTCATGAAGAAACTCCATGGGGAAGTCATCTGATCAAGGGTTGACTTCCTAAGCAAGTCAGTATAAAATCAGGGCATCTGAGGCCCCCAATGACCCAACCAAAGGGTGTTCTTCATCATTTTGATTATGTATGATCTTTATTTGATCATGGAAGAGGTTGGAAGTTCACAAAATTGAAGAATTTCAAGTCATTTGCAAAGTTGACTTTTTGGGAAAGTTGACTTTTAATAAAAATTGCCATTTTAGGAAACTTTTTCAACCCTTACTTTTTGATTCAAAAATGCTTCAAATGGAAAAACTTTGGTCATGAAAGTTGTAGAATGGATCATTCCCTTTTCAAAAAGTACAAGAACTTGACCTAATTCATTTTGGATCAAAAGTTATGGCTTGTCAAAGTTGGCAAAAATCACAAAATTTGATGTTTTCTACCAAAGAGGCAAAGTTGCAAATTCACTTGCCAAGGCAAATTGAGCTATCAAATAAACTTCTAATCTTCATACAAGCATGTACTAAGACCTAAAAGTCAGATTACACCAAAGGATCACTCATTTTTGTGACTTATGGAGCAAGAAATTTCATAAGAAGCAAAAGTGAGGCAAGTTGCAAAAACTCACTCAAGTGTGAATCCACTTGCTTGCTAACTTCACAAACAATCCTATGGCTCTCCACACATCTTGCTGCGCAGGACACCCCATCTGTCCTTGGCTAGCTAGTAGCCCATGCCTCTCTTACACAACTTTGACATTTTGGCAACTTGAGCCATACCAATCACAAAAGCACACATCAACTCATCTGACCAATCCCATTAGTTTATACAAACAAAAAGCAAGCCAAAGCACACACAACACAGGCCTGAAAGCACCAAGAACTCTGCTCTCTCATTTTCACCCCATTTTGCAAAAGCTTTCGAAAAACTCTCCACAAGCTGCAAACACACAAACCAACTTCACAAATCAACTCAGCATACTTCACTGATCAAAAACCACCCATCACCATAGCCTAAAACTCCCTGAATCAGAAATACGATTTCCATCCCACCTTGAACAGAACTTCTGCCATCTTTCAAACCATCCATTATAAACTTCAAACAAGCATTGAAAGCTTCTGAGGGGGTCCAGTGGAGTTGATTGAAAGCAAGAAACCAGCCAGAAAGTACCAGAAACCAAAGCTTCAGTTCAGGTAGCCATCTCAAACTTTTTTTCCAGAAACTCCATTTTGAGTTCTTAAATGCTTCTATGCACTCCCCTGATCATGGGGATGTGATTATTTTTGAAAATGGTTGAGAAACCAGGATGTATGGTTACTCTGAAACGTTTTTGCCCTAGGAATGTTTTGCTTCGATTTGGCTGATTGATGAATGAAAAATGATGTTTGTGTGGGGGTTTTGATTTAGTTTCGAATGGGGATGATTTCTGGGCTTTTAGTTTTCATTTTCATGAAGTTTTGAGGATTTTAGCAACTTTCAGGTGAGGGTCTTGCCGGAGAAGACGACCGGAAGTCTTCTCCGGTCACCTGAAAGTGTTTAGGGCTAATCAGTGTAATTAATGCAAGTTTGAATTTGGTACGTTGGATGGGCTGACTTCTGTTGACTCCCGCGCGTTCCAATGGCCAAGATGCCCTCATTAAACCCTAATCCACGTCATTATCCATTTAATTAGGTTTTATAAATTAATCTGGCCAGTTTGAATTCCAGCCTTTGGATCTGGCGCCAGTCAATGCGCGCGCATTCCATTTGAATATCAGCCTTTGATTCTGATTACTTTCCATTTAATTCATTTTATTTTTCATTTTATTTGATTTGTTTTCTCCAATTTATTAAAAATAGCAAAACATTTTGAAAAATTCTGAAAATTTTTATACAACCTTTTATCAATTTTCAGAAACCAAAAACATTTTTATTTTTATTTTTTGCATTAAAAAATATTTTTAAATCATTTAAAAGATTATTTTTAATTAATTAATGAGAATTAATTAATTAAAAATACTTTTAAGTATTTAAAAATCACCAAAAAATTCATGAAACCTTTAAAATCATTTATAAACATTGTCCAACCCTCAAACCAAATTTCTTTTTTGATCTTGATGTCTTTTGAAAATTTTTCATGGGATTAATTTCATTTCAAAGCATTATTTTGATCCAATGTTCAAAAATTCATTTCTGCCTAGTCTTTAAGAGTTGGACTTTGATTCTTTTTGCATTGCATCTTGCATATCATGTAGTTTATAGGATTAAATTGGCATGATTTGATCTTGCATTTTCAATTTGTTTGACATTTTTCTTGACAAGGTACCTTAAAACCCTAGAAATCTTAAGAAATTCATAACTTTCATTAGGTTAAGAATTGGATCCCCTCCTTTGGGCAGAGATTTTGTATAGGTTTAGGGTTCCCTTGAATGCATTTTCAATTTTTTATCTTGGTGTTTTCTTCTGCTTTTGGTTTTTGTTTTGTGCATTGATCATAAACCCTAATTTGGACTTTCTTTTGCATTCATCTTACATTTGCTTACATACCATGACTTGCCATGACATTTTATGCATCCATTTGATTCATTAGACATATTAAGACATGTTAGAAGCATGTTTGATCATTGCATATTTCATTTGCCATGATGTATGTCATTTGCATTCCATAACTTTTCATGTATGTTCATGGTTCTAAGCATGTTTCTCTTGCATCCATATGTTTGTATGATCATCCCCATGCCTTGTTTCATGTTTGCATCATCTCATAGCATCATTATCATCACACACATGCTTCTGATTTTGGTTTGCATCATGCCATTTCATTTCATTTTGCATTGCATTGCATTTCTTTCACTAACTTTTCAGGTGGTAAGTCACTTTGAGAAGTGAATTTGCCTTCACTTCTCACAATTTCTTTTCATCTCCTCTTAGGCATCCTTGCTGCATTTTGTTTTGTGTTTGAGATTGAGCTTGCTCATTCTTCTTCTTCTTACTTTCTTTCCTCAAGTGACTTGTCTTCTTAAATGAAGCAAGTTACTTTGCTTCCTTTGCTCCTCTCATCTGCTTCCTGGTGTTTCCTCTGAAGATCTTTCTTGTAAACCTCACAAACCTTAGGAACAACCAAGCATGACAATAATTAGGGTTTTGATTAGTCCCCCATTTAGATTTTACCTTTGTGTCTCATTGAGTCTCCTCTTCTCACCTCCTAATCAAGGACTAAACCCTAAAAGCTTTAAGGCTTTGTGATTGAGCTTATGCCTGCATCCTTCTATTAGGATGGAGTGTATAACTTTAATCCTAAGTGTTAAACCCTTAATGTGTTTAAATCCTTTAATCAACTCACTTAATAATCATCAAGACATCAAGCTTGTAACTTGGGCCTTGCATCATGGTTCTAATTCTTCCTTAATTGGTTAAGAAGGACTAACCCTAGTGTTAATGGACAAGTCCCCCTCAAGTTGTCTTACAAACCATAAAAATCACTTCTTTATCATATCATTATCATAAAATCCACTTAATAAAGGTTTTGTTTTGTCATGAGTTTAATCCCTAATCATGGATTAAGTTGAGGAGCTTTCCTCAGCTTAAACATTCTCATCTATTATCCTTCTATTAGGATGGTGTAATGAGTCTGTTTAATCCCTGATTATGGCTTAATATCATTACTTAACACTAAACAAAAATAACAAAAACATCTAAATAATCACAAGTAGGTTAATGATCTTAATCCTACACCATTGTAATTAAGTGTGAGAAGCTGAATTCACACTTAAGGCATTCTCATTACCCCTAATCAGAGGGAAGATGTGATGAGTTTACCAAATCCATTGGTTTAGGCTTAAGCTCATTAACTTATGACAAACTTTCAAAAGCAATAAAAGACTGAAAACTCAAAAAACAAACAATAAACGTCTCCTCCGGGATTCTTTTCTCATCACATTCACTCATAAACGAGAACTTGCTTCTTCCGTTTGATGCAAGACAGTTTGCACCTGAGCCAGACAGGTCATACACTTGAGCATAGACAAGCAAGCCGTTCACAAGTCAATTCATCTTTCAGTCTCTTTGGGTCGAACTACGGTGTTCTGACTTCCTCATTGCACGAGAGGATACATAGGCATAACTTAACAGTTATCGAACAAAAGTCTCCGTATATTCCCCCTCTTTCAATATTATTTTCTTAGCCTCATTATCATGAGCATTTCACTCTTGTCCCTACATTGACACTGTACATACTACACTTCACACTTCTTTCACACAGACACCTGTACATCTTTTTTCCAGCTTTTTGATACACAAATTGCACTGACACTACCCCTTTAAAACACAAATCTTTTAAGCGTGGATCCCGTCGAGTACGGCGGACAATCTGGGTGCTAATACCTTCCCAGGTTGTAACCAACCCCCTTTCTCAGTCTCTCTGGTTCGCAACCATCTTATCCATATCTTTTCCTAGGTTTATGCAGCATTACCTTTCCTTCGGGATAAAAATGCCTAGCTGGCGACTCTTTTCATTTCATCCTTTCGCCGACCGTTCGCGTCTGTACCTTTATTTGAGCCAGTCTCATCTTTTGGGAGCGACACCAAGTCAGTTGTCGATGGTCCTTCGATGGGATGTCTAATCTTGCAATTTGAAGGTGTAGTCAAGTCAACTGAAAAAACTACCCTACCCCGGGTTAAGTGTAAGGGTTTGTATCCGAAAGAAACTCCTACTTCTAGGCTCGAAGTGGTTGACTAGGGATTAACTTCTTATCTCTCCAGTGTTTGGGAATTTGAAAAATGCATGTACATCATTGACGAGGTTTTATCCGAAAGCATACCACAACAGTTATGGGTATTCTGTTTTCATCATCCTCCCTCAAATGATTTGCTAAAGTGAAGTGAGGAAATATTTTTGTGATTTTTGTGATAAATGATAAATAATGAGCGAATGCAAATAGCCTAATTCAAAACATGCATAAACGTAATATTAACAAAACCAAGTATAAATGACAATGTTCAGAGCAAATACTACTTAAACAAACAATACAAAATAACAAGAATGCGAAAATGTTAAATGGCGACGACTTCCTTGATTTGAGGAATGAACTTCTCTTGATTTGACTTGCTTACAAGTTGGAGACTACTCAGTTTGGTCTTCGAAAACTCCTTCAAAAGCTTTCACTTGCGGGCACCATGCGGCAACAATGGATTATTCTGAACATTCAGATTCCTTTGAGTGAAGGTGAGATCCTTCGAGTCAACTAGGTCTTGAACCTTATGCTTGAAGGCCTTGCAGTTCTCGATCGTGTGACCTGGAGCACCTTTGTGATACCCACAGCGAGCATTGGCATCATAGTCTCGGGAGGTACCAATTTATTGTGGCATATCCCTCAAAGTGAGAGATCCATTTTCCATCAACCCATTAAATATTTCGTTGTATGAAATAGGCAATGAATCAATGTGTTTGTCAGGTCCTCTTTGCTGATTTGGAGGACATTGATGAGGAGCGCGTTGTTGTTTTTGACCAGGCTATTGGGATAAGCTGGTTTCTGGTAGGGATTAGGTGCATATTGTCGCTCCCACTAAATGAGGCTAAGTCAAATAGGGTACAGACGCGAACGGTCGGCGAGAAGGAGAGAACACACAAGGGTGAATTGGAAAGACAAGAGTCGCCAGCTAGGCATTTTTATCCTGAAGGAAAGGTAATGCTGCATAAACCTAGAAAGATATGGATAAGACGGTCGCGAACCAGAGAAACTGAGAAAGGGGGTTGGTTACAACCTGGAAAGGTATTAGCACCCAGATTGTCCGTCGTACTCGACGGGATCCACGTTTGAAAAATTTGTGTTTAAAGGGGTAGTGTCAGTGCTATTTTGTGTGCAAAAGAGCTGAAAAAAGGATGTACAGGTGTCAGTGTAAAAGAAGTGTGAAGTGAAATATGAGAATGTCAGTGTAGGGAAAGAATGAAGCTCAAGACTATGAGACTTAAAGAATAATGCTGGAAGAGGGGGGATGGAAAGAGACTTTTGTTCGATAACTGTTAAGTTATGCCTACGTATCCTCTCGTGCAATGAGGAAGTCAGAACACCGTAGTTCAACTCAAAGAGACTGAAAGATAAGTGTACTTGTGAACTGCTTACTTGCCTATGCTCAAGTGTATGACCTGTCTGGCTCAGGTGCAAACTGTCTTGCATTAGACGGAAGAAGGAAGTTCTCGTTAATGAATGAATGTGATGAGGAAAAGAATCCCGGAGGAGACGATTATTGTTTGTTTTTGTGTTTTCAATCTTTTATTGTTTTTTTGGATTTTGTCATAAGAAAATGAGCTTAAGCCTAAACCAAGGGTTAGTAAACTCATCACATCCTCCCTCGGATTAGGGGTAATGAGAATACCTTAAGTATGAGGTAAACACCTCACACTTAATCACCATGATGTAGGATTAAGATCATTAACCTACTTGCATTTATTTAGATGTTTTTGGAGTTTTTGTTTAGTGTTAAGTAATGAGTTTAAACCATAATCATGGATTTAATGAACCCATTACACCATCCTAATAGAAGGATAATAGATGAGAACATTTAAGCTGAGAAAGACTCCTCAACTTAATCCATGATTAGGGATTAACCTCATGACAAAACAAAGCCTTTATTTAAAGTGGATTTTAGTTAATGGTAAGATTAAGAAATGGATTTTATGGTTTGTAAGACAACTTGAGGGCGACTTGTCCATTAACAATAGGGTTAGTCCTTCTTAACCAATTAAGGAAGAATTAGAACCCTAATGCAAGGCCCAAGTTACAAGCTTGATGTCTTAGTGATTATTAGATTTATTGATTAAAGGAGTTAAACACATTAAGGGTTTAACACTTAGGATTAAAGTTATACACTCCATCCTAATAGAAGGATACAAGCATAACCCTAATCACAAAGCCTTAAAGCCTTTAAGGTTTAGTCCTTGATTAAGAGATGAGAAGAGAAGACACAAAGATGACACAAAGGTAAAACTAATGAGGGACTAACCAACCCTAATTGTGATCATGCTTGGATGTTCCTAGGGTTTATGAGGCTTGCAAAAGATCTTCAAGAGAAAACCACCAAGGAAGAAGCAGAAGGAGGAAGGAAGAAACAGAAGAAGCAAAACAACTTACTTCACTTAAGAAGATAAGTTGCTTGAAGAAAGAAAGAGGGGAGGGAGCATGAATGAGCAAGCTCACTCTGATACAAAAGTAAAATGCAGCAATGATGCATAAGAGAGATGAGAAGAGGTTGTGAGAAGTGAAGGCAAATTCACTTCTCAATGACTTACCACCTGAAAAGTTAGCAACAAGAAATGAAATGAAATGCAAATGAGATGAAAAACAAAGATGAAAACCAAAGTCAGAAGCATGTTCATGATGCAAATGATGCTATGAGATAGTATGAAAGCATGTCAAGAGATGAGGGTGATCATACAAGTGATGAAGATGCAAATGGGACATAAAAGAAGCATGAAAGTTCATAAAAACCTATGAAATGCAATGAAAGCAAAAGCATGGCAAATGAATGATTCAATGATCAAACATGATTCTAATGTGTCCTAAGATGTCTTATATGTCATGTGGATGCACAAAATGTCATGGCAAATTCATGTATGCAAGCATATGAAGAATGAATGCAAATGAAGGCAAAAGATAGGTTTATGTACAAGGTGCAATGCAAAATTCAAAACCAGAAGCAAATGACATGATAAAAAATTGAAAATAGGATCAAAGGAACCCTAAAGCTATACAAGTTCACTGCCCAAAGGGGGAGACCTAAATCTTAACCTAATGGAAGTTATGATTTTCTCAAGTTTGCTAGGGTTTTAAGGTACCTTACAATGAAAAATGCAAAACAAATTGAAAATGAAAGATAAATTCAAACCAATTTTATTCTAGAAACTACATGACATAAGGGGTGCAATGCAAAAAGAACCATCATCAAACTCTTCATGGTTAGGCAGAAAGGATTATTCTAAGTTAGGGCAAAAATATTGACTTTTAAGGACCCTATATCCAAAGAAAAATGTCAAAATAGGTCAAGAACCAAAAAGAAATTTGTGTGAAGAGTTTGACAATGTTTCTAAATGTATCAAAATGCAATGTGATTTTTTGGTGATTTTTAGAAACTTAAATGGTATTTTAATTAATTAATTCTCATTAACTAATTAAAATAAACATTTAAATATTTTTAAAAATACGAAATTTATGCAAAAAATAAAATAAAAATTATTTTCAGAATGAGAAAAATATTTTAAGTCATGATGCAAAAAATGAAATTTTTTAGAAGTTTTTACTATTTTTAATAAAATGTAGAAAGAAATGCAATTAAAATGAAAATTAAATGAATTAAAATGGAAGTATGCTGATCCAGTGGCCAAGATTCAAACTCAAAAGGGAGGGAATTGACCAGCGCGCGCAAATGGACGGCTCACATTCAAACTATGCTAATTACGCAATTAAACCCTAATCTGAACCGTAAACATTTTCAGGTGACCGGAACAATGTTCCGGTCATCTTCTCCGGCTAGCCTCTCAAGCTATCTCACTCAATACGCAACCCCAAGCCCTAAAACTCTCCAGAAATGATCCTCTCCTCAACCCCAACAAGAATCAGCCATCAAAATTCATTTATTCATCATCAAAAGCACGAATCAAAGCAAAACGGAAAAGAACTCAGAAATTTCAGAAGTTTATGAAATGCTCATTTCTTAACTATTTTCGAAACCAAACATATCATGGCAATCAGGGGAACACATAGAATCATTCTATAACATAAAATGAGAGTTCTGGAAAAATAAATGCCATGGCTACCTGAAGTTGAGCTCAAAACAGGAGCTTTCTGGCCAGTTCTTTGCCTCAAATCCACTCCAATGATTCCCCCCAAGAGCTTGTGATGCTTGGTTGGAGCTTAAATGGCCTCAAAAGGAAGTTGGCAGAAGTTCAGTTCATGAAATGTTGAAATCGTGTTTTTGATTCTGAGTGTTTTAGGGCAAAATGAAGGGTGGGAAATGATCAGTGATGTTTATGGAGTTGAATGATGGAAAAAGTTTGAAGGTTTGATGGTTGAGCTATGAGTTTCGAAGGCTTTTGCAAATTTGGGGAGTTTTGTGTATGATGTGTTCTTGGAGGTTTCAGCTTGTGTTGTGTTATGTGTTGGGTTGCTTTTGGTACACATATCATGTTTGGATAGGTCAGAGGGTGGGTGCTGGCCTAGGTTGATTGGTATGGGCATGTTGCAAAAATGTCACCAACTTGTGTACTTGAGGTATGGGCTGGTTCAGTGACTGTTTCAAGGCATGGCTCAAGTCAGCTTGCTTCAAGGAGGTCCATGGAAGTCATATTTTGTAGCTGGCACAAGTGGCTGAAGAGATTTGATCCATTTTGCAATTTTGGGGAAGTTTGGTCCCTTTTAAATTACCTGAAGTTCAAGGCATGAAACTTGGGATTTCTTTGTGAAATTCTGAATTTTAGGTCATGTGTGATTTTTGTGCAATGCTTAGAAGTCAATTAAAGGTCACATTTGGCTTTGGCAAGTGTTTTTGCAAACTTCCCTCTTTGGTGCATAAGTGAAATTTTGTGATTTTTCCCAACTTTGCAAGGCCATAACTTGAGTTCTATGATGAATTAGATCAAGTTCTTGTACTTTTTGAAAAGGGAATGATCCAATCTACAACTTTCATGACCAAGAATTTTTCATTTGAAGCATTTTTGAATCAAAAAGAGGAGGTTGAAAAACTTTCCCAAAATGGCAAGTTTGCATTACAAGTAACTTTCCCAAAATGGCAACTTTGCAAATGGCTTGAAATTCTTCAATTTTGTGAACTTCTAACTTCTTCTAAGATCAAATAAAGATCATATATAACCAACATGATGGAGAAAACTCTTCGGCTGGATGATTGGGGGCCTCAGATGCCTTGATTTTGCACTGACTTACTTAAGAAATCATCTTTTGATCAGATGCCTTCCCCATTGAATTTCATCATGAAAATTGGTGTGTATGATAATTACAACACATAGAGACCAATAGAAACAAAAATGACCAAAAAATTTGGAGTTATGACCTCTGAAACCAAAACCCTAATTTTAGGTCATCTGTGCAGTTAAGCTTGGCTCTGCTTCCATGCCTTTCTCAGTTCTTGTGATTTTCTGACTTTCTTGATCTTGGGAGGATATAATACGATTCTTGAACATACATGGACCCCCTTGAGATGATTTAAGACCTTTGGAGTTGCTCAGATAGCTCAGGGATTGCTCAGATCACAAACCCTAGATGCAGATGACTATGAATCAATGTAGTGAAGCAAAAATGCAATATGGGATGATATGATTGAACTTATGCAAATGAAAAGATCACAAGCCATGGTGTGACATTAGTGAGGGAAAATTTGGGGTGTTTACAGCTGCCCCTATTCAAGCATGAGTTAGCTGTGCAGGATGTAAGCGACGGCTTAACAGGCAAACAAGATAACTTGTGGTTGAATACCAAAGACAGTCCAAAATTTGCATTCACTGATTATGAAGAAGAAAAGGGATATAGATTGTAAAAGGAAGTAAAGTATGATTAGGAAATGCGGGCGACGGAGGACAACCGTCGAACAGAGGACGACTGCTAGGGGTAAAGCAATGACGGGGACGGCCGACATGCTGGGGAAATAAAGGATTATGATAGGGGACGGCCACCAGGTGAAGTAACAATATTCTCTGGGGATTATAGATAAAGTCAATGATGGGGATGACCATCGGGTTTGAAATGAATAATGAGGGACGGTCATCAAAGGTGAAGGGAGATCACCTAGCAGGGGACGGCTGCTCTGTTGGGGATAAGATGAGGGACAGTCATCTAAGGTGACGGACGATCACCTGGCAAGGTACGGTTGCCGAAAGTGTCACGACATAGGACGAATGCCAGATAGAAAAGGTCTATGATGGGGACGGCCATCGGATAAGCATGATGAAGGACGATCATAAAGAGGGTGAAGGACGATCACCTGGCAGGGGACGGCTGCTCTCAGGTTTTATCATGACGAATGTCAGATAATAAGATCAACGATGGGGGACGGCCATCGGATAAAATGATGATGGACGATCATCAAAAGGTGAAGGACGATCACCTGGCAGGGTACGACTGCCAGAAGTATCATGACATAGGACGAATGTCAAATAGAAAGGAAATAATTTATCGGGATTTGCTGGGAACTCTTCTGGGGAACGGTAGACACAGACGAGTGTCTAATTTCAAGAAAGAAAGGGTATAAGTGTTTGACGCTGTGTATGGATTAAAGATGCGGACGAGCATCCTTAAGACTACGATACAGACGAGTATCGGTAGAAACAAACGCTAACACATGTTCAGAGATGATGGTACGGACGAGTACCAACTGGTTAACAAAGAACACGGACGAGTGTCAAATCTGAGGGAGATAAGCGGTGTATACAAGATACGGACGAGTATCTGTATGAGTAAAGTATGTATGAGTGAGACACAGACGAGTGTTCGACTTGCTGGGGAGGGTATGATACAGACGAGTATCATAAGAGAAAATGTATAAGTTATGAACTTATGAGTGTAAAAGATATTCTGAAGTTCTGTGGGGAATAAAATGGCACGGACGGGTGTCGGAAGAAGTGTATTATAAACCAGTGTTTGGCTTACAATAAGTGTTTAGGCAACCATGCTGAGGGAAGGTGAAACGGACGAATGTCCAAAGAGCGTATAGATATCTGTTTGTGGAGAATGTTTCGGCGACTTTACTGGGGAAAATGACACGGACGAGTGCCAAAAGGAGCATGTATCTGTATTTTTTAGAAGTGCAAAGGGATGCTTTGGATTTCGCGCTGGGACTGTGAGTTTTTGTATATATTGCTGATGGAATATTGGTATATACAAGTGTGTTTGATTCAAAACATGGCTTGTGATTATGCAATATGTTTGACTTTTGCCGTAATTCTCCGTATCAGACGGAATGCTACGCTCTGGGGGGAAAATATGATGTGAATGTTATATTTATGCAAAGATACCGATCCGGGATTCGGATCCCGTTGCTGTGAAGATCTCTGATTGATCTTGTTTTTGAAAGAATATCCCAGCTGGGGATGAGATCATTGGTAGATCTAATATATATGATTCTACTTGGGGGAAATAGGTCACTGATAGACCTATCTTGGTAATGAGGAGCCCAACTGGGGGCTGTGGAAGCTTTCGTCACTCTGTTGCGGGATCTTCAAGCCTTGCTCTTCTAGATAGGAGCTGAAACTCTGCGGGGAGATGATTCCCTATCTAGCACTTGGCTGGGGAGGAATGATCACTGAATGACCTTCCTAGGGATGTCCATGAGGATCCTTCTGAGGATGATGAAATAGGCTGGGGAAATGAGCCCCTTATGATGCTGTTTGGAAGACATGTTGAGGAAGTAATGATTTGACAGCTTGCTGGGGAAAAGCTCTCATGATCCATGTCATACTTTGAATACCTGCAATCCTGTATGACAAAGAAACATACAAGTATCCCGAGGTATCCCTTACTGGATTCCATCATAGGAGTTTAGACACTCCCGGGAGCAAATATATATCCTGTAAACATGTAATAAGAAAAGGCGCATCTGTATTTATGCAACTATTATATTAAGGACATCGGACATTTTTGAAAATGAAAATGTACGAGACGAAATGTGACTGAAAATCTGTTTTTATTAATTTGGGTGCCCTGAATTGGCAAGTACAGTCAAAGGAACAGATCCCCTGAAATGAGGAGATTGTTACAAATTGAGAAACAAAAAGATGCTGGCAATGTTGATGACGCTTCAGTGCTTCCCTTTCGCTATGACTTGTATGACATTGACGTTCTTCTCATCTTGCTTCCTGAAGAAGGCTGATTATGACCGATGCTCGAACCTTTTGAAGTTTGCCATGTTGTAAGTGATACAGACGAATTCAGAATGCAGTTGTTCGCTTATTCCCTTATTTTGCGTGGATCGCCCTTTCGGGTTTTCAATCCACCGGGATACCCATTTTTGCCTGAGCTGTCCAATGCGGCTTTTCAACTCAGCGGGTGTACATTTTTTATTTTCCCTTATTTTTGCCCGAGTCTTTTATTCTGTTTTTGACTCGTCGGGATGCCCTATTTTTTCCTGGACTTACATTCTGTTTCTATGTCCAGCGGGTCATTTTATGCGAAGTATTTTTTAACCGCATCTGAATTCACAGGGGATAGGAAGTCTTCACCATCGATAGTACTGAGCATCAGTGCTCCACCAGAGAAAACTTTCTTTAATATGAATGGACCATCGTAATTCGGAGTCCAGTTGCCCCTGTGGTCTGTATGAGGAGGAAGGAGTCTTTTCAGCACAAGATCCCCACCTTGGTATTCTCGAAGCCTGACTTTATGATCAAAGGCTTTCTTCATTCTTTTCTGATACAGCTGCCCATGACAGATTGCAGCTAATCTCTTCTCTTCAATCAGATTCAGTTGTTCGTACCGGGATCGGACCCATTCTGCTTCATTCAGTTTAACATCCATTAGTACCCGTAAGGAGGGTAATTCAACTTCAACAGGTAGGACTGCCTCCATACCATAAACAAGCTGATACAGTGTTGCCCCAGTGGATGTTCTGATTGACGTACGGTACCCATGCAAGGCAAATAGTAGCATTTCATGCCAGTCTTTGTAAGTGACCACCATCTTTTGCACAATCTTCTTGATATTCTTGTTACCTGCCTCAACAGCGCCATTCATCTTCGGCCTATAAGGAGAAGAATTGTGGTGTTGGATTTTGAAGTCCCTGCATAACCCTGCCATCATTTTATTGTTCAAATTGGAACCATTATCAGTAATGATTCGCTCGGGTACTCCATACCGACAGATGATGTCTCTTTTCAGGAATCGTGCTACCACTTGTCTGGTGACATTTGCATACGAAGCTGCTTCAACCCACTTGGTAAAATAGTCAATGGCTACCAGGATGAATCTGTGGCCGTTTGAAGCAGTCGGCTCGATCTTTCCAATTATATCAATGCCCCACATGGCAAAGGGCCAGGGTGAAGACATCACATTCAAAGGATTCAGAGGCACATGCACTTTATCTTCATAAATCTGGCATTTATGGCATTTTCTGGCATAAGCACAACAGTCTGCATCCATTATAATCCAGTAATAACCTGATCTTAGCAACGTTTTAGCCATAGCATTCCCTCCCGCATGGGTACCAAAAGATCCTTCGTGCACCACGTGCATCAACAAATCTGCTTTTGTCTTATCAACACATTGAAGAAGTACCATATCAAAGTTTCTCTTGTACAAAGAACCATCAGTATTCAGGAAGAAAATACCAGCTAGCCTTCTTAATGTCTTCTTGTCATTGGATGATGCCCCAGGTGGGTATGTTTGATCCTCCAAGAAGCATTTGATGTCGTGAAACCAAGGCTTATCATCTTTTGCAAGGTCTGCTGAAAATACGTATGCTGGTCTGTCAAGTCTGGATACTGAAATCCGAGGCACAAAGTTGGCAGCTTGAACTTTGATCATGGATGAAATGGTAGCCAGAGCATCTGCAAACTGATTTTCATCTCGAGGGATATACTCAAGCTTGACTGTAGTGAAGAAAGTCAATAACCTCCTTGTATAATCCCGGTAAGGTATCAAATGATCTTGGTGAGTGTACCATTTGTCGTTGGTTTGATTAATTACCAAAGTTGAATCTCCGAACACAGTCAAAGTCTTGATCCTAAGGTCAATGGCTTCCTCAAGACCCATAATACAAGCTTCGTATTCAGCTTCGTTGTAAGTGCAGTTAAAAGTGAGTTTTGCCGAGAAAGGCATGTGAACTCTCTTAGGTGTAATGAGTACTGCACCAACACCACGACCATTCATATTAACAGCCCCATCAAACATCATAGTCCATTCTTCTTCTGGGTTAGGCCCTTCAGTGTGAACAGGCTCTTCATGATCTTTTGCTTTTATGAACATGATGTCTTCATCAGGGAAGTCAAATCTCATAGGCTGGTAATCATCAATGGGTTGTTCAGCAAGATAATCAGACAATACACTGCCTTTGATGGCTTTTTGAGATGTGTACTGAATGTCATATTCTGTGAGAATCATTTGCCATCTTGCAACCCGTCCGGTAAGTGTTGACTTCTCAAATATGTACTTGACTGGGTCCATCTTCGAGATCAATAAGGTAGTATGGGTCAACATATACTGCCTTAGTCGGCGAGCAGCCCACGCTAAAGCACAGCAAGTTTTCTCGAGCAGTGAATAACGTTGTTCATAGTCGGTAAACTTTTTGCTTAGGTAGTATATTGCATACTCTTTTCGACCAGACTCGTCATGCTGGCCCAGCACACACCCCATTGACTCTTCTAATACTGTCAAGTACATGATTAGAGGCCTTCCTTCAACTGGAGGCATAAGGATCGGAGGCTCTTGTAAGTATTCCTTGATTTTGTCAAAAGCCCTTTGGCAGTCTTCATTCCACCTAACCGTTTGCTCTTTTCTTAACAACTTGAACAAAGGCTCACAGGTTGCTGTAAGGTGAGATATGAACCGTGAAATGTATTTCAATCTACCTAGAAACCCCCGAACTTCTTTTTCAGTCTTCGATGCAGGCATTTCTTGAATGGCTTTGACTTTATCAGGGTCAACTTCAATCCCTTTCTAACTTACAATAAATCCCAACAGCTTACCGGATCGCACCCCGAATGTGCATTTGTTGGGGTTTAACTTCAATTGCTACTTCCTCAGACGCTTGAATAGCTTCAACAGATTCACCAGGTGGTCTTCTTCTGTAAGGGACTTGGCAATCATGTCATCCACATAACATTCAATTTCCTTGTGGATCATGTCATGGAACAATGTTACCATAGCCCGTTGATAAGTGGCACCAGCATTCTTCAGTCCGAATGGCATCACCTTATAACAGAATGTGCCCCAGGGTGTGATGAAAGTTGTCTTCTCCATGTCTTCAGGTGACATTTTGATCTAATTATATCCTGAAAATCCATCCATGAAGGAGAACACCGAGAACTGAGTCGTATTGTCGACCAATACATCAATGTGAGGTAAAGGGAAGTCATCTTTCGGGCTGGCTCTGTTCAGGTCCCGGTAATCCACACACATCCTCACCTTGCCATCCTTCTTAGGCACTGGTACAATGTTAGCAACCCACGGTGGATATCTAGTTACAGCAAGGAAATCGGCGTCCCACTGTTTTTGTACCTCTTCTTTTATCTTCATAGCCATATCCGGACGAGTACGGCGCAATTTCTGCTTTACCGGCGGACAGTCTTCTTTCAGAGGCAGCTTGTGCATAACAATGTCGGTGTCTAACCCGGGAATATCCTGATAAGACCAAGAAAAAACATCCACATATTCCCGAAGCATGTCAATCAGTTGCTCTTTCACCGAATCTTGCAGGCAGGCCTCGACCTTTACTTCTTTCATGTCTTCTTCCGTACCAAGATTAACCGTTTCAACTTCCTCCTAATGAGGAGTGATGACCTTCTCCTCTTGTCTTAACAACCTGGCTAGCTCTTCAGGTAGCTCATAATCTTCTTCAACCCCTTCATCGGCTTGATTAATCGGATTGTCAAAGTCATACGAAGTCATAGCGGTGTTGTTGTCAGTGCAGTGTAGAGGGCACTTTCTGCAAGGGGTTAGATTTGTTCATTTTAGTGATCAGTTTTATCTTGCTTAGAAAAGGTGAAAATGAAGTTATTTATTTTGAAAAACATTGCCATTTTATTTTTGTACAAAAAATAAAGAATGAAAAACAGTGAGCGAAAAAGAAAAGACTCATTTGCAAAAGATGTCCTGATATTCATTAATTGATCTTTGCACAAAATACAAGATGGCCCGATTACAAAATGAGTCCTGACATCTTGGGCAAGATGCAGGACTTGATGCATGCTTTAAAACACAGGAAATAATAATTACTCTGCAGGATTAACCCTTATAATTTCCTGGGAAGACCAGTTTGAGACATGGATCCCTGGGATCCTTGGACGTATCCAGCTTTCCGGGTTGCGCTCGTCTTCTGACTCATCTTCCAAGCTATTCACAGCATCCGGGGTGAGCATCCCCCTGCTGACAAACTTGGGCTCCTTTGCAGCCTCCGGTTGATCTTGCCGAGTTGGTCTGTAACCCAACCCGAATCGGTCTTCTTTCTTCTCTACGGGCAGCAGCTTGCCCCAGCCTTGAGCAGTACCCTCTTCAACAACCTTTCGGGCTTGCTGATATGATGTAATGGAGGTCCCAAGCACGCAGATGTTTCATTGATATTCAGGGCCTCAAACCCCTGACTCATGGTTTCATGTATCTCACCATCCATTTCAATGTATTTGAAAGTAGCCAGCTGGCTAAAAAAAATATCCTCCTCCCCACAAATGGTAATGACTTAGCCCTCCCACTTGAATTTTAACTTCTGGTGAAGGGTTGACGTCACTGCGCCAGCGGCGTGTATCCATGGTCTACCCAATAGACAGCTGTAGGCAGGCTGTATATCCATCACAAAGAAGGTCGTTTTGAAAATCTGTGGGCCAATCATTATTGGCAACTCTATCTCTCACAGAACTGATCTCTTAGAACCGTCAAAGGCTCTCACTACCAAGTTACTCGGGCGTAATATCAATCCATCATACTCCATCTTCACAAGGGCTTTCTTGGGTAGGACATTGAGGGATGACCCTGTGTCTACCAACACGTGAGAAAGAACTGCACCCTTACACTCCAAGGTAATGTGCAAAGCCTTGTTGTGATTGCGACCTTCCGTTGTCAGATCAGTGTTGGTAAATCCTAGTCCATGACTAGCGTTGACATTTTCAACCACAGCCTCTAACTGATTGACAGTAATCTCCTCCGGCACATAAGCTGCGTGCAGGACTTTTAATAGTGCGTTCCGATGAGCCTCGGAGCACATTAGCAATGATAATATGGAGATCTTTGAAGGTGTTTGGTGAAGCTGGTCTACCACCTTATAATCGCTCTTCTTTATGATTCTCATGAATTCATCAACTTCTTGATCAAAAGGAGTCTTCAAAGTTTCTTTAGCAACTGGTTCTTCTTGCACCACACTCTTCCCTTTTGCCTTAGCAGCAGCTTCTGCTTCGGCAACGGGTCTTGGTATTTGCGAGGAAAAAAGACGTCCGCTTCTAGTGAAGCCTCCGCCTCCCCCCACATTGTCTATCCGAGGTGAAGAAGTTGATGATTCTAAAGTGATTTTCTGCCCCTCGCAGTACAGATCTGAGCCATAATGCCAAGGGATGGCAATATTGCTTTCGTAAGGAACTGGCCCAGGTACTGTGATAGTGACCGGGATGATAGTAGCTGCAGAGGGGACCACAATGGTGTGTGGATCATAATATATGGTAACTGGAGCCCTGATAGGAGTAACATTTTGTTGTGGGTTGTTGACAGGAACATTTGCAGGATCGTAGTATATTGTAACCGTTGAGACACTTTCATTAATTGCTGCTGATGTTGTAGAAGGCACTGTTGACTGGATGGGTGTTGAAGTTGTAGCAGGAATGGTGACTGAACTTGTATCCGTTGAAGTGATTGATTGAGTAATTTTTGGAGTTGTAGTAGAATCCGTTGGAACAATGGTTGCTGACGTTTTAGGAGTATCTGTGATTGTTGATGAAGGAATTGTTGGAGTTGTAGTCGCTGTTGTTGTAATTTGGAGGATGCCATCCTTAATAAGACCATCTATGTCGTTCCAAGGTCTCTCACATCCATTGACAACAATATTGCAAAATACACAACCGAGTTCACATCCGAGGAACACTTGGCATTCTAACAGCTGAACTTTGATTTCAACCAGAGGTGTTCGGATTTGTGCAACACTAGCGATTAATGTGGATGGTTTGCCTTCCTCAATAGCATTAATTCTAGGCCCATTGTGACTAGGCATTGGATTCCTTGTGACATTATGAGGAGGTGCAAAGTTGAGAGCTTTTAAGTCCAGTAGATCTTGGACTTTCATCTGTAGGGCCCTGCATTTTTCAGTGTTATGCCCCGGTGCGTTTGAGTGAAATGCACACCTAGCATTTGCATCATAATTCTTTGGCATATTAAGAGGATCTGGAGGGTCCAATGTCCTTAACTCAACTAGGTTGAGCTTCAGGAGCTGTGGCAAGAGTGCAGCATACGGCATTGGGATTGGGTCAATCACCCTGTTTGCCTGTGATGGCCTTTGTTGGAAAGGACGCTGTTGTTGGTTGTTATTGTCGTTGTTGTAGGTTCTCTGTTGCGGATAATGAACTTGGTGTTGATATTGTGGTTGTTGTTGTTGAGGATATGCTGATTGTTGAGGAATCAGAGCTGGGATGGTAACTGCGGCTACTGACCGGTGCACATACTGAGGCCTACCCCTACTTGTATGAATGGAATTTGTTTCACCGGCCCTTCGGGGTCCCACAAAAGACTTTCTGGGATTTCTAGATGAACTTGCACCACCGTCGAAAATTTTGCCCATTTTTAAAAGGCTTTCAATCCTCTCACCAGTTATGACCACATCAGCAAAGCTGGTAGAGGAAAAAGCAGCCAGTCTATCAATGTAGGTCCCTTGCAATGTATTCATGAACATGTCAGCCATTTCCCTCTCTAATATGGGTGGTTGGGCAACAGCAGCAAGCTGTCTCCATCTTTGGGCATATTCCCTGAAACTCTCTCTAGAAGACTGAGACATTCCCATTAGGAGGGTCCTATTGGGAGCCATGTCCAGGTTGTATTGATATTGACAGATGAAAGCCTCAGCCAAATCCTTCCAGCATCTTATGGTGCCCCTCCCACTTGAATTTTAACTTCTGGTGAAGGGTTGACGTCACGGCGCCAGCGGTGTGTATCCATGGTCTACCCAATAGACAGCTCTAGGCAGGCTGTATATCCATCACAAAGAAGGTCGTTTTGAAAATCTGTGGGCCAATCATTATTGGCAACTCTATCTCTCCCAAAACTGATCTCTTAGAACCGTCAAAGGCTCTCACTACCAAGTTACTCGGGCGTAATGTCAATCCATCATACTCCATCTTCACAAGGGCTTTCTTGGGTAGGACATTGAGGGATGACCCTGTGTCTACCAACACGTGAGAAAGAACTGCACCCTTACACTCCAAGGTAATGTGCAAAGCCTTGTTGTGATTGCGACCTTCCGTTGTCAGATCAGTGTTCGTAAATCCTAGTCCATGACTAGCGTTGACATTTCCAACCACAGCCTCTAACTGATTGACAGTAATCTCCTCCGGCACATAAGCTGCGTGCAGGACTTTTAATAGTGCGTTCCGATGAGCCTCGGAGCACATTAGCAATGATAATATGGAGATCTTTGAAGGTGTTTGGTGAAGCTGGTCTACCACCTTATAATCGCTCTTCTTTATGATTCTCATGAATTCATCAACTTCTTGATCAAAAGGAGTCTTCAAAGCTTCTTTAGCAACTGGTTCTTCTTGCACCACACTCTTCCCTTTTGCCTTAGCAGCAGCTTCTGCTTCGGCAACGGGTCTTGGTATTTGCGAGGAAAAAAGACGTCCGCTTCTAGTGAAGCCTCCGCCTCCCCCCACATTGTCTATCCGAGGTGAAGAAGTTGATGATTCTAAAGTGATTTTCTGCCCCTCGCAGTACAGATCTGAGCCATAATGCCAAGGGATGGCAATATTGCTTTCGTAAGGAACTGGCCCAGGTACTGTGATAGTGACCGGGCTGATAGTAGCTGCAGAGGGGACCACAATGGTGTGTGGATCATAATATATGGTAACTGGAGCCCTGATAGGAGTAACATTTTGTTGTGGGTTGTTGGCAGGAACATTTGCAGGATCGTAGTATATTGTAACCGTTGAGACACTTTCATTAATTGCTGTTGATGTTGTAGAAGGCACTGTTGACTGGATGGGTGTTGAAGTTGTAGCAGGAATGGTGACTGAACTTGTATCCGTTGAAGTGATTGATTGAGTAATTTTTGGAGTTGTAGTAGAATCCGTTGGAACAATGGTTGCTGACGTTTTAGGAGTATCTGTGATTGTTGATGAAGGAATTGTTGGAGTTGTAGTCGCTGTTGTTGTAATTTGGAGGATGCCATCCTTAATAAGACCATCTATGTAGTTCCAAGGTCTCTCACATCCATTGACAGCAATATTGCAAAATACACAACCGAGTTCACATCCGAGGAACACTTGGCATTCTAACAGCTGAACTTTGATTTCAACCAGAGGTGTTCGGATTTGTGCAACACTAGCGATTAATGTGGATGGTTTGCCTTCCTCAATAGCATTAATTCTAGGCCCATTGTGACTAGGCATTGGATTCCTTGTGACATTATGAGGAGGTGCAAAGTTGAGATCTTTTAAGTCCAGTAGATCTTGGACTTTCATCTGTAGGGCCCTGCATTTTTCAGTGTTATGCCCCGGTGCGTTTGAGTGAAATGCACACCTGGCATTTGCATCATAATTCTTTGGCATATTAAGAGGATCTGGAGGGTCCAATGTCCTTAACTCAACTAGGTTGAGCTTCAGGAGCTGTTGAAAGAGTGCAGCATACGGCATTGGGATTGGGTCAATCACCCTGTTTGCCTGTGATGGCCTTTGCTGGAAAGGACGCTGTTGTTGGTTGTTATTGTCGTTGTTGTAGGTTCTCTGTTGCGGATAATGAACTTGTTGTTGATACTGTGGTTGTTGTTGTTGAGGATATGCTGATTGTTGAGGAATCAGAGCTGGGATGGTAACTGCGGCTACTGACCGGTGCACATACTGAGGCCTGCCCCTGCTTGTATGAATGGAATTTGTTTCACCGGCCCTTCGGGGTCCCACAAAAGGCTTTCTGGGATTGCTAGATGAACTTGCACCACCGTCGAAAATTTTGCCCATCTTTAAAAGGCTTTCAATCCTCTCACCAGTTATGACCACATCAGCAAAGCTGGTAGAGGAAAAAGAAGCCAGTCTATCAATGTAGGTCCCTTGCAATGTATTCATGAACATGTCAGCCATTTCCCTCTCTAACATGGGTGGTTGGGCAGCAGCAGCAAGCTGTCTCCATCTTTGGGCATATTCCCTGAAACTCTCTCTAGAAGACTGAGACATTCCCATTAGGAGGGTCCTATTGGGAGCCATGTCCAGGTTGTATTGATATTGACAGATGAAAGCCTCAGCCAAATCCTTCCAGCATCTTATGGTGGCCCTAGACAAGTGTGAATACCATTCTCTCGAAGCCCCAGTCAGACTGTCTTCAAAGTAGAACATCCACAACTTTTCATCCATAGTATAAGCTTTGAGCCTTCCTAGGAAAGACTGCAGATGAGTGCGAGGGCAGGAGGTGCCATTGTACTTTTCAAAGCATGGGGGTTTGAATTTGTGGGGAATTCTTACCCCATCCACTAGTCCCATATCCATCACATCGAAGCCCAAGGAATTCTGAGACTCCAAAGATCTTAACTTTTCAGCAATCTCGTCCAATCTCCTATCATATACTTCATCTCCAGCCCCCATAACAGTAAACTGTTCTTCTTGGGGATCCTCTTGCAAGGTTCTCCCCCCAGCAGTATTACCTTGCACATTTCTCGGGATGTTAACTTCTGGGTCCAGATGAGGTCCAAATACTTGTGGGTCAATACGAGGCTGGCCCCGTTCATTGTTACTAGTCCCTCCTGTTCCAAGATGAGGCTCCTCAGGAGTTTGTCTTTCCACCAGCTCTCTTAACCTTTCTTGACTCTGGGCTAAGCCAGTCATTACTACCATGAATTGAGACATCTGATTTCTCATCTCTACTCTCTCATTAGCCATCTGATTTCTGACCTCAGTCAGATCCTGCTGTACTTGTTCCATTTGAATACCGGGAAGATTGTTTCGAGTCGGGTACCGGTGCGTGCGGTTGACAGGGAACACTCGCCGACGAGCAATGTTTCCTGAAGTCACAACAAAGTTAGAAACAAAGATAATAACAAAACCTACAAAACAAAACAAAAGTTAGTATGCAATGCTGTATGCTTATTTGTTTTCCAAGGTATCCGGCTTGGTTCTTGGTTTTGACCTTTCCAGACCTCGAGGAAAATGCTTGATGTTGTTTGAGAGAAGACCCGAACAAAAACAAACCCAAGATATATTACAATTGATGGAGCAATACATAGTCTGTTTTTTTAATACATGCCCTTGAAGGGTCAAAATACATCAAAAAGAAAAAGTACATCAAATGGAAATAACAACAAACAAAGAATTAGACATCCAGTCCAAAGTCATCCTCTCTGACCTCTTTCAGGAGTGCCTCAGTCACTGGACCAGCTGGGTGCTCTATAATGGTCCTAATGAGGAGGTTCCTAGTAGCAATGGCAGTGGTCAACTTCTTATGCCTATCCTGGTCCTTTGATCTCTTCACTCCTGCTCATAGCTTCAACTCTGTAATCTCCTTCTGGGCTGCCAACAAAGCTTCCTGCTGCTTCTTCTCACTGGCCTCTAGCTGTTCAATCTTGGCTTGAGTCTTTTGGTCTTCTTGTGTGCGGGCTTCAGTGATTCTGACCCACCTAGCCTAACTCTCTTCCAGATAGAGCTTAGTCCTAGCCTTCTGAATTTTGGCCTCTTTACAGGCATTCTTTAATATTTGTTCCCCAGCTCTTGCTTTCCTAATATAGTCCTCTGTCTTCTCAATTTTGGTAAGATGCTCCACCCTAAGCTTCTCCAATCTCTCAATATCCAGACGACTATCACTTCTTTCCCACAGAGTCTTTTTCAAGGCTTGAGATAAGTTCTCATTCCTTTCCTTCAGCTTCTCAAATTCTTCTAGGTTGATAGTTGCTGCTTGCTATACTGTAGATGGTCCAGGAATGTCTTCCGAGATAAAAGGCATTCCGGTAATTTGAGCTCTAGTACGGGACCAGTCGTAGTACTGAGCTGAAGCAACATTATTACATCTTCCAAGAATAGCCATCCCTTTTGTCTGGATGCTGTCCCAAGCTCAGGATGCTTGTCTGACAGCAGCTGAATTAGGTTTCACTTCACAATACAGGGTCTCAGCTAAATCTTGCCCTCTGGGTGGGTGAACCAAAGCATAACCCAGTTGTCTCTTAAACAGCAAAGGATTGTAGTTGATGCAACCCTTTACTCCTATCAGAGGCACATTTGGGTATTGTCCACAGCTGGTGATAATGTCCTAGCCTTTGGTGCTCTGGGTGCACCATCTAATATCATCTGAAGTCAAAGCAATGAGCCTCTTAGCCCAATTATTCTGCTGGTGGGGGTTCAAAAAAGCATCTGACTTAGGTAGGTGTCTGAGCAGCCAGGTATAAAACAAAGGAGCACAACATCTTACTAATTTCCCCCTTTGTTTCTCATTCCTCTAATGAATGGAGTAATAAAAATCCCCTAGCAATGTGGGCACTGGGTTCTTTAGAAGAAACAGATGGATGGCATTCTTGCTGACAAATTTGGGCTCATCTGCAAACAGTATAGCCCCATATATGCTGAGGGCTAACAGTGCACAGAATGCCCTCCATTCTCCCAATGAAGCCTTCAGGATGGCCTGAGAAACCAAGAAGTCCAAATGCAAACCAGGGATCCCAACTTTTGTTGTCATACTTTGCTCAATCAAGGCAGGCTCCAGGTATAGTGCCTTTGCTACCTCTTCATTTCTGGGAGCTGGCATCTCTGGGTTGAAAGGGATTCCACCCCTGATAGGTACTCCAATCAATGAAGAAAACTCTTCCAGCAGAGGCCCTAGCTGAATGTCTGGAAAGGTGAAGCATCTCAAAGGAGGGTCATAAAACTGTAAGCAGGTGTGGATCATGCTCCTCTGAGAAGGGTCAAGGTCCATAACCATATCCAAGATACCTCCATGATGCTCTCTAAACAGTGGGATGTGGTCTGGTGTGATAAGTGACTGGACTTGCCTGATACCAGTCAACACATGCCCAAAAAAGTGGTAGGATATGTTGCTCTTCCTGGGAGTAGTCATGAGTGCTGCTGAAGAAACTGAAGATAAGTGCTGATGAAGATTCACAGACTGAGATGCTGAAGGTGGGACACTGACAGACTGGTGCTGGTGAGGATGGAGATAACTGAAGCAGATAACTGATGAAGACAACTGAAGGAGAGGTCTATGCAGAAGAAGGGGTCAAAACTAAACCAGATATGATATGGATACCCTGAAAAGCAAATAAACAAATGTTAAATGATACAATGATGATATATGCAAATGATATTCAAGGGTTTGTGATCAAGCTGGATCTGACTATCTGTCTTGATATAGGCCCACGTATGTTCAAAGGTCTAGATGAAGGCTTAGAAATCCAGTAACCAAGGTGGGGGACTCAAATAAAGAGTCACATGTCCAGGGTTTGATCACAAGAACTTTCCAAAATGAGGTACTCTTAAACAAAATAGTAGCAGGGTATGATGTGGCCAAGGGTACCTGCAAACCTGTAAACAGCCCAACCCCCCTCACAGGTAATGTTCTAAAACAAGGATCCTCAGACATGGATCAGTTATGAGAAGTGTAAACACTTCTAACACGGAGGTACAATGTTTATAATAACCATAAAAGATCCTCCTCTAATTCACCTCAGCTTCTGAAGGTCATAATAAAGGTCATCCAGACTTAGCAGGCTTCCCAGATAGCCCTAGCACTACAGGAAATCTGTAGCACAGAGTTCTCAAGAAGAAACCCACATCTGAACCGTGTTTCATATTCCCGCACCAGACCGAAATGGAATGGGAAAGAACATGAACCACTCTAGCCTAGGTGTCTCTCAGGTCCTAGGTATAGGACCTTAAACTCTCAATGGAACCCTACCCACCAAAACAGAAACCAGATCCAACAATGATAATGACAGTATGAAATATGTATAAGACTGTAAAAGAAAGCAATAAATAAAGATGTACATAAAGCAATAAATGAAGCAAAATAAATAAACACACATAGCACATAACACCCCAGTAAACACAAATCAAACAAACGCTAGGAGGAACCCACAGAAAGAACCAGAAGCCCTGGTTGCAGTATAAGGATCCCCAGCAGAGTCGCCAAGTTGTCGCTCCCACTAAATGAGGCTAATTCAAATAGGGTACAGACGCGAACGGTCGGCGAGAAGGAGAGAACACACAATGGTGAACTGGAAAGACAAGAGTCGCCAGCTAGGCATTTTTATCCCGAAGGAAAGGTAATGCTGCATAAACCTAGAAAGATATGGATAAGACGGTCGCGAACCAGAGAAACTGAGAAAGGGGGTTTGTTACAACCTGGGAAGGTATTAGCACCCAGATTGTCCGTCGTACTCGACGGGATCCACATTTGAAAAATTTGTGTTTAAAGGGGTAGTGTCAGTGCTATTTTGTGTGCAAAAGAGCTGAAAAAAGGATGTACAGGTGTCAGTGTAAAAGAAGTGTGAAGTGAAATATGAGAGTGTCAGTGTAGGGAAAGAATGAAGCTCAAGACTATGAGACTTAAAGAATAATGCTGGAAGAGGGGGGATGGACAAAGACTTTTGTTCGATAACTGTTAAGTTATGCCTACGTATCCTCTCGTGCAATGTGGAAGTCAGAACACCGTAGTTCGACTCAAAGAGACTAAAAGATAAGTTGACTTGTGAACTGCTTACTTGCCTATGCTCAAGTGTATGATCTGTCTCGCTCAGGTGCAAACTGTCTTGCATTAGACGGAAGAAGCAAGTTCTCATTTATGAATGAATGTGATGAGGAAAAGAATCCCGGAGGAGACGATTATTGTTTGTTTTTGTGTTTTCAATCTTTTATTGTTTTTTTGGAGTTTGTCATAAGAAAATGAGCTTAAGCATAAACCAAGGGTTAGTAAACTCATCACATCCTCCCTCGGATTAGGGGTAATGAGAATACCTTAAGTATGAGGTAAACACCTCACACTTAATCACCATGATGTAGGATTAAGATCATTAACCTACTTGCATTTATTTAGATGTTTTTGGAGTTTTTGTTTAGTGTTAAGTAATGAGTTTAAGCCATAATCATGGATTTAATGAACCCATTACACCATCCTAATAGAAGGATAATAGATGAGAGCATTTAAGCTGAGAAAGAGTCTTCAACTTAATCCATGATTAGGGATTAACCTCATGACAAAACAAAGCCTTTATTTAAAGTGGATTTTAGTTAATGGTAAGATTAAGAAATGGATTTTATGGTTTCTAAGACAACTTGAGGGGGACTTGTCCATTAACACTAGGGTTAGTCCTTAACCAATTAAGGAAGAATTAGAACCCTAATGCAAGGCCCAAGTTACAAGCTTGATGTCTTAGTGATTATTAGATGTATTGATTAAAGGAGTTAAACACATTAATGGTTTAACACTTAGGATTAAAGTTATACACTCCATCCTAATAGAAGGATACATGCATAACCCTAATCACAAAGCCTTAAAGCCTTTAAGGTTTAGTCCTTGATTAAGAGATGAGAAGAGAAGACACAAAGATGACACAAAGGTAAAACTAATGGGGGACTAATCAACCCTAATTGTGATCATGCTTGGATTTTCCTAGGGTTTACGAGGCTTGCAAAAGATCTTCAAGAGAAAAGCCACCAAGGAAGAAGCAGAAGGAGGAAGGAAGAAACAGAAGAAGCAAAACAACTTACTTCAATTAAGAAGATAAGTTGCTTGAAGAAAGAAAGAGGGGAGGGATCATGAATGAGCAAGTTCACTCTAATACAAAAGTAAAATGCAGCAATGATGCATAAGAGAGATGAGAAGAGGTTGTGAGAAGTGAAGGCAAATTCACTTCTCAATGACTTACCACCTGAAAAGTTAGCAACAAGAAATGAAATGAAATGCAAATGAGATGAAAAACAAAGATGAAAACCAAAGTCAGAAGCATGTTCATGATGCAAATGATGATATGAGATAGTATGAAAGCATGTCAAGAGATGAGGGTGATCATACAAGTGATGAAGATGCAAATGGGACATAAAAGAAGCATGAAAGTTCATAAAAACCTATGAAATGCAATGAAAGAAAAAGCATGGCAAATGAATGATGCAATGATCAAAAATGATTCTAATATGTTCTAAGATGTCTTATATGTCATGTGGATGCACAAAATGTCATGGAAAATTCATGTATGCAAGCATATGAAGAATGAATGCAAATGAATGCAAAAATTAGGGTTTATGTACAAGGTGCAATGCAAAATTCAAAACCAGAAGCAAATGACATGATAAAAAAATTGAAAATAGGATCAAAGGAACCCTAAACCTATACAAGTTCACTGCCCAAAGGGGGAGACCTAAATCTTAACCTAATGGAAGTTATGATTTTCTCAAGTTTGCTAGGGTTTTAAGGTACCTTACAATGAAAAATGCAAAACAAATTGAAAATGAAAGATAAATTCAAACCAATTTTATCCTAGAAACTACATGACGTGAGGGGTGCAATGCAAAAAAGAACCATCATCAAACTCTTCATGGTTAGGCAGAAAGAATTTTACTAAGTTAGGGCAAAAATATTGACTTTTAAGGACCCTAAATCCAAAGAAAAATGTCAAAATAGGTCAAGAACCAAAAAGAAATTTGTGTGAAGAGTTTGACAATGCTTCTAAATGTATCAAAATGCAATGTGATTTTTTGGTGATTTTTAGAAACTTAAATGGTATTTTAATTAATTAATTCTCATTAACTAATTAAAATAAACATTTAAATATTTTAAAAAATACAAAATTTATGCAAAAAATAAAATAAAAATTATTTTCAGAATGAGAAAAATATTTTAATCATGATGCAAAAAATGAAATTTTTTAGAAGTGTTTTGCTATTTTTAATAAAATGTAGAAAGAAATGCAATTATAATGAAAATTAAATGAATTAAAATGGAAGTATGTTGATCCAGTGGCCCAGATTCAAACTCAAAAGGGAGGGAATTGACCAGCACGCGCAAATGGACGGCTCACATTCAAACTACGCTAATTACGCAATTAAACCCTAATCTGACCCCTAAACATTTTTAGGTGACCGGAACAGTGTTCCGGTCATCTTCTCCGTCTAGCCTCTCAAGCTATCTCACTCAATACGCAACCCCAAGCCCTAAAACTCTCCAGAAATGATCCTCTCCTCAACCCCAACAAGAATCAGCCATCAAAATTCATTTATTCATCATCAAAAGCACGAATCAAAGCAAAACGGAAAAGAACTCCGAAATTTCAGAAGCTTATGAAATGCTCATTTCTTAACTATTTTCGAAACCAAACATATCATGGCAATCAGGGGAACACATAGAATCATTCTATAACATAAAATGAGAGTTCTGGAAATATAAATGCCATGGCTACCTGAAGCTGAGCTTTCAAAACAGGAGCTTTCTGGACAGTTCTTTGCCTCAAATCCACTCCAATGATTCCCCCCAAGAGCTTGTGATGCTTGGTTGGTGCTTAAATGGCCTCAAAAGGAAGTTGGCAGAAGTTCAGTTCATGAAATGTTGAAATTGTGTTTTTGATTCTGAGTGTTTTAAGGAAAAATGAAGGGTGGGAAATGATCAGTGATGTTTATGGAGTTGAATGGTGGAAAAAGTTTGAAGGTTTGAGGGATGAGCTATGAGTTTCGAAGGCTTTTGCTAATTTGGGGAGTTTTGTGTATGCTATGTTCTTGGAGGTTTCAGCTTGTGTTGTGTTATGTGTTGGGTTGTTTTTGGTACAGATATCATGTTTGGATAGGTCAGAGGGTGGGTGCTGGCCTAGGTTGATTGGTATGGGCAAGTTGCAAAAATGTCACCAACTTGTGTACTTGAGGTATGGGCTGGTTCAGTGGCTGTTTCAAGGCATGGCTCGAGTCAGCTTGCTTCAAGGAGATCCATGGAAGTCATATTTTGTAGCTGGCACAAGTGGCTGAAGAGATTTGATCCATTTTGCAATTTTGGGGAAGTTTGACCCCTTTTGAATTACTTGAAGTTCAAGGCATGAAACTTGGGATTTCTTTGTGCAATTCTGAATTTTAGATCATGTGTGATGTTTGTGCAATGCTTAGAAGTCAATTAGAGGTCACATTTGGCTTTGGCAAGTGTTTTTGCAAACTTCCCTCTTTGGTGCATAAGTGAAATTTTGTGATTTTTCCTAACTTTGCAAGGCCATAACTTGAGTTCTATGATGAATTAGATCAAGTTCTTGTACTTTTTGAAAAGGGAATGATCCAATCTACAACTTTCATGACCAAGAATTATTCATTTGAAGCATTTTTTAATCAAAAAGAGGAGGTTGAAAAACTTTCCCAAAATGGCAAGTTTGCATTACAAGTCACTTTCCCAAAATGGCAACTTTGCAAATGGCTTGAAATTCTTCAATTTTGTGAACTTATAACTTCTTCTAAGATTAAATAAAGATCATATATAACCAACATGATGGAGAAAACCCTTCGGCTGGATGATTGGGGGTCTCAGATGCCCTGATTTTGCACTGACTTGCTTAAGAAGTCATCTTTTGATCAGATGCCTTCCCCATTGAATTTCATCATGAAAATTGGTGTGTATGATCCATACAACACATAAAGACCAATAGAAACAAAAATGACCAAAAATTTGGAGTTATGACCTCTGAAACAAAAACCCTAATTTTAGGTCATCTGTGCAGTTAAGCTTGGCTCTACTTCCATGCCTTTCTCAGTTCTTGTGATTTTCTGACTTTCTTGATCTTGGGAGGATATAATATGATGCTTGAACATACATGGAACCCCTTGAGATGATTGAAGACCTTTGGAGTTGCTCAGATAGCTCAGGGATTGCTCAGATCACAAACCCTAGATGCAGATGACTATGAATCAATGTAGTGAAGCAAAAATGCAATATGGGATGATATGATTGAACTTATGCAAATGAAAAGATCACAAGCCATGGTGTGACATTAGTGAGGGCAAATTTGGGGTGTTTACACATATTGCGCAGCAGCAGCTAGAGGGTATGGACGTGGTTGGTAAGGCATCTGAGGTGGAAAAGGAGCTTGAATAGCTGGCAGATAAGGCATTGGAGGAACTGGTTGATATGGCACAGGAGCATATTTTGCAGCAGCAACATACAGATACTGGTAGTAGGGAATTGAGGTAGGCACACTCAGTTGTGGCTTCCTACTTGCAGTAGAAATGGCATTTGTTTCACCCTTTTTGTACCCTTTGAAAGGATTTTTTACTCCAGTTTGGCTGATAGAACCTCCTTGGATCTTTCCACTTTTCAGACCCTCTTCAATTCTTTCTCCAACAATCACCATATTTGAGACCCCAGAAGACACACTGTTGATCAGTTTTTCGTTGTTTTGCCCTTGTAAGGTACCCATGCAGATATCGATCAGTTCACGGTCAACCAATGATGGATGAACTCTGGCAGCTAGCTCCCTCCAGCATTGTGCGTACTCTTTGAAAGATTCGTTCTCCTTTTGAGCCATACTCTGAAGTTGAGTACGGTTAGGAGCTAAGTCAGTGTTGTACTTGTACTGCTTTTTGAATGCATCAGATAGATCAAGCCAAGTACGCACATTGTTGCGCTCAAACTGCATGTACCATTCTAGAGACGCTCCAGACAGGCTGTCTTGGAATCAATGGATCATGAGCTTGTCGTCTTTAGCATGAGCAGCCATTTTTCTGCAATACATACTCAAATGGAGTTTAGGACAACTAAGGCCTTTGTATTTTTCGAATTCCGGTAGCTTGAAATTAACAGGGATCATAACATCTGGAACTAAGCACATAACTGAAGCACTCAGAGAAGTTGAGTTAAGTCCTTCCATGATTCGGAGTTTTTCAGATAACTCGTGACACATCTTCATCGCCTCAGATTCTTGAACAGCACGAGGATTGGCAATTTGAACAGCAGTATGCATCTTGTACTCAACTTGTTGATCCTCTTCAGTTGGAGGCATATGAACCTGAGTAACGACATGTTAAGTTTGAGGAATAGCACCAACTGTAACACCAGAGGTAGGTATTCGTTGAGATGTAACTTCTTCAACAGCAGGAGTGAAGCCTGAAGGAAAACCATAGACCAAAGGATTTGGAACTGGAATTATGTGCGTTGTGTGCGAGGTAGATCCTTGCACGAGAACATTGTTCCTTGCGGCAGCGGCTTCGCGAAGTTCCTCCATTATGGCCAAAACTTGTAAAGTCTCATAAATATGGTCAATCTTGCTCTTCACCGAGTCAATCTCTTCCCTCATAACTGCTTGCTCTTGTTGAATCTGATCCATCAGTCTTCTAGTGTTGGCTTGATATAGATATGGGCTTCGAGAAAGATACGGGCGTCGGGAAACCAGCTTTATTTACTAAAGGTGAAGGAACAGGAAATAAGTTTTCAGATTTGGAATGAAATACAAGATGAATAATTAGTGCAAATGAAATGATATGAAATGTCAGAATCCATGATCACAAGATCATGGTCTTGAGTTAATCTAGAATTTGAGATAACAGGAACTCATGAGTCCGAAGTGTGGATGAAGGATACTCTGATCAAGAACTCATTGGGTAGACTCTAAGGTTTAGGAACCCCAAAGTTATCAATTCATATGGTTGTTTATCACACACGCCATAAGCATGACGGTTGATTGACTCCCCGATATGAATCTAATTTGGGTGAGATCTTTGTATCAACAACCTACGAGAGAAAATTATCTTGGAGCCTATACTACGCGACCATCGACATGAGGTTTAAACAAAGGCCTTAGAGTTATGGAATTTGCTCAAATATTTGATGCACATGTCAGCTCTTGACAGTCAATCAACTCCATTGAGAAAATCTATTCTGAGTGAGGTCTTCGTATCGACAATCCACGAGAGAAAATTTCTCGGGAGCCCATACTACATGACCAAAATGTTCTAAAGGACCTCAGAGTCGATGACCCTAATGAAAACAAATGAGCACACACGCCAAGAGCTTGACGATCGTCAGTATTCTCATTAGAATCTACTCCAAGTGAGGTTTTCGTATCGACAACCCACGAGAGTGGTTCCCTCGGGAGCCCATACTACACAACCTCGCTAACTTATGTTTATACTCGTAAGCCGGGGTATAGATCCTTTCCCTCAAGTCTCTCCGATCAAAGTATCGATCCAATATTATAGTACCAAGGAGCCACAAGATGTATAATATAGAATGCGATAAAGAAAGCGATGAAAATAAACAAGTAAGACATTAAAAGAAAACATCCAAACAAGCGTGGGAACCTAAACTATGCTGACTCGCATAGGGGTGAACCAGTCCCCAGCAGAGTCGCCAGCTATCGCACCCTGAAAAAATACAACCTTACATGATCTAAAGAGAAGAGTCGTGTGCTGGGCAGACATGAGAGTCTCCACCTAATTCTAATTTATTCCCATAAAGGGGAAAGGGAAGATATATATATAAAACCCGTCGAAAATGAGGATGAGGACAAAGGTCTTGCAACCATTTACTGGGTTGGGAAGGTATTAGCACCCCCTACATCTATCGTACTCGATGGGAACCATCTAAGTTGTCAAGCGCGAAAGGATGTCTATGCTTAATGAGTTACTTTGTAGAGGGAAATGAGTTTCATTATAAGTTTGATTGATCCTAGGTGTTCGGCAAGGATTGAGATCCTTATGCCTACGTACTCCCTCGTGCAATGGGAAAGTCAGAGCCTCGTAGTTCAGCCTACTACGGTTGGTGGTTATTGATTTTATTACCTTTCTTTGATGAAAGGGTTTAGGAGTCGAATTGCACTAAAGACTATGGGCAGAGGTGATTATTCCGAACCACCAAGTCGAACGTCTTACGACGGAAATAATCAGAGCGAGTAACGAAAGCTCGTAGTCCTCCTTTCTACCACTTAAGGCTCGTGGCGTACAATTCTTCTCGTATTATTAATGTGTTTTATTTACCTACGACCGCTTGACGTTGGATCAAGGGTTTGGATCTAAAAAAAAATATTTTGGTTTTTTAAGATTTAGAGGGTGAATGCAAATGGAGTTTTATTTTGTGGTTTGTTAGCGAGGCACAATGCACTCGGCTCGCAAGGTTTGGAGGATCCTAATAAACGAAACGATAACTGAAAAAATAAAGTGCGAGTGTGCAAGTGCAACCGCTTGGCGTTGGACCAAGTGTTCGCGAAATAAAACGAGATCTAAACTAGTCTCTAAGGGTGCTCCTAGCGATCTAAACGATAAAATAAAAGCAGAAATTAAAGTGCGTAAATAAATAGGGGGAGGGATACAAAATAAATACACGGGATTGCATGAAATAAAAGGGTCTCGTTGTAATTTTCCCAAAAGAAAGCGTGTGTGCAATGTACCAAACTATTTGGATGCGCTGGACCTTTTTATTCGGAGGCAACTATTCGGAGGCGTTGAAATGTGGCTCTCTAACTACCTTAGAACCGATTCAATGTTTAGAATCGCTCAATGAGGAGTCGAGCGTTTATATATTAAAATAAATTTAATAAACTAAATGGATAAATGAAAAATAACCAATAAACTAAATAAACTGAATTAATTTAACAAAATATAAACGGAATAGAAAAATAAACTGAAATCGATAAATAAATAAAAATAATTACTAATGGAATACTAATAAAGATAAACAATAATAAAAATAAGATTAAAATGATTACTAATGGAACACTAATAATAATAAAAAATGATTCCTAATGAAAACAACAAATAATAATAAATAAATAAAAGTAGCAACACTAATAGAACTTTAAAAAATAAAATGAAATAATAATTTAAAAAAAATTTGAAAAGAAACAGGGTTGTGTCTTGCGATCTGCAGTGTGTAGAATAGTGACATTTCATGGGCTTAACAAGCCTAAACAACATCAATAAAAAACAAAGAAATAAATAAAAATAACAAAATAATACAAAAACACGGGGAGGCGTTGTGTTGTAGTGTTTGATGTGGATCAGAGTTAAATGGCCCAGCCTAATACCATATGGACAAAATAAAATAAAAATAAACATTCACAAAATAAACAAAATAAGGGTTTGTTTAAGTCTAAACACCCTCAGATCCTGTGCATCGTGTTTTAATAAAAAGAAAAGGGGAAAAAACTTTCATAAACATCTTCTGCTTTTTGAAAGCGCGATTCACAGAGAAAATCAGAGGAAACCCACCCTCTCAAACAATCGATCTCAACGGCGGCGGCACTCGCTCAGTTCAAATCACTCAATCGGTTTCGGCGTGGTTTCGGTGCAGTGGCTTTCATGGTGGTTTCACACTCGTGGGTTGTGTTGTGCGGATCGGTTTTGGACGATGGTTTAGGCGTGTTGCGGGAGTGAGTTTGTAGAGTCTCGTTCGGATTCTCGCGGATTTTTTCAAGGTCTCGCGATTCGGTGTTCGTTTTCTCTCAGCTCTCGGTGATGTGCAGTTTGTCTTTCGGCGGTGAGGGTGAAGAAGGTGGAAGAGGTTTATGTTCATATTTCGAAAGGTTTTTGTTCAAAGGTTTTGATTCGGTAAGTTCATTTGGTTTGATTTGAGTGAGTTTGTGGTTTTGATTTGGTTTACGATTCAGATTCTCATCTCTTCAAATTCTGTCTCAGCGTTTTTCTGTGAATCTTATGGTGGCGTTTTATGCTCAGGTTCTGCATTTAGCTTGTTCCGTTCGGAATCTCATGCTTTTTCTGTTTCGGTTTCCTCTCTTCTCACTACTTCTGGTTTTGTTTTAATGGTTTATTGTGGGTGAGGATGGCGGTGAAAGTGGGTTGAAGTGTAGGTTTGAAGAAGATGAAAAAAAATGCGGTGGAAGGTTATGTGATTTGTGTTAGCTATAGTGGGTGATGAAGGATAAGGTTTTAGTGTTAGGAAGATAAGGTTCTATGATAAAAATGCAGAGGGCGAGTTTTCGTTTTTTTTTCTTTTCAGCATGAAATTGGTTTTATATAGTGGTTTATTGGATCATGTTGTTGTGCAGCCAAAGAACCATTTTCACAGGTTGTTTTCTTGAATCCGAAATTTTTGTAGTGGTTGTGTGGAAGGAATCAAATCATGTGCGGCTTGGGTGTGCTAGCTGTGTATGCGTTTTGTGTGCATAATCGTGGGCATTGTGAAAAGCTTGTTGCTGAATTTTGTGAAAGAAAATGCCACTTTGTTGGTGTGGGGTCCGATGCAGCTGTACTATGTAGTGAGTCATAAAAAAAGTACGTGGTAGGGTCCATTTTTGGCTGGCATAAAAGAATAGAGGCATGTTGTGTATTGGTTTTGTTGTATGGTTGGAAGATTGAATTTTGTGCTGATGAATTGTGGAAGGTTATTTTCTTTTTGTATAGGTTGTGAAAGAATCATGGATATGCTGGTATTATGTTGTGTGTATTGAAATGCAGTGGGTTGACTAGTGGAAACAAAAACAAAATTGAGCAGCAGGAAAATTTGTACATCGGTGTGAGGATTAAAAACAAATAATAATAACTAATAATAACTAATGACACTACTAATAAAAAAATGGATTAAAAAAATAGTAATAAAGACTTATTAATAAAAAAATAAAATAAAAACAAAATAGAAAAATGAAAATAAAAAAGAAAATTAAAAATAGTAATAATAATAATAATAATGATAAAAAGGAGTATAATAATAATAGTAATAAGTATAATAATAACAATAATAAAAATAGTAATTAATAATAAAAGTGAAAATGGTTTAATGTGTATATTAAGAAAAATGGAATAATGATAAAAATAGATAATGTGTTTTTTTGTAACTTTGTGTGAGTAATGGGCTTTTAAGAAGGAAAATGAAAATGAGTTTTAGATAATAAAATGGATTATACTAAATGCTAATTGCTTTGGATTATAGATAATAAAAAATGTGGATTATGGAATATAGAAAATAGAAAAAAAAGAAAAGGAAAGATAAATGGTGTAGAATTTTGGTAATGAAAGTATAGGATTATAAAAAAGAAAAAAAATTAAGGAAAATGATTTTTGGATAATAATCAGAAAAAACCCTCCATACAACACCAACTTTTAACACCACACACACACGCACTTGACAAACTCAAAATGAATCTCGATTGGTACGATAAAAGAAATAGCCTATTTTTGGATTTTTTTTGAATATGGTTAGAAAGAAAAATAGAATGGTACGGGTAGGAGAAATTTGGGGTATAACAAGTATGTCTCAAGAGGTCTCCTAACAGTCACAAGATTCACAATTGTTCACAAGGATTCAAGGTTTCATCAGACAAAGTCTCCTCCTAAGCAATGGATCTTAAACTAGGGTTTTGATGTTTTCAAGGCAAATTGAACTTCTAAAGCTTCAAGTGGACTCCATGACATCCCATATACCTCAAAGAATCCTCATGTCAAGTTTCAAGGCTTTCCCAACAATTTTGGTTAGTCATATGGTCAGATACTCAAAAAATAGTTAACTTGGTCAAAAATTCAACTGTGGTCAACACAAAGTCAAACTTCACGATTTTTGGTCAACATCAAGATTATGAGGTGAAATTCATCATTTGATCCAGGTTTGATCATAATTCATCAAGGAAACCTCGGAATCATCAAGAATCAAGAATTGCTAATTTAGTGTTTTGTGTAGAAAAAGTCAACTGAACTTTGACCAGCCATAACTTTCACATACTTCATCAAGAATTTCTCATCCGAAGCTCACTTTGAAGGAAATTCAATTCTTTACAACTTTGTGTCTCACAAGCCAAGTCCAAAAATGCTTCATTTGAAATAAATGAGTCAAAACATTACAGGTCCTTTTAAAAGTCAACAAAAAGTCAACTTTTCAAGAGCTCATAACTTAAAAATGGAAAATGATATGGACATGGGACCAAAAGAGAAGTTATAGGACACTCTAAGATTTATAAAAAGTCATAGAACACATACATGGGATAAAACTTGAGAGAGTTACACATTGTTGAAGTTGGGCAATTATGAGGGGGTGTATGGAGCAAAAATGACAAAAACTCAAGTTTTTTCCAAATGGGCCCATATTTTTCTAACCCAAACTCAATTATAAGATCATGCACGACCCATAGATCATAATATCTGATTTTTTATATTTATTTTATACTATATTGGATTTAATTCATTTAAATTCAATTTTAATTAAGATAAATATTGAAAATTCAAATATTTGATCTTAAGACTATTTTAGGATCAAATATTTGATGTTTATGATCATTATAAGGATCCAATTTCGTTCAAAACCAAAAGACTGTGTCTTAATACCAAATTTTGACCAAAATGGAAACTTCATAACTTCATCCTCAAGCAACCTCAAATCCATCAACAAGGCCCAACTTTTTTAACCTATTTCCTTCTCCTATATAAACTCATGACCTTCACCAACCTCAAGGACAGAAAGATTCTTGCCTCAGGGAGAAAATAACCGGAAAAAAAAAAGAGAAAAAAAATTGAAAACGAAAAGAGAAACAGCTGCAAGAGGCGAATTCGATTTGCTACGTACGCAAATTTTTTTCTCTCGTAGGCTAATCCTATTTATTCTATTCTAACTATATTATATACATTTTGCCTATAATACTGACTCTTGATTTTTTTTGGTTTTATAATCTATCTTATTATATAAATCATGATTGTCTGCAATGGAGTAATGTTTTGATTACACAGAAAAATATGCTATTCTTATTAGCCTAATCATACTAATAAAAATTGTAATTAGTCAAAACAAATCGTAATTTATGTTAGTTTATATGTATCTTTATAAATTCATCCATCAATGTTAATACATATATTTAACTATACTTGTTAATTTATAAAAATACCTTTTTTTTTATAAATTTTGTTAAATAAATTTTCTTCTCATGTTTTATAACTATTTAGATTATTCGGATCAGATACACAGTTTTCGCATCTCTGCGTATGAAGCATGACACTACTGCTAATCTGATCCAGTTGTGATGATCGCAAATTTGCGCTAGCAACGTCATTGTTTTTTTTAACTTTTATTAATATTAAGAACTAAATATTTTTTTTACAAATCATTAAATTAGTAAATTCAATTATTTTTATTTTTGTAAATAATAAATAAACTTAAAACCTTTTTATTTTAATTTAATTAGATTAATAGTTATATTTAATTAATGAAGAAAATCACAAAAAAAAACTTTTTTTAATTAATTCAATTGACCAATTTTCTTCCAATTTTTTTTATCGATTAGCAAAACTCTTTTTTTTATCTTTTATTTACTTATCCTATTTTCTTCCAATTTGTAATAGTTAAATTAGGTTTTAATTTTCTGCATTTTAATTTTCTGCAATCCCCTAAAAGACCAATGTATCCCCCTCCCCTAATGTAATAGCGTAGGACTTTAATTTCCGCTTTTAATTTCTATAAATATATTTGCGTGGTTAGTAATTTAGGGAGTGCAAAGAATGTATAAAAAATTAAATTGGATTTAGCCCACTAAGTACAAGATAAATAACTGAAACTGATATTCACACACGTAAGTCGATCGTTCTACGATCGCCATCTGCACCTCCTAGGATTTCCCCTATTGGTTTCCTTCAAAACATGGTCAAGTCCCTCGAACGTGGGGGTATCTTAGTAAAGTTGCCTACGAATAAAATCATCAAGTCCCTTTGATATAAATATCATAGTCCCTCGTTGTCCCTTTAAGTCCCTACGAATAAATGATCTTGTCCCTCGATGACCCTACGAAAAATGATGATCCTCCCTTTGAATTACTAAGATACCCCATACAAGGTTGCCTTTTATGACCATACGGTGACCCTACGCCCGTCCCTTTAAACATCCAAGGTAAAGACTACTTACTCACTAATAGTAAGGATAGTCTTACCCTTGAAAGGAAATAAAGAAATATGAAAGACCAACTTAGGGTAGGTAGCACTTAATTACTTGCTCACTCTTTCAAAATTCTTTTCACACCCCACTTTTAAAACATTTTCAAACTCAATGCTTTGTATACATCCATACGAGGATCATTACAAAGACTTATTAAAATTTTCTAAACACACACTACACATTTTTCAAACCAGTTAAAGTGAGCTAAGTAATTAAGAGCCCATGGATAACCATGGATATAAAGGATGCTAACACCTTCCCTTTATATAACTTACCCCCCGAACTCAAAATATTTTTAAGGTCTTTCCTGTTCATTTATACCCTTTCCTAAATTGGATAAAATAAAAGTCAGTGGCGACTCTTGCTATCCGCACATGTTTTTGTCAAAACAAAAACACCCAAGTCAGTTCTCCCACCGTGTTACAATCACACTCGAGCTAAACAATTCAAGCTGAACTGAATTGCACCAAGCACCCTTCTTTTTGCTCAATTCACCACAGGTTAGAACTAACTCTAGTTCTAACTGTTAACTAGAGTTAGTTAGCACTAACTATGGATATAAAAGGATCAAACCTAACAGAATTGCATTCACAATGTTCATTTGCTCGAAATTGCGCCAAAAACTCCATCTTTCTCTCTCTGATTTTGCTCTGATTTTGTGAAGAGGTTTCTTTGCATTTTGCTTCAAACTTCACTTATATTCATCAATCATACATTATGCATCATCTATTCTTCATCATTATCTAGTGCTACACATCTTCCATGGCTTAATTCATCACAATATTCAAGAACAAGCATTTGCATCACTTCTGCATTTTCCAAAGTTTTACCAAGAATTCAAGGATTTAAGTGTTTATTTCACTCCATTGAGGATCAAGAACAAACATAAAGCACATTTGGATCCTCATCTCTGGTTTTCCTCAACAAATTCAAGCACTCCATCTCAGATATTCATCTTATTTCTCATGGCTTGATTTTATGCTTTTTGATTGTTTTTGTGATGCTTAAAGCTTGATAGAAGCAATGGTTGATCTGGCTAGTTGATATGCATAGTGTTTGCATAGATTCAATTTTTAGGTGAATTATTCTTGACTTCGATTTACACTGACTGTGAGTGATTAATGAAATTTAAACCAGGATTAGTGATGTACTTAACATGATAAACATTTTGAAGGCTTTAGATTTCATTTTAGTGGAGGTTTCAGGTTTGCCCTAATTGGAGGTCACCTGAGAAGATGATTGGAGGTCATCTCCGGTGACCTAAATAGTAACCCTAACATTTCCTCAACTTTAGGTCATGGTCGTTGATCATTTTTAATCCAAGGTCCACACTGCTGCCAGCACATTAATGAACATCCACACCTCACGTGCTTTGCTTATGAAGTTGAGTATTTCCATGCGTGATTTCCATGTCCATTCCATGTGACCTCAATCTGGTCCATTGGTTTCTCATACATTGACATTGTTAGCGTGCGTGAGATTGATCCTAAGGTCTTGAGGGAGTCAATTTGTTGACCAAGGTCCGCCATAAGAACTTGTACTCAATGTATTTTGGATTGGGTCCAATTTGATAATCACACCTCCATGCAATTAGGCCCATTAGTTTTGAACCGGTCTCAGCTTCTATATGCACCCCTTGCCATTGTCATTTTCTTTCAATTTCCATTTTATTTTCACTTCAATTTTCATTTTATAACAATACCAAATAACATCCAAAAATCCTCAAATAATTCCCTCTGACTTTTCAACATTTTTCCAAATTTCTCATAATTTTTAATTTCATTTTTCTGACCAGAATTAATTTTCATTTTAATTTCTTTTGGAATTTCTCCATTCCTGATCACCTTGCCTTCTCCATTTATTTTCTCATAATCCAAAAATATTTTGAACTTCATTCCTTTTAATTTGATCAGAGAACATGTTGAGGTCACCAAAAATATTTTTCTCATAATATTTAGGTCATGTTTGGTCCATTTGTGAGTCATTTCTTTGATTCCTCTCATTCAAAACCCTAATCCAATTAGTCCATTTGTTTGATTGGGTTAAAATGAAATTGTTTGAGAGATAGTTTATAGGTTTGTTATGCCCTGGTTTGTGACTTTGAATCCTAATTTCCATAGTTTTTCCATGTCCTTAGGTATTTGTTTGGTATCTTTATCTTCAAGTTACATTTTAGGGTTTATTTTCTCACCCTTCTAATCCTATTTTGGTAAGGCATTTATTCCATCCACTTGCAAATTATAGGTCCTTGGTTCATTTTTTTGGGTTCCTTGTTCTATAAGTTTCACTTGCATTCATGTGTTCCATTTGACCTAATTCTCATTCTCCCTTCACTTTAACACTTCTAATCCCACCTTATGAGTCTTTTATTCATATTATACTCTTCTGATACACCTTATAAGATGTCCACATTCATGATTACATCATTTCACCATGACATGAGTCCTCTTACTTCATTTGGTATACTTTTGGTACTTAAGAACTCCAAAGTCAAACTTCTTTGTTCCATAACCCTAATATGCTTCACAATTGTTCATTTGTGGTTGGTTTTTTATTCTAATCTCCATATTATCTTCTCATCTAGCCTCTGGTTTTTGTATGAGAGATTCACATTTGTTTGTTCATGTTTGACTTTTTATTCTAAGTCTTTTTCAAGTTTTGTAATCACATGTTCATTCTTTCTCACCTTCTGTCCATTCAATATTATTTGAATCTCTTTCACTTGAATCTCTTTGTTCCTACTTTGGATCATCATTTTAGACACTTTAATTTAGTGTTAGGTTTTGGTTTTAATAATCACCTTTGGTTTAATACAAGTTTACTTTGTGTTTTCATTCAAACTTCTCCATCTAACTTCACCTTGAATTCCTTTAGGGTTTAGTACCTCATTAGGACATAGATTGTAGTTTCTTGTTCTTAGGATCTTAGAACACTTTAGTATGTTTTAGCTACTGACTTTAGAAGCTTGTTATCATTTAGGATCATTTTCTTCTAGTACTTAGCCTTAGGGATTTTCCTTAGCTAGTTTGAGTCGTACTTGTGTTTTTACCTTGTTTTTGCTTTCAATATACATTGTAAATCTAACATTTGTCTTGTAGGGAGGTTGAGGTAATCCTTATATATACTACTTCTTCCTTTATTTCTTTATGCTTTAAAATTGTAGTTGTCTTAGCCCTTTAGGCTTTGTCTTGTACAACTTCATGTTAATCCCTCTTTAGAATCAACTTAACTTCTTTAGAGAAGTAAGTTGCTTTCTAGTTTCTTCTTATTTTCTTTTTCCCATTAGGATTAGAAGACCTCACAAGCCATAGGGTCTCCCATGCAATAAATAACTTAGGGTGAGTCTTAGTTCCCCTTGTTTTTATCCTTTCTCAACTTGAGTCCTTCTTTCTCATCTCAAAGATAACCAACAAAACACCTAATAAAGGACGATCTTTTTCGTTCGCCAGGAGACTTTTCCATGGGGTACTTGCACACGTCCCATGATGGGCGAGGTGTAAGACATTTATCATGATGAAGAAGTCTTAGCGTGAGGATGTTTCACAAATAACAAAAGCAAAACACTTTTTCTAAAAGACGGTAAACAAACAACATACGTCTTTTCCTGCGGGAATTCTCTTTTCATCTCATTCACTCATAACGAAAGAACTCTCTTTGACTTGTTTCTTTGAAAGATGGTAACGCACTCGTACCAGACGAGCTTGAAACACCTGAGCATAGGCATAAGCATTTAAATTCATTAAAAAACACAAACAAAGTGCCCGCCTTAGTTAGGCGAACTACGTCGACTCTGATTCTCATATCCCATGAGATACGTAGGCAGCGGGGAAGGCCCCGTTCGAGCATATTCTTTGTTTTCCCTACATTTTTTCTGTACCCTTTCGTTCTCTTTTTCTATCTCCATTTCTCATTCCAGTTCCAGTTAGCAGTTCTTTTACTCAGAAGCATTTTTATTCCTTACCCTTTGAAACAGACAAACAAGCGTAAATCCCGTCGGGTACGATGGACGATCTGAGGTACTAATACCTTCCTAGGTCGTAACCGAATCCCGAACCCAGTTATTTGGTTCGCAGAACCTTGTCCTTTCCTTTTCTCTTAGATTTGTGCAACATTACCTTTCCTATTCATTCGGGATAAAAATTCTTGGCTGGCGACACTACCTTTTCCGCACCACTTTCGCGTTTGTACTAGGATGAAAATCCTGGGAGAGACAACGGTATCTGCGTATTGTACGAACTTCGTCAAGTGATCATTTGGATCGTCTGTCGGGTTTCCAGAAAACCGGCTCTATTGTACAGCTTGGAGCAGTGAAGGTTTGATTTCAAAATCGTTTCGGGTTATGGCTGGTGCAGCCATACTGTTGTGTGGTTCTTGTTTGTTTGGAGTCGCATAAGACTTGGTTCTTCAACTAGTTCTGATATAATAATGAGGGTTATGTTGGGTTCGGTTCGGCGTCTTGAACTTATGAAACGTTCTACTTCATCGATCAGGGGTTCTAAGTCTTTGCCTCGGGAACGAGTACCGGGCATACAATCGACAAAGGAAAAGTAAAATTGTTGTCTTAGTCTAGACAGCGTAACAACGAAATGCACTATTGACTAAATATAAGTCCTCGACAACGGTGCCAAAAACTGGGTGATGACTTTCTGAGTCTAACAGTTAATAACTGCAAGTGCAAAGTCTATCACATAGTAATAAAAGATATCGATCCCATAAATCCGCGTGTCGCGCACAGATCAAAAACGAGTGATTTAAAAATGTAGTTACGGTAACGACAACTCGAGTATCGTCTCATAAGGATTCTTGATCTTATTAACTAACGATAGTAATGATTTATGGGGTTTTAGATTTTGATTTGAAGAAAAATCAATTAAAATAAAAAGTGATTATCAAATCGTGAATTAAGAAAATGGATGAAATATATCAATCGTGAATTAAGCAAACACGATAAACATACGCGAATTAAGCAAACGCGATTAAAGTATAGGAACATGCAATCATCGAAATAAATCAATCTAACCTTAGATAAATCGAATTAAGCAAACAAGATATCAAGATTAGAATTGAAAGGAAATAGATTAATTGGAAAATATAAGAACCTCAAAGTGTCGGCGAAAACCGATCTCAGCAGATTAATCCTTGGAATTAGTTCTTCATAATTCGTCTCTTCGAGTGTAAAAAATTTAAATCCTAAAAAGTGTATCCAAGATCAGATGCGGCTTCTAGGTTAAATAGAAAAACCTAAATGACCTGTTTACAACCCAACTGGGTCAAATACATAACACAGGCCCAATTCTAAATGACCAGAAACTAAATAAAACTAATGCAGCAGCTTCAAACAAAATTCTGGAAAATATGACTCTGAATCTGACTTTGACTCCAACACGATAGTTGTAGCTCTTTTTCTCAGCTTTCCATCGACTAGTATAACGCCTCAATCAGATTCCTAGAACTCCGGTTATGCTCATTTCCGTAAAAGCTGTTAAAGCTGAAAATTAAGTACGAAAATTAAATTAAGCCAAAAATAAAGTAAATTAGAAAAACAAATTAAAATATAAAAATAAACAAATAAAACTAAAGAAATGCCTAAGTGCAATCATGTAGGAATGTGCACCAAAATGCACTGATCAAATTCCCCCACACTTGAACTTTTGCACTCCGAGCAAAAAAAAACCCAAGACTCAAGAAACACAACATCATTCATACTCATTCTAGGCTACAAACTCTACTTCGATTAAGATAGCATCGATAGGTACTAATCTTACACACTAAGGATATCGTAAGAACACAAATCCGCAATTGTGCGGTCATAAGCCTCTCTTTCATTCAAGTGCAATCACATTAAACTCGTTATCTATTTATACACATGGTAAATAAGTTTGTTAGTGACTATGATCCATATCTTGACAATATTTTAAAGTTACTTTAGTAACAACAATTTTTTGTTCTTAAGGTTTCACATTCGTTAGGCTAAATGACCGGGTGAGGGTCACCTAACTTATAAGGCGAATTCCTATTCAGATTTATTTTTAAGCGCAAGATCATTCACTTATTTGCATAAACTTAATTACTTAGTGTATGATTTTTAGATGGTGTTGACTGCTATATAAACTACTTAAGAGCTATTAAAGGATGAGAACTCAATGCTATGACATAACAAGCATTCAAAATGATTTCCATATTCAGGAGACTTAAGGTGTTAAAACGATACCGATCTTATGAACTTTTCCCAAGTCTCCACAACTAACCTTAAAACAATCTATAGCCTAAAACTTTTTTTTTTTAAATGTATAGTCTTTCTAAAACAAAACAAAACAAACAAAAACAAACAAAAACAAAACAAAAACAAAACAAAAACAAAGAAAATAAATTATTCCCTCCCCCGCACTTAAAACAAGCATTGTCCTCAATGAAAAGACATATATATAAAATAAGAGGGAGAGAAAGGAAAGAACACACCCGAGTAGTCAAGGTGGATAAGTGATCACAAAAGCAACATTTCCTAAAGAGAGCTCTTCTACAGTCTCTTCTTCCAAAGTGGGGATCTCATAGAGTAACTTTGGGTAGTATCCATTAATCTTGGAGTTTTTATTAGTGCCTTCGCCTTTTATTCCAGGATCAAAGAAGAATCTTCGATAAGTAAAAGTGTTGAATGTGCAGGTGATAGTGATCTCCTTTTCTACAACTTCAAGAATCAAAGGATTAAGGGGCTGCCTCACTACTTTTGTTGCATCTTCAATTGAGATCCTATGCATACTCATGGATGGGCTAATATCACAAGTGTCAACCAAAGTCCATCCAATTCCCTTCTTATGTTCATGTAATGATTTATCTTCCTGCACAAATTCAAATAAATTATTAGGAAGTGTCTTCAGCTCTAAAGAGGGAGATTTCTCGATGGATGGTTTGTTCCGGGAAGCCGGGGTGTCGAGAGCTTCATTGACATGAACAACTTCATTTGCAGTAAGAATATCAACTTGCAAGGCAACCCCAACTTCAACACAAACAGAGCAAATTTTAGTGTCAGTACAAACATCACAAGAGTAAACATCATTAAAATCAGACAATGATGGAAAATCAGCTGCAAACAAATTAATACAAGTATCATCAACCGTTTTAGAAGGCAACTCTATTTGAAAAATAGAATGTTCTTCCGAAGGTTGTTGGTTTGATCCTTGAGCTTGCTGCATGGCATTTATCGAAGTTGTAAGTTGATCAAGCTGTATTTGCAAAGTCTGAAAATTAGAATCTATTTGTTGTTGATTCTTGATATTATTTGTAGCCATTTGGTTTACAAGATCCTCTAGTGAAAGTTCAGAAGGTGCAGAGCACACAACCTGAAATTCATTCATATGCTTATGTGGATCCTCACCTGCAAAACCATTAAAACTTGGCAACAAGTGTGTTAAACAAAATTTCAATTCGAAAGGTGCATCAACAACAGGATATTCAATACATAAAGCATTATAATTCACAAGTTCAGCCAGTTCTCTCAGAGTTCTTTGATCAGCCATGATATGATTATGAATTTCAACACAGTATCAAATAAAATCAATACAGATATAAAAAGAATGGAAAAAAAGAAAAGCGATTAAAATAAAATATAAAAAATATAAAAATAACGCTAAAAATCTAATTAAATCAAATAAAGTCCGCACAAAAAATTTCAGATTTTTTTGAAAATATGAAAAGAGAAAATAAATCAAATAAAATAGAAAAACGCAAAATTTTCGATTTTGAGGATCGAAATCTTTTAGAATTCTATTCCCTAAGAGTATTGTTCTGCGATTGAATTCTGATTTTCTGGGAAAAAAAATCGGAGCAAATCGAAACAGTAGCTTCCAACTTGCCTGAAAGGCTGGAAAACTTATCACTATACTGCAACCGGTATTGCAACCCTGGAAAAAAAACTAGCAAGAAAACTATAAAATTGGTTAATAACAACAAGAATCCCCGACAACGGCGCCAATTTAATCTGCGTGTCACGCATGGATCAAAAACGAGTGATTTAAAAATGTAGTTACGGTAACGACAACTCGAGTATTGTCTCACAAGGATTCTTGATCTTATTAACTAACGATAGTATTGATTTATGGGGTCTTAGATTTTGATTTGAAGAAAAAACAATTAAAATAAAAAGTGATTATCAAAATAAGTTGAAACGGTTAATCTGCTGTTTTGATTTCCCAACTTATCATCGACCCAAATGATTCTCAATTCCTAAGCGGTCTCTATTTCCTTTTCGATTATAATAATAATCAAACAAGCATAATTGATATTATATGATAAATATTCCTAATTTCCGAATTAAGCAAACAGATGAAATATATCAATCGTGAATTAAGCAAACACGATAAACATACACGAATTAAGCAAACACGATTAAAGTATAGGAACATGCAATCATCAAAATAAATCAATCTAACCTTAGATGAATCGAATTAAAAAAACAAGATATCAAGATTAGAATTGAAAGGAAATAGATTAATTGGAAAATATAAGAACCTCAATGTGTCGGCGAAAACCGATCACAGTAGATTAATCCTTGGAATTAGTTCTTCATAATTCGTCTCTTCGAGTGTAAAAAATTAAAATCCAAAAAAGTGTATCCAAGAGCAGATGCGGCTGCTAGGTTAAATAGAAAAACCTAAATGACCTGTTTACAACTCACCTGGGTCAAATACATAACACAAGCCTAATTCTAAATGACCCGAAACTAAATAAAACTAATGCAGCAGCTCCAAACGAAATTCTGGAAAATATGACTCTGAATCTGACTTCGACTCCAACACGAAAGTTGTAGCTCTTTTTCTTAGCTTTCCATCGACCGGTAGAACGCCTCAATCAGATTCCTGGAACTCCGGTTATGCTCATTTCCGTAAAAGCCGTTAAAGCTGAAAATTAAGTACGGAAATTAAATTAAGCCAAAAATAAAGTAAATTAGAAAAAAAAATTAAAATATAAAAATAAACAAATAAAACTAAAGAAATGCCTAAGTGCAATCATGTAGGAATGTGCACCAAAATGCACTGATCAATCTCATAGAGACTTGATAATCAACCTAGTGATATCGGGTGTTTCTATGTTTAGCTAAGGCGAATGATGTTTTTAGTTTTAAAAGGTGAATAATTAATTAATTTAAATTAATGGTAAAAATATCGGTACGTAATTGATTCGCTTTCACGAATTCAATTGAGGTTCGACTTATTAACGTTTGTTAAGTTATCTCTCCGTAGAAACTCTCGGTTTAAAAGTCATTGACTCACACTCTCGTGGTATTGCCTATTACTATACTCCTAAGTCATTGACTCACACAGTGAGAGCGCTCAATTGAACTCACATATCGATAAGAATTCAAGTTATCACGTCTCAAGCAATTTGGATCAGATATATGCTTTAAGATATGGAGGTCGGAGTGAATAAATCTCTAGTACTGCAGATCGATAACAAGTCAACCATAAATCCGACGAAGAATCAAGTTTTGCAAGGAAGAAGTAAACACATCGAAGCTAGATTTTACTTTTTAAGGGAGAAGGTAAATCAAGGTGAACTTGAAGTCATTGCTCAAGTGAATCACAATTGGCCGATATTTTTACCTAAGGATTGAAGATCGACATGTTCCTAACTTTGAGAAAGAAATTAGGAATAATTCAGATCAACAATGATTAATGTGTTTCGACAACTTGAATTATTTGGGGGTATATTGAGATATTAGATATAATCCAAGTTGTATTATGTGGTCCAAACCCAAAGCTAATAAAAGTTTAGAATTTGTTATTTAATTTATTATTTGGGTGTATATAAATTGACACCTAATAATTTAATTTTTAATGAATTCAATATTATCGATCCTTATTTTCTTTATTCTCTCTTTCTCTCCTCAGTAAAGTACCTCACGCACTAAACATACCCTTACCCTTTGAATTTAACTTACATTTTACACAAATTATTGATTCCTTGTAAAACTTGTACAACAATGCTAAGATCTTGTAGATACCTAGATTCCATCAATAATCGATTTTTTAAGTTAAAAGAAGAAGCAGAAATTGGTCCCTCTAACAGAAGCAACAACTAATAAAATTATAAAATTCTACACTAATCCAATGACATGAATGCCAATTAAGTGGTAACCAATAACACACAACATTAATAACTAATTAATTAATCAACACCGTACAAAGTTTCGAATATTTTTACACTATGAGACACTTGACATCTATATGCTCGAGTCTCTCTATGTAGGGACCAAATATTTGATGAATGTCCTTGAATAGAGAGTTGACACGTCTATGAATTTGGGAATTCATTATCCTATGGCAGAAAATAATGCATTATAGAACCATATGCTTTGTAGCATGCTAGCTACTAACTTCATTATTAAAGCAAATCAATAGTACTTCATTAATAATAATAATAGCTAGAACACCATGTTATTGTGGCTCTAAGATTATTTTATCATGGAAATCCAAATAAGATTTTGTTCATTATTTTGAGAGCATTTAAATAAATAATGACAAATTAAAATTTGCCAATTTTAGTTCTTGGTTTGCTTTGTAAAAACAAAAAGGATACAACTAAAAGGTATTACAAAAATAATGAATGATTGACACAAATATGAGTTTAAATTGTTCTATTTAAGCATATTATAGGGAGTGATCATTTTGGTATGAATTAATAGTCATTTATCCCCCTATAATATGTGTATTTTAATTTACCCTTCTTTAAAAAAACAATTTTGGATTACTACTCTTAAATTTTTAAATTCTAAGTCTTTTGCCCCCAAATGGAAAAATTATCCCCCTGTAATTTTTTTTTATTTACTCCCTGGTTTTTACACGCTTAGGGGATTATCCAAAAATTTAATGGAGTAATCCAAAAAATATTTTTTAAAGGAGGATAAATCAAAACCCGCCTATATTACAGGGGGTAAATGTCTATTAACCCTATTGGTATCAATAATTAAACCCTTATATAAGAGTTTGGCTTAGTTTATTTCCATTTAGAAAACCAATAATCTCTAATGGTAACCTACATTTACAACTATGGAATTTAAATTAAAATCTACATTTATTTTAAATATAATTTTTTTATACCGATCTTTCATATGCTAGAAAAGAAATTCATGGCGTTTTGTAGAAGTTTTTGGAATTAACTCAAAACCAATGAGAATTCAGACTCTTTCTTTATGAACAAGAAATGTTCTTGCGAATAATTAACAAAGAAAAGTAGAAAATAGAGAAAGAAAAGAAATTAGGGTTCTAAGAAAATTTTGGAGAAGAATGTTATTACCCACAAAGTGTGAGATTTTTTATTTCTATTCACTTGGAACTGCAAACTGTGAATTACAATATGTTGATTGATTACAAAATATAAGGGTTGCTCCCTTTTTATAGAATTACAATATGTTTCGACACACGCTTCCTTCTGTCGATCAACTTGTTTCGACACAAGGAATTATAGTTTCAACACACCACCTAAATCATTGTGTATAAGCTATCTACATTCATCATAGACCCTAGCTTCTTGAACATTTTGACTTGCACTCCCTTCGTCATGATATATGCAATCTGATTCTCAGTTCTGCAGTGTTCCAAGTTCATCTTCCTTTCTGCTATCTGCTCTCGAAGATAATGGAACCTCATTTCGATGTGCATGCTTCGAACATGCGCTATCATATTCTTCGCCAAATTGATAACTGACATGTTGTCGATCTTCATGGTGATTGCTCCATGACTCTTCACTGCAATCTCTTTGACCAGATTCACCATCCATGTTGCTTGACGTGCACAAAGAGAAGAAACTATGTACACTGCTTCACATGATGACAATGCCATTACTAGCTCCTTTCTCGAACTCCAAGCAACTGGTGCACCACCTAACATAAAAACATATCCAGCTATGGATTTTCGATCCATAACATCACTACACCAACTTGAATCAGTGTATCCCATTATCTTATATTATTTTCCTTCATCAGTTGCAGGAAACAAAATGCCATAGTCGAGAGTTCCTTTCAGATACCTTAATATCCACTTCTCTGGTGCTAGATGCGATATCTTTGACTTCTGCATGAATCTACTCACCATACCAATGTTGTATGTTAAGTCAGGCCTTGTGTGAAAGGTATCTTAGTGACCTAATAAGTCTTCTGTATTGGGTTGGGTCGATATCATCTGAATCTGAATCTTTCAACAGTTGCAATCTGGCCTCAGCTGGAGTCGAAGTTGGGTTGCAATCTTACATCTCGAATCTCTTCAGTATTTTGCCTGCATATCTTCTTTGATGCATCATCAAACCTCTACCACTCTTGTAAAATTTGATGCCAAGGAAATATGAGAGATTTCTCAAGTCTGATATTTCAAACTCCTCGCTCAGGTCACGTTTGAAATCTTCGATCTCCTTCTTGCAACTTCATGTTATCAAAAGATTATCGACATAGAGACATAGTATAAGAAATTCACCATTTCTTCTTCTTACATATACTCCATGTTCAGTTGTGCACTTCACAAATTCCTCCTTCCTTAGAAAGCCATCTATCTTCTTGTTCCAAGCTCTTAGAGCTTACTTTAGTCCATGCAGGGCTTTATACAGCCTGTACACTTTTCTTTCGTCGCCTTGTTTCACAAACCCAGCTGGTTGTGCCAGATAGACTTCTTCGTCTAAGGGGCCATTGAGGAATGCACACTTCACATCCATCTGACATGTGTGCCAATTGTTCATATTCGCTAGACCAACAACCAACCTGATTGTTTTGATCCTAGAAACAAGTGAAAATAGTTCATCAAAGTCGATTCCTTCCTTATGAAGAAATCCTTTTGCCATAAGTCTCGCCTTGTTTCGAGTCACTTCCCCTATGGGATTCAGCTTCACCTTGTATACCCACTTTACATCAATTATCTTCTTGCCTTGAGGAAATTTGATAAGTGACCAAGTGTTGTTGACGTCAATGGACTCCATCTCCTAATTCATTGCTTTCACCCACTCCGAATATTTCAATGCCTCAGCTGCATTGACAAACTCGACATCTGCATAGAAAGCATAGTGTGCCAACTCAAAAACAATGAGATGATACATTTCAACTTAAAAACATCATTCAACACTTGAAAGGTCTTTAAAATAAAGACTTCATTACTACACACCAGATTCATAAAATTCAACTTAAAACAACTTTAATCGTATTCATCTTCAAAACAACTCAAAAGCAACAATTTCTTAATTTTTTTTATAAAAATTAATCAACTAAAACAAAAGCCACATCAACAGAAAACAAGCATTCTCCCCCCGAGTGCTACATATCAGAGCGACAACACCGACTCAAATCTATTAAGGTACTTAGCTCTACTCTGTATTACCTGCACATTACCAACAGAGGGAAGCATTTAAATAGAAGGGGTGAGACATCTAATAATATAATCAAGAATATGATAAATAACATATTTAATTGGATTACATAAACCACCACTTCATAACTTCACAAACAACTTAAAATCAAAATAATATACAACACAATAACACAATATGTAACTTGATATGCAACTTAGAAAAATATGATGCATATGGTACCATTAGAGCAGAACTCCCTACTTATAATCTTGTCAATTAATAGAGGCATTAACACAAGGCATAAGCCTTCAACTTTATTTTTCCAAATCCAGGCCAGGTTACCGAGCAAACAACTCCAACTCAAATAATGATATGTTATGCAAATCAATATGTATACCAAACAACAACAACTATAGCAACCAAACAACACAACAACATTCAACTTTGGCCAAAGTCCTACCACTCATAATCTTGTCATTCATAAGGCACTACAACATAAACAACAACCAGCAACATATACAACTTATAACAATGCAACTCAACACAAGTTCCGACTAAAACTGATTAATTACATTATTTACTACACTATATTATTACTACTTATTACTAGTTTATTACTTTGCTTCTGTTAAATCCTTGACAACAACCAACATACTAAACCTGCTACTAATTCTATTTCACTGTTATCTAATTTTCTTCTACTAATTCATATTTTTATTACTTGTTAACTCTTTGTCAATTAATTATTTTGACCTATGCTACTTCAATTAATATTCCTCAACTTAATTATGCATATTGGAAATGAATTATGATCAGTCAACCTTTAATACACAGAAAACAGAAGCGAAAACAACAATTTCCCCCAATTCCAGGTCATAATACTCCGTAAATTATTTAATGCTCTGAATAATATTATTTGATATCAATAGAGTTTCGGGTTACTCTGAGAGATTTTTAACAAGAAAAAAAATAATTAGAGAAATCGGTGAATTCAAATTTTTTGACTAGTATTATTTGACTCAGAGGTTTTATTAAATTTTTTATTAAGAGACATTTTTGGATACCCTCTATTTGGACCCCTTTGGGAACAATTTACATTTTACTGTATAAACCTAAGTTTGTTTCCTTATGTTATGTTAACATAGAAACATAAACATATTAAGAGGAAGACAAATAAGAGAGAAGTGAGAAGAAGGGGAAAAAAAGCTTGAAGAAGAAGAAGAAAGATCTTGGTCTTGAAGATTCATCATCCCTTCGTCTCTCAATCATCTTTGGTAGAGGTGGGTTCTAGTTAGAAGCTATTATTTCTAGAAGTTATAGTTTTATTGAGGTTAGGGCATAGTTCTATAAATCATAGAATCGAGAGTTTAAACGGTTGAAATATCGATTAAATGCATGAGTATGTTGGCAATATGTTATGTTAACATAGAAACATAAACATATTAAGAGGAAGACAAATAAGAGAGAAGTGAGAAGAAGGGGAAAAAAAGCTTGAAGAAGAAGAAGAAAGATCTTGGTCTTGAAGATTCATCATCCCTTCGTCTCTCAATCTTCTCAATCATCTTTGGTAGAGGTGGGTTCTAGTTAGAAGCTATTATTTCTAGAAGTTATAGTTTTATTGAGGTTAGGGCATAGTTCTATAAATCATAGAATCGAGAGTTTAAACGGTTGAAATATCGATTAAATGCATGAGTATGTTGGCAATATGTGTGACAACATCTCCTTAAAACTATTTTGATGTTTGGAGTGATTTTGTTTGAGTTTGGATAGGTTCTGCGTAATAAAACACAGGTTTTTGAGCTATTGGAAGTCGGTTAACTGGTTAACAGATGCGTTAATCGGTTAACAGAATACTAATACGCTACTGGATTTGGAATTCTGATCTGGTTAACGGGTTAACAGAATGAGTTACCTGGTTAACACTATAAGTCTTGGAGAAAAATATTATTTTGATTCTTCTTTAAAAATTCATAACTTTTTCACTGCTTATCTGATTTAACTGTTCTATATATCATTTGAAAATAATAATATGTCCTATCTTATAAGACTGAAAAATATTATTTTGAGCCGACTTTTACCCGACTTTTCTAATTAACCATAATTTTATTAGTTAGGTAATTGTGAGCTTTTGGAAATAAAAATATATAACTCTTGAGATGGTTATTGCTACCCTAGGTTGATGCGAAAATGTTGAAGAGATATGTTGGTTGTGGCTTGAGATGGATATATCACTGAGTCCCATGGGAAGCCTTTCCCGATAAAGGCTTAAGGTCGGTATTACACTGAGTCCCACAGGAAGTATGATAATGGCTTGAGATGGGTATAACACTGAGTCCCATGGGAAGACTTGCCCGATAAAGGCTTGAGGTGGATATTACACAGAGTACCATGGGAAGCATGGTAGTGCCTTGAGATGGGTATAACACTAAGTCCCATGGGAATCCTTGCCCGATAAAGGCTTGAGGTGGGTATTACAATGAGTCCCACTGGAAGCATGGTAGTGGCTTGAGATGGGTATAACACTGAGTCCCATGGGAAGCCTTGCCTGATAAAGGTTTTAGGTGGGTATTACACTGATTCCCATGGGAAGCATCGTAGTGGCTTGAGATAGGTATTACATTGAGTCCCATGGGAAGCCTTTCCCGGTAAACACTTGAGGTGGGTATTACATTGAGTCCCACATTAAGTGTTGATAATGTAGTGTGGATATTTCCATTTTGTTTTGGTTCCTTGTATAGAAGGCACCTTAGATTTGAGTAGTGATTAGAATCAAACCTTTAAAGCCGAGAGAACTCTAAGATAGGGAACTCACTGAGATGTTGTTATCTCACACCATGTTGTTGATATATTTTCAGGAACTTCAGGTTCCACGAAGGGTAAGGATAAGACAATTTGATTATCTTTGATTCTCGATAGCTTTGCTTCCGCAATGGATATTTTGAGATCTTAGGATCTAGTTCTTAGATTTATTTTGTTTTAACATCTTGTATTATTATTAGCCTTTGGTTATAATACCTTATATATTTAGTTGGCTAAAATTTTACAATGTGTTATACTAAGAACTTATTTGTATTTCAGTACCAAACATGAACTTATATATAAAAAATATGCTTTGATGTATGTATTTTATATATGGGTATTACACTTGTTACCATCGTCATGCTTGGTGACCCTCATCATAATTTGTGACGGTTGTCCTAGGGAGGTGACGAATGTCACATATCCCAGACGGACATCGGGAAGATGGGACTATCGTCCCACAATCCAACCGGTAACTTCTCTATGTTTCTCTCCTTCGTCTCTGTATCTCCTTTTCATACCAATTTCTTCTCTAACTAATTTACCAATCAATCAACACACAATTCAACAATAACACACCAAATTTATAATTTTCTTAATTATCTAAAACAACTTATTTCACCAAAATAACTTATTCACCCACACAAAACAACAATTGACAGTAACAATTCATATATCTAATCCCACATGTATTCATCATATAATCCCGATTATAAGGTTAGAATCCCATACTTATCTTGAATTGAAGGCGTCTCTAACACTTTGATCGGAACCCAAACTTTTCCTTCTTCTAAGCACTTCACACAACCTCTTTTCTCCACTTCTTAATTTCTCCTTATTTTTGATGATAACCTCTATTTATATAATTCTAATTAATTTATGATTTTCCTTAATTTTCATATATATCTATTGGGACTAAATCATACACCCCCACTATTTACTACTCTTACTTACCAATAGGCCGACTTGTCAAGAATAGTGCAATTCTACTAATAACCCACAACTTAAACAACTCAACTTAGTTTAACTAACAAAGACACAATTAAAATCAACTTAATCTACTTAATCAATGTAATTAAATTAATTCAAATAAACCAACTTAGAAAATCAACATAAAATAATACCAATCACAAAACAATACTTAATTAAATAAATAATTAAATAAACAGGATGTTACAACTCTCCCCCACTTAGAATATTTTCATCCTCAAAAATCTTACCTTGCTCAAAAAATCCGGGATAAGACTCCCACATCTTTCTTTCCAACTCACACATTATAGCGGTAAAATCATGGGTGTAAGCTATTGGTGAACTTAACTCAAAGTAAATAGAGTTGTCACCGTGAGTTTATTTTATTCCAAATGGAAAAGGGAAAAAGACCGAATAAAACCTAATAAATCTAAAAGCAAAAAGATAAAAGAAACAAGTAGAGAACGGGTAAGGGGATAAGTTACAAATTGGGAAGGTTTTATGCACCCAAAATGTCTGTGGTACTCCACGGGAGCCCTTTGAAATATTTATTGCTTTTTTGGTTTGAAAAAGGTTTTTTTAAAAGAGATTGAAGAGATGACAAGAGAAATGTTTTTTTTTATATTTTTGTGTTTGAAGTTTGAAAACAAAGAAGGTTTTAGAAAATAGGAAGAAGATTTGAAAATTTGAGAAGTAGGAGGAGATGAAGGGACTATCCCAAGGCTTAAAGTAAAAGTTAAGGGAAGAACGGTCAAACCGTATGGTGAATCTTCTTCGAAGCAACATGATTTCATCTTCATAAACAAGTGAACCAAATCGGGCTAAAGTCTTCAATCCATAATAACTTGAGCAAAGGGAATGATCCTAAAATCTAAGTCCAATGCTAAGGATAGTGGCTATAATCCAAAATTATAGTAACAAATCTTTTAGATGTTTAAACCTTTATTAATGTTTTTGTGTCTAAATAGACAAAGGAAAAAGTACAAGAATATCAATATAAACATAAACAATATGATGAATGATATAGTATAATAAAAGCATAATAAAAAGAGAAAAGGAGCGAGAGATTGAAATAAAGAGGATAAGGTGCGAGAATGAATTAAAATGTTAGTATATTAATAATAGTAATAGTATAATAATATTTACATAATAATGGTATGGTGAATTTAATCAACCACAACCAAAAGAGTAACCAAAATAGAAAGGCAACCGGATCCGCTTAGCATCTTACACTATAGCGATTAATCAAGGCAAACCAAATCGAATTCAATGAAATTTGAAAGGCGATTGGGAGACCCAAAGCACCTACGCATCAAACATTCATAAGTCTCGATCCTTAAAGCAATATGATAAACCACTTTAGGATTACGAGATCAACAAGAGATCCGATCCACTAAAATGCAAGTACCCAATTAGATTTTTATTCTGAAATCGGGACACATTTAGGTCTATGTTAAGCAATCGCCGAGTAATTTATGAAGTAATTACCCTACAAATGAGCCCAACCACCACCAATTAAGGTGATAAATTTTAGATCTAATGCATGAGAGATAAAAGATATGTAAATCTCTATCCGAACGTAATACCGCACAAAACTAAAGATGAATACCAAATTAAGCCACACTCATGGTATTCTTCCATCCTTAAGCTCAATCACTCATCTCGGTGGATTCAAGCATGAAAATGTATCACTAATGCAAAGTACCTTAAATGAATTGAATAATCCACTTAAAGGTAGTTTTGAATTAATGAACAATAACTACTTTAATCTACACACAAATTTAATTGAAATTAAGGAGAAATCACTCCCAAAAGTGCTTCCCAAGGTAAAAATAAAAAGGAGGAAGAATGAGAAGAAAGAGGAACCAAAAAGGGGCTTGAAACATGCCAAAAACACCATTTTGACTTGCGTTAACCGGTTAACGAATACCAGTTAACGCAAGCAAAACCTGTGCACTTTTAAAGATGGTTAACCGGTTAACCAAATGGTTAACCGGTTAACGCTGTACCAGAAGCAGAAAATTCAGATTGATCTATTTTGAAACCTTTCCTCAAACATTTAATGATCATGATCTGAATTTGCACGAATTTTAAAACCAAAATACAGTGGAATCCCTGCAATCAACCAACAAATAAAGATCCAAAGGATCTAGAAACAAAGGCACCAAAAATCTACATCTTGAATGTTGATGGTGAATATGGGTTCATGGAGAAAGATGAATTACCAAAATCACTTCTTCAAATTGGACCAAATCAAACTAGATCTTGCTGAAATTGATGAATTAGAGAAGGAAAGGATGAAAGTTTAGCTCACGTTAGTTAATAATTCAATTTGAATTCTTGATAACTTCAAAAGAAAGAAAATGAGCTTGAGTGAATTTTTATTTTGGGATAATGTTTTACAAGGGGTTATTTGGCTCTCAAAAGCTTGGTGAATGAATGAAATTATGGTCCTATTTAAAGACTTTAGGTATGGGAATTTGGTTGAATGGAGCTTACTTTGGTAATTAAAATTAGGCTTGGTAATTGCAAATTTTGTGGGAAATGGAAAAGAGTGGTGATTAGTGAGGGTTTATGGTAGGAAATGATCAAAGTGTTGTAGAGAAATCAAAGACCAATGGATCTAGAATTTTCCAAATATACTAATGATCTAAGGGTGCTGAATTTGAATAAAATATTCAAATTTCGCACTGGTTAACCGGTTAACCAAATGGTTAACCGGTTAACCAATCCAAAATTTGAATGTTTTATTCAAATGAGGTTGCTTGGTTGTTGTGGCCCGATTCTTTTTGTAAGTTGAAGAAGGCATGGAAATAAACATGTGAAACTTGGAAATCCTTTGAATGAATCAATTGACTTTGGAAATCCTTGATCAGATAAATTTGGATTATTTGCGAATCAACTTCGACTTTTGTTTGTGAAATTTTACTCGGGCTGTAGGACTGTTATTTTTGGCATTTTCAATGGTTCCTCTTCCTGAAAAAAGGTTAGTAAAAGGAAAAAAAATATTTTTTTTGGATTTTAATTAATGGTTAGTAAACATAAACAAATGAAAGCAATTAAAAGCAAACGGTGATCCCCTGTGAGACATAAATCTACACCCGAGAAGAACCGAGAAACTAGTTCGCAATCTTGTTTGTATGCAAGATGTAGATGAGATGCAAAAAATCTTAGGGTCAAAAATTAGGGTATGACAGATGCCCCTATTTAAGTTTCTTTAATCCAGAGATAACGAAGATTTAAATCTTCGTTTCGACAATATGGAAGATACTTAAATATCAAAAAACATAATTTTTGGTCCTAAGATGCCAAAAAATGGAATGCAATGCAATGAAATGAAACGAAACATAAATGATATGAAATGATATGAAATGGAAATGTTATGAAAATTTTATGAACGCGTATGAAATGCAGAGAAATCCGTAAGGAAAAAGACGATATAGAATAAACGATGGGGATAAGGAGTATGAAACTCCGATCGAGAAACAAAGCACGCGACAACTAATGACCATAACGTGGCTCAGCTAAGGCAAAGAGGTCCAAGAATGGAATAGGATAGAAAAGGTCACAACAACCAATAGTAGCTTTGAATGAGGTGAAAAAACACATAAAGTTCATTAGAAGCATCCAAGAATGACATAAACGACTTTACTGGAAATATCCAAGAGTGGCATCAGATAGAAAGAGAATCATAACATTCAACAGTAGCCTTGAATGAAATGAGAAAAGAACCTGGAAAGAACATCAAAAACAATGACGATTATGCTACAGACATCCGACAGTAGCCTCGGAGAGAAGAAAAAAAATCACAACATTCAACAGTTGTCTTGAATGAAATGAGAAATGAAACATCAAACAGTAGCCTTGGATAAAAGGGTGTAATATCTGAGAAAACATCTGGTAAGAAAATATTCTGGAGAGGCATTAGAACAAGGGTATATCTGGACAAACATCAGATAAACACAAAAAGGTTCAGGGAAAACATCAGAACAAAGGTTACCATCATATCTGGAATAACATCAGATAAAGGTTCAACATATCTGGAACAACATCAGATAAAGGTTCAACATATCCGGAACACCATCGGATAAAGGTGAAATTTCTAGGAAAACATCAGAAAGATCCACAAAATTTCTGGGAAAACATCAGAACAAACAAGGATATCCGGAATAACTTTGGGTAAGAAGAGAAAAACCTGTTTTTTGTAGGTGCCAAGTAAGTTGGACTTTGATCACAAGGTAAGAAGTTGAAAACAACAAGATCTCGAGAAACGCATGATGAGGACTAACACACTCAAATATGAAAACATATATGAAAATGGGGAATAACACACCCAAGAAAATAATATGAAATAAAATGCTTGAAAACTAGTTTAGACTCTTAGAGGAGTGGAAAGATGTAACACTGATTCCTCAACATGGAGATCACTGCCATTCTTCTATGAGATTAGAGATTCTACTGTTGAACAAGTCTTTGTCCCATTGGTAAACTGTATCATGTTGAAAATCTTTTGAGAAAAATCATGGAGAGTTGCTTGGAGATTCTTGAAGAAGATTGCCCCAAGTTCAATGACTGATGAGGGTAAACTGAGGACGAATTCAGTTCCTGACTACTGTCGGAGAAAATTGATCAAATATTTGAAATGACAGTCGAGAGAATAAACTGATCCTGGTTTCAGTTCTTGAAATGAATGTTGAGAAGATAAATCCAGTATAAAACTTGCAGAGAATCTTCTGGTTAACCAAATCTGAGAATAACTTGTATTGAGCAACAACTTTTTTTTGAACCAGGACCTGGGAAGAACTTTCCCCCGATAAGGTCACTGACCAAGTTTCTCAACTATTTGAAAATTCCTTAAGGAGGAAATTTTGTTTGCAAATAAAAAATGTTTGTACAAACCTGGTAATTTTAATGCAAAGTTCAATGCAAAAATTTGAAATCATAAATCATTTTTGGAATGAAAATTTATTGAGGTAAAGTAAATGAAAACATTGTCAAGACACGACGGTTGAGACAAAAGTGAAAGATAAAGCAAAGGTAAGGAACAAATGATTGGTAATGAACTTGGGAGTCAGTTTACGCAACCCTTTTGTAGTATGTTTTTCAAAAGAAACCTGGATTCAATTAGGACTTTTGAAGGTTGTAACGTGGTCTGCTTCATGATTTATGAAACAAAGGATTTAGGCTCAAAGTTTATTTGTACTCAACCCAACCTCGTGATGAACTCCAGTCCTACATTCAATTAACTCAGCTTATGCATTCATGTTCCAAGACATTTGGGATTGTGCAGATGAAGATGGTTCATAAGCCAAGAGATTTTGAGATAGCAATCACCTCTTCCTTTTGTTATTTTTGGTGAGGACTTTGGTCAAATCATGTTATTTTTGTTGAGGATTTTGATGACCTCTTGATTGATCTTTCTTTTTATTGTCCCTAACTTTTGCCTAAACTGTTTCATTTGAACATACAGTCAGCGGGATGCCCCATATTTTGTCTAAGTTTCCTTCATAGGTTTTGACTTAGCGGGCTTTGATTTTTTTATCAGCATTTTTTTTTCAATATCATTTATTTAGATAATAACTGTCTGGCTTAATAATTACGGTGAACCATCATTGGCTTTTGAATTGAGAGACATCTTCAACACTTCTTGATGTGTGCGAAGGAAAGCTTGATATTGCAACCTTTATTGAAAGGGGTCTTGAATGATTCTCTTTTAATTGAATGTACATTCGAATTAATTGATAACTACCCATCCCCGGGTTAAAATTGTGGTTTTTTTTTAATAGAAAGAAACTCCAACTTCAAGGCTCAAAGGGGTTGACAAGGGATTAACTTCCTTATTTCCCCAGTGTTTAGGATTTGAAACAATGCATGTATATCATCATCCAAGTCTCAATTGAAAGCATACCAATAACAATTATGGGTTTCTCGTTTTCATCATTCTCCCTCCAATCATTGTAAAAGCTTGAGAAAGTAAAACTGAGCTTGAAATGTAAAGCATAAAGATGCAAATAGTAAATGAAATTGAATCAAAACAAAGTAATGCTCATTTCATTAAAATTAACATGAAATTACAAACAAGTTTTAAAAGCGAACAAGTCAATACAATTGAAGAAAATTGAAAACATAAAGAAACAATGGCCTAGTGATCCATCAACAACAAGGATGAGTTGTCCTGTCTGATATTCCGTCTTTGAAGATAATCTGACTATTGAAGCCATCTGAAGATTCACTTCTCATGCTTAAGCAAAGGATTGTTGACAACATTAGGATTTGTGTCATGAAAGGAAAGGATGTTATTCCTGATAAGTTCTTGCACTTTAGCCTTCAGTGCAAAGTAGTGTTCTAAGTCGTGACCAGTTCCACCTTGATGAAACTCACAGCGAATATCTAATCTATAACCGGCTAGAAGAGGATCTGGAACAACTGGCAGAGGCCTAGTAGTAATCATACCACTCTTAATCAAGGAAGGATACAAATCAGTGTAAGTCATCGGGATAGGATCATAATTTGTCTTATTGCGATACTGATTTGGTCAAGTAGCAGGACGAGGAGCCTGAGCTGGAGCTTGAGCTGGTTGAGCTTTGACGATAGGAGCAACTATAACTACATATGGTTGAACATAATGTTGTTGCTGGCGATAAGGCTTCTTTTCAGTTGAAACAACATAAGCATCACCATCTCTTCTCTTCTGAAAGTTCCCATGAAACATTCTTACGGCATTATAAGAATCAACATATGTAATCTTACCTTTCTTGATACATTCCTCTAGTATTTCTCCAACAGTGACTAGGTCAGCAAAACCAGATGAAACACTTCCTACCATTTTCTCCCAAAAGAACGGTTGGAGAGTGTCCATGAACAAACCAATTAATTCTTTTTCATCCAAAGGTGGCTCCACTTGAGCAACTAGCTCTCTCCAACGTTAAGCGTACTCTTTAAATGACTTTTTATCTTTCTGTGACATGTTTTGAAGTTTACGATGGTCAAGCGCCATGTCCAGATTGTACTTATACTACTTTATTAAAGCATCAGATAAATCCTTCCAGCTTCGAATGTGTCTCTTCTCAAGTCCTACTGTCGCTCCCGAAGATTTGCATCCCGGTACAAGCGCGAATGGTCGACGAAAGGAGGAACGAAGTGAAGGTGAATAGAGTCGCCAGCTAGGCATTTTTATCCCAAAGGAAAGGTAATGCTGCATAAAACTGGAAAGATATGGATAAGACGGTTACGAAGCAGAGAAACTAAGAAATGGGGTTGGTTACAACCTGGAAAGGTATTAGCACCCAGATTGTCCATCGTACTCGACGGGATCCACGCTTAAAAGATTGTGTTTAAAGGGGTAGTGTATGTGCTTTCTGTGTGCAAAAGCTGGAAAAGAAATATACAAGTGTCAATGTAAAAAGGGAAGTGAAGTGCTCAGGAATGAGGCTTAAAAAGAATGCTGAAGAAGGGGGAGGGAGACACAGAGACTTTTGTTCGATAACTGTTAAGTTATGCCTACGTATCCTCTCGTGCAATGAGGAATTCAAAACACCGTAGTTTGATTCAAAGAGACTGAAAGATAAATTGACTGTGAATTGCTTGCTTGTCTAATGCTTGTGAATGTCTCGTCTTGCTCGAGTGCTAATTGTCTTGCATTAGACGAAAGAAGCAAGTTCTCGTTTGTGAATGAGTGTGATGAGAAAAGAATCCCGAAGGAGACGATTATTGTTTGTTTTTGTGTTTTCAGTCTTGTTATTGTTTTTGGTGTTTTTGCATAAGTTAATGAGCTTAAGCCTAAATCAAAGGCTTGTAAACTCATTATATCCTCCCTGATTAGGGATAATGAGCCTACTTAAGTATGAGATAAGCACCTCAACTTAATTACCATGATGATGTAGGATTAAGATCATTAACCTACTTGTGATTATTTAGATGTTTTTCGGTTTATGTTTAGTGTTAAGTAATGAGTTTAATCTCTAATCACAGATTAGTGAACTCATTACACCATCCTAATAGAAGGATAATAAATGAGAACACTTAAGCTGAGGAAGATACCTCAACTTAATCCATGGTTAGGGATTAAGTTCATTATATAACAAGCCTTTATTAAAGTGGATTTTAATTAAGGGTAAGATTAAGAAATTAGTTTTATGGTTTGTAAGACAACTTGAGGGGGACTTGTCCATTAAACACTAGGGTTAGTCCTTCTTAACCAATAATGGAAGAATTAGAACCCTAATGCAAGGCCCAAGTTACAAGTTAAGGTCTTAGTGATTATTAAGATGGATTGATTAAGAGGTTTAAAATAATTAAGGGTTTAACACTTAGGATTAAAGTTATACACTTCATCCTAAGAGAAGGATGCAGGCATAACCCTAATTCCAAAGTCTTAAAGCCTTAAGGGTTTAGTCTCTAATGATGGGATGAGAAGAGAGACACAAAGAAGAGTCAAAGGTAAAAGCTAAGGGGTAACTAATCACAAACCTAATTATTGTCATGCTTGGATGTTCCTATGGTTTGTGGGGCTTAAGAGAGATCTTCAAAGAAGCCACCAATGGAAGAAGCAGATGAAAGGAGGAAGAAGCAGATGAATAAGTTACTTACTTCATTGAAGAAGATAAGTGACTTAGAGAAAGAAAGTGAGGGATGAACATGAATGAGCAAGCTCACTCTAAGACAAATAAAAAATGCAGCAAGGATGCATATGAAGAAGATGAAGAGAAATGAGAAGTGAAGGCAAATTCACTTCTCAAATTACTTACCACCTGAAAATGTTAGCATAATATGCATAAGGAAAGAAATGGAATGGAATGAAACATATGCAAAGGTAAAAACCAAAACCAGAAGCATACACATGATGCAAATGATGCTATGAGATGATGCAATGGCATACCAAGTGTTATGAATGTTCATACAAAGAGAATGAATGCAAATGAGGCAAATGGGAGACATGAAAACACATGGATGTTTATGAAATTAAATGGATGCAAGGCATAGCAAATGTATGAAGAAATGACCAAGAAATGTTCAAGAAATGTCTTAAGATGTCTAAGATGGCATAGAAGTGCTTATAATGTCATGGCAAGTTCATATGTTCATGCAATGTAATGTAAGATGCAAGTATGGATGCAAAATTAGGGTTACATGGAAGGATGAGATGCAAATGATCAAAACAGAAACAATTCACATGATAAAAAATTTCAAATGAACTCAAACAAACCCTAACACCATATGATATCATTCCCCAAAGGAGAAGGTCTAACTCTTAACCTAAAGGAAGTTATGATTTTTCTAAGTTAACTAGGGTTTTTGGGTATCTTAAGAGGAAAAATACAAATCAATTTGAAAATGAAAGATAAATTCATGGAAAAAATATCCTAGATACTACATGTTATATGGAGAAAAATGCAAAAAGAATCATTGTCAAACCTTTCATGGTTAGGCAGAAAAGAAATTTCAAAGTTAGGGTTCCAAAAAGGGAATTTTATGAACCCTAAATTCAAGAAAAATGTCAAAGTATGTTCAAAATCAAAAAGAAATTTGTATAAATGGTTTGACAATGTTTTCTAAATGTCTTAAGATGCAATGTGAATATTTTAGCAATTTTCAGAAACCTAAATGGTATTTTAATTAGTTAAATTCCATTAATTAATCAAAATGAACATTCAAAATTTTTTAAAATGATTTTTTAATGCAAAATATAAAAATAAAAATTTTTTTGGGTGAAGAAAAATATTTGGAATTAAAATGCAGAAGGAAATATTTTTATGATTTATCTAGGTATTTTAAATAAAATGATAAAGAAAATGGAATTTAAATGAAATAAAAATTAAAATAAAGGGAAGGTCAACGCATCCAATGGTCTAGATTTGAATTGGGGTTGGAGGGAAAGATTGCGCCCCAGATCCTATGGTTCAGATTCAAACAGGCTAAACCTAATTAATTAATTTAATTAATACGGATTAACCCTAAATGAACTAATCCCGGCCATTCATTTTAAATTAATCCTGATCCAAAGGCCCAGAATGTGTCTGGCAAACTAAACCCTAAATTAGCCCTAATCACTTTCAGGTGACCGGAACAGTGTTCCGGTCATCTTCTCCGGTAAGACCCCAACATCAACTTCTTCCCTAGGCCATTTCCATAGCCCTAAAGCTCCAGATCACTCCCCCACACCTCCCTAAACCTGAATCCAACCTCAAAACAAATTTCTAATGGCTCATGAATAAGATACGAATCAAAACTCAAAAATGGAAAAAACTTTCAGAAACACGATACAGGTTCAATACTCAATCATTTTCAAAACCAACAAGTGAAGTGTAATCAGTGAAGCATATAGATCATTTCTATAACATAAAAAACAAGTTCTGGAAAAAAGTTTGAAGATGGCTACCTGAGCTGGAGCTTTCACCTCTGAAGCTTTTGGACCTCTTCTCTTGTGCAAATCCACCTCACTTGATCCTCTGATGATGTTGCAAAGCTTTGAAAAAGTTTAGAATGGCCGGATTGAGAGTTTGCAACTCAGCTGGTCCAAAATCGTGTTTGTGTTTGGTTGGCTTTTAGGGCTTGGTGATGGTTGGGAAATGATCTGTGGATGATGGTGAGTTGATCTATGGAAAAATATTGAAGGTTTGATGCTTGTGCAGAGTGTTTCGAAGAGAGGAAGGTTGAGAGTGATTTTTGTGAACTTGGATTATGAGAGGTTCTGAGCTCCAATGTTATGTGAAGTAGCTTGCTTTCAGTCCACATAACATGTCTTGATAGGTCAGAAAGTGGGTGGTGGACTGTGGTGATTGGTATGAGGCAAGTTGCAAAAAGTCAACAACTTGTGTACTTGAGGTATGGGCTCATGTAGCAACTGTTTTAGGGCATGTCCTGGTTCAACATTGATCAAGGAGAGCCATGGGATTCATTTTATGCAGCTGGATGGCTTAGAGGCATGGCTTTCATAGGTTTTGCAAGTGTTATGCATTTTGCCCCTTTTATGATTTCTTGTGATGCAAGCCATAGAAACTTGTGATTATTTGGGAAATTCTAGTCACAATGCAATGTAATATGTTTGTATGATGCTTAGAGAGTGATTTGAGGTTACAAAATGACTTGGTATGTGAAATTGCAAAAAATCCTCTTTGGTGTGAAAGTGAAAGTTATAGGATTTTTCCCAACTTTGCAAGGCCATAACTTGAGTTCCATAATGAATTAGAACATGTTCTTGTACTTTTTGAAAAGGGAATGATCCAATCTACAACTTTCATGAGCAACAATTTTCATTTGAAGCATTTTTGGTTGAGAAAGAGGAGGTTGAAAAACTTTCCCAAAATGGAAAGTTTCCATTACAAGTCATTTCCATTTTTGGCAACTTTTGGTTTAGCTCAAATTTCTTCAATTTTGTGAACTTCCAAGCACTTCAATGATCAAATAAAGATCATATAACTTCAATTTGATGAAAATACCCCTTGGGTTCCATTGTTGGGGGCCTCAGATGCCCTGATTTTGCTCTGACTTGCTCAAGAAGTTACCCAATGAACATATGACTTCCACAATGAATTTCTTCATTAAACTTGGTATACATGATCCTTATAACATATTAAGAACATTAGAAACAAGAATAACCAAAAAATTTGGAGTTATGGCCACTGAAACCAAAACCCTAATTTCAGGTCATATATGTAGTAAAACCCTAGCTCTGCTTCCATGCCTTGCCATGTTCTTGTGATTGTTTGACTTCCTTGATCTTTGAGGGATATAAAATGATGATAGAACACACATGTACCCTCTTGGAATGATTAGAGACCTTTGGAGTGGCTTAGATGGATCCTTGGATTGCTCAGATCACAAACCCTAGATGCAGATGAACTTGAACTATGTAGATGAAACAAAAATGCAATATGAGATTATATGCTTAAACTTATGCAAAGATGAAAAGATCACAAGTCAAAGTTGAAATTAGTGAGGGCAAATTTAGGGTGTTTACACCTACATACCACTTCATCGAAGCACCACTCAGACTATCTTGAAAACAGTAAATAAGCAGCTTGTCATCCTTGGCATGTGCATCCATTTTGCGACAATACATCAGCAGATGAATCTCACGACAAGTATGCCCATTGTATTTCTCGAATACATGAACTTTGAAGTTATCAGGCAAAACTAGGTCAGAGATCAAACACATGTCTATTGCAGCAGCACCAAAGACATCATTCCCTTCTAAACCTCTTACCCTAATCTCAAGAGTCAAACATTGCTCTCTAACTTCATCCATATATCCAGGTTCACCCTAACTTTTTGCTTGTGGGCCAGCAACATGGTACACGAAAGGAGAATTCTGATAAGTAGTTTGAGCAGTAGTGTGCATAACAGGTTGAGGTTCGACAAATGTCGGAGCTGAAAAGACTGGCACTACAGATGGACCAATCATTTGAGTAGTTGCAGAGATAGGCACATAATCCGGAGGTAACCCAAATTCTGGCCACATAGAAACTGGTTTCTGAATCGCAGGAGGGTCAACAATAGCAGTTGAAACTTCAGAAATCACAGTCCTTTGAGGTGGCTCACCTCGAGAAATCAGAACTTGCATCATTTTAGTGAGCCTGGTCATACTGGTCTTCAACTCATCAATCTTCATTCTAACTTCCAGGTTATTTTATTCTTGGTTTTCCATTCTCAATCTGATATCTCTCAATCTGTTAGCAACTCTAGTCTTGTATCTGTGTTGAGGAGACAGCTTGACGGATTAACAGATAACTGAAGAAGGAAACAACCAGGATGAGTCCCCACACAACTCAGATGAACACAAGAATATGCGAGGATACAATGATATGCAATGTTCACTTCCATTTTTAAAGAAACAACTCTATTATTGCAAACATGGTCAACATCGATAATACAGTCATGAAAGATCTTGACAAAAAGGAATATTTGCTTTTTCCAATATTTGCAATAATATGAATTGTTTTCCTTGAGACATGGTAATGATGATGATCATGATGAATATGTGGATGCAACAACCACAAAAAAGATCACGCAAAGCACAAAGGTTCAAAGGTTCAGATCACTAGCATGGAGTCAAGGGATAAGAACCAACAACCTACAAAGGCATGTACTAAGGTTTGTCTTCATTGTACCTGCAGAAAAGCAAAAAGGAGCTAACAGAGGTGCCCGGAGTTAGCAGCCATCTTTAGAATATTATCGGTTCGTTGGATTACTCCCCAACCGATAACATTCTTAAAATAGACCTCGTCCGAGTGTAGTATTGCGTGACAACCACCTGGTGTAGGCTCATAATTTCGACACCATGAATTTGAGATATAAAGTCATTTTTTGCTAAAGGGATAATCATCAGATAAGGGAAAGAAGAAATGAAGATATTCAGAAGTTGTTGACAAGGCTGAATATTCAGGTATTTCGACAGGAATACAAATGATGTTCCGGAAAGCAAAGTTTGGAGACCTTTTTATAGTTTGGCATTTGACAAGATAAGTATGTTTTTCGACACTTTGACAAAAGAGAGGTTTTTGACAGAAGCATTGGTTTGTAAGGTTTGAAGAGTTTCTTCTTCTTCGACATTTCGACAAACAAAGAGATGCAACACTTCGTCACCAAAGGGAAGAATTCAAATTTAAAAGTTGCAACTTTTGGTAGTTGGACGCGTGGAAGTTTCAGAAAAGAAGATTGCATGCAGGCTGACAATTGTCATTTAGTTAGAATTTTCCCGTTCTAGGCAGTTATTTTTGTTTTGTATATAAATAGGGTAGTTTGTTGTAGAATGGTGTGTGTGAAAACTTATACAATAATCCTGTAAATACTCTAAGTACCCAGTGTGAGAGAAATGAGTCTGATATTTGGAACAATGTATGTGTTGAACACCATTTTTCTTTCAAGTTATTTAAATTATTAGTTTTGTTTCATCAAGTTATTTTACTTTCAGCCTATTTACTTTTCTGCGAAGTTTATATCTTGTTTACCATTTTTCTTACCTTTGTTCAACTTTCACTTTATTTTACCTTTACATTCAACATATTAAAAAACTTCTACATCATTAACAAAACAAACCACAAACAATTAACAACACTAAGAGTAATTCGACAACCAATTGCACATGTGTCCTAGGACTTGTTTGGTTGGTCCTGCAAGTAACCCAGTTTTCTAAGAGATTAGTTAACTAGAGGTTGTTCGTCAGAAATCATAGCGAACAAATTGGCACGCCCAGTGGGACCAGTGCAGTTAATAAAAATTAATATGAATCCTCTTAGTTAGAAGGTTTCTTGCTGCGTTGTATGATTCTTAGAAGCGGTAAATTAGCCGTAACCGACGTAGAAAGACCAAGAAGAACAAGAGGAAGAAAGATGGATAACCTGCCAAACACTTCAAACAATCCTAACGAAACCATTCCAGTTTCCAATCCTATCCCTTCGTCAGAAGGAGGCGCAGTTTCTGGCCCTGTTTTAGAACAGATTAGGCCTCCATCAGTGGATTCGATACCAGCGGGTTCAGGATCCCAAAATGCGCCTAGTTCTTCCACCATGGGGCACTCAATGCCCATGGGAACGCCTCCTCCTGGAGGAAATTCCTTTAGTCCATTTATTAATTATTCCATGCCCATGTCTGGGAGAGAACAACCATATGGAATGCCAACTTCAATGATGGCAAACTTACATAATTCATCAACATTATTTTCTGATGCTATGGTTCAAATGTCTTCACCCTTACAAGGATTAGGATATGGTGGAAATGGCAGTATATTAAATCAGATTCCACCAGGATTCCAAATGCCAACTATGACGAACCATTCTGCGCAAGTAATTCGTCAACAGATGGATGAAAGTAACCATGATATGGTGCAGGCATTGACACAACAAATGGGGGAAGTGTTTAATCCTTTAATACAAAATACTACCCAAACAAACCAGATATTGGCACTGCAAATGGCACGCATTGCTAATTTTTTTGGAGTCCCTCAAACACAACAAAGAATGCAAATGAATCAAAATCCTGCCAATAGGCCTGTCGAAGAAGAACTTACTATCAACCAAAGGCCATTAGGAAATCCTCAAGAAAATCCTAGAGGACAAGAGGTAGTAGTCGAACAACCTCATGTAGAAAACCCCATTCGACAGGAACCTAGGAGAATAATAGTCCAAAGAGACCAAAACGCTGATGAAGTATTGCAGCAGAGAATGCGTTCTAACAATCTGCCTGTCGAAAATAACATCGCAACCATGGTCGAAAGAATAATGGCGCAAAATGGGGTGAACGTAGGATTACAAAGGCCTAGTTATACTTCCCCTTTGTCTGAATATGTTTTGCAACAAGAATTACCACCAAGGTGGAAAGTCCCCAAATTCACCAAATTCTCAGGGGATACTAGTGAGTCCACCATAGAACACATAGCGCGTTACTTGATAGAGGCAGGAGAGATTGCTAATAATGAGAACTTAAGAATGAAATATTTTCCAAGTTCTTTGACAAAAAATGCTTTCACTTGGTTCACTTCTTTGCCTGCAACTTCAATATTCACATGGACCCAATTAGAAAGATTGTTCCATGAACAATTCTATATGGGGCAAACTAAGATAAGTTTGAAAGAATTAGCAAGTGTCAAAAGAAAATTCTCTGAACCTATAGATGATTATCTGAATAGGTTTAGATTGTTGAAGGCTAGATGTTTTACACAAGTGCCAGAATAAGAATTAGTCGAAATGGCTGCAGGGGGTCTGGATTATTCCATAAGGAAAAAGTTAGACACCTAGTACTTAAGAGACATGGCACAACTAGCAGATAGAGTGAGGCAAATAGAAAGGCTAAAAACTGAGAAATTTAGATCAAATAAAAACAAAAAGGAAAGAGTGGCCTATGTAGGGATAGTTCAAGATGAAGATTATGACGAAAACGAATCCGTCATTTTCGACCAGCAAGAAATTGATCTGGCAGAACTAAAACAAGGCCCTCCATATTCCTGTAAAGTGTTAGCCCCGTCAAATGGGAAAAATCCAGTCGAAATTGAAAGGAATGATAGGTTCCCTAAAAGAAATTACACATTTGACATTACCAAATGTGATGAAATTTTCGACTTACTAGTTAAAGATGGTCAATTGATAAAACCAGCAGGCACCAAAGAGCCTCCTGTAGACCAACAGAAAAAGAGAGGTTTTTGCAAATACCATAATTTTTTGGGTCATAAAACTTCTCAATGTTACCTTTTCAGGGATCTTGTCCAAAATGCAATCCAGAACGGAAGGCTGAAATTTGGAGACAAAGCTAAGCAACAAATGAGGATTGACTCAAATCCCATGCAGGTTGTGGAGGCCGACTATGCTGAACCAGAGATGGTAAATGTGGTAGAAATGGAAGTAATGTCTGAAGAAGGTTTTGAAATGGTAGAAGCTACTGAGGGATTCGACATCAACTTCACCATGATAGAGGCTGCTGAGGGCTTCGACACCCATGTTAACGTGGTGGAGGGGGCTGATGACCTCATTGACCAGGCTGAAGAAGAAGAAGTCAAAGCTACTGAAGGCTTCGACAGAGAGAACGCAATTGAAGCTACTGAGGGCTTCGACGGAGGGAACACAATCAAAGTTGGTAAAAGTTTCGACAAGAAGAATTACAATAGAGATACTGAGCATGGAGTGGTCTGGGACACTCTAGGGGAGCCCAGTGGAATGTTTGACTTCATGGTGAAGTATTCTGCACCACCAAGCTCTAAAACTGACATCAGCAAAATCAAACCCATAGGATGGGGAGATTTCTTCAGAAATAATGATGAGGAAGCAGATAACAAAACCCTTATTACCTAAAAGGAGGCCACTGAAGGCCTTAGTCATGACAAGATCAAGGAAACAGAGGCTGCTGACAATGTCCACATGGTTGAACCAATAAATAAAAGCACCACCAGGATTAAAGAAGCCTCCACTGAAGGTGTTGTGCAGCCCACCCCTTATGGGATTCTGCGTAGAACAATGGAAGACCCAAAGGAAAAGCCAGTTGCACAATGTTGCAATTACATCCATAAGGGCTTACACCCAAAAAACAGTATGAATTAGTTAAAAGAGAATATCCCTGAGGAAATGATGCTAGTCGAAAAAATGAACAAACTAAAGATTACAAGTGAGCAGAATGCAGGGATTCATATGGTAGAAGTCACTCAGAAAAAAAGACCAGACACCAACAAAAAGAACCATCAAGAGGAGCATCAGAAGTTGGTTTATCCAAAAGAAGCTGAAAGTCTTGTCGAATTCATCCAGAGATGCCCGAAAAAGAATGTAGAGGTCATGCTTTGTCCAAGGTGCAGCGCTGTGTTCGACAGAAAAGCAACCAACAACTTGGAAGCAGTAGAGAAGGCCAAAAAGAGAAGGAACTGGGGAGCAGTCCCACCAGTCAGAAATGAGAGGTTTGACCCAAGAAGAAGGGAGCATCATAACCAAGGAGTGGGAGAAAGGCGTTACAACACCTATAAACCATCCAACAAGCCGAATGATGACAAGTGGGTCCAGCCTATAAGGGATGCCCAAGGTCAGGTGAGGTGGAAAAGTTTTGAAGTAAATAGGGGTGCCTCAATAGAAGTAAAAAAGGAGGTAGAAAAAACAAAGCCAAAACACGTCTCTGAAAACTACAAGGGGAAGAACCCCATGTCAAGGTCCCAATGGAAAAGGTTTCAAAGGCAGAAGAGAGCTGAAAAAGAAACTGTAGAACTAAAAAGGGCTGGTGAGAATAAAGCTGAGTCAAGCAAGTTTGTGCAGACAATAAGCAAAAGAGAATCTCCGGCAAAAGAAGAGCTTCCTCAGAAAAATAAATCTAGTAACACAATAGAAATGCCGAAAACAAACAACAAAATGCCAGAAGACGAAGAAGTTACTGATGACTTCAAGTCAGAATCTGATGCGTCCTTCGACGGAACATGCAATGTGGTTTCAGTATTGCCTAGAGATTACGACAGGAAAATGGAAGTGGAGGACGAAGAGGATGATATGGCAGATGACAGCATAGGGCTTAAGCCTGTATGTTACTACATAATGAATAATGGCTGTGTCGAAGAGAAAAATGCGTTCTTTGAAAAGCCAGATGATGCAATGAAAGCCCATTTGAAACCCTTGTTCATAAAAGGAAAAGTAGAGAATGTGGGTGTAAACAAGATCTTGATAGATGGGGGAGCAATTGTCAATCTAATCCCTCATTATATGATAAAGAGGGTTGGGAAAGATGACTCAGACACCAAGCCTCACAACATGGTGCTGTCTAACTATGAAGGTAAGGTAGGAACAACATTGGGGGTGATACAATTGAACCTCACTGTAGGAACCATTACCAGGCCTACAATGTTTGTGGTGATAGCATCAAAAGCAAACTACAATTTGTTGCTAGGAAGAGAGTGAATCCATGGAATTGGGGATGTACCATCATCCATGCATCAGAGGATAGCAATTTGGAGGCCAGATGGGATTGTCGAAAACATAGAGGCAGACCAAAGTTACTTCATGGCTGACGTGAGCAATGTCACTAGCCGTAACTTCGACAAGAACTTGGCTCACATAGCACCTTGCAACCCTGCTGGTTTCGACCTAACAGCCTCTGACAATGCATATTGTTCCATGTATCTCCACCCTACGCATGGATTCCAGTGGGACAAAGAGATAATTGGAGAGACAAATTACACTTGGGGAACCACTCATGTCAATCCAACTGGGTGGGGAAGTGAATTCAGTGAAAATGACTGAAGCGTCAACAATAGAAAGGATTACGGCTTATATAGCCGAAAACCAACTCAAAGCGGCCCTTGAGGCCGAAGTAAAAAATATGGCTACTAAAGCCAACACACAAACTGTCGAAGAACAACATCCTCAAGAAAATATTGAGGAACAATGTGCAAAACAAAGTATTGAAGAAAACTCTAATGGCGAATGGCAGAATCAAAGGCTTGACGCCATTTATGATGACGAACCCCTGGGGTTTGAAAAGGATCCAGCCCCAACCAATAGGAAAATGGTGGCACAAGATCCCTTAGAAGAAATCAATCTAGGACTGGGGGCAGAGAAAAGGCCAACTTACATCAGTGCCAGGATGGATCCTCAGTTCAGAGTCGGAATAATCCAATTGCTGAATGAGTTTAAAGACTGCTTCGCATGGGATTATGACGAAATGCCTGGGTTAGACAGGAACTTGGTCGAATTGAAGTTGCCAATATTGGAGGGAAAAAAGCCAATAAAGCAAACTCCCAGACGCTTCGCACTTGAAATATTGTCGAAAATTTAAGAGGAAGTTGAAAGACTTCTAAAATGCAGATTCATTCGTACAACGAGGTATGTCGAATGGATTGCTAATATTGTTCCTGTGATTAAGAAAAATGGCAAGCTTAGGGTGTGCATTGATTTTAGAGATTTGAACTCAGCTACCCCTAAGGATGAATATCCTATGCCAGTAGCAGAAATGCTTATAGATTCTGCAGCAGGCCATGAGTATTTGAGTATGCTTGATGGATATTCTGGCTATAACCAGATTTTCATTGCTAAAGAAGATGTTCCAAAAACAGCTTTTCATTGCCCAGGGGAAATAGGAACATATGAATGGGTAGTCATGCCCTTTGGTTTAAAGAATGCTTGAGCTACTTACCAAAGGGCAATGAATTCTATTTTTCATGATTTCATTGAAACATTTATGCAAATTTATATAGATGATATTGTGATTAAGTCTGTCTCAGGCTCAAACCATATTGACCATCTTCGACAATCCTTTGAAAGGATGAGGAAGTTTGGTTTAAAAATGAATCCCCTTAAATGTGCTTTTGGTGTGCAGGCTGGTGATTTCTTAGGTTTTGTGGTCCACAAGAAAGGGATTGAAATTAATGAGAACAAAGCCAAAGCCATAATGGAAGCGAAAGCGCCATCGACAAAGAAGGAATTGCAGTCTCTACTAGGGAAAATTAACTTTCTTAGAAGATTCATCTCCAACCTTAGTGGAAAAACACAAGCTTTCTCGCCTCTACTTCGACTGAAGAAGGAAGATTTCACTTGGGGGCAAGAACAATAAGATGCTTTCAACAAGATCAAAGAATATCTGGCCAGTCCTCCAGTTTTAATGTCTCCTTGTCGAAAAAGAAGTATGAGGCTTTACATCTCAGCATCTGACAGAACATTGGGAAGCATGCTTTGTCAGGAAGATGAACATGGCGTCGAAAGGGCCATCTATTATCTCAGTAGAGTCTTAAATGATGCTGAAACTAGATATAGTATAATAGAGAAACTATGTTTATGTGTATATTTCTCTTGTACAAAGCTAAAGCATTATATAAATCCCATTGATGTATATATATCCTCTCATTTTGACGTAATAAAACACATGTTGTCTAAATCCATTCTACATAGTCGAATTGGAAAATGGGCCTTGGCCTTAACTGAGTATTCTTTAAAGTATATGCCTCTAAAAGCTGTCAAAGGACAAGTGGTTGCTGACTTTATAGCTGACCACTCCATAATTGAAAGTGAAATAAAATACGTCGAAATAGAACCTTGAAGATTATATTTCGACGGTTCCAGTCACAAGAATGGAACTGGTGTTGGGGTGTTGATCATTTCTCCCAATAAAATTCCAACAAAGTTCAAGTACAAAGTAGAAGGCTTATGTTCAAATAATGAAGCAGAATATGAGGCTTTGATTGCTGGACTTGAAATATTGTTGGAATTGGGGGCAACAAAGGTCGAAATAATGGGTGACTCTGAGTTGGTAATAAAACAATTGACAAAAGAATACAAATGTGTCAAAGAAAATTTGATCATGTACTTCGTAATAGCCAATAGACTCCTCAAGAAATTCGACAGTGCAGCCTTCAAACACATTCCTAGATTAGAAAATCAGGAAGCAAATGACTTGGCTCAACTGGCATCAGGCTATAAAGTGTCGAAAGAAAATCTGGAGAAAGCTGTCGAAGTAAGAGGAAAAGTATTATCCAATAGATTGTCCCCATCAGATTTGGAAACCATAAGACTGGGTTATGGTGACGAAGAAAATTTTGAAATTTTTAATGTAGATGATCCAGAGGTAGGAGATTGGAGAAAACCTATTAAGGATTATTTACAAAATCCAAACCAGACAGTCGAAAGAAAGATAAAGTATAGAGCTTTAAGCTATGTACTTTTTGGAAATGAGCTATTTAAAAAGACTGCAGAAGGAGTCTTACTAAAATTCTTAGGTGAGACTGAAGCTTATATAGCCTTGTCAAACGTGCACAGTGGTGCATGTGGTGCACACCAGGAAGGTCACAAGATGAAATGGTTACTATTTCGACAAGGGATGTATTGGCCAACAATGTTAAAGGATTGTGTCGAATTTGCAAAAGGATGTCAAGAATGCCAAATTCATGCAGGCATACCTCATGTGCCTGCAAATGAGTTACACTCTATTATAAAGCCTTGGCCATTCAGAGGTTGGGCTTTAGATTTGGTTGGGGAAATTCGACCATCTTCTTCAAAGGGGCAAAAATACATTTTGGTTGGAGTAGACTATTTCACTAAGTGGATTGAAGCTATACCACTGACGAATGTAGATCAGGAGGCAATTATAGAAAACATCCAGAAGCACATAATTTATAGGTTTGGAATACCAGAAACTATAACCACTGATCAAGGATCTGTGTTTACTGGAAGAAACATGCAGGAATTTGCAAAAGAGACAGGTTTTAAGTTATTAACTTCGACACCTTATTATGCTCAAGCAAATGGACAGGTCGAAGCAGCCAACAAAGTTGTGATAAATCTGATAAAAAAGCATGTGGGTAAAAAACCTAGGAATTGGCACAAAACTCTGGATCAAATCCTTTGGGCTTGTCGAACGTCTCCTAAAGAGGCAACTAATTCTACCCCATTTAAGTTAACTTATGGGCATGATGCAGTATTACCAGTTGAAATCTATTTACAATCAATACGAATTCAGAGGCATCATGAAATTCCATCTGAGACTTATTGGAGTATGATGATGGATGAGTTAGTTGATTAAGATGAAGAGAGGTTGCGTGCTTTAGAGTTGATAAAAAGGCAGAAAGAAAGAGTCGAAAAGTTTTACAATAAAAAAGTGAAATTTAAAGCCTTTTTAGTTGGTGATTTGGTTTGGAAAGTGATTTTGCCTATGGACAAGAAAGATAGATTGATGGGAAAATGGTCTCCTAAATGGGAAGGACCTTTCCAAATCTTAAGAGATTTTCAAATGGCGCATATGAAGTCGAAGAAATGGAGAAAGATAAAAGAATACTGAAAATAAATGGCAAATATTTGAAAAAATATAAGCCAACATTGCAAGAAATAAAGATAGGAATGGAATAAATTCATAAAATTGCAAGAAAAAACTTGTCTTCGCCAAACAGATGGCGTGAGTAACATTACATATAAAAAGCCTTGAAAGGCTGCCAAAGAAGAACAAAAGAAAAACTTATTTCTATTACAAACTACTGTTGAAGAAAAGTTGCTTTGAGTTCGTCAAATTTCTTTTGTTGAAGTTGAATTCGACGTTCACAAAGGCTTTTACCAACAGACAGTTCGTTAATTTCTCTGTGAAGTTGTTGGGCTGTTTCTGCATGCTGAAGCCCTTTCTGAAGCTCTTTGTCAATTTCCTCTTGGTTGGGTTGTTGAAGGCTGGCTTGACATTCCTTCTCTTGAAGAATTTTCTTCTGGAGTGCGACAATCTGAGCTTGATAAGTCTGGATTTTACTTTCGCATTCGGCAGCAGCTTTGGAGTAATCTTCAGAAAGCATGTTTAGCTCTGAGATCCTTTCAGTCGAAGAGGATACAACATTCCACTCTGAGACTTGTTTTTCAGATTTAGTTGTGATGCTCTGAGAAAACTCCTTTTGGCGAAGTAAGTCAGCACTCACCGAGTCAATCATGGACATCAAGTCCATTACCAGACGGCTTTCCTCAGCAGAAGCCTCCAAGAGATTGGCCTGTTTTAAAAGTTTCTTCAGATCATATTGTGAAGAGGGATTTTCGGCCAGAGTTTTGAATAAGTCTACCCCAAGGATTTTGGCCTTAATCTCAGCCATGACAAAACTAATTGGTTGAACTTCAGAAGTAGCTCCAGAAGTTGTCGAGCTGCTGTGGGAAGAATCCTGAAAGTTGTACCTAGAGCTGAGTAGGGCCATCAGATATTCTAGAGGTTTTCTTACTTTCAGGCTTTCAATTTCTTCATGAGACAAGCTTGTCGAACCCGTGTTTAGAGGAGTTTCTGTTGGAGTTTCTGCTGGAGTAGGAACAGCTTGGGCACTTCCTCTAGGGTTCAATCTTGTATATGGATGCTTCAAAAGATCTGTTTCTTCTTTGACAGCCTCCTTGTCAGCCTCTGTTGTATCAATTGGCCCTTGTAATTGTGCATCTTGATCTTGAGCAGTTTTTTTCTTCCACAGTAAATTCTGGGCGAAGAGGGGAATTGTTGTCGGAGGATTCTGGGTCACTGATGTCGAAGTCACTGAAGGTCTGAGGGCCATAAACACCAGCATCTGGAGTGGTTTCTTCCAGAAGTCGTTCAGCTAAAGTCTTCTCAGAATCAGAAGGGATAAGCTCTTCCTGGACTTTGGAAGTTTCTTCGACATCAAGGTTAACCTGAAGTCAACAGAAAAGGGAAGTTAAAAGAAGAAACAATGCAGTTAAAACTACGAATATTGTCAGTCGAAAATAGGGATACCTGAGGAGTCTCAGTATGAGTGCCTGAATCCCCACTCTTCTCACTTTTGGAAGGAATCTTAGTGGTTGGACTGTTAGGGGAGTTCTTCTGTTGACAATGTACCTCTGGGATGCCACTGTTTTTATTCTCATGCCCTTGTTCCTTTTGAGAGGTTGTGGCTCGGGGGATTCATCTTCAGATTCTTCGACATTCACCTCTTTTTCTTCTTGTTTTCTTTTGGTGGCTGGTGTGCGAGTTACCTGAGAGATAAAAAAAAGGGAGATGTGTTCAGTATTGAGAATATTGAAATTTATACAAAAGGAAAAAGTGGGATGTCCTTGTATGTCGAAACCTTTTTAGCAGCTGTGGGTGATTTTTCGACCTGTTTGGAAGAGGTCCCTTCACCAGGGGTTTTCTTGCTAGTTATTCTAACAGCTGAAAGAAAAGAAAATGAATGAACATGGATATAAAACATGTAGAGTTAGAAATAAGAAGAGGGATTGTATTTCTTCGATACCTTCAAGAATAGGAGATTCCACACTAACATGTTCTATTCCAACATGAAGGTGCCCTGGGAAGTTGCCCAAATAATACTTCGTTGGAACCACACGTTCAACAAGTTTTTTGCTAGACTCGCGAAGCAGCTTTAAGTCAGACCCACACACAAACCAATCTGGAAATGGAGGGCACAAGGCCACACCAAATTCTGCAGAAGGAAATGGGGGAAACTTTGGAGGAAATGAGGTGTAAGCAAAATTATAGCATGCATGTGATGGAATATATGAAGGCAACCCCAACTTATCCATCTTTTCTGAAAATTTTTGTTTTAAAGTCACTGCTGCTTCGCCTATGGTTCGACGAAGATCATTTGGCCTGTAAATAGTTTCAAAATATTTTTGAAATTTTTGAATTTCTTTGATATGTTTATCCGTACCTTTCTTCTTTTTATCCTGCACAAAAGCAAAGGCATTCGTCAGGAGTGTGTTAAAAGTTGTTACATCAAAGAATTTGTTAAGGTAGTACTTTTTCCACCAGACGTCAAAGTCCTCAGTGCACAAGTGGTTTTGTCGAAATATTGTAGGGTAGACCTCCAAGGATTCGTCGAAGAATTTGTGATACAATTCTAAACTTTTTTCAAAGTTATGAAATGAATTGTAAAACAAGATGGAACCTTTCTTGAGGTAGATGGGTTTTGTTTTCGTCTGGGTTAACCCAAATTGTCTGGCCACCAGGTTAGGTTGATAGTCAATAAGGGAAACCTTGGTGTTATTGAGGCTGTGGTGGGAGAAAAGATGTCTTGGTATGAGGAATGATTCCCAGATGGATATGTAGGAATCCTCTTCTTTTTGGTTTTCTACGGGGAGCTACCTAGTGAACCATTTAGGACCCACAGTCCTGTTGGCGAATGGTGCCATGGATGGGGTGAACTTGTAACATTTTGCGAACATCATCACATAGCTAGTGAAGGCTTGTCGAAGGCCTATTCCTTCGTCAGTGGGTGTTAGTTGAACCAGCCTAGGCCATTCGACACGCCTGTCTTTTACCTCCTCTTCGTCAACTGGTCTCTTTATGGGGATGCAGGCTTCGAAGGTGGCATTCAGCCACAGTTGTAAAAGACAGAAAGGGCCTGTTAGGCTGATGGTTCCTTTTTCCTTGATGGTTTTCAGGTTGCTTACGCTCTCACTTAGAGATTCATAAAGATTTGCCAGAAGCATTTCACTTAGGCAGAATGCAACTCCAGCATGAAGTTGATTGGCAATAGTAATGTAGCTTCTGGCAACTTGGAGGGATCTGGTGCAGAAGACAAACTTTGCTAACCACAAAGTGAGGAAGGCTACATGTTCTCTGTCGGAAACCTCTTCAGTATCTTTGCCTTGACGATGAGCAATAAATAATGAATAACCAGCATGCTTCGTGTCGAATCCTATAGGGTCTTTGTTTAGATGTTCAGGATTGAAGATTTCGCCTGTAGGACTAAGGCCTGTAATGGCTGCTATGTCAAAGAGAGTTGGGGTAACCATCCCACAAGGGAGGTGGAAGTTGTTGTAAGTGCTGTCCCAAAAGTATAGGGAAGCCAGCAGCATATTCTGGCAATAACGTGGGCCTTCTTTCGACAATTGAATCATGTCATAAATACCTGTTTTCTTCCAGAATTTTCCCTTGGTTTTTTCGACTCTATTAAGCCAGGTTAGATAATCTGAAGGATCTTTTGTTAAGGGAGGGCTCCTAAAGATCCTATTTTGATTTAAATACGACAAATCTAAGCCTGTCGAAGCTAATGGGATTTCAGATTTTTTAGAGGATGTTTCGACGGGTTGAGGGTTCTTATTGGCACCTATTGGTTTAGAGGCAGAATAGGAAGGATAAAAATCCTTTAAACGGTTTTGGTCAGCGTTAGGGTCAGAGAGTGGACCTAACATTGCATGGTGAACCCCAGAAATTAAAATAGGGATCAGTACCTGGGATCTGTAGATGCTAGCTTTCTCCCTCTCATTTGGGGGTTCTGGAATGTATTGTTGTTGATTTACTTGCGTTGGTCCAGACAGTGTGTGAGCAGGAGGGAGATCGGTTGTCTTTTTTGCTTTCTTAGCACTGCGGTCAGCAACATTCTTTGGGGGCGCCATTGTTAAGCAAAGATTAGAGTTGGAGTAACAGAAGGTTTAATGGGTTTAAAATGGAGGTTTTCTTTTGATAGAGAAGAAGGAGTCTGAGAGTGTAAAAAGGACAAAAGGTTTAGGAGATGGTATTTATAGAAGATGACAGAGTATGAAAAATAAATGAAAAAGAAAAGAAAAAGACGTTTCAATTTGGTTATGGGAGACGTGCTTTCTTGATCAACGGTGATGATCAAAAGTGACGGTTATTGGGAACCCATGATTAGCTAGGTTATAGGGTTATGGAAGGTTGTGTATAAACGTGGGCTAGATGAGACGTTTTTCATAAAGTTGAAATCATGGTGTTTTCTTGGGACTCAACAAAATCATTTTACAATTAATGAAACTGGCAGGTGTCAGAAATCATTTCGACAGCAAAAGATGTTTTTTTCTAAAGTTTAGTCGAAAACATCTTTGCTGGGGGGCAATTTGTAGGCTCATAATTTTGACACCATGAATTTGAGATATAAAGTCATTTTTTGCTAAAGGGATAATCATCAGATAAGGGAAAGAAGAAATGAAGATATTCAGAAGTTGTTGACAAGGCTGAATATTCAGGTATTTCGACAGGAATACAAATGATGTTCCGGCAAGCGAAGTTTGGAGACCTTTTTATAGTTTGGCATTTGACAAGATAAGTATGTTTTTCGACACTTTGACAAAAGAGAGGTTTTTGGCAGAAGCATTGGTTTGTAAGGTTTGAAGAGTTTCTTCTTCTTCGACATTTCGACAAACGAAGAGATGCAACACTTTGTCACCAAAGGGAAGAATTCAAATTTAAAAGTTGCAACTTTTGGCAGTTGGACGCGTGGAAGTTTCAGAAAAGAAGATTGCATGCAGGCTGATAATTGTCATTTAGTTAGAATTTTCCCGTTCTAGGCAGTTATTTTTGTTTTGTATATAAATAGGGTAGTTTGTTGTAGAATGGTGTGTGTGAAAACTTATACAATTAACAATTCGACAACCAATTGCACATGTGTCCTAGGACTTGTTTGGTTGGTCCTGCAAGTAACCCAGTTTTCTAAGAGATTGGTTAACCAGAGGTTGTTCGTAAGAAATCTTAGCGAACACCTGGGGTTTACACCCAGATAGATTCCGCAATACATTCCTAAATTGGCTTGGATAGGTTAAGGGTTCTACGGTCCTCAGTATGATCAATTCAAGGTCGGAAAATAATGCCACATATGATTACTCATCATGAAATTGATAAACCAAGAGATCCTAACCGAGTGGAGATTATCAAATTCATATCGCTTTGGACTACTCCATCGCGTATCACTTTGAATATCGCCATCCTATCATAAGTTCAACTCAGATCCGGGTTAGAATCTATCTCACTCACATAGGATCACCAAAACCAAAACAGAACAAACAAATAACAAACAAATCAAACCAAAGCAGTAAATAAATCAAAGTAGGCCTAATCCACTTAGAGATTAGTCCCCAGCAGAGTCGCCACTTTTCTATAGTGGTAAAATCATGAGCGTAAGCTATTGGTTAACTTAACTCAAAGTAAACAGAGTCGCCACCGCGCTTTTATTTTATTCCAAATGGAAAAGGGAAAAAAGAGCGAATAAACTTAATGAATCTAAATGCAAAAAGCTATAAGAAACAAACAGAGAACGGGTAAGGGGATAAGTTATAAATTGGGAAGGTTTTACGCACCCAAAATGTCTGTGGTACTCCACGGGAGCCCTTTGAAATATTTATTACTTTTTTGGTTTGAAAATGGTTTGTTTAAAAGAGATTGAAGAGATGAGAAGATAAATGTTTTTTTTTTATATTTTTGTGTTTGAAGTTTGAAAACAAAGAAGGTTTTAGAAAATAGATAGAAGATTTGAAAATTTAAGAAGTAGGAGGAGATGAAAGGACTATCCTAAGGCTTAAAGTAAAAGTTAAGGGAAGAACGATCAAACTGTATGGTGAATCTTATTTGAAGCAACATGATTTCATCTTCATAAACAAGTGAACCAAATCGGGCTAAAGTCTTCAATCCATAATAACTTGAGCAAGGGGAAAGATCCTAAAATCTAAGTCCAAAACTCTAATTCCAATGCTAAGGATAATGGCCATAGTCCAAAATTAAAGTCACAAGTATTTTAGATGTTTAATCCTTTATTAATGTTTTGTGTCCAAATGGGCAATGGAAAAAGCACAAGAATATCAATATAAACATAAACAATATGATGAATGATATTGTATAATAAAAGTATAATAAAAGAGATAAGGAGCGAGAGATTGATATAAAGAGGATAAGGTGCGAGAATGAATTAAAATGTTAGTATATTAATAGTAGTAATAGTATAATAATATTTACATAATAATGGTATGGTGAACTTAATCAACCACAACCAAAAGAGTAACCAAAATCGAAAGGCGACCGAATCCGCTTAGCATATTACACTATAACGACTAATCAAGGCAAACTGAATCGAATCCAATGAAATTTGAAAGGCGATTGGGAGACCCAAAGAACCTACGCATCAAACATTCATAAGTCTCGATCCTTAATGCAATATGATTAACCACTTTGGGATTACACGATCAACAAGAGATCCGGTCCACTAAAGTGCAAGTACCCAATTAGATTTTTATTCCGAAGTCGGGACACATTTAGGTCTATGTTAAGCGATCACCGAGTAATTTACGAAGTAATTACCCTACAAATGAGGCCGGCCACCACCAATTAATGTGAGAAATTTTAGTGCTAATGAATGCGAGATAAATGATATATAAATCGCTATCCGAATGCAATACTGCACAAAACTAAAGATGAATACCAAATTGAGCCGCATTCATGGTATTCTTCCATACTTAAGCTCAATCACTCATCTTGGTGGATTCAAGCATGAAAATTTATCACTAATTCAAAGTACCTTATATGAATTGAATAATCCACTTAAAGGTAGTTTTGAATTAATGAACCTTAACTACTTTAATCAACACCCAAAGTTCATTGAAATTAAGGAGAAATTACTCCCAAAAGTGCTTCTCAAGGTAAAAATAAAAAGGAGGAAGAAGGAGAAGAAAGAGGGAACAAAAAGGGGCTTGAAACAAGACAAAAACACCATTCTAACTTGCGTTAACCGGTTAACCAATTGGTTAACTAGATAACGCAGGAAAAACCTGTGCAGTTTTAAAGATGGTTAACTAGTTAACCAAATGGTTAACCGGTTAACATTGTACCAGAAGCAGAAAAATACAGAAAATTCAGGATGATCCATTTTGAAATCTTTCCTCAAACATCTGATGATCATGATCTGAATTTTCATGAATTTTAAAACCAAAATACAGTGGAATCCCTGCAATCAACCAACAAATAAAGATCCAAAGGATCTAGAAACAAAGGGACCAAAGATCTACATCTTGAATGTTGGTGGTGAATATGGGTTCATGGAGAAAGATGAATTACCAAAAGCACTTCTTCAAATTGGACCAAATCAAACTAGATCTTGCTGAAATTGATGAACAAGAGAAGGAAAGGATGAAATTTTAGCTCAAGTTAGTCAAGAATTCAATGTGAATTCTTGATAACTTAAAAATAAAGAAAATGAGCTTTAGTGATTTTTTGGTTTTGGGAGAATGTTTTACAAGGGGTTTTTTGTCTCTCAAAAGCTTGGTGAATGAATGAAATTATGGTCCTATTTAAAGACTTTAGGTATGGGAATTTTGTTGAATGGAGCTTGCTTTGGTAATTAAAATTAGGCTTGGTAATTTCAAATTTGATGGGAAATGGAAAATAGTGGTGATTAGTGAGGGTTTATGGTAGGAAATAATCAAAGTGATGTAGAGAAATCAAAGACCAATGGATCTAGAATTTTCCAAATATACTAAAGATCTAAGGGTGCTGAATTTGAATAAAATATTCAAATTTCGCACTGGTTAACCGGTTAACCAAGCCAAAATTTGAATGTTTTATTCAAATGAGGTTGCTTGGTTGTTGTGGCCCGATTCTTTTTGTACGTCGAAGAAGGAATGGAAATAAACACATGAACCTTGGAAATCCTTTGAATGAATCAATTGACTTGGGAAATCCCTTATCAGATAAATTTGGATTATTTGCGGATCAACTTCGACTTTTTCTATGAAATTTTACTCGAGCTGCAGGGCTGCTATGTTTGGCATTTTCAATGGTTCCTCTTCCTGAAAAAAGGTTAGTAAAAGGAAACAAAATATTTTTTTTGGATTTTAATTAATTGTTAGTAAACATCAACAAATGAAAGCAATTAAAAGAAAACGGTAATCCCCTGTGAGACATAAATGTACACCCGAGAAGAACCGAGAAACTAGTGCGCAATCTTGTTTGTATGCAAGATGTAGATGAGATATGAAAAATCTTAGGGTCAAAAATTAGGGTATGACATACGTCATACTTTCTCCTTCTACTCCCAACCTAACTACTTTCACCAACGCAATCTCTTTACCTCTTAGAGTCTTCATCTCACGCTCCGCGATCCGTACAAGCATCGTCTCAACAATAAGATTATCTCGTACTTGCACATCATCCATACAAATCACATGAGATGGATCTGAAATGTACTTCTGAAGTTGTGACACATGAAACACATCATGAAAATTCAAAATATTAGGTTGTAAAGCCACTCTATAAGCAACATTTCCAACTTTGTCCGAAATCTGATACGGACCAATAAAACAAGGAGTGAGATTCTTAGACTTCAACGCACGACCAACACCAATTACACGTGTAACTCTAAAAAATACATGGTCACCAGCTTAAAATTCTAAATCTTTTCTTTGCTTGTCATGGTTAATCTTCTGCCTACTTTGGGAAGTTTTCATCTTTTCTCGAATCAACTTCACCTTCTCGGTAGTCTCTCGAAAAACCTCAGGTCCAAGTCCTACACTTTCTCCATATTCATGCCAAGACAAAGGAATCCTACATCACCAACTATAAAATGCTTCAAAAGGTGACATTCTAATACTAGAATGGTAACTGTTATTATTAGTGAATTCTATCAACGGAAGATAAGTATCCCACAAACCTCATTGTTCAAGAACACATGCTTTTAACAAATCCTCTAGCGATTGAATAGTTCTCTCTATTTGACCATCTGTCTGAGGATGATATGCTGAACTCAACCTCAACTTAGAACCCAACGCCTCTTGAAAACTCTTCCAAAAATCAGAAGTAAACCTCGGATCTTTATCCAACACAATACACAAAGGCACACCATGAAACTTTACAATCACGCGAGTACAAATCTCTACCAACTTAGATACTGGAAAATTGATGTTAATTAGAATAAAATGAGTCGACTTTGTAAGCCTATCAACAATCACCCAAAATGAATCACGTCCTCTTGAAGTATTAGGAAATCCCGTCACAAAGTCCATAGAAATGTTATCCCATTTCCATTCTAGAACTTCTAACGGTTGCATCAACCCTGCAGGCTTCTGATGTTCAACTTTCAACTTCTGACAAGTTAAACATGCATACACAAAAAATGCTACATCGTTCTTCATCCTAGGCCACTAAAACAAATTCTTCAAATCCTGATACATCTTTATAGCTCATGAATGAATACTCAACTTACTTTTATGACTCTCTTCAAGAATCACTTTCTTCATCTCTGCGTCATCATGAATACAAATTCGATCACGAAACCTTAACATAACTTACACATCTAACTTGAAATCATTATTCTCGGACTGAACGATTCCCGCCATCGCGTCAACTAATTTCACATCTAACTTCTGAACCTCTCTGAAACTATGTAGAAAATCATTGTTAATCTTCAACATTCCCAACATGACACTCTTTGGTGTCACTTAGAAAACTAAACTCATATCCCTAAACAATTCACTTAGTTCTAACTCTTTAACCAACATCACTGACATATGCAATGTTTTTCGACTTAAAGCATCAACTACAACATTAGCTTTACCTGGATGATAGTTCAAACAAATATTATAATCCTTTAACAATTCCAAGCATCTTCGTTGCCTCATATTCAACTACTTCTTGTCAAAAAAATACTTTAAACTCTTGTGGTCACTAAACACTTCAAATATAGAACTATAAAGATAATGTCTCAAAATCTTCAGCACAAAAACAACTGCAACATGTTCTAAATCATGCGTAGGATAGTTTTTTTCATGAGTTCTCATTTGTATCGACGCATAAGCAACCACCTTATTATTAGGCATAAGCACATCTCCTAAAACCATCATTGAAGCATCACAATACACCACAAATGGTTCTCTTGAATTCAGTAATGTCAAACCCGGAGTCGACGTCAATCTCTTCTTCAATTCGGTAAAACTTTTTTTGTATTGAACGTCCCACACAAAAGCCTTACTATTACAAGTCAACTTAGTCAACGGAAGTGTCAACATAGAAAAACCTTTGATAAACCTTTTATAATAACCATCTAGACTCAAAAAGCTTCTAATCTCAGTAACCAATTTTGGAGTTTCCCACTGCAACACAACATCAACTTTAGATGGATCCAAAACTCACACTTAGACAACTACACATACAACTTCTTCTCTTTCAAAACTTGTAATACCAGTTTCAAATATTCTGTATGCTCTTCATCCTACTTAGAGTAAATTAATATGTCATCAATGAACACCACCACAAAACGATCCAAATAGGTATGAAAGATACGATTCATGTATTCCATAAATACTTTCAGCGCATTAGTAACACCGAAAGGCATCACTGAATACTCATAATGCCCATAATTTGTTCTGAACATCGTCTTCTAAATATCCTCATCGTTCACTTTAATCTAATGATAACCTAATCTCAAATATATCTTCCTAAAAACACAAGCACCTAATTGATCCATCAAATCATCTATTATCGAAAGCGGATACTTGTTCTTAATTGTTACTTTATTCAATTTTCTATAATCAACACAAATTCTCATGCTTTTGTCTTTCTTCTTTATTAACAACAATGGAGCTCCCCAAGGCTATAAACTTGGTCTCACAAACTTCTTCCCAAGTAGCTCTTCCAATTGCTTCTTTAATTCAGACAATTCAGATGCAGACATCATGTAGGTGCCATAGACACATGCCTAGTACCAGGTACAATATCAATTGCAAATTCAACTTCTCTCTCTGGTGGTACATTAGAAATTTCATCAGGGAAAACTTCAGGAAATTCACACACCACCTGTAACTCTTCAATCTTAGCGTTTTTCTCAATAGACAACATCGCCATCAACGAAAACATCTGAGCTTCTTGTTTCATCAACTGTTGTAGCTCTCCAAAAGACAACAACCCAACTACTTCCTCTTCAAGAGTAGAAAATATCACTAACTTACTATAACAATTGATATGAGCATAGTTATACTCTAATCAGTTCATTCCTAAGATCGCATCCATTCCGGTTAACAGTAAACATACCAAATCAACAACAAAGTCTCTATCTAATATAGACAACAAACACTTTAAACACACAAGAGAAGTAGTCACCGATCCCTTAGCCGAAATCTCAAAGACCAATTCTCCATTCATAGAAGACAACTTAAGACTCAATATTTTAACACATTCAACAACAATAAAACAATGCGTAGAACCTATATCAATAATAGTAATTAAAGGAGTATTATTAATGAAACATGTACTTCTGATGAGTCTGTCCTCATTATCTATTGAGTCCCAGCCAACGCAAACACTTTTCCAGTCTGCGCCTTCTTTGGTTTCTCACATTGGCTACCAATGTGTCCCTCTTCACTGCAGTTGAAGCAAATCATCTCTTTATGCTTGCATTCAGATTTTGCATGTCTAGTTTTACCACAACGGAAACACCTCTTCGCCTGATCAGTACACACATTACTCTTATGACCAGTTTTCCTACATTTGAAACAAACGGGACCAGTAGGAGCATCTCCCCACTAGTCCTCTTACCATCAGCCACTTTCTATTTACCTTTCCCAGGTGAAGCATCATAAGTCTTGCCACGACTCTGTTGGTGCTTGCCTTTCTTCTCATTAATAATCTTATAATGAGTATTGTTTTATTTTCATAGATCCTGCAACTATCAACCAAATCAGCAAAGACACGAATCTTTTGGTGTCTAACTTCCTTCTTAAATTCAGAACACAATTCATTCTCAAACTTGATTCACTTCGAAAATTTAGCAACCGCCTCATTGTATTGCGGGTAAAACATAGCCAACTTAACAAACTTTACGGCATAATCAATAATTGACATGTTATCTTGATTCAGCTCGAGAAACTTAATCTGCTTCTTTCCATGGACATCCTCTGGATAACACTTCCTCAGTAATTCCCTACAGAACACAACCCAAGTGATCTCCTCACATGCAACATCCAATCTCTGACGAGTCTCTAGCCACCAATCATCCGGCTCGACTACCAGCATATGAGTCCCATACTAAACCTTCTATACTGGAGTACAATCCATCACACGAAATATTCTCTCAATCTCCTTCAACAAAGCTAACACCACATCCAGATCATATGTACCCTTGAAGGTAGGCATATTCTCCCTCTGGAAAGTCTCCAAACTACGAGATCCAACATCCTCACCAACGTTAGACAAATTCTGCACATTTTGAGCTATTGCTTGTATAGCAGCACCCATCGCAACATCATTCCTTCCAGCCATCTCAACTTAATCACTACAACACAACAAAAGTTAGAACTACCTAACAATACTTAATTGTTAAACGGCTATGACTCGACAACTTGGCCGGACGGACCGACCTTCTCTAATACCACTAATGTAACACGCCATTTCTACACGATAATTATTAATAAAATCAGAGTATAAAATTTCAACAAAACAATGAGATGATTCATTTCAACTTAAAAGCATCATTCAACACCTGATAAGTCTTTAAAACAAATACTTCATTACTACACAGCGAATTCATAAAATTCAGCTTAAAACAACTTTAATCGTATTCAACTTCAAAACAACTCAAAAGCAACAATTACTTAATAAAACAACTTTAAAATTCAGCAACTAAAACAAAAGCCACATCAACAAAAAACAATTGTTATCCCCTCGAGTGCTACATATCAGAGCGACAACACCGACTCGAATCTACTAAGGTACTCAGCTCTACTCTGGATTACCTGCATGTTACCAACATAGGGAAACATTCAAATAGAAGGGTGAAATATCTAATAATATAATCAAGAATATGATAAATAACATATTTAATTGGATTCTGAAATTCTGGAAGCTGATATACGATGTCGAATACCATGTCACGACACCAATATCTGACAAGTTAAAAACAAGTAAATACGCAAATACAGAAATACAAAACACAGGGAATTGTTAAGCAACTTCGATGCAAACACACCTACTCCGGGGAATACAAGGCCAGGAAGGAACTCCACTATCAGTAATATCAATTCATAGATCCACGGAAAACACCTACAGTTTGAAATCTTCTCACTTAATCACTACCCAATGCAAGTTCTACCTAGGAACTCCTAGATATAAGACCAATCTCACTCCCCCTCAATCACTGTAGTGATCTTAAGCACACAATTCATAAAATACGAAGACACACTTCTGTAAACACCCCAAATTTGCCCTCACTTTTTCTCACACCATGCCTTGTGAACTTTCATTTGTATAGTCATACCACCTCATGTTGCATATTTGTTTTATCTACATAGTTTCATTTCATCTGCATCTCGGGTTTATGATCTGAGCAATCCAAGGAGTGATCTGAGCCATCTCAAAAGTCTTGAAGCATGCCAAGAGGGTCCATGTGTGTTCCATGATCATAATATGCTCCCCAAAGTTCACAAAAGTCAAGGGATCACAAAGAATGGCAAAGGCATAGAGGCAGACTGAAGATTTCCTGCACAGATGACCTAAAATTAGGGTTTTGGTTTCAGAGGCCTTAATCCCAAATTTTTTGGTCATTCTTGTTTCTAATGGTCTTAATATTTTATAAGGATCATATGTACCAAATTTGATGAAGAAATTCACTGAGGAAGTCATTTGATCATTGGGTAATTTCTTGAGCAAGTAAAGTCAAAATCTGGGCATCTGAGGCCTCCCTCAAGGGCACCAAAGGGTCATCATCATCATTTTGAGTCTCTGTGATCTTTATTTGATCTTAAAAGTGGTTAGAAGTTCACAAAGTTGAATAATTTTGATCCAAATGCAAACTTTCTATTTTTGGAAATGACTTGTAATGGAAACTTTCCATTTTGGGAAAGATATTCAACCTATTCTTTCATGACAAAAAATGCTTCAAATGAAAAATTCTTGGGCATGAAAGTTGTAGATTATGTCTTCCCATTTTCAAAAAGTACAAGAACATGTCTTGATTCATCTTAGAACTCAAGATATGGCCTTTCAAAGTGGGCAAAAATCCTATAATTTTCAAGTTCATGCCAAAGAGGGAATTTCGCAATTTCACTTGCCAAGCTTTTTTATGACCTCTAATAAACTTCTATGCACCATAACATGTCAAGGCAACTTCAAAACATCAGAATTGGCCCAAGATTGCATGGTTTTCATGGCTTGGTTCAAAATAAATATCAAAATGACCATTATGCATAAACTTTGCAAAAACTATGGCAACTCTTGATCCAAGTGTTCCAGCTGCATACAAGTGATCCTAGGGCCATCCATGAATCAAGCTGAGACCAAGACACCCTTTGAAACAGCTCTGCACCATGACCATACCTCAAGTACACAATGTTGACATTTTTGCATTTTAAGCCATACCAATCCCACAGTGCCACAACAACTCTTCTGGCTAATAACAATTGTTTATTCAAACCCTAAGCACTATAAATGGACACCCTTCATGGCCTGAAAGAACACACAAGTGCAGAATCCAAAAATTGCCTTTAAACTTTATCTCTTCGAAACACACAATCCAGCCAACAAAAACCAAAATTTCTTTCACCATTCAACTCCACATAGCCTGAGGATCATTTCCCACCCATCACCATAGCCTGAAACAAGCCCAAATACAAACACGATTTATGCTTTGTCAGAACTAAAACTCTTAAAACAGCCATTCTAAACTCATTTCAAGCTTTCCAATAGCTTCAAGAGGTCAAAGGGGATTGGATTGCACAAGAGGAGGGCCCAAAAAGCTCCATCTCAAAGAACTTCAACTCAGGTAACCTTCATGAATGTTTTTTCCCAGAAGCATGATTTTAAGTTCTAAAATGATTCCCCATGCTTCCCTGATCACACTGATATGATTAGAATTGAAAATAAGTTAGAAATGAGGATTTCACGATGTTCTGAAATTTTTGACCTAGAACTTGTTTGCATCGATTCAGCTTTATGATGCATGATAAATGATTTTTGTTTGTTGATTAGTGATGTATGATGTTAAGAGATTGTTTCTGGGCAGAAAAATTGAGGTTTAGAAGCTTAAATAGGAAGTTAGCATTTTGGTTGGCCGGAGAAGATGACCGGAGCAATTTTCCGGTCATCTGAAGGTAATTAGGGTTAGGGTTCCCCATACTGCACAACAGCCATTGGATTATGATTAGTTTAGGAGCGAGCGGTCCAGATTGCACCATTAGTTTTAATTCTGGATTAATTAAATAAATAACAATTAATTAGCTAGGTTAGATCCCAGCCCTTGAAACACGCGCGCAGTCAATCCTCCCCCCTCCAGTTCAAATCAGAGCCCTTGGATCAGTTGACTTTCATTTTAATTCATTTTAATTCATTTTATTTCATTTTCTTTTCATTTGTTCTGTTTAATTTATTAAAAATATCAAAACACTTTCAAAAAATCTCATTTTTTGCATTTCAGTCTCAAATATTTTTCTTAACCTAAAAATAATTTTTATTTTATTTTTTGCATTAAAAAGTATTTTTAAAATATTTAAATGTTTTATTTAATTAATTAATTAATTTTAATTAATTAAATATGCATTTAGGTTTCTAAAAATCACCAAAACATTCATGAACCATTCTAATACATTTAGAAATATTCTCAAACTCATCATACAATTTTTTTTTAGGTTTGATCATAATTTCACAATTTTCATTGAATTAGGGTTCTTAAAAATCACATTTTTAACACTAACTTGAGAAATTCATTTTTGCCTAACCATGATGAGTTTGAACTTGGTTCTTATTGCATTATTTTACATGTTGCATATAGTTTCTAAGTTATTTTTCTCATGATTTTATCTTTCATTTTCAACTTGATTGGCATTTTCCCTTAAGAATCACCCAAAAACCCTAGCAAACTTAGGAATTTCATAACTTTCACTAGGTTAAGCTTTTGACTTTCTCCTTTGGGTGTGATCTTATATGGGATTAGGGTTTGTTTGACCTTGATTTCAATTTTTTATCATGATGTATGCTTCTGTTCTGGTCATATGCATCTCATGTTGCCTTAAAACCCTAATTTTGCATCTTCATTTGCATTCATCTTTGCATATCATCATCATCATATGAACTTGCCATGACATTTCAAGCATTTGTATGACATCTTAGACATCTTAATACATGCTTGAACATTGCTTGATAATTTCTTCATTCATTTTCTATGCTTTGCATCCATTACATTTCATGAACATTCATGTGTTTTCATGCTTCTAAACATGCTTCCATTGCATCTCATCCTTGTATGATCATTCAAATGTATCTTGTATGACTTTGCATTATCTCATATGCCATTTACATTGCATATTCACTTCTGACTTTGGTCTTTGCATCTCATTTCATCTCATTTCCTTTTGCTTTATGCCTTATGCATTCATACTAACATTTCAGGATCTTTTGGTAAGTTATCTGGGAGGTGGATTTGCCTTCACCTCCCACCTCTTCTCATCATTCATATGCATTCTTACTTGTCTTTGAAGTGAACTTGGTTCACTTATTCTCTCTCCTTCATAATTTCTTTCTTTTAAGTTACTTATCTTCTTCAGGAGGTAAGTAACTTATTCTTCTTATTCTTTCTCTTTTCATCTGCTTCTTCCATTGGTGGCCTTGAAGATCTTTTCTCTTAAACCTCACAAACCATAAGATGTCCAAGCATGATAAATTTTAGGGTTGTATATAGTCCCCCTTTAGTCTTTTACCTTTGAGTCTCCTTGAGTCTCTCTTCCCATCACAATAATCATAGACTAAACTCTTAAAGTTTTAGGACATTGGAATTAGGGTTATGCATGCATCCTTATCTTAGGATGGAGTGTATAACTTTAATCCTTAGTGTTAAACCTTTAATTTGTTTACACCTCTTAATAAAAACACATTAATAATCACTAAGACTTTCTATTGTAACTTGGGCCTTACATTGGGGTTCTATCTCTTCCTTATGGTTAAGAGGGACTAACCCTAGTGTTTAATGGACAAGTCCCCCTCAAGTTGTCTTACAAACTTAAAATCCATTTCTTAATCTCATCCCTTAATTAAAATCCATTTAATAAAGGCTTGTTATATAATGAATTTAATCCCTAACCATGGATTAAGTTGAGGTATCTTCCTCAGCTTAAGTGTTCTCATCTATCATCCTTCTATTAGGATGGTGTAATGAGTTCACTAATCTGTGATTAGAGATTAAATTAATTACTTAACACCAAACAAAAACCCAAAAACATCTAAATAATCACAAGTAGGTTAATGATCTTAATCCTACATCATCATGGTAATTAAGTTGAGATGCTTATCTCATACTTAAGTAGGCTCATTATCCCTAATCAGGGAGGATATAATGAGTTTACAACCCTTGATTTAGGCTTAAGCTTATAATCCTATGCAAAACACCAAAAACAATAAAAAACTGAAAGAACAAAAACAAACAATAATCGCTTCCTCCGAGATTCTCTTCTCATCACACTCATTCATAAACGATAACTCGCTTCTTCCATCTAATGCAAGACAATTATCACTCGAGCCAGAAGATTCACACACTTGAGCATAAACAAGTAAGTAGTTCACAGTCAATTTCTTTCCAGTCTCTTCGAGTCAAACTACGGTGTTCTGACTTCCTCATTGCACAAGAGGATACATAGGCATAACTTAACAATTATCGAACAAAAGTCTCTGTGTCTTCCCCCTCTTTCGGCATTCTTTTCTAAGCCTCAGTTCCTGAGCAATCCACCCTTTTGCACTGACACATGTACTTTATTTCCTTAGCTTTTGCACAAAGATAGCACGTACACCTACCCTTTTAAAACACAATCTTGTAAGCGTGGATCCCGTCAAGTGAGAAGGACGATTTGGGTGCTAATACCTTCCCAGGTCGTAACCAACCCCCTTTCTCAGTTTCTCTGGTTCACAACCGTCTTATCCATCTCTTTCCAAGTTTATGCAGCATTACCTTTCCTTCGGGATAAAAATGCCTAGTTGGCGACTCGATTCAACCTCATTTCTCTTTCGCCGACCGTTCACGTCTGCACCTTGGGACCCTGGTGTCATTTCAGGGGAGCGACAACTTCAAAACAATCCTTGACCTTGCTTCAAAGCTTCAGTCAAGTACAAACACTCTTACTTAAAAGCTTTGAGCGGATAAAATACAAATGAAAAACCTAGTCCAAAACAATCATCAACAAGACAATTATTTGGCTCACAAGAAAACTAAACACACTAATCAAAACCCTAAATGAACAATCCTTATTTTCCACTTCTTCAAACAAGGGTAATGCAACCTATAAGTAGAAACTTGAATGGGCATGGGCCTGCTGAACTTGGACAAATCAAATGATATATTTCCTTAAATAAAGGAACAAAAATAGCAACATGAAATGTTCTACTAAAATTACTCCAAGCTGAATCCTTTTCCTTCTCATAAACCGTGCTAATTAAACATAACAAACCACAATTTTAATGACAATAAAATGCACGCACAAATAAGGATTCATCTAGGTCTTTAGGCCCAGTCAGAGATGTCATGACATTAGTCTTGACATCCTGATACAAACAGCTGCACACATAAAAAGCTTCTCACCTGCATAATGCTTAAATCACATGTCATAACATTACATATGACATCCAGAAACAGAAATATGTTTTACCACAAAATATAGCCAATCTAAAACATCTACAGATTACATAAACCACCACTTCACAAACAACTTAAAATCAACAAAATATACAACACAACAACACAATATGTAACTTTATATGCAAATTAGACAAATGGGATGCGTGTGGTACCATTGGAGCAAAAACACCAACTTATAATCTTGTCGATTAATAGAGGCGTTAACACAAGGCACAAGCCTTCAACTTTATTTTGCCAAATCGAGGCCAACATACCGAGAAAACAGCTCCAACTCAAACAATGATATGTTATGCAACTCAATATGTATACCAAACAACACAAATATAGCAAACAAACAACACAACAACATTCAACTTTGGCCAAAGGCCTACAAATCATAATCTTGCCATTCATAAGGCACTATAATATAAACAACAACCAGCAACATATACAACTTATAACAATGCAACTCAACACAATTTTCGACTAAAACGGGTTAATTACATTATTTACAACGCTATTTTATTACTACTTATTACTAGTTTATTACTTTGCTTCTGTTAAATCCATGACAATAACCAACATACTAAACTTTCTACTAATTCTATTCCATTGTTATCTAATTTTCTTCTACTAATTCGTCTTTTTATTACTTATAACTCTCTGTCAATTAATTATTATGACCTATGCTACTTTATTTAATATTCTTCAACTTAATTATACATACTGTAAATGAATTATGATTAGCCAACTTTACTGACATATAACACAGAAGTCAAAACAACAATTTTCCCCCAGACCTATGTGACCATCGTCATGCTTGGTGACCCTTGTCACAATATGTGATGGTCTTCCTAGGGAGGTGACAGACGTCACACATCCCAGAAGGATGTCAGGAAGATGGGATGGTCGTCCCACAATCAAACTTGCAACTTCTCTCTGTTTCTCTCATTCGTCTTTATATCTCCTTCTCATACTAATTTATTTTCCAACTAATTTATCAATCAATCGACACACAATTCAACAACACCACAATAAATTCATAATTTTCTTAATCATCTAAAACAACTATTTCACCAAAACAACTTATTTGACAAAACAACTTATTCACCCACACAAAACAACAATTGACAACAACGATTCATATACCCAATCCCACATGTATTCATCATATAATCCCGATTATAAGGTTAGAACCCCATCCTTACCTTAGATTTAAGGTGACTCTAACACTTTGATCGGAACCCTAGCTTTTCCTACTCCTAATCACTCCACGTAACCTTTTTTCTCCACTTCTTGTTTTCTCATTGATTTTAATGATAACCTCTATTTCTATAATTCTAATTAATTTATAGTTTTCCTTAATTTTAATAATTCTATTGGGCCTAAACCATGCACCTCCACTATTTACTACTCTTACTTACCAATAGACCCACTTGTCAAGAATAGTGAAATTCTGCTAATAACCCACAACTTAATCAAAACAACTTAGCTTAACTAAGAAAGACACAACTAAAATCAACTTAATCAACTTAATCAACGTAATTAATTTAATTCAATCAAACTAACTAAGCACCTCAACGCAAAACAACACCAATCACACACCAATATTAAATTAAATGAATAATTAAATAAATAGGGTGTTACATTTATCATCGACCACATCATTTGATGTAATTACACATTCTTGCAACCTTGCAGTCATGAGTCTTGTTCGCTGAGATTTGCTTGGGAATGCTTCACCTCTAACATCTTCTCATCGAACATATCTTTCGACTTCACTAGCTTGTTCTTCACATAAGATTCCAACTGAATCTTTCTTGATATTTTTAGTCCAATCCCATTTTATAAGCTCATCTATGATCACGTTCGTGCTGACCACTACTTGCTTGTTTACTGGGTCAAACAACTTGTAACCTTCAGTTGAATGATATCCTATAAGAATCATTTTACTAGACTTGTCTTCAAGGTTTCTTCTCAATTGATCTGGAACATGTCTATGTGTTATAGATCGAAACACCTTCAGATGACTCAAGCTAGGCTTGACACCAGACCTACACTCTTCTGGTGTAACTCCTTATAGCTTCTTCGTCAGACACCTGTTCAAAATATATGTTTTAGTCATTATAGCTTCTCCCTATAATCTTTGGGTAAATGCTTACCATTCAACATACTTCTCACCATGTTCTTGATGGTTCGATTCTTCCTTTCTGCAATTCCATTCTCCTTTGGAGTGTAGGGTGGCACCACGTCATGCATAATCCCTTATTTCACACATAATGCATGGAAATCTTTCGACACATATGCTCCACCACCATCAGTACTCAAACTCTTGAGCTTTCGACCACTTTGTCTTTCGACCATATATTTAAACTTGGCAAATACCTCGATAATTTCACTTTTTTCTTGATCAGGTAAGTCCACAATTTTCGACTAAAATCATCTATGAAACTGACAAAGTATTTGTTACCTCCAATCGAATCCACCTGGATAGGACCACATACATCAAAGTATATGACTTCAAGAATTGCCTACGACCTACTTCCTGCATCCTTGCTAAAGCTATTCTTGTGTTGTTTCGACTGAACACATTCTTCACACACTTCGTTTGGAATGTTGATTTTTGGCAATCCTGAAACCATATTTCTTATCTTCAAATCTTTGATGTCTTTGAAATATAGATGACCAAGTCTATAGTGCCATAACCATTCATCTTTGTTGGTTGCACTTGCAAGGCACTTATGCTCTATCACATTTAGTTTGATCTTGAAGGTTCTATTCTGAGACATTGGAGCCTTCAAGAACAACATACCACCTACGTCGACGACTCTCATCACGTTGTCTTAGTCCAACACCTTGTAGTTCTTTTCGATCAACTACCATATACTGAGCAAATTTCTATTCATGCCTGGTATGGATAAAACGTTGGAAATTACTGACCTTTTGCCATCCCTCACCATGTTCTTCGTTGATGGCTTTGAAGGAGCGTAAAAACACAAGGAAGGGGGGTTGGAATTGGGTTTTCAAAAACAAAAATGAATTTAAAGAACACTTTGATTTATCCTGGTTCGTTTGAACTCAAACTACATCTAGTCCACCCGCCAAGGTGATTTTGCCTCTCTCAACGAGGTCTTAATCCACTATTCAAAAATGAATACAACCACAATGACCTACTGTCAAAGTCTTCTTGAGTCTACTGACTAAACTTGTCAATCAAGGAAAATCAATTATCTTTTTACAAAGATCAAAGGTATGTAACTAAACAATGCTTCTAAAAGCTATATCACTAAGTGATCTGTTACAAAGATTAGAGCAAGATAATATGATTGTGTATAACTGAGATGGAAGCGAGAGCTTCAAATAAAGAGATTCTTGTTCCCATCCATTATTCTGATTTTATTTAAATCGTATTTAATGAGAGTATCAGAATCTTCTAAGCGCCAATCAGAGTATCATAAATGAATACGCAACATTAAAAACGTCTTCAATGAGAGCTTCTCTTGGACATCATATCTTCTATTAAAGAGTGCAAGATTGTTTCTTTTAGAAGATGTTTTCCTTATAAGAACTTCTATTGTTTCTATAATGCACATTAACCATAAGTTAGTTACAACATAAATTAGAACTTCTATTCTTTTAGGAAAGTATTGTTATCATCAAAACTATAATAGAAGATTAGAATAAAAATTGTTCTAACAATCTCCCCTTTTTTGATGATGACAAAACATTTATTTTGATTCAAGAATAGAAATTAAAAGTTAGAAAAACTCCCTTTAATTGATGAGATATATTCTTTCAGAGTTTTCCATTAGAAGTTCTTTTAGCATTTAATTCTTTCATAGGAAGTTCTTTGACTTGGCTCCCCCGGAGTTGATTACTTAACTTGTTCCTTTTCTTAATCACAACTTAGACAGTTTAATCAGAATATTAAAATGTTAAAGGCTAATCTTGATAAACTGTTATGGATCAAAATCTATTACATTTCTCCCCCCTTTTGTCATTACTCAAAAAGATTAAAAGTGCAGAAGTAAAACAGGAATTAAATAGAGTCAAAACAGAAACATTTTTCATTAATCAGAAACAGAAACAAAACATAGAACAAGAAAAATAAAGAAACTAATGAACAAAATAAGGGTTGGGGATTCATCTTGGTAACTAATACTTCTAGAAGTGACTTGATCTGAGAAGATGATTCCACTTGTTTATGAATCATAGTCTTCAACTCAACATTAGTTTCATCTTGTTTATCCAACCTCTGCTTAACCATCTCATTCTCTTTCTTCAGCTCTTCCAAAGTATTCAACACAAGAGAAGTTGTTAGTGAATCTTCAACAGTTGCAGCAGCTTAAAGTTCTGAGTGAGTTTCAACAAAGTTTGATGTGTTCAAATCAGATGGGGGTGTTGGGTCTATTAGAATTTCAAAGTCATCCAGATTTTGTGGTGTGGGATGATCAGATGTTTCTGGTTGAGTGGATGTAATTTCTGGTTGAGTGAATGGGGGTGGTATATCAGAAGGTACATCAGACGTTATGGGTATGACAAAAGGAATGGGTTCAGATGAAGGAATGGAAGAAGGAGTTATTTCAGCAGGGATTTCAGACGTGACCACCGAAACAAAATCAGATTGAGAAGATGAAGAATTACCTTTCTTTCTGATTAGTTTAGGAGCCTTCTGAGTAGTTCCTTCAGCAACCTTTCTCTTCTTGTTCTTCTTCAAAGCAACTTCTGGTGTTGGTCTTCTGAGTTCTTCAGGATTAAACATTGGATCCACACCATCCAGCTTGCAAGATTCTAAATATCTAACTACAACCTCTGGAGGTGTATCAGAAGAAAACAAAGGGAAATCTTGCAGAGAAATTTTCCTTGTTGTGATAACTTCTCTGGAGTGAAGAATATGGTCCTTCTTGATTAAATCAATTAACTTCATCTTCTTGAGGTTCTTGGAATTTAATAGATTTCCAACATCTGTTTCCAGAGTTTAAATCTGATGTGCCTCAATCAGATGATCCACCAGCTTGTTCTCAGTAAGAATATCAGAAATTAACCTACCCAGAGGTATTCAGTCCCTCTTTGTCTTCTCTCACTCTCTTGTTTCCTTGACGATGTTCTTCAGATGATTGAACAAGGAATGAGCAAGGTTGACCTTCTTGTTTTTAGATATGAAGTACAGAAGAAACTGCTAATCCATGTTGATGTAGTCAGGAGAGTTTGTAGCTTTTCTATGGTTGATGCTTCCCAGAATGATCTTAGCCCATATTCTTAAGTGATCCTTCAAATCATTGATCTTGTTAGAGGTTTGCCTATGTGAGAAGATTTATCTAGCCACTAACTTTGTATCTGAGAGCTTGTCCATCTCACTGCATTTAATCTCATCGCCATCAGATTGAATCAACTTAGCAATGTGATCTTCAGAAATTATGATCCTCTTCCCCATAACATAAGAGGTCACATGAAAATTTGATGCACTAGAAAAAACCCATGATTCCTTGACAAGTTTAGGGAAAACTGGTCCCATTAAGCGATCAAAGTATTTCTCCCAACCTTGAGCTTTAACAGCAGGGAGTAGATCAAACCCATTTCTCTTAAGCTGTCAAAGTCCATAAACAGTTCACACAAAACTTCTAATTTGTCTGTTGGAGTGAGAAGAGTTTTGACTGGAGAGATGTGAAGCACTTCTGAAGATTTTTCATTTGATGGTTGAGAAGAAGAAGCCATAGTTACCAAGATAAAAAGGGTTTTAGGGTTTTAAGAAAAAATTGCAGAGAACAAGTGAAGGTGAAAGTGAAAGAAGAAAGTGAAGAGTGAAAACGTGAAAGTGAAAAGTGAAAAGTGAAAGAAAGAGTTTATATAGAAATAAAGAGCATTTAAGGAAAAACACAATTAGTGGAAATATTAAATTCACAAAACATCATGATTAACAGACATTAAATGAAATCTGACAAGGGGATGACGTAAAGATCTTGGAACAGTTATCAAAGCGATTTGCGCCTAAATTATGTCTATTCATCCGTTTCAGTTTCTTAGAACTTGAACGCGCGTCCTTCTGCAGAGGACAGCTATCTAATTGCATGTTCTATCCTGCTTCAGGGTTTGAGCACGTATTCTGATTCTATTAGGATTCCTCATAACTTTATTGACACGTGTTGATGTTAAGATCTGCATGTTATTCTTTTGATACAAAAGTTCTCAGAAGTAAACAGTCAGATCATTAAAATAACTTTTGAACGAATAAAACGCAAGGTTTAGAATTTCTGAGTCAGAATGAAATTAAATTTATCTTCAGCAAGGGGTTTTGTAAATATATCAGCCCATTGGTGATTTGTATCTATGAATTTTAAAAATTAAGATCCCCTTCTAAGTATAGTCCCTAATGAAATGATGTTTAACTTCTATGTGTTTAGCTCTAGAGTGTAAAATAAGATTTTTTGAAAGACAAATAGCAGAAGTATTATCACAGAGGATGGGAATGTTACTCTCATAAATATTGAATTCCTCAAGTTGATTTTTCATCCAGAGAATCTGAGTACTGCATCCAGCTGCTGCAATGTATTCAGCTTCTGTAGTTGATAATGCTATGGTTGATTGCCTTTTTCTAGACCAAGAAATTAAATTGTCTACCAGAAATTCACAACTTCCAAAAGTAATTTTTCTTTCTGTTCTGTCTCCAGCAAAATCAGTAGTACCCTTCAGATATCTAAAGATTCTCTTAACTGCTGTTAAGTGAGTTTCTCTAGGATCTGATTGGAATCTGGCACATAAACATACGTTGTATAGAATATCTGGTCTAGATGCAGTTAGATAGAGGAGAGAGCCAATCATACCTCTGTAGATCTTCTGATCTACTTTCTTACTTACCTCTTCCTTCTCCAGAATACAAGTGGGATGCATAGGAGTCTTAGAGATCTTACTATCTGATAAGTCAAATTTCTTCAGAAGTTCTTTGACATATTTGCTTTGATATATGTATGATCCTTCTGATGTTTGATTAATTTGGATTCCCAAAAAGAACTTTAATTCTCCCATCATGCTCATCTCAAATTCTTCCTGCATAGACTCAGCAAATTCCTTTCCCAAGGCACTTTTAGTAGAACCAAATATAATATCATCTACATAGATTTGGAAAATCATAATATCATTTTTAATGGTTTTTCTTAAAAGAGTTGTATCTACTTTCCCTCTAATAAAATTATTTTCCAAAAGAAAATTGCTTAATCTTTCATACCAAGCTCTAGGAGCTTGATTCAAACCATATAAATATTTTTTAAGTTTAAAAACATGTCCTGGAAATTTTGTATTTTAAAAACCATGTAGTTGGTGCACATACACTTCTTCATCAATGTAACCATTTAAAAATGCACTCTTGACATCCATTTGATAGAGAATGATGTCATGATTAACATCAAATGAGATTAAGAGTCTAATTGATTCTACCCTGGCGACTTGTGCAAAGGTTTATGTATAATATATTCCTTCTTGTTGACTATAACCTTGTGCTACCAGCCGTGCTTTGTTTCTGACAAATTCTCCTTGTTAATTTAGCTTGTTTTTTAATACCCACTTGGTGCCAATAATGTTGAATCCTTTAGGTCAAGGCACTAAGTCCCACACGTCATTTTTGGTGAATTGATTGAGTTCATCTTGAATTGCAAGTATCCAATAATTTTCTAAGAGAGCTTCTTATACAGAAGTTGGTTCAATCAGAGAGACTAGTCCCATTAGAGATTCTTCATAATTTCTGAATGATGACCATGTTCTGTTTGGATCATCCTTCTTTCCCAAGATCTTATCTTCTGGATGATTCAATGTGCTTCTAGATTGTTTCTTCTGAGTGTGTTCTTCAGAACTTATTTAGGTGGTTGTGTTGTCTTGTTCTGTAGATGATTGATCTTCAGATGTTCTGTCTTTAGTGATTTCAACTTCTATATCTGCAAGAGATTCATTCTGCTTTGGTTTTTCATAACCAAGCTTATAATCAAATCTGACATAGATAGATTCTATCATAATTTGTGTTTCTGTGTTGTATACTCTATAACCTTTTGAACGTTCAGAGTATCCTAACATGTAACACTTTTGTGCTTTAGAATCAAACTTGTTCAGAGGATCATTAGTATTAAGTATAAAACAAGTGCATCCAAAAGGATGAAAATATGAAATGTTGGGCTTTCTGATCTTCCACAATTCATTAGGAGTCTTCTCCAGAATAGGTCTTATAGAGATTCTATTCTGAATGTAGCATGTTGTATTTACTGCTTCTGCACAAAAATGTTTAGCCATGTTAGTCTCATTGGTCATGGTTCTGGCCATCTCTTGCAATGTTCTGTTCTTACGTTCTACAACCCCATTTTGTTTTGGAGTTCTATGAAAAGAGAAATTGTGAGAGATGCCATTTTTATTAAAAAATAGTTCCAATTTCTTTTTTCAAATTCCCCACCACGATCACTTCTGACTTTAACAATTCTAAACTCTTTTTCATTTTGAACTTATTTGCAGAAGTTAGAAAATACATCAATTGACTCATCCTTGTGTCTAAAAAACTTTACCCGTGTCCATCTGCTATAGTCATCTACAATCACTAATCCATACTTCTTGCCACTAACTGAAGAAGTTTTCACTGGTCCAAACAAGTCAATATGCAGAAGTTCTAATGGTCTAGAGGAAGATACAACATTTTTAGATTTAAAAGCAGGTTTTGAAAATTTTCCTTTCTGACATGCTTCACACAGAGCTTCTGAGTTGAACTTCAAGTTTGGAAGTCCTCTGACCATATTGATTTTGGTAATTTGAGACAATCTTCTCATATTAATATGTCCCAATCGTTTGTGCCAGGACCATTGTTCAGTTTCCACAGACATTAGACATTTTACGTTCTGACTTTTCAATTCAGAGAGTTTTATTTTATATATGTTTTTCTTTCTCTTTCCACTAAATATGATTTTTCCATCTTTCTGACTAACAAATTTACAAAACTTTTGATTGAAGATTATGTCATAACCATTATCACTTAATTGACTTATGGATAATAGATCATGCATTAATCCTTCCACTAACAGAACATTAGATATAGAGGGAAGTGTGACATTACCAATAGTCCCAGAGCCAATAATCTTTCCTTTTTGATTTCCTCCAAAACCTACGTAGCCTCCAACTTTCAGCTCAAGACTTTGGAACATATGCTTTCTTCCCGTCATGTTCATGAGAATCCAGAGTCCAGGTACCAAGATTGGTGTTTCAGTTTGGCTGTTAAAGACATCTGCAACATACACAATTTTATCTTTGGGTACCCATATCTTTTGGGTCCTTGTTTGTTAGTTTTTACAAACTTCTGATTGATTTTGAGTTTCACATCAGAACTTGTAGAACAAGATGACTCACAAGTATATTTTAGATCATGATTATGAGCATAGGTAAAATGAGAACTTAAAGGAGTATTAACTTTTATGACCACGTCATCAACCTTTTTAAACTTCAGAGTTTCCTCTCCTTTAGTTTTCACATAGCCTATACATCTTCTACCATTTCTGCTAACTCCATAGATCATAGAGGCAATTTTGCTTCTGTCTATGTTTTTAGCTAGAAAATTTTGAAAACTGTAATCATATTGCTTTATGATACTATCAGAACTAGGTAGAACTTCTGATTCAGATTCCTTCTGAGCCTTAAGTTTTTCAAAAGAATTTTTACATTCAAAGATATTTTCTTTTAGCTCAGTGTTTTCTGACTTAAGTTTCCTAACTTCCTCCAATTCAGATACTATAAAGCTTCTGATATTTTTCAAGAATTTCTGAGAGGCTATCTTAGAATTGAGATCTAGAAAGCTTAGAGAATACCTCTTCTGTGTCAGAATCTGACTCTGATTCTGATGAGTGAACATCTTCTGGTATTTTTGCCATTAATGCAATGTTGGCATGTTCATCTTCTGAGTCTGAATCTACTTAAGATGATTCTGAATCATCCCATGTTACCCTGAGACTCTTTTTCTTTTCTCTGTTGAATTTCTTTCTAGGTTTCTCTTTCTGGAGTTTTGGACAGTCATTCCTTTAGTGTCCAGGTTCTTTGCATTCATAGCACACTACTTCATTGCTTTTGGGTTTCCTGTGACCAGAGGATGCTTCAGAGTGATTGCTTGATCTTCGGGGATTTCTGAACATCTTCTGACGAAGCTTCCAGAGTTGTTGAACTCTTTTGGATAGAAGAGATAGTTCATCTTCTTCTGATGAGCCTCCAGAGCTTTCTTTTTCTTCTTCCTGCAAGGCTTTAGAATCAGATTTGTTAGATTTAAGAGAAACAAACTTACCTTTCTTCTAGGGTTCATCTTATTCTAGTTCTATCTCATGACTTCTCAGAGAGCTGATAAGTTCTTCCAGAGATATCTCGTTCAGATTCATTGATAGCTTCAGAGAAGTGACCATGGGTCTCCAAGCCTTTGGCAAGCTTCTGATGATCTTCTTCACATGATCTGTTGTGGAATACCCTTTGTCCAGAACTATCAGTCCATCTATATGAATTTGAAGCCTTGAGAACATATTCTCAATTGTTTCATCTTCTTCCATCTTGAACGCTTCATACTTCTGGATAAGAGCTAGAGCTTTTGTCTCCTTTGTCGCTCCCCCGAAAAGACACCGGGTCAAATAGAGGTACAGACGCGAACGGTCGGAGAAAGGAGAAGATGAAATGAAAGATGAATAGAGTCGCCAGCTAGGCATTTTTATCCCGAAGGAAAGGTAATGCTGCATAAACCTAGAAAAAGATGGATAAGACAGTTGCGAACCAGAGAAACTGAGAAAGGGGGTTGGTTACAACCTGGGAAGGTATTAGCACCCAGATTGTCCGTCGTACTCGACGAGATCCACGCTTAAAAGATTGTCTTTAAAGGGGTAGGTGTATGTGCTATCTGTGTGCAAAAGCTGGGAAAGAAATGTACAAGTGTCAGTGCAAAAAGGTGAATGCTCAGGAACTAAGGCTTTTAAGAGAATGCTGAAAGAGGGGGAAGACATAGAGACTTTTGTTCGATAACTGTTAAGTTAGGCCTACGTATCCTCGCGTGCAATGAGGAAGTCAAAACACCGTAGTTCGACTCAAAGAGACTGAAAGATAAATTGACTGTGAACTTCTTGCTTGTCTATGCTCAAGTGTATGACTCGTCTGGCTCGAGTGCTAACTGTCTTGCATTAGACGGAAGAAGCAAGTTCTCGTTTATGAATGAGTGTGATGAGAAAAGAATCTCGGAGGAGACAATTATTGTTTGTTTTTGATGTTTTCAGTTTTGTTATTTTTTTTGGTGTTTTTGCATAGGTTAATAAGCTTAAGCCTAAATCAAGGGGCTTGTAAACTCATTATATCCTCCCTGATTAGGGATAATGAGGATACTTAAGTATGAGATAAGCATCTCAACTTAATTACCATGATGATGTAGGATTAAGATCATTAACCTACTTGTGATTATTTAGATGTTTTTGGATTTTTGTTTAGTGTTAAGTAATGAGTTTAATCTCTAATCATAGATTAGCGAACTCATTACACCATCCTAATAGAAGGATGATAGATGAGAACACTTAAGCTGAGGAAGATACCTCAACTTAATCCATGGTTAGGGATTAAATTAATTATACAACAAGCCTTTATTAAGTGCATTTTAATTAAGGGATGAGATTAAGAAATGGATTTTATGGTTTGTAAGACAACTTGAGGGGGACTTGTCCATTAAACACTAGGGTTAGTCCTTCTTAACCATAAATGAAGAATTAGAGCCTTAATGTAAGGCCCAAGTTACAAGATAAAGTCTTAGTGATTATTAAGATGATTTGAATAAGAGGTTTAAACAAATTAAAGGTTTAACACTTAGGGTTAAAGTTATACACTCCATCCTAAGAGAAGGATACAGGCATAATCCTAATTCCAAAGTCCTAAAACTTTAAAATTTTAGTCTCAGATTATGAAGATGAGAAGAGAGACTCAAGGAGACTCAAAGGTAGAAGCTAAGGGGGACTAATCACAACCCTAATTATTATCATGCTTGGATGTTCCTATGGTTTGTAAGGCTTAAGAAAGATCTTCAAGGAAGCCACCAATGGAAGAAGCAGATGAAAGGAGGGAGAAGCAGAAGAAATAAGTTACTTACTTCAAAGAAGAAGATAAGTAACTTAAAGAAATAAAGTGAGAGAGAATGAAAACAAGTGAACAAGTTCACTTAAAATACAAGTAATAATGCAAATGAAAGAGATAAGAAGAAGTGAGAAGTGAAGGCAAATCCACTTCTCAAAGTAACTTACCACCTGAAAATGTTTGCATGAATGCATAAAGTTCAAAACATAAAGAAATGAGAAGAAATGAGATGAAATGAGATGAAATGACCAAAGTCAGAAGTGTTTATGAAATTTTAATGTCATGTGATATTATTCAAAGGCATACAAAGTGTATATGAATGATCATACAAGAATGAGATGTCATGTAGGCATGCTTTGAAGTTTGAAAACACATGAAAGTTAATGAAATGAAAAGAATGCAAATCATGGCAAATGAATGAAGAAATGAGCAAACATGATTCTAACATGTCCTAAAATGTCTAAGATGACATATGAATGCAATAAATGTCATGTCAAGTTCATGTATTGATGCATATGCAAGATGAATGCAAATGAACATGTAAAATTAGGGTTTAATGGAAGCATGAGATGCACATGACCAAAACAGAAGCATATGACATGATAAAAATTTGAAATCACACTCAAACAAACCCTAATCCCATACTAAGTCAATCCCCAAAGGAGAAGGTCAGAAGCCTGGCCACTCAAAAGTTATGAATTTCCTAAGTTTCTAGGGTTTTTTTGGGTGATTCTCAAAGGAAAATGCAAATCAATTCAAAAATGCAAGATAAATTCATGAGATAAATGACCTATAAACTACATGCTATGCACAAAACAATGCAAAAAGAATCATCTTTAAACTCTTCTTGGTTAGGCAGAAAAGATTTTTTCAAGTTAGGGTTCAAAAATGTGATTTAAATGACCCTTAATTCAAAGAAAATTCTCAAGTTATGATCAAACCTAAAACGAAATTTGTATGAAGAGTTTGAAAATGTTTCTAAATGCAAAGGGATGATTCATGATTTTTTTGGTGATTTTTAGAAACCTAAATGTATTTTTAATTAATTAAAAGACTTTAATTAATTAAAAATAACATTTAAATATTTTAAAAATACTTTTTTTTTGCAAAAAATAAAATAAAAATCATTTTCAGGTTAAGAAAAATATTTAAAACAAAAATGCAAAAGGAAATATTTTTTGAAAATGTTTTGCTATTTTAAATATAATGAGAAAGAAAATGCAAAGAAAATGAAATAAATATAAAATAAAATGGAAGTAAGCTGATCTAAGGGCTGATATTTGAACTGGGGAATTGGGGGTTGACTAGCGCGTAATCCAAGGGCTGAGGTTCCATCTAGCTAATTTTAATTAATTAATTTAAATAATCAAGATTAGGGTTAAGTGGGTCAATCCTGACCATTCATACACGCGACAAAACACATCCTACGGTCATTATTCAAACCGATCATTAATTACAGGATTAGGGTTTAATGACCCTCAGGTGCCCGAAACAGTGTTCCGGTCATCTTCTCCGGCAGCACCTTCATGCTATCTCACTCCCAAGGCTACCCCAACCCCTCTAAAGCTCCAGAATCAATCCCCTAACCCCCCCTAAGCAAGAATCAGCCATCAAAACACATTTATCATGCCTCAAAAACAAGATTCGAATCAAATTGTAAAACTGAACAAAACTTTCAGAAGTTCAATACATGCTTAATACTCAATAAATTTCAAAACAAATTACATCAGGATGATCAGTGAAGCATGAAGATTCATTTAGAAACTTAAAATGCAAGTTCTGGAAAAAATGTTCTTGAGGTTACTTGAGGTTGAGCTTTCAGTTCTTGAGCTTTCTGGACCTTTCTTTGGTGCAAACCAACCCCAATGAGCTTCCTGAGAATGCTTTGATGCTTGGAGTAAGTTTATTTGGCCTCCTTTTGAAGTTCAGTTCTGAGGGATGAAAAATCGTATTTTGTGTGTGATGTGTTTCAGGCCATTTTGATGGTTGGGATTTGTTCTTTAGGTGATGATGAGTTGAATGGTGAAGAGAGTTTTGATTTTTAGTGGCTGTGTGATGAAATTTGAAGAGGGGAAGTGTTATTGAGGATTTTGTGATTTTGAGTCTATGGATGCTTGCAGGCTTGTGTGATGTGTTAAATGAGTCCCTTAGGGTTTGCATAAGAGGTCTTGATTGGTCAGAAAGTTGGTGGTGGCATAGTGTGATTGGTATGGTTGTTTTTGCAAAAAGTCAACATTGGTTGTACTATGGGCATGGGTCATGGCAGGAGTGGTTCCAAGGCATGTCTGGCCTCAGCTGGCTTTGTGGAAGGCCTTTGGATCAAAAGATTGCAGCTGGATGGTTTGGATGAAGAGATATCATGCCTTATGCAATTTTCCCTCTTTGACATTTTTGTGAATCAAGCCATAAAAATGCCACGTTCTTGGGCCAATTCTGATGTTTAGAAGTCACATAGGCATGTTATGATGTGTAGAAGTTTATTAGAGGTCATTAGAATGCTTGAACATGCCATTTTGCAAAATCCCTCTTTGACATGAAACTTGAAATTTTAGGATTTTTGCCAACTTTGAAAGGCCATATCTTGAGTTCTAGGATGAATCAAGACATGTTCTTGTACTTTTTGAAAAGGGAAAGACCTAATATACAACTTTCATGACCAATAATTTTTCATTTGAAGCATTTTTGGCTGAGAAAGAAGAGGTTGAAAAACTTTCCCAAAATGGAAAGATTCCATTACAAGTCATTTCCATTTTTGGCAAGTTTGCAAATGGCTCAAAATTCTTCAATATTGTGAACTTCCAACCTCTTCTAAGATCAAATAAAGATCATAGGACTTCAATTTGATGACAATACCCCTTTGGTTCCATTGTTGGGGGCCTCAGATGCCCTGATATTGACTTAACTTGCTCAAGAAGGTACCCAGTGAACAGATGACTTCCACAATGAATTTCGTCATCAAACTTGATACATATGATCCTTATAAAATCTTAAGAACATTAGAAACAAGAATGGCCTAAACATTTGGAGTTAAGGCCTCTGAAACCAAAACCCTAATTTGGTCATCTGTATAGTGAAAACCCTAGCTCTACTTCCATGCCTTGCCAGTTCTTGTGATCTCTTGACTTCCATGAAATTTGAGGGACATAATATGATGGTAGAACACACATGGACCCTATTGGAACACTTTGAGGCCTTTGGGATAGCTCAGATGGAATCTTGGGTTGCTCAGATCACAAACCCTAGATGCAAATGAACTTGAACCTATGTAGTGAAGCAAAAATGCAATATGAGATGGTATGCTTATGCTAATGCAAACATGAAAGATCACAAGCCATATGGAGATATGAGTGAGGGCAAATTTGGGGTGTTTACATCCTTGACTTGAGTGTTGCCTTCATGTGTCATCCTCAGGGAGTTAAACATGTGTTTAGCTGATTCTCTGTTTGTGGTCTTCTCATAATCAGTATAAGAAATAGCACTCAGAAGTATGGTTCTGGCCTTGTGATGGTTTCTGAATTCCTTCTTCTATTGAGCTGTCATGTTCTTTCTTTTAGTCTTCTGATTCTCTGCTCCAACAGGATGAGTGTATCCATCTGTCACCATATCCCAATGATCTCCATCCAGAGCCAGAAAGAAAATTTCCAGAACATCCTTCCAGTAGTCAAATTTGTCACCATTGAACACTGGAGGTTTTCCGTTGATCTTTTCATTTTGATAAACATTGTTGTTGTTGACTGCATCTGCCATTGTGTTTTATCTTCTGGATCTTTTACTGACACGGTTAAGTGTATATCTCAGAACCTAGAGCTCTGATGCTAATTGAAGGAGCGTAAAAACACAAGGAAGGGGGTTTGAATTGGGTTTTCAAAAACAAAAATGACTTTAAATAACACTTTGATTTATCCTGGTTCGTTTGAACTCAAACTACATCCAGTCCACCCGCCAAGGTGATTTTGCCTCTCTCAACGAGGTCTTAATCCACTATTCAAAAATGAATACAACCACAATGACCTATTGTTAAAGTCTTCTTGAGTCTATTGACTAAACTAGTCACTCAAGGAAAATCAATTATCTTTTTACAAATATCAAAGGTATGTAACTAAACAATGCTTCTAAAAAGCTATATCACTAAGTGATCAGTTACAAAGATTAGAGTAAGATAATATGAGCGTGTATAACTGAGCATGGAAGCGAGAGCTTCAAATCTTCAGGTTGATTTCTTTAAATACTGATTTGAAGTAGCTAGTTGTTGAGAACATCTGGAGCTTGATTTGGATAGTTGTTAATTGCCATAAAATCCTTCCAAATAAAGAGATTCTTGTTCTCATCCATTATTCTGATTTTCTTTAAATAGTCTTTAATGAGAGTATCAGAATCTTCTAAGCGCCAATCAGAGTATCATAAATGAATACGTAGCATTAATAACATCTTCAATGAGAGCTTCGCTTTGACATTAAATCTTCTGTTAAAGAGCGCAAGACTGTTTCTTTTAGAAGATGTTTTCCTTATAAGAACTTCTATTGTTTCTATAATGCACATTAACCATAAGTTAGTTACAACATAAATTAGAACTTCTATTCTTTTAGGAAATTATTGTTATCATCAAAACTATAATAGAAGATTAGAATCAAAATTGGTCTAACAGGCTTCATTTTGAAAAACTAATCTTTCCTACCAATCGTGTTTGATGAGCATCCTGAGTCCAAGTACCATTGGTCATGGAATCTCTATTCATCTCTTGTTGTGACCATCAACAACATTTCTTCTTCTTCATGCTTTACCAGCTTAGCATCAGAATCTTGATTTTTTTGCTATTTTGGACATCCACTAAAATAGTGACCATAATTATGACAGCTGAAACACTGAATATGACTCTTGTCTAGCTTTCGACCACCACCTCTTCCTCTACATGTAGCACCACCTCTTTAGTTTCCTTAGTTCCATGGTTTTCTTTGATTCGAGTAGCCTCATTCTTGCTGACTTTGACTAGTTGAATTGTTGTAGTCTCCTCTTCCTTTGTTGTCTAACACCTTTCCTTTTCCTTTCTTATCTCTTGCTGATTGAGTCTTGGTCGTGACTTTCTGAGTATAACGGTTACTAACTGCAAGTGCACAGTCTATCGCATAGTAATAAAAGTATCGATCCCACAGAGACTCGATAATCAATCTAGTGCAGTCGGGTGTTGCTATGTTTAGCTAAGGCGAGCGATGTTTTGGGTTTTAAAGGGTTAATAATTAACTAAATTAAATTAATGATATAAATTATCGGTACGAAATTGATTTCGCCTTCGCGAATTCAATAGAGGGTCGGCTTGTTAAGGTTTATTAAGTTATCTCTCTGTAGAAACTCTCGGTCCAGCCTAATACTATACTCCTAAGTTCAATTGAGAGCTCTCGCTGTGTCAATCCAAGTTAAAAATACTTTTTGGAAACTTAAAGGTTCTAATTAGTTTTAAAGCTCTCTCGCTGTGTTTAAAACTAATGCCCAATTTTAGCTATCTGACTAGAATCTCACACTCCAGTGGTCTTAATCCTAATATTTTAGATTCTCTTACTCTCATAACGAAAGTTAAGTAAAACAAGAAATCGAAACCACATTATAACTTAATTTAAGGTTTTAGCCTAATTCTATTGATCGGAAAATTAGCAAGTGTACTATTTTTACTGATGTAGTAATAGAAGGGAGTTATCCCAAATATCGATCTCAAGGATTGCGTACCGAAATAAGTTTTAATGAATAGATTTTAATTGGACAAAAGTTTTGGTTGATAGTTTGTTTTTCGATGAACCACTCTTCTGCATCATCGGTAAGTGTGAATGGAAACATCACAAGTCGTTTTGCCTCCTCTGAATGACCTTCGATCTTCAAAGAAGTGGTGGTGGTGAGGAATCTCTGAAGATGCTTATTTGAATTCTCATTGATTCTTCCGGAGAAAGGCTTGCTCTCTAACTGGAGGATAGTGGATGGATGCAACTGAAAGTGTGCTACATTCACCAGTTGATTAACAATAGTAATCCTGTTAGGTTGAGCATTTTCCCCTCCATAGTCCCCTAAAAGTCTCTCTGCAACAGGTTGATTCCCTGCCATGTTATCAAATCCTGGATCAGTCTCTCTGTCTGAGTCTGAGTCAGAGTCACTATGCTCAGAGTGCACAGATATGTCATCCTCCGTTTCCTGATTCGGGACACTTGAACCAGTTTCAGCCAGTCTATCAACTCTTGCCTTGCGGCGTCTCTCGTGCAAAGCTCTTTCTGGTTCTGTGTCAAAAGAAAATTTAGCTGAGGCCTGACCTCGCATAAACAGTTAGACACAAGTTAGATAACAAAATTTCAATAACACTAAAATAATAAACAGAGAAAACAAAAAAAATTTAGTCGCAGAGCAACAAAATTCCAATTGAAATAATACAAGACAACTTAGATCTTTGACAGTCCCCAGCAACGTCGCCAAAAACTTGATCGGAAAATTAGCAAGTGTACTATTTTTACCGATGTAGTAATAGAAGGGAGTTATCCCAAATATCGATCTCAAGGACTGCGTACCGAAATAAGTTTTAATGAATAGATTTTAATTGGACAAAAGTTTTGGTTGATAGTTTGTTTTTCGATGAAATAGAATTAAAATTACTAAAACGTAAATAAAAACAGAACTTGCACGAATATGAGAATAATGCCAGGGACGGTGTATAATTTGCAATGCAATGACTTAATAATTTCTCGACTCTACAGAGACATGCTTCAAACTTTATCTTTCCTATGTCCAATATTTATTTTCCAAAATTCCTTTAAAGAAAAACCTTTGGTATTCTTCCTCGACCTTAATTCCTCAATGGCCAAGGAAGAATATCAAGCAATGATTCTGAAATAAAAATGGTTTTCACAGGGTATTCCAATTCCTCGGTAATATTTACCGTGATAAAAATTACGCAACAAAGTTAGGATGGTTGGTCAGACCAAATCCTAACTACGATCAATTATCAAATTTTCCAAAAAGATAAAGCATTAAGAATGTTGCATAAAATAAAGAAACAGGTTTAAACGCATAATCTCACAGATTAAGAATTCAAAATGTCATTATATAAAGCAAATCAGGGACACCCCCCTGGCATTGGGGGGTTAGGCCACTCATGTTTATAACAAAAATAAAAACTGAATAATAATATAGAGACATTACAATTAACGTTGGATCGGTTGGATCGGCAATCGCTTCCGCTCTTGATCAATCTTTCTTCTCCTCCTATCGTCAAATCCCAAAATCCCCAAATCAAAAGTAAAGTATATTTCAGTCTTAATCATCTAATATATCAGTCTTCCAAATACTCCGTGAAATGTCCAGAATGCCCTCTGAAAATATCTCAACATCGTACAAATAGCAGGAATTTTTTCTGGTTTTCACAACACGGGCCGTGTTGTGCAACACGGGCACCCGTGTTGTGCCACTGAGTCTTCTCAAATGCTTATTTCCTTCAGAGGCCATGACACGGGCCGTGTTGTACAACACGGGAACCCGTGACATACCTCTAGTTTGCTCCTTTCATCCCCAGACTTCCTCTTAAAAGGCCTTCACAACACGGACCGTGTTGTGCAACACGGGCACCCGTGTTGTGCCACTGGTATTCCTATTTTGCTGGTTTTTTCAACACTCGGATCATCTTTGTGAAGGCTTCAAACAACCGATTAGATGCAGACCTGAAAACACATCAACAAAACAACCACATAACACATACCAAAGATAAAAATTGATAAAAAGACTAAAACTAGACTTGCATGCTACATTAAGAAAACTACGACGAAAGCGTGAAAGAAATACTTCAAACAAACGAAAGTATACGCAAAGAACAACGAAAACGTATTGAAAACTACGACTAAAGATCACTGATCAAACTCCCCCGAACTTGAACTTTTGCTTGACCTCAAGAAAGATCTTGCATTTACACATTCAAACACTGTCAACTCATTCAACACTAGCGAGATGAATTACGATACTCATACGTGGATTTTCGTTCCAAGTCACCCAACAAGTTCTTTTGTTACTTCTCTCTCTGCAAAGGTATCACACAAACACTAAACCGCGGTAAACCCCGGACCTGAATCTCCTTTTTGGTAACCTCTCTGACTATGCTTCGGGCTTAGGTCTTCTGTTTCGATTTTCCACCCTTTTCATTCGGACAATCCCTTTTAAGGCTTCTTATGATTTTCACCGTGTGTAAAAAATTGATCCCCCTTTTTTTTCTTTTATTGGCACCGTTATCTCTTTGTCCCTTAAGGGAAACATTTATGTTCAACTGCCGTTAGGTTGAATAACCAGGTGAGGGCTACCCAACTTAGAAGGATCAATCGTTCTAATGTTCTTATTCATATTTTTTTTCGGTGCCTTCATGCCTTTTTCACTTTTTTGATCAACTCTGCACACACAATTATTATAGATCAAGCTAGATTTGTCAGTAGAAACTACTTCGGGTTTACTTCTCAGATCAAAGTACCATGGCATGAATCTACACGTCAGACTCGTTCCTAATTCAGGAGACTCAGTGTGTTCGTGTTGTACCTAAACATCAAAAAAATTTACATTTTCCTCATCGGGTTTCTTTTCACTCAATCCTATATACTTTCTCATTATTCACTCACAACAACACACAATTAATAGGTCAATTCATGGGTGTTTTTTTTCAAATAACTTATAACCATAATTTTCAAGCTGACATTACTAGAAATAAAAACAGATAAAAACAAAACAAAAGAAAAACATGAAAACTAAACCCCCCACACTTGAACTCAACAGTGTCCACACTGTTGAAGAACCAATGTCGGAGGGAACTCACAAACATCACTGAGGCGGGGGAAAGCCATGCAGCCTCATCTGCTGCATCCACTCATGCAACTCATCAATGAGGTCCCCTTGCCGGGTCTGCTCTCTTATCATCTCATCTCATTCTTCCTTGGTCAAGCTCCACTGACCGGTCTCCTGATTTGATGAGCCGCCGACATTTTGTATAGGGACCTCCTCAGCTTGGTACCCCTCATCATCCTCACCTGAAAAGAATTCATCAAACTGCTCGTTGCCGCCCTGCAGAGGGTTCTCATACAACCAATTAGCTTTATTGTCAATGGTAATCAAATTGGGAGCAGGCAAAGATATCAAATGCCGGTTACGGGTAAGCACAAAATAGTAATTATGAAAGCTTTTAATCATACCTTGGTTGGTGAGGGTGTCTAAATAAATTTTATTCTTACCTACCACTGAAGGTACCTCAAGCAACCTCGGACCATAACCATGTTTGTCAGCTATCTGCATTATCATTCCTCCCACAGAGATCTCACCAGAAGCGGCATTGGCTACCCGCTTGAGGTGATCTGCTACGAAGGCCGCTACATTAATCAGTTCATTATTAGCCATACCATAGAGAAAGTACAGGTCTCTTTGCGTAGCTACTCCTGTGCTATCACCTCGGCAGAAAAGGGTATAAGCCAACCCCTTCTGAGCATACCTAAAGCACGGGTTATGTATCCCCGAAGTCTTCGCCGCAGATGCGACATAGTCAGTACTACCGATAATGTCCCTCCAGAATTCTCCTACAACAAATGTACTGGGCGGTGCACCAGGCCCATAGATTGGAAGATCTAACATCTTTCCTAATTCAGCAACCGATAACACGTGATCAGTGTCAAAAAGGCGAAACTTCAAAGTACCATAGTACTCTGTATCCGACCCAGTCCACCTGTGCTTAAGCTGAAATTGCAAAGAACTCAAAAATTCCAATGTTATGCGCTCGAAAGTCGGCGCTTCATATAGTATAAAATTCAGCATACCAATATTGTGAAACATCCTATGTACCTCAAATTTCAGCCCTAGGTTTTCGAGAGTCTCATTACACATATATCTAGCCGGTATCAACTTACGCCTTACCAACTTAGAGTATTTGACTTGGTGCTCCGGATTCTCGAATAAAATGTCGTGGGCATTAGGCATGCGGTGCGCTCGCTTACGGGGGCGAGACGACTCAGCCACATTCTTTCTAGTATCTCTGCGAGGAGGCATTGTTATTACCTGCACAAATAGACACAAAATTTGACAGAGGGATTAGTGAAATCCTTCACCGTAGAAGTGATAATGGAGACGAGGAGAACAGTTTTTGTGAAGGGAGTATGGTGTTTTAGTGAGTGGGTGTTGGAGAAATGGAAGCTTTTGTGAAGAAGAAAAATGGAGGTTAAGGGTTTTTAGAGGATGAAAGTTGTAGAAGATGAATGATTAGGAGAAAAATATGGTAATGAGGCTAGTAATGATAAGTTAAGAGAATTAAATCTTGGGCCCCATGTCATTAAAAATGTGTGGAAGTTGAAAAAATTTGAAAGAATCTGTCCGCACTCCTGACACGGGCCGTGTTGCACAACACGGGCACCCGTGTCAGGCCCCTGTATTGCCAAAAAACGAATAAACAACAAGTGGGTTATCAGGCTTTGCAAGAAGAGCCGTGTTGCACAACACGGGCACCCGTGTTGCACCCCTATATTTTTTCAAAAAATACCTCAAAAACTAAGGGATGCTCAGACCTTGCAACACGGGTCGTGTTGCCCAACACGGGCACCCGTGTTGCACCCCTGTATTCCTTAAAAACTTAGCTAAATTACATCCTCCTGACACGGGCCTTGTCATGGGACACGGGCACCCGTGTCAGGGCCCTGATTTTCCACTTTCTCAGTCTTTCTTGATTTTTCTTGCTCGACTATCCAACTTCCCTCTTTCCTTAGCAGAATCTGTGATTTACAAAAACGCACAACCTACAAAAACAGAAACAAACAAAAGTAAGAATGAGAAAAATCGTGGGTTGCCTCCCACGTAGCGCTGCGTTTAACGTCGCATGGCTCGACGGTCCGTCGTCCTACTGAGTAAGACGAATGACATTCACATCACCAGTAGTTTGGCCTCTGAAGTAGGGCTTTAATATCTTCCCATTCACCTTGAAAATATCTCCATTGGTCTGATTTTTAATTTCGACCGCTCCATGAGGAAATACCTTGTGAACTACAAAAGGTCCCGACCATTTAGACCGTAATTTTCCTGGAAATAGCTTCAACCTTCAATTGTACAAGAGGACCAGTTGTCCTTCCCAAAACTCTTTTCTCTGAATCCTCTTATCATGCCATTTTTTTGTTTTCTCTTTGTGAACCTTAGCATTCTCGTACGCCCGATTCCTGGATTCTTCTAACTCATGAAGTTGAAGAATCCGAGAACTCCCAGCTTTTGACAAATCCATATTAAGATACTTAGATGCCCAGAAAGCCTTGTGTTCAAGTTCCAATGGTAGGTGACATGCCTTTCCGTATACCAGTTGATATGGTGACATACCGATAGGCGTTTTGAAATTCGTTCGATACGCCCATAAAGCATCATCCAACTTAATCGACCAATCCTTTCAAGATTAATTCACTGTTCTTTCCAGAGTTTGTTTTAGTTGTCTATTTGACACCTCTACTTGGACGCTTGTTTGAGGGTGGTATGGAGTAGCTATCTGGTGTTTCACATTATACTTTTGCAGAAACTTCTCCATGATGTGATTAAGGAAATGCGTTCCTTCGTCGCTTATCAATGCTCTCGAAACACCAAACTTTGCAAAAATATTCTCTTTCAGGAATCTCACCATAACCTTCGCATCGTTGGTAGGCCATGCAACAGCCTCTACCCATTTGGAAACATAGTCCACCGCAACCAAAATATAGTTCTTTCCGAATGACTGTGGAAATGGCCCCATGAAGTCTATCCCCCATACATCGAATAACTCAACCTCTAGCATAGAGTTCTGGGGCATCTGATTTCTATTTGATATATTCTCAATCCTATGACATCTGTCACACTCTTTCACTAACTCTTGAGCATCCTTAAATAAAGATGGCCAGTATAGCCCGGATTGAAGGAATTTAGCTGCTGTCCTATCACCACTAAAGTGTCCACCGTATTCGGAGTCGTGACATGCTTTCAGCACATCGTTTTGCTCTTCGTCGGGTACACACCTTCTGACTAGGCCATCCACCCCTTTTTTGTAGAGAAACAGATCGTCCCATAAGTAAAACCTGCAGTCATGAATAAACTTTTTCCTTTTGTTAGAATCAAAATCGTCAGGTATAATACCGCCAACAAGGTAGTTTGTATAATCTGCAAACCAAGGCAATCCAATAACAGCTAGGATGTGTTCGTCAGCAAACTCATCCTTTATTGGGCGCCGCTCTTCAGTCTCCTCAATTGGTGACATCCGAGAAAGATGATCTGCAACAATGTTCTCACACCCTTTCTTGTCGCGGATCTCGACATCGAACTCCTGGAGAAGCAAAATCCACCTCAAGAGCCTGGGCTTTGAATCCTGCTTAGCAAAAAGATATTTCAAAGCAGCATGGTCAGTGTAAACATTCACTTTTGAACCCAACAGATATTGCCAGAATTTATCGAAGGCATACACAACAGCTAGCAACTCCTTCTCAGTAGTTGCATAATTTATCTGTGCGGGGTTCAAAACGTGACTAGCATAATAAATCACATGAAGCAATTTTCCTCTTCACTGTCCAAGAACAGCCCCTACCGCAATATCACTAGCATCGCACAAAATTTCAAAGGGTAGGGATAAATCGGGAGCGATAACAATAGGTGCCGACTGTTGCACTCCAAAATTTGCCCTCACAAGACATGAATTTTTGTACTAAGAGGTTCACAAGGTTCACAAGTTTCACAAGACATCTCATGATGTTCACAAGGTTCACAAAGTTCACAAATAGTCAGAAAGTTTGACAATTCCCTTAGACAATGCATCCTCCTAAGCAATGCATCCTAAACTAGGGTTTTGACTTTAATCAGGCTAAATGGACTTCCAAGACTTCAAGTGAGCTTCATAACATCTTATATGTGTTTAAGAATCCCCATGACAAGTTTCAAGACTTTTCTCAAAGGTTTGCTCAGTCAGATGATCAGATAAGTCAAAATCAGTCAAAGCAGTTAAAAAGTCAAACTGAGGTCAACTGTGGTCAAACCAAAGTCAAACTTCATGATTTTTTACCAACATCAAGTATATGAAGTAAAATTTATCATTTGATCAAGGGTTGATCATGATTCATCAAGGAGATTTCAGATCATCAAGAATCAGGAGTTTCTAAATTAGGGTTTCCTTAGGAAAAGTCAACTGAACTTTGACCATCCATAACTTTCACATGCTTCATCAAATATTTCCCATCCAAAGCTCATTTTGAAGAAAATTGAATTCTCTACAACTTTGTGTCTCACAAGCCAAGCCCAAAAATGCTTCATTTGGAAGGTATGAGCTAAGACATTATAGGTCCTTTTGAAAGTCAACAAAAAGTCAACAACTTCAAAAGGGCATAACTTGAGAATGGTAAAAGATATGGACATGAAACCAATTGGGTATGTCCAAGAACACCCACATAGCATTAAAATTGAAGGATTTGTGCCCTTGCAAAGTTGGGAAATTTTAGGGAAGTTTATGAAGCAAATGGGGGCTTAAAACCAAATTCTTCCAAATGGGCTTGCAATTTTGTGATCCAAACTTTAACATGACATCATGCACGACCCAACCCTCATTTATTCAGATTTTTATTATTTTGATTTTATTTATTTTGATTTTATTCATTTTAAATCATTTTAAATCAAAATAAAATAGATAAATCAAATATTTAAATGAGATATTGCTTCTAGAAAATCATAAATATGGCTTGGATCAAATTGATATGAGAATTATGGTGATTGTCTTAAAATAGCAACGTTATATCAAAAAATATTTGAATTTTAAGGCATGATCTTTTTCAATCTCATTGATCCAAAAAGTCCAAAGAATAATCACTTCTCTTGACCTAGTTTCAGTCACTACATATACACAAACATAACACAATGCATAGGGACGAAAAATTGAGCCTCCAAAGGTAAGGACAAAGTTTCAAAATTCATCCTAAGAACACAAATTCGGTTTGGTACCTAGAGCTACTTTCAAGACAAACCAAAGGTTGCAACTTGTTCCTTGGAGTCCATAGATTGATTCTGGATCATAACATTGTCCATTCATGCCCTAATTCGCACAAACCGAATGCATCTCCTTCATATTCTAAGTTTTTTCGATTTGATTGATTTATGCCTTGATATTGAAAACTAATTATAGATTTGCGTTTGTTGTGGTGTTTAGAAGCTTTTTGAATGGATTAATTTAGTTATTGTGGACTGTATCGAAGTTTGCCATTGCTAGGGTTTGGAGCTTCAAATCGGGAACCAAGCATTTAGGGCCTTAAAACAAATTCTAAGACCATGGCTGTGACATATGATCCTTATACAATTGATCTGGGTTACTAATTTTTATTATTATGATGGTTTGCATGATGGTTCAAAAAACGTAGGTTTCTGGTTTTGGAAATTCGCAGGAAATTTCGCATGTGATTTCGCAGGTGTTTTCGTAGGTCTTGAGGAAGAAGAAGACTCCTGGCGCGAAATTCAAATATTTGAATTTGAATATGAATTATATATTATTGTTTGTATTATATGTTATGAGGAACACTGATGGCTTGGTGGTGAAGGCGTGCGCGTGAGAAGAAAAGGTCCAGGGATCAAATCCCAGTCACAGCAAGTTTTTTTTTTTGGTTTTATTTCATTTATTTTCCAGGCTAAAAATATAATGATTGGCATCTGTTTGTTATCACCAAGCGCACGCTGGCCAGGTGGTTGTGAAGGCAAAACTCAAAGATTGAAGCCTAGGACCTGGTTTCGAATCCCAGCCCCAAGTAAGTCCCTTTTTCTCATTTTTTTTCTTATTTTATTTAATTTATTTATATTATAGTTAATTAATGAATAAATATTAAAATAAAAATGTTTATTACTATTTTCTTATCTATAATTCAAAATCTTGTTAAAATTTAAATTTTATCAAAATTATCTAATATTTATTTTATTGTATATATTATATTATTTTTGTATAAATAAATTAATTATATTTAGATTAACTTACAAAACCTAATTATTTTTATATAAACCCTAAATATTTCATATAAAACCCTAATTCTATTTTCTAAACTCGTAAACCCTAATTTATTTTGATTAACCCTAATTACTTTCATAAACCCTAATTATTTTATAAATATTAATATTTGTATCTAAATTCTAATTATGTATATTTATTTTTATAATTTGTTTATATTATTATTATGTTTAGTTTTTATATAAATAATGTAATTAAGATTGGATTAAATAATTAACTTTAATTTATTCTTTTCTAAACAATTAAAAAACCTTAACTTTATTTTATTAAATTAATTTATTATTTTTATATATGTACATAAAATTAAAATATTAGAACTATTAATCATGTTTATATCATATAATACTTATTATTTATTTCTTTTATTAAATTCTCTTTAAAAAAATAGTTATTTATTTAATTTTTGAACTTTTTAATTTATTTCTATATTATATTGATTTACTAACTCTCTTATATTTATTTATTTATCATTACTAACCCGCTTATATGTATTTAATTTTGTTTATTACCACTAACCCATTTAATTATTTATTTTATTTGCTTATTTTAATTATTTTAATTATAATGTAATTGTATCCATTATGTAATAGTTGTAGTAATTTTTATTATTTGTTTTTAATTTCTATGGTTAGTAAAATAGGGAGTGCAAGATATGTTTGTATTTAAAATTGGATTTAGATCACTAATTTATAAGATAAATATTTGAACTTGTACATCCACACACGTAAGTCGATCTTCGATCGCCATCTCACTTCTTAAGGGTCACCTCTCAAGTTGCCTAAACAAAAGGTCAAGTAAGGTGCAAAGCAAAGTCCCTTCTCTTATATCATCTAGTCCCTTAACAGATAAAAAGATCAAGTCCCTTCGTGGTTGCCTTCGTAATGATCTTGTCCCTTTCGAACAAAGATGATAAGTCCCTTCGAATTGCTTATACACCTTACAGTTGCCTAAATAACAAATGTCCCTTCACTTGTCCCTCATACATCCAAGGTAATGACTACCTATTCCTTAATAATAGGGATAGTCTTACCATTTAAAGGATATTTAAGAACAGAAAAGACTTAACTTAGGGTAGGTTCCTCTTATGTACTTGCTAACTCTTCAAAAACATTTCAAACACTTCACATTTTCAAACAAATTTTCAAAACAAAGACTTTATATATATCCGTACATGGATCATTATAAAGTACTTAAAGAAAATTCTAATCACACACTACACTTTTCCAATACATTTTAAAGTGAGCTAAGTAACTAAGAGCCCATGGATAACCATGGATGTGAAGGGTGCTAACACCTTCCCTTTACATAATCTACCCCCCGAACTCAAAAATCTTTTAAAAGGTCTTTCCTGTTCTTTTATGCCTTTCCTTTGGATAAAATAAAAGTCGGTGGCGACTCTTGCTATCCGCAACATAACTAAAGTCAGTTCTCCCACCGTGTTACAAAACTGGCGACTCTGCTGGGGATTTAATAAAAGAGGGGTACCCTTAGGAATTAGATCACTTTAAAATTGTTTTCCTTGTTTGGTTTATACTTATCTTGTTGGGTGCTCTTATGTGTGAAAGATCCTAAACTTTGAGGGTTTTGGTTGGCAAGTAAGTTGCCTACTGAACAACCACCCTTGTGAAGGATCAATGATATTAAGATCCCTTAGAACCTGGTTACTTTATAGGACAGGATGAACCAACTAACTTCAGGGGAGGGTACTTACCTTTAAACCTCATGCAAGCCTAAACCTAGGGCAATTGTGTGACTTATTTGTGTGTGCCGCATGTTTGTGATCGAGCATAACATCATGACATCATCATGCATCATAAGCATAGCATTTTCACTAACCATTTCAAGGACCAATGGATTTATCTTTGTTCTTTGTTGCAGGTCATGGCTTCTGCTCGTAGGAACACTATCAGGATCAACTTTGTAGGAATACCTCATAAGCTTAAGGAATTGGTTTCTCAGGTTTCTGAAAACTCCCAGTTCATCAAAAGACATGGTCACCTACTGGATCTAGTCACTTCAGGGTTCAATGAAGACATGATGAGTGTTCTGTTTCAGTTCTTTGACCCTAAGCATCATTACTTCACATTCCCCGACTATCAACTGGTTCCTACAATGGAAGAGTTCTCTAAACTTCTGGGTATACCTGTTCTTAATCAAAAACCATTCACAGGTTTGGAAAAGGAGCCTAAACCTGAAGTTATTGCTGCAACTCTACATTTGAAGAAATCAGACATTGTTCTAGAAACAAGAAGCGGAGTTAAGGGTATTCTTGTTAAGGTGTTGATAGAGAAGGCTCAAGTGTTCTTGAAAGCTATGAGCTATGATGATTTTGAGGAGATCTTAGCCTTGTTGATTTATGGCTTAGTGTTGTTCCCCAATCCAGATCAGTTCATAGATGTTCATGCCATCAACATATTTCTGAGTCACAATCCAGTGCCTACATTGCTTGGAGACATTCTGCACTCTCTTCATACTCGTACTACAAAGGCACGAGGAACTCTGATGTGTTGCATACCTTTTCTATCTAGGTGGTTTATTTCTCACCTTCCTCGATCAGTGATGAGGTATGAGCAAGGGTTCAGGTGGTCCAAGAGGATTATGTCACTCTCGCATTCAGATATTCATTGGTGCTCCAGATCTATGGAGAATGTTACTATCATTGACCGTTGTGGGGAGTTTCCTAATGTACCACTTTTGGGCATAAGAGGGGGCATTACTTACAACCCTTCCTTAGCTTTACGTCAGTTTGGTTATGCTCGGAGTGATGGTCCAGATGACATGTTGATTCAGGGTATTGTGTTTGACTACGACAACGATCTGCAAGGTTACCGTCAAAGGTTCATACGAGCATGGGGAAAGGTGAACAAGGTTGACAGCAAGACTCTGGAGCCCAAGTACACTATTCTTATGGAAGCTTACCTCAGATGGGTGCGATCTCGTGCTCAGACTCTCATGATGCCATATCCTGCCATCCTGCCAGTTACTATGGAGCCTGTTGCTGAAGGAGATACCTCTTATACCATCCTTCACCCAGACATGCCCACTGACATGGAAGACTTACAGAGATCCTGGATCCAGTTGAAGGAGCAAAGGGATACTTTCAAGGCTCATTACAAAGCAAGTCAAGAAAGAATCCTGGAGTTAACAAAGCAACTTCACGAGGAGCGGAATCTCAACTCATACCTCAACACAAAGAGGAATCGTCCATGGGAGACTTAAAACCCCATCTTTTGTATTTATTTCATTTCATTTTGTAAGCCCAAGGGGCAAACAAATTTATTACTAATAAAAGTTTACTTTCTTGATTGTTTAAACAAATTTAAATCCTGCGGTCCTTTAAAACATTGCATATACATTCACATATCATATCATTGCATCACAGGTTTATTGTGTACAGGTTTCTTATCTTCTCGCTGTTTATTTCAGCAATGGCTCTTGAACAAACAGTCAAAGATCTCCAGGCACAAAATGCACAGTTCCAAGAGCTGATCCTGAACTTGTCCAAGGGGCAGGATGAATTGAAGACACTGCTGGCCAAGAAGACTAAGAAGACTAGAAGGTCAGGAGGCCTGATCAACATGGGAAGAAGGTTCAGAGGTCCTGTCAAGACCAAAGAATAGGTTGAAGATTATGAGTCTGAAGAGTCTGAGAAAGAAGGGGGCAGTCTCCATAATACCATGGGGGACTCTGATTCTGAAGCTAATTACTATCATGAGCCTAATGAAGATAAGTTCAAGATGTTGGTGGATAGAATGGATGCTATGGAATTGCAAAAGTCTTCTGAGCTGGATTTTGAAGACCTGAGTTTGATATTTGGGGTAGTTATACCCATTGGTTTCAAGGTTCCTACTTTCGTAGTTTATGATGGTGTCTCTTGTCCCAAGCTGCATCTGAGATCTTATGTCCGGAGAATCCAACCCCATATTGCTGATAAGAAGTTGTGGATCCATTTCTTCCAAGAGAGCTTATCTGGAGCTCAATTGGAATGGTACTATCAGTTGGAGAGTGTCAACATCCGTGATTGGAATGATCTTGCTGAAGCTTTTTACAAGCAATATCAATACAATGCTGATTTAGCCCCTACTCGCATGCAACTACAAAGCATGTCTATGGGTGCTAAAGAAAATTTCAAGGAGTATGCCCAGAAGTGGAGAGATTTGGCTGGAAGAGTGCAACCCCCTCTAACTAACAGGGAGTTAGTTGATATGTTCATGTGTACGTTGAATGGTCCTTTTTACAGTCATCTCATTGGAAGCTCATCATCTGGTTTCACTGAGTTGATAATGACAGGAGAGCGCGTAGAAAGGGGTATAAGGAGTGGCAAGATCCAAGTGGGTGCTTCTTCTTCAAATACTGCAAAGAAGCCTCCCAGTGGGAAGAAAGAGTCAAATGTTGTTTATGGTCAACCTGATCGTAATAGGAGGCATCAGTCTGTGAGTGCAGTTCATATCTCCAATCCTACTCCTGCAACACCAGAGCCACCCCAGGGCAATCAACAGAGGCCTAGAAGGCAGTTCACTAAGATCAACATGTCACTGGCCCAAGCCTTGCAACACTTGTTGAAGGCTGAACTTATCACTTTGAGGGACCCTCCTCAGAATCCCAATGTTACCTCTCCCAGGTACAATCCTAATGCACGATGTGCATATCATTCAAATTGTCAGGGACATGATACCAATAGTTGCTGGGTATTGAAGAATAAAATTCAAGATATGATTGATGCTGGAGAGATTGAGTTTGACCCTCCGGGTACTCCAAATGTGATTACTGCTCCCATGCCAAATCATGAGAAAACTATCAATGCCATTGATGAAGTTTCACATATCTCCTCAGTTGCAGATTTGACTACGCCACTGTCTGTTATTAAGAAGAAATTAGTACAAGATGGGTTCTTTCCAGGTTGTCGTGAAGATTGTTTATATTGTGCCTATAAGTCGGATAGCTGTTGGAGGTTGAAGGATGGAATTCAACGCCTCATGAATAATTACACCATAGTGTTTGAGAGGGCCCCACCTTCTGTGGAGAGTATGGTTGATCATATAACTAAAGGTGCGAAGGTTGAAGAGGTGGATATGGTTGATAAAGTGCCGGTGAGGATTACTTCCAAGGGCCCTGTCAAAATCACTCATAAGGGTCTAATTAAGATTACTGCTGAAGGCCCTGTGAAGATTGTTGCTGAAGCTAGAGTGGCTCCTATGATCATTACCACTCCTGGTCCTATTCCGTACACTTCTGATAAAGCTGTGCCTTGGCATTATAGTTCCGATGTTTATATCCATGGTGTTAAGCAGGAACCCTTAGCTGATACGCCTGTTGCTGATGAAAACCTTGATGTTGATAATATTGCTGGATCTAGTAAGATCACGAGAAGTGGAAGAGTTTTCTCTCCTCCAGTTACCTCCAAGAATACAGTTACTCCAGCTACTACCTCTACTGCCGATGTCCGGGGCAAAGGTCCTGTTATTGAACCTGTACAAACTGATGTGCCAGCTGCTGATGATCTTTCTAAGCAAATGGAAGAAGTACTGAAAATCACTCGCAAGAGCTATTATGATATCGTTGATCAATTGGGGCATACTCCCTCCAAGATTTCTATGTTGTCTTTGTTATTATGTTCTGAGGCTCATGCCAAGGCCTTGATTAAATTTTTTAAGACTGCTCATGTACCAAATGAGATTTCTGTAGACCAGTTTGAAAATTGTGTTGCACACTTGACCTATGATAATGGGTTAGGTTTCTCCGATGCTGATTTGACTCCTGCTAAGAGGGATCATAACAGGGCTCTACATATCTCTATTGAATGTAGGGGCACTACCCTGTCACATGTGTTAATAGACAATGGTTCCTCGTTGAATGTGTTGCCAAAAGAAGTTCTGAATAAGCTTAGTCCTAAAGATGCTGTGTTGAGGCCCAGTAATATAGTGGTAAAGGCTTTTGATGGCTCGAGAAGAGTGGTGCATGGAGAAATTGATCTCCCAATAAAAGTGGGTTCTCAAGTTTTCAATGCTACCTTTTATGTAATGGATATTCGTCCTTCGTATTCTTGTTTTCTTGGGCGTCCCTGGATCCATGGGGCAGGTGCTGTAACTTCTACTTTACATCATAAGCTGAGGTATCCAATAGAAGGAAAGGTTGTCACTGTTTACGAAGAGGAAGGATATATAGTTAGCCATGTGAACACCTTTAAATATCTTGAAGTGGAAGGTGAATATGTTGAAACTCCGTGCCATACATTCGAAGTAGTTCCTTGGGTTGTTAATAATTATGAAGCTCCTCCTGTTGTCAAGAAAGTTCATGTGGTCACCAGAGTACCTCCTACAATGGCCTCCCTTAAAGACGCTAGAGCTGTGGTGGATGAAGGTGGTTGTACTATTTGGGGTCAACTTCCTAACATTCCTTACAAGTCTGACAAATTTGGTTTGGGTTTCACTGCAGAGTCCCAGAAGGCTGTTCGTCGTGCTCGTGCTGTTCGTATCACCAATCAGGGGATTATGAAGGATCAGATCAATGCTGTGGGTAACTATGATGAAGACTACAACTTGGATGCTTGGATTTTTCCTACTGTGGGTGATGGGCTCAATAATTGGAAAGCTGAAGATGTTATCCCTATCTCCTTTAGTCAGGAGTAAATATTATTACTGTATTGTTACTTTTAAAGTTTGTAGTTTTTGAACAATTAAACTCTTAAGCCTTGTGTCTTACCCGGGGCACAATGGTGTGATTGTTACGGGATGTCATTTCATTTGCATACTTGATTCAATAAAAATCAATGGACATTTCGTTTTCGTAAATATTGTGTTCCTTGTCTTTCTTTTCTTTTATTTTTGTTTTATCAGCTATGTGTTCATACACACACCCACATCACTAAAATGCAGATCCTCATCCACTCTGGATCCTGTTGATAACAGTTCTACTATTGCCAATTATAATTTCGAGAATCCGATCTATCAAGCTGAAGATGGAAATGAGGACGATTGTGAAGTACCTGTAGAGCTTGCTAGGTTGTTACAACAAGAAGAGAATGCTATACAGCCACATGAAGAACCAATCGAAGTTGTGAATCTGGGAACTGAAGAAAACAGGAAAGAGGTCAAGATAGGGGCTGAATTAGAAGATGGTGTCAAGAGCAGATTGATTCAGATGTTACATAACTATGTGGAGATCTTTGCTTGGTCCTATGAAGATATGCCAGGGTTGGATACAAACATTGTGGTTCACCGTTTACCAGTGAAAGAAGATTTTCGTCCAAAGAAGCAGAAGGTTCGTCGCATGCGTCCTGAGATGTCAGAAAAGATTAAGGCAGAGGTAATGAAACAGTTTGATGCAGGGTTCTTAGCTGTGACTTCTTACCCTCAGTGGGTTGCAAATGTGGTACCGGTACCTAAGAAAGATGGTAAGGTACGTATGTGTGTAGACTACAGGGATTTGAACAAGGCCAGCCCCAAAGATGACTTTCCACTTCCTCATATTGATGTTCTGGTAGACAACACTGCTCAGCATAAAATATTTTCTTTCATGGATGGTTTCTCTGGTTACAATCAAATCAAGATGGCACCTGAAGATATGGAGAAGACAACATTTGTTACACAGTGGAGCACCTTTTGCTATAAGGTGATGCCATTTGGTTTAAAGAATGCAGGGGCAACATATCAGCGTGTTATGGTGGCTTTGTTTCATGATATGATTCATCATGAGATAGAGGTGTATGTGGATGATATGATAGCCAGGTCCCAGAATGAAGAGCAACATCTTGACCATCTGCATAAGTTATTTGAGAGGTTGAAGAAATACAAGTTGAGATTGAACCCAAACAAGTGTACTTTTGGAGTTAGATCTGGTAAGCTCTTGGGTTTCATTGTCAGTGGAAAAGGTATTGAAGTAGATCCTGCAAAAGTAAAGGCTATACGAGAGATGCCAGCTCCCCGTACTGAGAAGGAAGTTAGAGGTTTCTTGGGACAATTGAATTACATTGCAAGATTTATTTCCCAATTAACTGCCATTTTTGAGCCAATCTTCAAGTTGTTAAAGAAAGATCAGGTGATGGAATGGAATGATGAGTGCCAGACATCCTTTGATGAAATCAAGAGATATCTTCTAGAACCTCCCATTTTGATGCCACCAGTTGATGGAAGACCCTTTATTATGTACTTAACAGTGTTAGAAAACTCAATAGGGTGTGTGTTGGGGCAACATGACGAGTCTGGTCGAAAAGAGCAGGCAATATACTACCTTAGCAAAAAGTTTACCGACTGTGAAACAAGATACTCACTGCTCGAGAAAACTTGCTGCGCTTTGGCATGGGCTGCTCGCCGAATAAGACAGTATATGTTGACTCATACTACCTTATTGATTTCGAAGATGGATCCAATCAAGTACATATTTGAGAAACCTGCTCTCTCCGGAAGAATAACAAGATGGCAAATGATCTTGACAGAATATGACATACAGTATACTATTCAGAAGGCCATTAAAGGAAGTGTTGTGGCTGATCATTTGGCTCATCAAGCAGTGGATGATTACCAGTCAATGAGTTTTGAGTTCCCTGATGAAGACATTATGATTATTACTAAAGAACCTGGACAATATGACGGACCTGAACAAGGATCCCGATGGACTATGGTTTTTGATGGAGCTTCTAATGCACTTGGTAATGGTGTTGGTGTTGTGATCAGTTCCCCTGAAGGTTGCCATACCCCGATTACTGCAAGACTTTGTTTCTATTGTACCAATAACATGGCTGAGTATGAGGCATGTATCCTGGGTATCAAAGCTGCCATTGATATGAAGATTCAGTTCCTTGACGTGTATGGAGATTCAGCCCTGGTAGTAAGTCAGATTAAAGGAGATTGGGATACCAAGCACGATAATCTCATTCCTTATAGAGAGCATGTTTTGTTTTTGATCCCACATTTTAAAGAGATTACCTTTGGATATATTCCACGAAGAGAGAATCAATTGATAGATTTGAAAAGCCTGCATACTGCAATGAGATTGACACTGAAGAAGCAGAGGAGAAGCCTTGGTTATATGAAGTGAAAAGATATCTTGAAGCCCAGGAGTTCCCTGAAGGGGCATCTGTCAAAGATAGAAAGTTTCTGAGGAGGTTTTCTGCTAAATTCTTTTTGAGTAATGGGATTTTGTACAAGCGCAATCATGATTCAACTCTACTTCGTTGTGTGGATAAGAAGGAAGAAACTGAGATCATGGAAGACATGCATGATGGGATCTTTGGCACTCATTCTAGTGGTCATACCATGGCAAAGAAGATATTGAGAGCAGGTTACTATTGGTCTACCATGGAAGCTGACTGCTATCAACATTCCAGAACATGTCACAAGTGTCAAATCTATGCTGATAAAGTACATATACCTCCATCACCATTGAATGGGTTGACTGCTCCTTGTCCTTTTGCCATGTGGGGCATTGATATGATTGGGGAGATCAAGCCTACTGCTTCTAATGGGCATCGTTTCATCCTGGTCGCTATTGATTACTTCACAAAGTGGGTGGAGGCAGCTTCATTTGCATCTGTTACCAAGAATGTTGTGGCTCGATTCATTAAGAATAATCTCATATGTAGGTATGGCATCCCTGAAAGGATTATTACTGATAATGGCTCTAATCTGAACAAAACTATGATTACTTATCTCTGCACACAGTTCAAGATTAAGCATCACAACTCTTCTCCGTATCGTCCGAAGATGAATGGGGCAGTAGAAGCGGCCAATAAGACCATTAAGAAGATTATACAAAAGATGACTGTGACTTATAAGGATTGGCATGAGATGTTACCATTTGCTCTTCATGGTTATTGTACTACAATACGTACTTCAACAGGGGCAACCCCATTTTCCTTGGTTTATGGTATGGAAGCAGTTCTGCCCATTGAAGTTCAGATTCCCTCCTTAAGAATTATGAAGGATGCAGGCTTGGATGAAGATGAGTGGATTAAGACCCGACTTGACCAGATAAATTTGATTGATGAGAAGAGGTTAGCAGCTGTTTGTCATGGCCAGATTACCAGAAACGAATGATCAAGGCTTTCAACAAGAAGGTTAAGCCAAAGGTATATCAGGTCGGTGACTTGGTAATCAAACGTATCATATTACCACAGGGTGATCCTAGGGGCAAGTGGACTCCTACATATGAAGGGCCATTTGTAGTCAAGACAGTATTTTCAGGAGGTGCCATGATACTTACTACTATGGATGGTGAAGACTTCCCGCAGCCTGTAAACGCAGACATAGTTAAAAAATACAACGCATAAAAAGATACCCGCTAGGTTGACTGGCCTAGGCAAAAATAAGGGCATCCCGACGAACCAAAAGGGTTCGGGCAAAAATTAGGGATATATATATATATAAAATGTACACCTGGTAAGTCGAAAACCTGAAAAGGCGGCTTGGGCAAAAAAGGGTATCCCGGTGGATTGAAAACCTGAAAAGGCAATCCAGGCAAAAGTTAGGGATTAAAGCGTATGACTATGTCTCGTTTGGATCACCTATGAAACTAAAACCAGTTGTGTTACTTACTCAAGCTCGAACAGATAAAGCTCAATCAAATCATTTTCGTCCTGACAACAGAAGATGAGATACTTGAAGATAATGGCAATAGTAGAATTGAAACTCAATAGGATTATTTCCCACATAGCTGATTTTCTTTGTTTTGCAAAATTTTATGACGAATTCCTCTTACTAGGATTTCTGTTTCCTTGTACCAAACTTACCTATGTATGGGTCACTTTGTGATATAAATAAAATTTCATCTTTGAATCCAGATTTACTTTTACCCTATTTACATAAGCGAAACGTCCATTGGTTATGTTTGAATGTATGTATGCTTTTGAATATGATTGATGTTTACCAGAAATGCATAAATGCTTAATATGATTGATGTTTACCAGAAATGCATGAAAATGCGGTAATAGTATTTACTAAAGACGAACGAGGGAAGGAATTCAACGAAGCTTCGCCGGTTCATCCCCACTAGACAGCTACAAGTTCCCCAGTAGGGCAAATCCATCTTCATAAATACTTCGAGTTACATCTCCCCTGGAATTTATATCCATCTCTTTTATCCTCAGACGGATATTCGAGAATTTATTCTTTCAATAGGAGTACTACGAACGAAGACGGAAGGTTATGGATACCTTTCTATCGAATGAAGACGAGAGGTTATGGATACCTTACTATCGAACGAAGATGGGAGAGTATGGATACCTTGCTATCAAACGAAGACGGGAGGTTATGAATACCTTGCTATCAAACGAAGACGGGAGGTTATGAATACTATATTATCAAACAAGACGAATTCCTCAGCAACAAATCGGGATTTATTTTCCCTGGTTAGCAGTTGTTATACGAAGATATCCAGACGCTTCAGGCTGCATGATTCATACATACATCATTTACATCATACCATAACATACATATCCATAAATGCATAATACATTACTTAAGTGCATCATACTATACATGCATACATAATGCATAAACTAATATTATCTTGCAAAATGTTATATACATTATGATATTTGCATCAAACTAATCTTGTTTTTCAGATTAATTCTCCAGCAGACAAACTTTATCAACAACTTGTTACCTTGGGCCGTTGTTTATCTTCCCAAAGGTTATCTCATTATATTGGGACGTCGTTTATCTTCCCGAAGGCTATCTTAAGACATCGTTTATCTTCTCAAAAGCCATATTATCAAGCCTTGGGCCGTTGTTTATCTTCCCAAGAGCCATATCATTACTTTGGGCCGTGGTTTATCTTCCCAAAAGTATTATCATAACCTTGGGCCGTTGTTTATCTTCCGAAAGGTTATCTCATTATATTGGGACGTCGTTTATCTTCCCGAAGGCTATCTTGAGACGTCGTTTATCTTCTCAAAATCCATATTATCAAGCCTTGGGCTGTTGTTTATCTTCCCAAGAGCCATATCATTACTTTGGGCCGTTGTTTATCTTCCCAAAAGTATTATCATCACAACTTGGCTTTTATTTTCCCAAAAGCTATATTTTCACGCTTCAGACTACTTTCTCCAAGAAGTATATTTGAAGAACTTTTCTCTAGAAGGCATCTCTAAGCTCATCTCCAGTTCTTCCAAGTGGCATCTACAAGCCCACTCAAGCATACATAGTTAATCATCAGTACTACTCTACGCACCGGTGAGTGCAAATTTTTGGGCTTTTGTGTTCAATCCCCTTCAACCTTCCAGGTCACGAATGGCACATATACCAATCTAACCCCTCAGGTTTCAGAAAATTGAACAGGGGCAGCTGTTGCACCCCAAAATTTGCCCTCAAAAGACAAGACTTTGTGTACTAAGAGGTTCACAAGGTTCACAAGGTTCACAAGGTTCACAATACATCTCATGATGTTCACAAGGTTCACAAAGTTCACAAATAGTCAGAAAGTTTGACAATTCCCTCAAACAATGCATCCTCCTAAGCAATGCATCCTAAACTAGGGTTTTGACTTTAATCAGGCTAAATTGACTTCCAAGACTTCAAGTGAGCTTCATAACATCTTATATGTGTTTAAGAATCCCCATGACAAGTTTCAAGACTTTTCTCAAAGGTTTGCTCAGTCAGATGATCAGATAAGTCAAAATCAGTCAAAGCAGTTAAAAAGTCAAACTGAGGTCAACTGTGGTCAAACCAAAGTCAAACTTCATGATTTTTTACCAACATCAATTATATGAAGTAAAATTAATCATTTTATCAAGGGTTGATCATGATTCATCAAGGAGATTTCAGATCATCAAGAATCAGGAGTTTCTAAATTAGGGTTTCCTCAGGAAAAGTCAACTGAACTTTGACCAGCCATAACTTTCACATGCTTCATCAAATATTTCCCATCCAAAGCTCATTTTGAAGGAAATTGAATTATCTACAACTTTGTGTCTCACAAGCCAAGCCCAGAAATGCTTCATTTGGAAGGTATGAGCTAAGACATTATAGGTCCTTTTGAAAGTCAACAAAAAGTCAACAACTTCAAAAGGGCATAACTTGAGAATGGTAAAATATATGGACATTAAACCAATGGGGTTGGTTAGAGGACTATTTATGCTTTCCAAAGTTTCCAAGAACACCCCCATAGCATTAAAATTGAAGGATTTTTGCCCTTGCAAAGTTGGGAAATTTTAGGGAAGTTTATGAAGCAAATGGGGGCTTAAAACCAAATTCTTCCAAATGGGCTTGCAATTTTGTGATCCAAACTTTAACATGACATCATGCATGACCCAACCCTCATTTATTCAAATTTTTTATTATTTTTATTTTATTTATTTTGATTTTATTCATTTAAAATCATTTTAAATCAAAATAAAATAGATAAATCAAATATTTAAATGAGATATTGCTTCTAGAAAATCATAAATATGGCTTGGATCAAATTGATATGAGAATTATGGTGATTGTATTAAAATAGCAAGGTTATATCAAAAAATATTTGAATTTTAAGGCATGATCTTTTTCAATCTCCTTGATCCAAAAAGTCCAAAGAATAATCACTTCTCTTGACCTAATTTCACTCACTACATATACACAAACATAACACAATGCATAGGGACGAAAAATTGAGCCTCCAAAGGTAAGAACAAAGTTTCAAAATTCATCCTAAGAACACAAATTCGGTTTGGTACCTAGAGCTACTTTCAAGACAAACCAAAGGTTGCAACTTGTTCCTTGGAGTCCATAGATTGATTCTGGATCATAACATTGTCCATTCATGCCCTAATTCGCACAAACCGAATGCATCTCCTTCATATTCTAAGTTTTTTCGATTTGATTGATTTATGCCTTGATGTTGAAAACTAATTATATATTTGTGTTTGTTGTGGTGTTTAGAAGCTTTTTGAATGGATTAATTTAGTTATTGTGGACTGTATCGAAGTTTGCCATTGCTAGGGTTTGGAGCTTAAAATCGGGAACCAAGCATTTAGGGCCTTAAAACAAATTCTAAGACCATGGCTGTGACATATGATCCTTGTACAATTGATCTGGGTTACTAATTTTTATTATTATGATGGTTTGCATGATGGTTCAAAAAACGTAGGTTTCTGGTTTTGGAAATTCGCAGGAAATTTTGCATGTGATTTCGCAGGTATTTTCGCAGGTCTTGAGGAAGAAGAAGACTCCTGGCGCGAAATTCAAATATTTGAATTTGAATATGAATTATATATTATTGTTTGTATTATATGTTATGAGGAACACTGATGGCTTGCTGGTGAAGGTGTGCGCGTGAGAAGCAAAGGTCCAGGGATCAAATCTCAGTCTCAACAAGTTTTTTTTTGTTTTATTTCATTTATTTTCCAGGCTAAAAGTATAATGATTGGCATCTGTTTGTTATCACCAAGCGCACGCTGGCCTGGTGGTTGTGAAGGCAGGACTCAAAGATTGAAGCATAGGGCCTGGGTTCGAATCCCAGCCCCCGGTAAGTCCCTTTTTCTCATTTTTTTTCTTATTTTATTTAATTTATTTATATTATAGTTAATTAATGAATAAATATTAAAATAAAAATGTTTATTACTATTTTCTTATCTATAATTAAAAATCTTGTTAAAATTTAAAGTTTATCAAAATTATCTAATATTTTTTTTATTGTATATATTATATTATTTTTGTATAAATTAATTAATTATATTTAGATTAACTTACAAAACCTAATTATTTTTATATAAACCCTAAATATTTCATATAAAACCCTAATTCTATTTTCTAAACTCATAAACCCTAATTTATTTTGATTAACCCTAATTACTTTCATAAACCCTAATTATTTTATAAATATTAATATTTGTATATAAATTCTAATTATGTATATTTATTTTTATAATTTGTTTATATTATTATTATGTTTAGTTTTTATATAAATAATGTAATTAAGATTGGATTAAATAATTAACTTTAATTTATTCTTTTCTAAACAATTAAAAAACCTTAACTTTATTTTATTAAATTAATTTATTATTTTTATATATGTACATAAAATTAAAATATTAGAACTATTAATCATGTTTATATCATATAATACTTATTATTTATTTCTTTTATTAAATTCTCTTAAAAAAATAGTTATTTATTTAATTTTTGAACTTTTTAATTTATTTCTATATTATATTGATTTACTAACTCTCTTATATTTATTTATTTATCATTACTAACCCTCTTATATGTATTTATTTTTGTTTATTACCACTAACCCATTTAATTATTTATTTTATTTGCTTATTTTAATTATTTTAATTATAATGTAATTGTATCCATTATGTAATAGTTGTAGTAATTTTTATTATTTGTTTTTAATTGCTATGGTTAGTAAAATAGGGAGTGCAAGATATGTTTGTATTTAAAATTGGATTTAGATCACTAATTTATAAGATAAATATTTGAACTTGTACATCCACACACGTAAGTCGATCTTCGATCGTCATCTCACTTCTTAAGGGTCACCTCTCAAGTTGCCTAAACAAAAGGTCAAGTAAGGTGTAAAGCAAAGTCCCTTCTCTTATATCATCTAGTCCCTTAACAGATAAAAAGATCAAGTCCCTTCGTGGTTGCCTTCGTAATGATCTTGTCCCTTTAGAATAAAGATGATAAGTCCCTTCGAATTGCTTATACACCTTACAGTTGCCTAAATAACAGATGTCCCTTCACTTGTCCCTCATACATCCAAGGTAATGACTACCTATTCCTTAATAATAGGGATAGTCTTACCATTTAAAGGATATCTAAGAACAGAAAAGACTTAACTTAAGGTAGGTTCCTCTTATGTACTTGCTCACTCTTCAAAAACATTTCAAACACTTCACATTTTCAAACAAATTTTCAAAACAAAGACTTTATATATATCCGTACATGGATCATTATAAAGTACTTAAAGAAAATTCTAATCACACACTACACTTTTCCAAAACATTTTAAAGTGAGCTAAGTAACTAAGAGCCCATGGATAACCATGGATGTGAAGGGTGCTAACACCTTCCCTTTACATAATCTACCCCCCGAACTCAAAAATCTTTTAAAAGGTCTTTCCTGTTCTTTTATGCCTTTCCTTTGGATAAAATAAAAGTCGGTGGTGTCGCTCCCGATAAATGGGAATGTCCCAAATAAAGGTACAGACGCGAACGGTCGGCAGAAAGAAACAATGAGGACACACAGCAGTGAACTCACTGGAAAAGAAAAGAGTCGCCAGCTAGGCATTTTTATCCCGGAGGAAAGGCAATGCTGCATAGACCTAGAAAGATATGGATAAGACGGTTGCGAACCAGAGAGACTGAGAAAGGGGGTTGGTTACAACCTGAGAAGGTATTAGCACCCAGATTGTCCGCCGTACTCGATGGGATCCACGCTTAAAAGATTTGTGTTTTAAAGGGGTAGTGTCAGTGCAATTTGTGTATAAAAAGGCTGGAAAGAGATGTACAGGTGTTAGTGTGAAAGAAATGTAAAGTGTAAAAAGTAATGTGTCAGTGTAAGAACAGGGATAAGATGCTCAAGATCATGAGGCTATGAGAATGATGCTGGAAGGAGGGGGAATATACAGAGACTTTTGTTCGATAACTGTTAAGTTATGCCTACGTATCCTCTCGTGCAATGAGGAAGTCAGAACACCGTAGTTCGACCCAAAGAGACTGAAAGATAAATTGACTTATGAACTGCTTACTTGTCTATGCTCAAGTGTATGACCTGTCTGGCTCAGGTGCAAACTGTCTTGCATTAGACGGAAGAAGCAAGTTCTCGTTTATGAATGAAGATGATGAGAAAAGAATCCCGAAGGAGACGATTATTGTTTGTTTTTGTATTTTCAGTCTTTTATTGCTTTTTGAAGTTTGTCATAAGATAATGAGCTTAAGCCTAAACCAATGGGTTAGCAAACTCATCACATCTTCCCTCTGATTAGGGGTAATGAGAATACCTTAAGTGTGAAGTCAGTTTCTCACACTTAAACACCATGGTGTAGGATTAAGACCATTAACCTACTTGTGATTATTTAGATGTTTTTGGTGTTTTTGTTTAGTGTTAAGTAATGAGATTAAGCCATAATCAGGGATTAAACAGACTCATTACACCATCCTAATAGAAGGATAATAGATGAGAATGTTTAAGCTGAGGAAAGCTCCTCAACTTAATCCATGATTAGGAATTAAACTCATGACAAAACAAGCCTTTGGTTAAGTGGATTTTATTTAATGATATGATGAAGAAGTGAGTTTTATGATTTGTAAGACAACTTGAGGGGGACTTGTCCATTAACACTAGGGTTAGTCCTTCTTAATCGATTAAGGAAGAATTAGAACCCTAATGCAAGGCCCAAGTTACAAGTGTGAAGTCTTGATGATTATTATGTGGATTGATTAAAGGATCTAAACACATTAAGGGTTTAACACTTAGGATTAAAGTTATACACTCCATCCTAATAGAAGGATGCAGGCATAAGCTTAATCACAAAGCCTTAAAGCCTTTAGGGTTTAGTCCCCGATTATGAGGTGAGAAGAGAAGACTCAAAGAGACACAAAGGTAAAAACTAAGTGGGGGGACTAATCAAAACCGTAATTATTGTCATGCTTGGTTGTTCCTAAGGTTTGTGAGGTTTACAAGAAAGATCTTCAAAGGAACCACCAGGAAGCAGATGAAAGGAGCAAAGAGAAGCAAAGTAACTTGCTTCATTTAAGAAGACAAGTCACTTGGAGAAAGAAAGTAAGAAGAAGAAGAATGAGCAAGCTCAATCTCAAACACAAAGTAAAATGCAGAATGGATGCATAAGAGGGATGAAAAGAAGAAGAAGAATGAGCAAGCTCAATCTCAAACACAAAGTAAAATGCAGAATGGATGCATAAGAGGGATGAAAAGAAAATGTGGGAAGTGAAGGCAAATCCACTTCCCAAAGTTGCTTACCACCAGAAAAGTTAGTGAGAAAGATGCAATGCAATGCGAGATGGGGTGAAATGACATGAGACAAATCAAAACCAGAAGCATATATGAGATGATAGTGATGCTATGAGATGATGCAAATATGAATCATGGTATGGAGATGATCACATGAACAAATGGATACAAGTGGGGCAAGTTTAGAACCCTGAACATACATGAAAAGTCATGATATGCAAATGACATACAACATGGCAAATACATGATGCAATGATCAAACATGCTTTCAATATGTCTTAAGATGTCTAGTGAATCAAAAGAATGCATAAAATGCTATGGCAAGTCAAAGTATGAATGCAAATGCAAGATGGATGCATATGGAAGCCCAAATTAGGGTTTATGATCAAAGCATCCAACATAACCCAAAATCAGAAGCAAACATCAATATAAAAAATTGAAAATGCACTAAAAGGATCCCCAAACCTATACTAACTCACTGCCCAAAGGAAAAGTTCCAACTCTTAACCTAATTCAAGTTATGATTTTCCTAAGTTTTCTAGGGTTTTAGGGTTCCTTAACAAGAAAAATGCCAAACAAATGGAAAATGGAAGATCAAATCATGCCAATTTAATCTCACAAACTACATGTTAAACACAATGCAATGCAAAAAGAATCAAGGTCCAACTCTCAATGGTTAGGCAGAAATGATTTTTGGAAGTTTGGATCAAAATAATGCCTAAAAATGATTTTAATTCCATGAAAAATTCTCAAAAAGACATCAAGATCAAAAAAGAAATTTGGTTTGAGGGTTGGACAATGTTTCTAAATGGTTTTAAATGTTTCATGAATTTTTTGGTGATTTTTAAATACTTAAAAGTATTTTTAATTAATTAATTCTCATTAATTAATTAAAAATAAACTTTTAAATGATTTAAAAATATTTTAAAATGCTAAAAATAAAATGAAATAATATGGAAAATAATATGGAAATAATTCAGAATTTTTAAAATGATTTTGCTATTTTTAATAAAATGTACAAATTAAATGAAATAATATGGAAAATAAAATGAATTTAAAGCTGAAAAAGAAAAGTAATCAAATCTAATGGTCCAGATTCAAATGGAACACGCGCGCGTTTGACCTGGCGCCATATCCTACGGCCCAAATTCAAATTCCACTAATTAATGATTAAGCCCTAATCCAGCCCTAATGACTTTCAGATGACCGGAACAGTGGTTCCGGCATCTTCTCCGGCGAGTCCAAAATGCTAAATCACTCTACACGCAATGAAAATGAAAACTAACTATCCAGATCTCATCCCCATTCAAAAACGAATCAAACCCCTCACTCAAACATCATTTATCATTCATAAACAGAGAGAATCGAATCAAACAATTTTTAGGGCAAAAATTTCAGACACAGCATACATCCTGGTTTCTCAACCATTTTCAAAAGTAAGCACATATTCATGATCAGGGGAATGTATAAAAGCTATTTAGAACTTAAAATCATGCTTCTGGAAAAAAAGTTCATGAAGCTACCTGAGTTTGGAGCTTTTCAGTTTGCAACTTTCTGACCTCTTCTCTTTGTGCAATCCACTCCTTTTAGGCCCCTGATGAAGTCTTGATGCTTAGAAAGAGTTTGTGATGGCTGGTTTGAGAGTTTGCAGCAGTTCTGTTCAAGGTCAGGTGAGGATCGTGTTTGTGATTCTATGGCTTTCAGGCAAGGATGATGGGTGCTTTGTGTTCAGTGAAGCATGGTGAGATGGTTCATGAAGTTTGTTTGTGTGTTTGTGGCCTGTGGGATGTGTTTCGAATGCTTTTGCTCAAGAGGGTGAAAATGAAAATGTTGTGGTGTGGCTGGTTTCAGGCTTGCTTGTGCTTATGTTTGGCTTGCATTTTATTTGTAAAAAGAAATGTGATTGGTCAGAAGAAGTGACATGTGCTTTATTGATTGGTATGGGTGCTTTTGCTAAAAGGTCAAGTTTGTGTAAGAGAAGCATGGGCAACTTGCTATCCTAGTACAAGGAGGGTGTACTGCGCAGCATGATGAGGGAAAATGGCTAGGATGGTTCAGCAAACTAGGCAGCAAGTGGATGAGAAGCTATGATGGATTTTGCAACTTGGCTTGCCTTTGATCCTTATGAAAAAGTCTTGCTCCATAAGCCATAAAACATGTGATTCCTTGGCCTATTCTGATTTTTAGATGTTGTGTGATCATGTTGTGTGGATTAGAAGTCCATTTGATAGCTTTAGAACACTTGATCAAGTCATTTTGCAAAATACCTCTTTGGTAGAAACTTTGAAATTTTGTGATTTTAGCCAACTTTGACAAGCCATAACTTTTGATCAAAAATGAATTAGGTCATGTTCTTGTACTTTTTGAAAAGGGAAAGATCTATTCAACAAATTTCATGACCAAAGTTTTTCCATTTGAAGAATTTTTGGATCAAAAAGTAAGGGTTGAAAAAGTTGCCTAAAATGGCATTTTCATTAAAAGTCAAACTTGCCCAAAAAGTCAACTTTGCAAAAGACTTGAAATTCTTCAATTTTGTGAACTTCCAACTTCTTCTATGATCAAATAAAGATCATATACATTCAAAATGATGAAGAACACCCTTTGGTTGGGTCATTGGGGGCCTCAGATGCCCTGATTTTACACTGACTTGCTTAAAAAGTCAACTCTTGATCAGATGACTTCCCCATGGAATTTCTTCATGAAAATTGATATGCATACTCCCTATACCATATAGAGACAAATAGAAACAAGAATGACCAAAAAAATTGGAGTTATGGCCCCTGAAACCAAAACCCTAATTTTAGGTCATCTGTGTAGTCAAGCCTGGCTCTGCTTCCATACCAATCCCAGTTCTTGTGATTTTTGGCATTCTTTACTTTGAGAGGATATAATATGATACTTGAACACACATGGACCTATTTGAAGTGATTGATGACCTTTGGAGTGGCTCAAGAAGCTCTTAGATTGCTCAGATCACAAACCCTAGATGCAGATGACTTTGAACCAATGCAATGAATCAAAAATGTGATGTGAGATGGTATGATTGAGCTTATGCATATGAAATGATCACAAGCCATGGTGTGAATGGGTGAGGGCAAATTTGGGGTGTTTACAGCTGCCCCTATTCAAACATGAGTTAGCTGTGCAGGGTGTAAGCAACAGCTTAACAGGCAAACAAGATAACTTGTGGTTGAATACCAAAGATAGTCCAAAATTTGCACTCACATGATGAAGAAGAAAAGGGATATAGATTGTAAAAGAGAATAAAGTATATTGTAAAGTGCGGGCGACGAAGGACGACCGTAGAGCAGAGGACGACTGCTGGGTAAAGAGAAATGACGGGGATGGCCGATATGCCGGGAAAAGTGCGGGAAATGAAGCAATGACGGGGACGACCGACATGCTGGGGATAAAAAGAATTATGATGGGGACGGCCATCAAGTAAAGCTGTAAAATTCTCTGGGGATTAGTGAAACATGACGGGGACGGCCATCAAGTTCACAAAGTAAAGCAACCAACGATGGGGACGGCCATCGGGCTAAACTGATGAAGGACGATCATCAGGAAAAGGAAAAGAGACCACGACGGGGACGACCATCGGGTTAAAGAATAAATGAAATAAACAGATGATGAGGTACGGTCATCAAAGGTGAAGGACGATCACCTAGCAGGGGACGGCTGCTCTGTTGGGGATGAGATGAGGGACGGTCATCTAAGGTGAAGGAAGATCACCTGGCAGGGTACGGCTGCCAAAAATATCGCGACATAGGACGAATGCCGGATAAAAGGTCAACGATGGGGACGACCATCGGACGAGCATGATGAAGGACGATCATCAAGAGGTGGAGGACGACCACCTAGCAGGGGACGGCTGCTCTCAAGGTTTATCATGACATAGGATGAATGTCAGATAACCAAAATCAACAATGGGGACGGCCATTGGATAAAATGATGAAGGACGATCATCAAAAGGTGGAGGACGACCACCTAGCAGGGTACGGCTGCTAAATATCACGACATAGGACGAATGTCGGATAGAAAATCAACGATGGGGACGGCCATCAGATGAGCATGATGAAGGACGATCATCAAGAGGTGGAGGACGACCACCTAGCAGGGTACGGCTGCTCTCAGGGTTTATCCTGACACAGGACGAATGTCAGATGAAAAGGAAAATTTGCTTTGTTGGTGATCTACCGGGGAATAGTAAACACGGACGAGTGTTTATATCCAAGAAACAAAAGGTATAAGTGTTTGGATGTTTGTGTATAGACTAAAGGTGCAGACGAGCATCCTTAAGACTACGATACGGACGAGTATCGGGTAGAAACAAATACTGACACGTGTTCGGAGATGATGATACGAACGAGTATCAACTGGTTAACAGAGAACACGGACGAGTGTTGAATCTGAAGAGACTCTTCTGGGGAATAGTAGACACAGACAAGTGCCTATATTCAAGAAGACAAGAGTGTTTGACACAGTGTATGGATTAAAGATGCGGACGAGCATCTTCATGACTATGATACAGACGAGTATCAGGTAGAAACAAACGCTTGACGCATGTTCTGAGATGATGGTACGGACGAGTACCATCTGGTTAACAAAGAACAAGGACTAGTGTTGAATCTGCGGGGATATATCAATAGTGTATACAAGATACGGACGAGTATCTGTATGAGTATTAGTGGTGTATAGATGAGTATTTAACTGTTGGGGAGAGTGACACGGACGAGTGTCGAAAGGAGAAAAGTATAGTATAAACAAGTATCTGATATACAAAGTGTTCGGTTACTGTGCTGGGAGAATGACATGGACGAATGTCAGGGAAATTATACAAGTATGTGTGAGTGCAAAGAGGATGTCTTGGCTTTCTGCTGGGGGTATGGCACGGACGGGTGTCAAGAAGTATCTGCTACTGGTAATGATTTGGTAAGCAGACAAAATCAAAGCAGAAAATGTTTTCTTCTCCATTCTCTTGATCTTTTGCATTTTCAACCATGCAATAGTTCTCCAAGTACTCCACTATCATATCTCGATTGTATTTGCTAGGAATTTTTTTAATCATAACAGTTGTTTTCATCTCCATCAGGACGAATGGCAACCACAGTAAAACTACTTCCTTTATTTTTCCGGTCGGTGGAAACCCTAGAGTGTAGTTGTTCATGAATAGTAACATGTTCTTTTTGAGCAACATCTACTGCTTTCTTCCTTCACGCAAGCCTTGGGTTTCTCAATCCATGAGAACGACGGCCTTTCATATCTCCATCACTATTTCCCTCTGTGGATGCTGCCCCTATCCCCTTTCCCCCCCCCCCCTTTTTTTTTTCCAGGGGGATCATGACACGGACGGGTGCCAAAAGAGTGTTCATGGGTGTAAGGCAAAAGCCTTAGCTTTCTGCTGGGGAGATGACACGGACGGGTGTCAGGAAGTATCTGTATTTGCAAGAGAAGTGTCTGGGCTCTCTGCCGGGGAATACGGGGAGCATTCCGTGTATTGTTGATTTGATAATATTCACAGGTGTTTTGATTCAGACCATGACTTATGATTGTGCAACATGTTTTATTTTTGCCGTATTGCTCTGTATTAAACGGAATGCTACACTTTGTGGGTGAATATGATGCAAATGCTATGATTATGCAAAGATACCAAACCGGGATTTGGATCCCGTTGCCACGAAGATCTCTGGTTGAACTGTTGAAATGGACATCCCAGCTGGGGATGAGATCATTGGTAGATCTGACAAGATGCGCCTGCTTGGAGGAATAGGTCACTGATAGACCCATTCTTGATAATGAGGAAACCAGCTGGGGTTTTTAGAAGCTTTCGTCACTCTGTTGTGATCCCTTTGCGCGTTGCTCTTCTGGATAGAGGCTGAAACTCTGTGGGGAGATGGCCCCTGACTTTATATTTGGCTGAGGAGGAAATGGCAACTCGGCTGGGGAGAAAGAGAGATCACTGAAAGATCTTCTGTTGAGGAGGGTTCTTGACTCAATCGGGGATACGGGCGCCTTCTGGTACTGCCCTGTTGGAGAAGTGATGCCTGGCAACTCTGATGGGGAGCAGTAACAAGTGGCAACTCGGCTGGGGAGAAAACACTTTGAGTGTTAGGACTGAGCGAGCATTGATCTGCCAGCTTGCTGGGATGAAGCTTACATGCCCCAAGTTGCGTTCTGGATACCTGCAATCCTGCAAAGATAGGGAAACGCACAAGTAATCCCGAGGTATCCTTTACTGGATTCCGTCATAGGAGTTTAGACACCTCTGTGAGTAAGTATATTTCCTGCAAGCATGTGGCTTTTATTACATATATTTTTTTTTTGAAGATAAGCATTTGTATTTATGCAATCAGTTTTTCTTAAGACATCAGACATTTTTGCAAATAAAATGTACAAGACTGAAAATCTGCTTTTATTAATTCATGTGCCCCGAATTGGCGAGATACAGTCAAGGAAACATATCCCCTGAAATGAGGAGATTGTTACAAATTGAGAAACAAAATGCTGGCAATGTTGACGACGCTTTAAGGAGCTTCCTCTTTTACTATGACTCGTATGACTTTTGACGTTCTTCTCGTCTTGCTTTCTGAAGAAGGCTGATTCTGATTGAAGCTTGATCCTTTCGAAGCTTGCCGAGTTGTAAGTGATACAGACGAATTCAGAGTGCAGTTGTTCGCTTATTCCCTTATTTTGCATGGATCGCCCTTTCGGGTTTTCAATGCATCGGGATACCCATTTTTGCCTGAGTTGTCCAATGCGGCTTTTCAACTCAGCGGGTGTACATTTTTTGTTTATTTTCCCTTATTTTTGCCCGAGTCTTTTATTCTGTTTTTGACTCGCCGGGATGCCCTATTTTTGCCTGGACTTACATTCTGTTTTTTATGTCCAGCGGGTCATTCTTATGCGAAGTATTTTTTAACTGCATCTGAATTCACAGGGGACGGGAAGTCTTCACCATCCATAGTGCTGAGCATCAGCGCTCCACTAGAGAAAACTTTCTTTACTGCGAATGGTCCTTCATAGTTCGGAGTCCATTTGCCCCTGTGGTCTGTATGAGGAGGGAGGATTCTTTTCAGCACAAGATCTCCTACTTGGTACTCTCGGTGCCTGACTTTCTGATCGAAGGCTCTCTTCATTCTTTTCTGATACAGCTGCCCATGGCAGATTGCAGCCAATCTCTTCTCTTCAATCAGACTCAGTTGCTCGTATCGGGATCGGACCCACTCTGCTTCGTTCAGCTTAACATCCATCAACAACCGTAGGGAGGGTAATTCAACTTCGACAGGTAGGACTGCTTCCATGCCATACACAAGCTGATATGGTGTTGCCCCAGTGGACGTTCTGATTGACGTGCGGTACCCATGCAAAGCAAATGGTAGCATCTCATGCCAGTCCTTATAGGTGACTACCATCTTCTGCACAATCTTCTTGATATTCTTATTAGCTGCCTCGACAACGCCGTTCATCTTTGGCCTGTAAGGAGAAGAATTGTGATGTTGAATTTTGAAGTCCCGGCATAGCTCTGCCATCATTTTGTTGTTCAAGTTGGAAACATTATCAGTAATTGTAAACATCCCAAATTTGCCCTCACCCATTCACACCATGGCTTGTGATCATTCTCATATGCATAAACACAATCATATCACCTCACATCTCATTTCTGATTCACTGGATAGTTTCTAAGTCATCTGCACCTAGGGTTTGTGATCTGAGCAATCCCAAAGCTTCTTGAGGCACCCCAAAGGCCACCAATCAACTCAAAGGGATCCATGTGTGTTCTTATATCATATTTCATCTCCTCAAATTCAAAATTGCAGAGGAATCACAAGAACTAGGGTTTGAGTGGATGCAGAGCCAGGTTGAACTACACAGTTGGCTGAAAATTAGGGTTTTGGTTTCAGAGGCCATAACTCCAAATTTTTTGGTCATTCTTGTTTTCATTGATCTCTATATGGTATAGGGAGTATACATATCAATTTTCATGAAGAAATTCCATGGGGAAGTCATCTGATCAAGAGTTGACTTTTCAGACAAGTCAGTGTAAAATCAGGGCATCTGAGGCCCCCAATGACCCAACCAATGGGTGATCTTCATCATTTTGAGTGTATATGATCTTTATTTGATCATGGAAGAAGGTTGAAGTTCATAGAAATCAAGAATTTAGGGTTTTTGCAAATGTTGACTTTTTGGGCATAGTTGACTTTTCAAGAATGCTTCATTTTATGTCATTTTTCAAGCCTTGATTATTGATCCAAAAATGCTTCAAATGGAAAAACTTTGGTCATGAAAGTTGTAGATCTCATCTTTCCCTTTTCAAAAAGTACAAGAACATGATCAAACTCTTCTTGGATCAAAAGTTATGGCAATGCAAAGTTGGCTAAAATCACTTATTTTCAAGATATGCACCAAGTGTGAAATTTTGCAAAGTCATGAACCAATGCATTATGTGACTTCTAATTCCTCTCAAACCAGCACACAAACATTCTCTAAGTCCCAAAAATCAGATTTGAACCAAAGATCACATGTGTTTAGTTCATGTAACAAGGCATTTTTCATGAAAATCCATAAAGTAACCAAGTTGCAAAACTCATGATCATGCTTCACCAACTTGCTGCATTGGTCTTTGAATCAAGCCAGCCTCACACACTCACCATGCTGCGCCAGCCCTAGCCCTTGTACTTGCCTAGTATCAAGCCCATGCTTCTCTTACAAGATTTTTGACTTTTGGCAAAAGCAAACTTACCAATCACAAAAGCACAAGTCACATCATCCAGCCAATCAGATTTGTTTATGTTATCAATTTGCAAGCTAAAGACATCAAGAAGCAAGGCTGAAGCATCCACATTCACAACATTCACAAAAACACACCACATTGCATTTTCTATCGAATCTGCTTACACAGCATACAAACACAAAAACCATCTTCACCAATCATCTCACCTTGCTCCATAGACCATCCAGCACCAAGAACCCAAGCCTGAAACAACCAGAATACTCCATAACCATTTCTCACCTCAGCCTACATTTCTCTTCGAAACTCTCACCACAGCTTGCAAACACACAAACAAACACCACAGACCTTCTCCATTCACCCTCAGGATCACAAACAACCATTCACAATGACCTGAAGCTCTCTATTTCACCATTGCCATTTCTGAGCAAGCTTGAGCAGGAGCTTTCGAATCTCACTATCCAGCCAACTTAAATCCTCTTTGAGCATTCAAACATCTTCTGGGGGCCAAGTGGAGGAGTTTGCACTGAAGGAAGTGGCCAGAAAGTCTTCAAACTGAAAGCTCCAAATCTCAGGTAGCTCGAAAATTATTTTTCCAGAAATCATTTTTCTTGTTACAAACTTGTTCTTTGTGTTGTCCTGATCATCCTGATGTTCTTAGTTTTTGAAATGGTGATGAAATAAGCATTTAATTTGTCTCTGAAACTGGTTTGCCCTAAAACTTGTTCTGTTCGATTCATGGTTTTGAGGAAGAAGAAATTTGTTTAGACTTAGGGTTTTGATTCAGGAGATCATGGGGTTCATTTCTATGTGCTTGGTTTTTATTTTTGATGCGTTTTGAGAGGTTTTGGAGATTTTCAGGTGGACTTTCCACCGGAGAAGACGACCGGAGGTCTTCTCCGGCCACCTGAAAATCATTAGGGTTTAATTAAGTCATTAATGAGGATTTGAATCTGGACCGTAGATGCAGTTGACTGGAGTTGACTCCCGCGCGTTTGTGTGGCTCAGATTACATCATTAAAGCCCTAATCTGTTTTATTAATTTAATAAATTATATTTAGGTTAATTAAGCCAGAAGAGATCCTGACCTTCCAATAGCGCGCGTGGTCAACTGTTGACCCCCCAAGTTTGAATCTCAGCCATGGATTGTGATTACTTCTCATTTTCATTAATTTTTATTTCAATTTTTCTCATTTGTTTTGTACAATTTAATTTAAAATAGCAAAAATATCTTAAAAATTATGAAACTTTTTCTTTAAAGTTTAATTAATTTTTAAGACCCAAAAATATTTTTATTTTATTTTTTATCATTAAAAAAGTATTTTTAAATATTTAAAAGATTATTTTTAATTGATTAATGGGAATTAATTAATTAAAAATACTTTTAGGTATTTAAAAATTACAAAAAAATTCATGAAATGTTCTAAGACATTTAGAAACATTGTCCAACCTTCAAACCAAATTTCTTTTTTGATCTTGATGCATTTTAAGAATTTTTCATTGAATTAAATCATTTTTTATGCATTATTTTGATCATGGATTCAAAAATTCATTTCTGCCTATTGGTGAAGGTTGAGACATTGATTCTTTTTGCTTTGTCTTGTGTTTGGCATGTATTTTCAAGGATAAAAAGGCCATGAATTGTTCTTGCATTTTCAAATTGTTTGGCATTTGTTTTGTTAAGAACCCTAAAAAACCCTAATAAATTAGAAAATTCATATCTTGAGTTTGGTTGAGAGTTGAGAGCTCCCCTTTGGGCAGTGGTTTATTATAGGTCCAGGGTTTCTTTGGGTACCATTTTCCATTTTTACTTTAGGGTTTTGATTCTGTTTTTGGTTTGTGTTTGATGTTTGATCCATAAACCCTAATTTGGGCTTTCTTTTGCATCTTTCTTGCATTCTCTTGCATAACATGACTTGTCTTTGCATTTTGTGCATTCTTGTGATTCATTTGACATATCAAGACATGTAGGAAGCATATTTGATCATTGCATTACATATTTGCCATGTCATTTGTCTTGTATGCTTCATAACATTTCATGCTTGTTCATGCTCCTTAACTTGCATCATTTGCATTCATAACCTTGTATGAACATCTCCATGCCTTGTCTCATGTTTGCAGCACCTCATAACATCATAATCATCATCAACATGCTTCTGGTCTTGCTTAGCATCATATCATTTCATCTCATCTTGCATTGCATTGCATTTCTTTCTAACATTGCAGGTGGTAAGTAAACTTGAGAAGTGAATTTGCCTTCACTTCTCATAACTCTTCTTTTCATCTCTCTTGCATCCATTGCTGCATTTCTATTTGTGTTTGAGATTGAGCTTGCTCATTCTTCTTCTTCCCACTTTCTTTCTTCAAGTGACTTGACTTCTTGAATGAAGCAAGTCACTTTGCTTCTCTTGATCCTGTTCATCTGCTTCCTGGTGGTTCCTCTGAAGATTGTTCTTGGAAACCTCACAAACCTTAGGACCAACCAAGCATGACAATGAATTAGGGTTTTGATTAGTCTCCCCTTATAGTTTTACCTTTGTGTCTCTCTTTGAGTCTTCTCTTCTCACCTCATAATCAGGGACTAAACCCTAAAGGCTTTAAGACTTTGTGCTTAGGGTTATGCCTGCATCCTTCTCTTAGGATGGAGTGTATAACTTTAATCCTAAGTATTAAACCCTTAAGGTGTTCAAATCTCTTAATCAATTCACTTAATAAATATCAAGACATTACACTTGTAACTTGGGCCTTGCATTAGGGTTCTAATTCTTCCTTAAGTGGTTAAGAAGGACTAACCCTAGTGTTAATGGACAAGTCCCCCTCAAGTTGTCTTACAAATCATAAAAAACACTTCATCATCATACCATTAATCTAAATAAAATCCACTTAATAAAGGCTTGTTTTGTCATGGGTTTAATCCCTAATCATGGATTAAGTTGAGGAGTCTTCCTCAGCTTAAACATTCTCATCTATTATCCTTCTTTTAGGATAGTGTAATGGGCCTGTTTAATCCTTGATTATGGCTTAACCTCATTACTCAACACTAAACAAAAATCACAAAAACATCTAAATAATCACAAGTAGGTTAATGATCCTAATCCTACACCAAAGATGATTAAGTGTGAGAATCTGACTTCACACTTAAGGTATTCTCATTACCCCTAAACAGAGGGAAGATGTGATGAGTTTACCAAATCCATTGGTTTAGGTTTAAGCTCATTAACTTATGACAAACTTTCAAAAGCAATAAAAGACTGAAAACACAAAAAACAAACAATAATCGTCTCCTTCGGGATTCTTTTCTCATCATCTTCACTCACAAACGAGAACTTGCTTCTTCCGTCTAATGCAAGACAGTTCGCACCTGAGCCAGACAGGTCATACACTTGAGCATAGACAAGTAAGCAGTTCACAAGTCAATTCACCTTTCAGTCTCTTTGGGTCGAACTACGGTGTTCTGACTTCCTCATTGCACGAGAGGATACGTAGGCATAACTTAACAGTTATCGAACAAAAGTCTCTGTCCATTCCCCCTCCTTCCAGCATTATTTTTTGAGCCTCATGATCATGAGCAGTTCATCCTCAGTTCCTACACTGACACTGTACATTTATTACACTTCACATTGTTTTTACACTGACACCTGTACATTCTTTTCCAGCTCTTTTACACACAAATTGCACTGACACTACCCCTTTAAAACACAAATCTTTTAAGCGTGGATCCCGTCGAGTACGACGGACAATCTGGGTGCTAATACCTTCCCAGGTTGTAACCAACCCCCTTTCTCAGTCTCTCTGGTTCGCAAACCGTCTTATCCATCTCTTTCTAGGTCTATGCAGCATTGCCTTTCCTCCGGGATAAAAATGCCTAGCTGGCGACTCTTTTCATCTCCAGTGAGTTCACGGCTGTGTGTTCTCATTGTCTCTCTCGCCGACCGTTCGCGTCTGTACCTTTATTTGGGCCTGGTCCCATCTATCGGGAGCGACAGCTTGGCGACTCTGCTGGGGAACCTTATACTGCAACCAGGGCTTCTGGTTCTTTTTGTGGGTTCCTCCTAGCGCTTGTTTGATTTGTGTTTACTGGGGTGTTATGTGCTTGTTTGTGCTTGTATTTATTTTTGTTTATTGCTTTATGTACAGTTGCTTTACTGCTTTCTTTACTGCATTTATATATCATACTGTCATTGTTGCTGGCTGGATCTGGTTTTTTCTTTGGTGGGTGGGTGTTTCGTTGAGAGTTAAGGTCCTATACCTGGGACCTGAGTGACACCTAGGCTAGAGTGAATCATATTCTTTCCCATTCCATTTCGGTCTGGTGCGGGAATATGAAACACGGTTCAGATATGGGTTTCTTCTTGAGAACTCTGTGTTGCAGATTTCCTGCAATGCTAGGGCTATCTGGGAAGCCTGCTAAGTCTGGATGACCTTTTAGTATTGACCTTCAGAAACTGAGGTGAATTAGAGGAGGAACTTTTATGGTTATTGTAAACACTGTACCTCCGGGTTAGAAGTGTTTACACTTCTCATAACTGATCCAAGTCTGAGGATCCTTGTTTTAGAACACCACCTGTGAGGGGGTTGGGCTGTTTACAGGTTTGCAGGTACCTTGACCTCAGAATACCCTGTTACTTTGACTTTGTTAAGAATGCTCCATGTTGGATAGTTCTTGTGATTCCGAACCCTGGACATGTGGCTCTTTATTTGAGTCCCCCACCCTGGTTACTGGATTTATAGACCTCCATCTGGATTTCTTGAACACACATGGATCTATATCAAGGCAGTTAATCAGATCCAGCTCAGTCACAAACCCTTGCATATCATTTGCATACATACTCATTGCATCATATTAACATTTGCTTATTTGTGTTTCAGGGTATCCACCTTCATCTGGTTTTGGTTTTGGCCCCATCTGCAGTTTTGACCTATCTCCATCAGCACTTGCTTCAGTTTGTCAGCTATACTTCAGTTACTTGCACTAGCCAGCCAGTGGCCCACTCCTCAGCATCTTCATCAGCACTTATCCTACTCAGTCCTCAGCATCATGGCTCCAAAGAAAAGCAACATCACCTATCATTTCTTCCAACCAGACTTATCAGACATCAGGAGGATCCAAACCCTGATCACTCCAGATCACATACCCTTGTTCAGGGAGAGTTATGGAGATATACTTGACTTGGTCATGGATCTGGACCCATCTCAGAGGAGCCTCATCCACACCTGCATTCAGTTTTATGATCCTCCATTGAGATGTTTCACCTTTCAAGACTTTCAGTTAGGTCCTCTTTTGGAAGAATACTCATCTTTGATTGGTGTGCCTATCAAGAGGGAAATCCCTTTTAACCCTGAAATGGTCTTTCCTAGCAATGGAGAGGTAGCAAAAGCTTTGTATCTGGAGCCTGTTTTGATTGAACAGCATATGACCTCTAAAGCTGGAATCCTTGGTTTTCATCTTGACTTCCTGATTTCTCAAGCTAGTCTGAAGGCCTCCCTGGGGGATTGGAAAGCTGTCTGTGCTCTGTTGGCCTTAAGTGTATATGGAATTGTGCTGTTTGCAGATGAGCCTCGATTCATCAGCAAGAATGCAATCCACTTGTTCATCCTGAAGAAACCTGTGCCAACTTTACTGGGTGATCTCTATTACTCAGTACATCAGAGAAATGAGAAGCAGAGGGGAAGATTAGTGAGGATTTGTGCACCATTATTTCATGCTTGGCTTCTCAGGAATCTACCCAGGACAGATGCATTTCTAAATCCTCATCAGCAAAGCAACTGGGCTAAGAGGCTCACTACTCTCACTTCAGCAGACATCAGATGGTGTACTCAGAGCACCAAGGGCAGAGATATAATCACCAGCTGTGGGCACTTTCCCAATGTGCCCTTAATAGGAGTTAAGGGAAGTATCAATTACAACCCTCTGCTGTTCAGGAGACAATTAGGCTATGCACTGGTTCACACTCCTAGGGTACAGGATTTGGTTGAGACCCTCTACTGTGAGAACAAGATTAGTTTGACTGTTGTTAGGCAGGCTGCCTGGGCTTGGGATCATGTTCAAACCAAGGGAATCACCATTCTGGGGAAGTGCAATAATGTGGCATCAGTCCAATATTATGAGTGGTCCCATGCTAGGGCCCAATTCTCTGGAATGCCCTTTACCATAGAAGACATGCCTGAGTCATCTTCAGCACCACCCCCTGTCACTATCAGTCTGGAGGAGTTTGAAAGCTTGAAGGAAAGAAATGAGAAGTTAATCCAAGCCTTGCAGAAGACCCTCAGGGAGAGGAGTGAAGGTGTGAGGGAGATTGAGAGATTGGAGAAATTGAGGGTATAACACTTGACTAAGATTGAGAAGTCTGGAGATTATATCAACAAGTCTAAAGCTGGTGAACAGATTCTGAAGAATGCTTGTAAAGAAGCCCAGTTCCAGAGAGCAAGGACAGACTTGTACTTGAAGGAGAGTCAGGCCAGGTGGGTCCGGATCACTGAGGCCCGTACTCTAGAAGACAAGAGAGTTCAGGACAAGATGGAGCAGATGGAAAAAGCCCTGGCAGCAGCCCAGGAGGAAATATCAGAGCTGAAAATCAAAGCAGGAGTGAAGAGGTCTAAGGACCAAAGTCAGAACAAGAAGTTGACTGCAGCTGTTGCAGCAAGAAACCTTCTCATCAGAAGTCTCACGGAGCATCCGGCTGATCCTGTGACCGAAGCACTTCTCAAGGAAGTTCGTGAGGATGAGTTTGGCCTTGGAGTTTGATCATTTGCTTGTTGTTCCTTTTCCATGTACTTTTGCTTTTTGTGATGTATTTTGGCCCCTTTGAGGGTTTGTGTTGTAAAATGAACAAGTTGTATTATTTCACCTTTGTAATATATTTGTGTTGGTTTCTATCTGGATTCACATCAAAAGCAACTTCAACAGCATCATCTTCAAGGGTCTGGAAGGGTCAAAACTGAAGGCCAAACCGGATACCTTGAGAACAAATAAGCATAACTGCATTGCATGCTAACCCTTTTGTTTGTTTTGTAGGTTTTTGTTTTGTTGTTGCTAACCTCTGTTGTGAATCTCAGGAATTATTGCTCGCCGCCGGGTATTTCCTCTCAGCAGGCCTCACAGGTACCCAACTAGAAACAACCTTCCGGGAATCCAGATGGATCAGATGCAACAGGACCTTACGGAGGTCAGAAACCAGATGGCCAACGAAAGGTTGGAGATGAGAACTCAGATAACACAGTTCATGGAAGTGATGAACAACTTAGCTCAAAGCCAGGAGAGGCTCAGAACTTTGGTAGAAGGGAGGAATCAAGAGGAACCCCATGCGGGTACTGCTGGCACAAGTAACAACGAGAGGGTCCAACCTCATGTCAATCCCCCAGTTTTTGGACCCCATCTCCATCCAGAGGCCAACATCCCAGTCAACATTCAAGGGACAACCACAGCAGCCAGAGTACTTCAAGAAGATCCTCAGGAGGACCAGTATACAGTAATGGGTGCCGGAGAGGAAACAAATGATAGACGATTGGAAGAGATAGCTGAGAAGTTGAGGTCCTTAGAATCTCAAAATTCTTTGGGTTTCGACGTCATGGACATGGGGCTGGTAGACGGGGTCAGGATCCCCCATAAGTTCAAGCCTCCTTGCTTCGAAAAGTATAATGGGACTTCATGCCCCCGGACTCATTTGCAATCATTTCTGGGAAGGCTGAAAGCCTATACAATGGATGAGAAACTTTGGATGTTTTACTTCGAAGATAGTTTGACTGGAGCTTCTAGGGAATGGTATTCCCATCTGACAAGAGCAACTATAAGGTGCTGGAAGGACCTGGCAGAGGCCTTCATCAGACAGTATCAGTATAATCTAGATATGGCACCCAACAGGACCCTCCTAATGGGAATGTCACAGTCTTCGAGGGAGAGTTTCCGAGAGTATGCCCAAAGGTGGAGGCAACTGGCTGCTGCCGTTCAACCACCAATGTCTGAGAGAGAAATGGCAGACATGTTTATGAACACTCTTCAGGGAACGTATATTGACAGGTTAGCTGCTTTCTCTTCCACTAGCTTCGCAGATGTTGTCATAGCTGGGGAGAGAATTGAAAGCCTGTTAAAAATGGGAAAGATCTCAGACAACGGTGCAAGCTCGTCCAGTAGTACAAGAAAGCCTTTTGCAGGCCCGAGAAGAACTGGCGAGACCAATGCCATCCACACCAACAGGGGTAGGCCCCAATATGCTCAGAGGTCAATAGCAGCAGTCACTATCCCTGCTCCAGCTCATCCTCAGCCAGTCTATCAACCTCCTCAACAAAACTTCCAACAACAACCTCAGTATCAGCAGAATCAGTATCCTCCAAGGAACTTCAACAGCAACTCCAACAACAACAATCAGCAGAGGCCATTCCAACAAAGGCCATCCCAAGCTAACCGAATGATCGACCCGATCCCAATGCCGTATGCTGCTTTGCTGCCACAACTTCTGAAACTCAACCTGGTTGAGCTAAGAACGTTGGCACCTCCGGATCCCAACAGTCTACCAAGGAACTATGACTCCAATGCTAGGTGTGCTTTTCATTCGAACGCACCTGGTCACAGTACAGAAAAATGCAGGGCTCTGCATATGAAGGTACAAGACTTGGTAGACTCCAAGGCTCTGAATTTTGCACCTCCGCCCAATGTCAATAAAAACCCAATGCCAAACCATGGTGGTCCCCGAATTAATGCTATTGAAGAAGACCAACCGTCTTATTTAATAACCAGTGTGGATCAGATCAGGACACCATTGGTGGAAATCAAAGCTCAACTCCGCGAAAACCAAATATTTCCGGGGTGTGAACTAGGGTGTCCCTATTGCAATATTTCATGGAATGGGTGCGAGGACCTGAGGAATGGCATTGACAGCCTTATTCAGAGTGGCCTGCTACAGATCACTACATCATTTCCGACAAATCCGGCAACTTCATCAACAACGGTTTCAGACCCTCCTACAAATGCAGCAACTATTGTTCCCGACAATTCATCAGCACCATCAACAAGTATTTCATCTGTCCTCCCAAATGATCAGTTTTCAACAGTTTCTCCTGCTACAACTTCAGCTTCATTCCATTTCGACTCTCCATCAGCAACAACAACAGTCCTTCCAACAGTACCTCCTACAACACCAGCAATCAATCATGAAGATGTCTCCACTGTTACCATATTCTATGATCCTGAAAATAATTCCGCCTACCATTCAGAAGGTGCTGCTCCCACCAGAGCACCAGTTACAATCTTTTACGATCCACAAACAATTACAGTCCCTTCAGCAGCAGCAATCAGTCCAGTCACTGTCACGGTGCCTGGACCAGTACCATATGAAAGCAATAGGGCCATCCCTTGGCACTATGGCTCTGACGTGTATTGCGAAGGAAAAAGAATCACTCTGGAAACATCAACACCTGCACCACAAGTAGATAATGTGGGGGGAGGCGGAGGCTTCACTCGAAGCGGACGTCTCTTTGCTTCACAAGTTCAAAGACCTACAGCCGAAGCAGAAGCTGCTGCCAAGGCAAAAGGAAAAGGCCCGGTGCAGGAAGATCCAGCTGCCAAAGAAGCCCTGAAGACTCCATTTGATCAGGAAGTTGATGAGTTTATGCGGATCATCAAAAAGAGTGATTATAAAATTGTGGATCAGCTTCACCAGATGCCATCCAAAATCTCCATCCTCTCACTGCTTATGTGCTCCGAAGCCCATCGGAATGCACTACTTAAAGTCCTGCACGCAACTTACGTGCCTGAAGAGATTACTGTCAACCAATTGGAAACCGTGGTTGGTAATGTTACTGCTAGCAATGGGCTAGGGTTTACCAATTCTGACTTGACAGCGGATGGCCGCAACCACAACAAAGCCTTGCACATAACCATGGAATGCAAAGGAGCTGTCCTTTCTCATGTGCTGGTGGACACAGGTTCTTCCCTGAATGTCTTACCAAAGAAGGCTCTGGTGAAGTTAGAATATGATGGATTGGCATTGAGACCCAGCAACCTGGTGGTACGAGCCTTTGATGGTTCGAAGAGGTCGGTTCTGGGAGAGATTGAACTGCCTGTGACAATTGGCCCACAGACTTTTAAAACTATCTTTTATGTGATGGACATTCAGCCCGCCTACAGCTGTTTGTTGGGTAGACCCTGGATTCACGCCGCCGGCGCAATAACGTCTACCCTTCACCAAAAGTTAAAATTTGAGTGGGAAGGTCAAGTTGTCACAATCTGTGGGGAAGAGGATATTTTCGTTAGCCATCTGGCTACTTATAAATACATTGAGATGGATGGGGAGATCCATGAAACAATGAGCCAAGGTTTTGAAGCCTTGAATGTCAATGAAGCATCTGCTGTGTCGGGTATCTCCATGTCATCTTACCAACAAGCCCGGAAGGTTGTTGAAGAAGGAACTGCCCTAGGCTGGGGCAAGGTTTTAGCTGTGGAGGAGAAGAAGGACAAATTTGGGTTGGGTTACAGACCAACTCAACATCAAGCGAAGGCTGCTGCAGAGCCAGGTTTTGTCAGTGGGGGGATGCTTATCCCCGATGTTATCAACTGTCTGGAAGACGAGCTGGAAGAGGAGCGCAATCTGGAGAATTGGATTCGTCCGAAGATCCCGGGGAGCAATGTCTCGAACTGGTCTTCCCAGGAAATTATAAGAGTTACTCATGCAGAGTAATTATTATTTCCTGTATTTTTATAGCATGCATCCAAGTCTTGCATCTTGCCCAAGATGACAAGACTCATTTTGTAACCAGGGCCATCTGTACTTTTGTGCAAACAAGATTAAATTAATGAAATATCAGACATCTTTTTGCAAACGAGTCTTTTTCTTTTCTGCTCACTGTTTTTCCATTTTTCTTTTTGTACAAAAATAAATGGCGGTGTTTTCAAAATGATAACTTCATTTCACTTTTTTCTAAAGCAAGATTAAAATCAATCACTAAAATGAACCAACTTAACCCTTGCAGAGAGTGCCTTCCTGACAACACCGACAACAGCACGGCTATGACATCGTATGACTTTGACAATCCAATCAATCAAGCTGATGAAGGGGTTGATGAAGAATATGAGCTTCCTGAAGAGCTAGCCAGGTTGTTAAGACAAGAGGAAAAGGTTATTACTCCTCATCAGGAGGAGATTGAAGTGATTAATCTTGGTACTGACGAAGACGTGAAAGAGGTTAAAATAGGGGCCTGCCTGCAAGACTCAGTGAAGAGACAACTGATAGATCTGCTTCAAGAGTATGTTGATGTGTTTGCTTGGTCGTATCAAGATATGCCAGGGTTGGATACCGACATTGTTGTGCACAAGCTACCTCTGAGGGAAGAATGCCCGCCAGTTAAACAAAAGCTGCGCCGAACTCGCCCAGACATGGCTATGAAAATCAAAGAAGAGGTACAAAAGCAATGGGACGCCGGGTTCCTTGCTGTGACTAGCTATCCGCCGTGGGTTGCTAACATAGTACCTGTGCCTAAGAAGGACGGCAAAGTAAGAATGTGTGTTGATTACCGGGATCTGAACAGAGCCAGCCCGAAAGATGACTTCCCATTACCTCACATTGATGTATTGGTGGATAACACGGCTCAGTTCTCGGTATTCTCCTTCATGGACGGATTTTCAGGATACAATCAGATCAAGATGTCACCTGAAGACATGGAGAAGACAACATTCATTACGCCTTGGGGCACGTTCTGTTACAAAGTGATGCCATTCGGACTGAAGAATGCTGGCGCCACATATCAACGGGCTATGGTGACATTATTCCATGATATGATCCACAAGGAAATAGAATGTTATGTGGATGATATGATCGCCAAGTCCCTTACATAGGAAGATCACCTGGTGAATCTGCTGAAGTTGTTCAAGCGTCTGAGGAAATATCAACTAAAGCTGAACCCCAACAAATGCACATTCGGGGTGCGATCCGGTAAGCTGCTGGGCTTTATTGTAAGCGAGAAAGGGATTGAGGTTGACCCTGATAAAGTCAAGGCTATTCAAGAAATGCCTGCACCGAGAACTGAAAAAGAAGTTCGAGGGTTCTTAGGTCGATTGAACTACATCTCACGGTTCATATCTCACCTCACAGCAACCTGTGAGCCCTTGTTCAAGCTATTAAGAAAGGAACAAACTGTCAGGTGGAATGAAGATTGCCAGAAGGCTTTTGACAAGATCAAGGAGTATTTACAAGAACCTCCAATCCTTATGCCTCCAGTTGAAGGAAGACCTCTGATAATGTACTTGACAGTATTAGAAGAGTCAATGGGGTGTGTGCTGGGCCAGCATGACGAGTCTGGTCGAAAAGAGTATGCAATATACTACCTAAGCAAAAAGTTTACCGACTGTGAACAGCGTTATTCACTGCTCGAGAAAACTTGCTGTGCTTTAGCGTGGGCTGCTCGCCGACTGAGACAGTATATGTTGACCCACACTACCTTATTAATCTCAAAAATGGATCCAGTCAAGTACATATTTGAGAAGCCAGCTCTTACCGGACGGGTTGCAAGATGGCAGATGATTCTCACAGAATACGACATACAGTACACATCTCAGAAAGCCATCAAGGGCAGTGTACTATCTGAATATCTTGCTGAGCAACCCATTGATGACTACCAGCCTATGAGGTTTGACTTTCCTGATGAAGACATCATGTTCATTAAAGCAAAAGATCACGAAGAGCCTATTCACACTGAAGGGCCTGACCCGGAGGAAGAATGGACTATGATGTTTGATGGGGCTGTTAACATGAATGGCCGTGGTGTTGGTGCAGTACTTATTACACCTAAAGGAGTTCACATGCCTTTTTCGGCAAAACTCACTTTCAACTGCACTAACAACGAAGCTGAATACGAAGCTTGCATTATGGGTCTTGAGGAAGCCATTGACCTCAGGATCAAAACATTGACTGTATTCGGAGATTCAGCTTTGGTAGTCAATCAAACCAACGGGAAATGGTACACACATCAGGATCATCTGATACCTTACAGGGATTATACAAGGAGGTTACTGACTTTCTTTACAACAGTCAAGCTTGAGTATATCCCTCGGGACGAGAATCAGTTTGCAGATGCTCTTGCTACCATTTCATCCATGATCAAAGTTCAAGCTGCTAACTTTGTACCCCAGATTTCAGTGTCTAGACTTGATAGACCAGCATATGTATTTGCAGCAGATGTTGTAAAAGATGATAAGCCTTGGTTCCACGACATTAAGTGCTTCTTGGAGGATCAGACATACCCACCTGGGGCATCTTCCAATGATAAGAAGACCTTGAGAAGGCTTGCTGGTAGTTTCTTTCTGAACACTGATGGGTCTTTATACAAGAGGAACTTTGACATGGTACTCCTCAGATGTGTTGACAAGACGGAAGCAGATTTGTTGATGCATGAAGTGCACGAAGGATCTTTTGGTACCCACGCAGGAGGGCATGCCATGGCTAAGAAGTTGTTAAGATCAGGCTATTACTGGATCACAATGGATGCAGACTGTTGTGCTTACGCCAGAAAATGTCATAAATGCCAGATCTACGCAGACAAGGTGCATGTGCCTCCCAATCCTTTGAACATCATGTCTTCACCATGGCCCTTTGCTATGTGGGGCATTGATATGATTGGATAGATTGAGCCGACTGCTTCAAATGGTCACAGATTCATCCTGGTCGCTATTGACTATTTCACCAAGTGGGTTGAAGCAGCCTCATATGCAAATGTTACAAGACAAGTGGTAGCCAGGTTCCTAAAGAGAGACATCATCTGTCGGTACGGAGTGCCCGAGCGAATCATTACTGATAATGGTTCCAATTTAAACAACAAAATGATGGCAGAGCTGTGCCGGGACTTCAAGATCCAACATCACAATTCTTCTCCTTACAGGCCAAAGATGAACGGCGCTGTTGAGGCAGCAAATAAGAATATTAAGAAGATTGTGCAGAAGATGGTAGTCACCTACAAAGACTGGCACGAAATGCTACCATTTGCCTTGCATGGGTACCGCACATCAATCAGAACATCCATTGGGGCAACACCGTATCAGCTTGTATATGGTATGGAAGCAGTCCTACCTGTTGAAGTTGAATTACCCTCCTTACGGGTATTGATGGATGTTAAACTAAGCGAAGCAGAATGGGTACGGTCCCGATACGAACAACTGAGTCTGATCGAAGAGAAGAGATTGGCTGCAATCTGCCATGGACAGTTATATCAGAAGAGAATGAAGAAAGCCTTCGATCAGAAAGTCAGGCACCGAGAGTACCAAGTGGGAGATCTTGTGCTGAAAAGAATTCTCCCTCCTCATACAGACCACAGGGGAAAATGGACTCCAAATTATGAAGGATCATTCGTTGTAAAGAAAGTTTTCTCTGGTGGAGCACTGATGCTCAACACCATGGATGGTGAAGATTTCCCATCCCCTGTGAATTCAGATGCAGTTAAAAAATACTTCGCATAAAATGACCCGCTGGACATAAAAACAGAATGTAAGTCCAGGCAAAATAGGGCATCCCGGCGAGTCAAAAACAGAATAAAAGACTCGGGCAAAAGTAAGGGAAAATAAACAAAAAAATGTACACCCGCTGAGTTGAAAAGCCGCATTGGACAGCTCAGGCAAAAATGGGTATCCCGATGGATTGAAAACCCGAAAGGGCGATCCATGCAAAATAAGGGAATAAGCGAACAACTGCATTCTGAATTCGTCTGTATCGCCTACAACTTAGAAAGCTTCGAAGGATCAAGCTTCAATCAGAATCAACTCTCTCCAGAAAGCAAGACGAGAAGAACGTCATTGTCATACGAGTCATAGCAGAAGAGGAAGCTCCTTGAAAGCGTCGCCAACATCGCCGGCATTTTGTTTCTCAATTTGTAACAGTCTCTTCATTTCAGGAGATATGTTTCCTTGACTGTATCTTGCCAATTCAGGGCACATGAATTAATAAAATCAGATTTTTCAGTCATGTTTCGTTTTTACATTTACGTTTTGCAAGGAGTTGTCTGATATCTCTAAAAAATACAATTGCATAAGTACAGATGCCTTTCTCTAAAAACAAAAACACATGCTTACAGGGAATGTGATTATTCTCGAAAGTACTTAACTCCTATGACGGAATCCAGTAAGGGATACCTCGGGACCTTTTGTACGTTTCCTTACCTTTGCAGGTTTGCAGGTATCCAGAACGCAACCTAGGGCATGCAGGTTACATCTCAGCAAGCTGGCTAATCAACAAAAGATATCAGCATCCGAGATGCTCTATCCCCAGCTGAGTTGCTCCCCATTGCCTTCCCCAGCAAAGTTGCCAAATCAACTAACAGGCTTAACACTCAGGATGCTATATCCCCAGCTGAGTTGCCTCTTGTTGCTCTCCCCAGCTGAGTTGCCTCTCACAATTCCCCAGCTGAGTTGCCTCTCACAATTCCCCAGCCGAGTTGCCATTCTTCTTCAGCAGAATGCAGAAATCAGGGAATCATATCCCCACAGAATCTTCAGCCTCTATTCAGAAGAGCAACGCACGAGGAAGTCACAACAGAGTAGCAGAAAGCTTCTACAAACCCCAGCTGGGTCCCGTATTATAAGGATATGTCAATCAGTGACCTATATCCCCAAACAGATACATCATTAGATCTACCAATGATCTCATCCCCAGCTGGGACGTTCACTTCAGGCAGATCATCCAGAGATCTTCGCAGCAATGGGATCCGAACCCCGGATCTGTGCCCCTTTGCATAATCATGGCATCCGCATCATATTATCCCCCCAGAGCGTAGCATTCCGTCTAATACGGAGCATTACGGCAAAAATCAAATACATAGCATAATCATAAGTCATGTTGTGAGTTGAACACTTGTAAACATTGACAACCTGTCATTATACAGAATACAATACACAGAAACTCCCACCAGAGTCCCAGCAAAAGCAGTTGCCCCACAATCACAAACACCAGTATATACACCTTTTGGCACCCGTCCGTGTCATCTTTCCCCAGTAAAGTCGCCTGAACACCCTTTACAAACAAATCACCCTCATTACAGATACGTCCTGACACCCGTATCAAATCACCAGCAGAAAGCCAAAGACATCCTCTTTGCACTCACATGTACTTGTACATACACTTTCTTGACACCCGTCCGTGTCATATCCCCAGCGCAGTCGCTTACACCTTTATCAACCCATACACTTGTTAATATTTTACTTCTCTCTCTTTGACACTCGTCCGTGTCACTCTCCCCAGCAGTTAAAACACTCATCAATACAATACAATACTCCCTACTCATGGTACACTTATACAGATACTAGTCTGTATCTTGTATACATCATCACTCATATCCCCACAGATTCGACAGTAGTCCTTGTTCTTTGTTAACCAGTTGGTACTCGTCCGTACCATCATCTCAGAACAGTGCGTCTAATGTTTGTTTCTACATGATACTCGTCCGTATCATAGTCTTAAGGATGCTCGTCCGCATCTTTAATCCATACACCGTGTCAAACACTTATGTCTTTTTGAGTATAGATACTCGTCCGTGTCTGCTACTCCCCAGAAGAATCCTTTCAGATGCAACACTCGTCCGTGTTCTTTGTTAACCAGTTGATACTCGTCCGTATCATCATCTCTGAACATGTGTCAGTTTGTTTCTACATGATACTCGTCCGCATCTTTAATCTATACACAATACCAAACACTTATACCTTTTGTTTCTTGGATGTAAACGCTCGTCCGTGTTTACTATCTCCCCAGTAGATCACCAACAATTTTCTTTTTATCTAACACTCGTCCTGTGTTATGATACCTTTGAGAGCAGCCGTACCCTGCTAAGTGGTCGTCCTCCACTTCTTGATGGTCGTCCTCCATCATGCTCATCCGATGGCCGTCCCCATCGTTGTTTTTAGCAGCCGTCCCCTGCTAGGTGGTCGTCCTCCACCTTTTGATGATCGTCCTTCATCACTTTATCCAATGGCCGTCCCCATTGTTGATTTTGGTTATCTGACATTCGTCCTATGTCATGATAAACCTTGAGAGCAGCCGTACCCTGCTGAGTGGTCGTCCTCCACTTCTTGATGGTCGTCCTCCATCTTGCTCGTCCGATGGCCGTCCCCATCGTTGACCTTTTCTATCCGATGGCCGTCCCCATCGTTGATATTTTCGGCAGCCGTACCCTGCCAGGTGGTCGTCCTCCACCTTTGATGGCCGTCCCCATCATATTTCTTTCATCCCCAACAGAGCAGCCGTCCCCTGCTAGGTGATCGTCCTTCACCTTTGATGGCCGTACCCCATCATCTGTTTATTTCATTTATTCTTTAACCCGATGGCCGTCCCCGTCGTGGTCCCTTTTCCTTTTTAGCCCGATGGCCGTCCCCATCGTTGGTTACTTTACCTTTATGAACTTGATGGCCGTCCCCGTCATGTTTCATTAATCCTCAGGAATTTTACAGTGTTATCGTGATGGCCGTCCCCATCATGATTCTATTTTCCCCAGCTAGTCGGCCGTCCCCGTCTTAGCTTTACTTGTTTTTCCCCAGCTAGTCGGCCGTCCCCGTCTTAGCTTTACCTTTTATCCCCAGCATGTCGGCCGTCCCCGTCATTGCTTTATTTTTATACACTCTCCCCAGCATGTCGGTCGTCCCCGTCATTGCTATTTACCCAGCAGTCGTCCTCTGCTCGACGGTCGTCCTCCGTCGCCTACACTTTACAATATACTTTATTTTGCTTTTACAATCTATATCCCTTTTCTTCTTCATCTCTGTGAGTGCAAATTTTGGACTGTCTTTGGTATTCAACCACAAGTTATCTTGTTTGGCCTGTTAAGCCGTCGCTTACATCCTGCACAGCTAACTCATGTTTGAATAGGGGCAGCTGTAAACATCCCAAATTTGCCCTCACCCATTCACACCATGGCTTGTGATCATTCTCATATGCATAAACACAATCATATCACCTCACATCACATTTCTGATTCACTGGATAGTTTCTAAGTCATCTGCACCTAGGGTTTGTGATCTGAGCAATCCCAAAGCTTCTTGAGGCACCCCAAAGGCCACCAATCAACTCAAAGGGATCCATGTGTGTTCTTATATCATATTTCATCTCCTCAAAGTCAAAATTGCAGAGGAATCACAAGAACTAGGGTTTGAGTGGATGCAGAGCCAGGTTGAACTACACAGTTGGCTGAAAATTAGGGTTTTGGTTTCAGAGGCCATAACTCCAAATTTTTTGGTCATTCTTGTTTTCATTGATCTCTATATGGTATAGGGAGTATACATATCAATTTTCATGAAGAAATTCCATGGGGAAGTCATCTGATCAAGAGTTGACTTTTCAGACAAGTCAGTGTAAAATCAGGGCATCTAAGGCCCCCAATGACCCAACCAATGGGTGATCTTCATCATTTTGAGTGTATATGATCTTTATTTGATCATGGAAGAAGGTTGAAGTTCATAGAAATCAAGAATTTAGGGTTTTTGCAAATGTTGACTTTTTGGGCATAGTTGACTTTTCAAGAATGCTTCATTTTATGTCATTTTTCAAGCCTTGATTATTGATCCAAAAATGCTTCAAATGGAAAAACTTTGGTCATGAAAGTTGTAGATCTCATCTTTCCCTTTTCAAAAAGTACAAGAACATGATCAAACTCTTCTTGGATCAAAAGTTATGGCAATGCAAAGTTGGCTAAAATCACTTATTTTCAAGATATGCACCAAGTGTGAAATTTTGCAAAGTCATGAACCAATGCATTATGTGACTTCTAATTCCTCTCAAACCAGCACACAAACATTCTCTAAGTCCCAAAAATCAGATTTGAACCAAAGATCACATGTGTTTAGTTCATGTAACAAGGCATTTTTCATGAAAATCCATAAAGTAACCAAGTTGCAAAACTCATGATCATGCTTCACCAACTTGCTGCATTGGTCTTTGAATCAAGCCAGCCTCACACACTCACCATGTTGCGCCAGCCCTAGCCCTTGTACTTGCCTAGTATCAAGCCCATGCTTCTCTTACAAGATTTTTGACTTTTGGCAAAAGCAAACTTACCAATCACAAAAGCACAAGTCACATCATCCAGCCAATCAGATTTGTTTATGTTATCAATTTGCAAGCTAAAGACATCAAGAAGCAAGGCTGAAGCATCCACATTCACAACATTCACAAAAACACACCACATTGCATTTTCTATCGAATCTGCTTACACAGCATACAAACACAAAAACCATCTTCACCAATCATCTCACCTTGCTCCATAGACCATCCAGCACCAAGAACCCAAGCCTGAAACAACCAGAATACTCCATAACCATTTCTCACCTCAGCCTGCATTTCTCTTCGAAACTCTCACCACAGCTTGCAAACACACAAACAAACACCACAGACCTTCTCCATTCACCCTCAGGATCACAAACAACCATTCACAATGACCTGAAGCTCTCTATTTCACCATTGCCATTTCTGAGCAAGCTTGAGCAGGAGCTTTCGAATCTCACTATCCAGCCAACTTAAATCCTCTTTGAGCATTCAAACATCTTCTGGGGGCCAAGTGGAGGAGTTTGCACTGAAGGAAGTGGCCAGAAAGTCTTCAAACTGAAAGCTCCAAATCTCAGGTAGCTCGAAAATTATTTTTCCAGAAATCATTTTTCTTGTTACAAACTTGTTCTTTGTGTTGTCCTGATCATCCTGATGTTCTTAGTTTTTGAAATGGTGATGAAATAAGCATTTAATTTGTCTCTGAAACTGGTTTGCCCTAAAACTTGTTCTGTTCGATTCATGGTTTTGAGGAAGAAGAAATTTGTTTAGACTTAGGGTTTTGATTCAGGAGATCATGGGGTTCATTTCTATGTGCTTGGTTTTTATTTTTGATGCGTTTTGAGAGGTTTTGGAGATTTTCAGGTGGACTTTCCACCGGAGAAGACGACCGGAGGTCTTCTCCGGCCACCTGAAAATCATTAGGGTTTAATTAAGTCATTAATGAGGATTTGAATCTGGACCGTAGATGCAGTTGACTGGAGTTGACTCCCGCGCGTTTGTGTGGCTCAGATTACATCATTAAAGCCCTAATCTGTTTTATTAATTTAATAAATTATATTTAGGTTAATTAAGCCAGAAGAGATCCTGACCTTCCAATAGCGCGCGTGGTCAACTGTTGACCCCCCAAGTTTGAATCTCAGCCATGGATTGTGATTACTTCTCATTTTCATTAATTTTTATTTCAATTTTTCTCATTTGTTTTGTACAATTTAATTTAAAATAGCAAAAATATCTTAAAAATTATGAAACTTTTTCTTTAAAGTTTAATTAATTTTTAAGACCCAAAAATATTTTTATTTTATTTTTTATCATTAAAAAAGTATTTTTAAATATTTAAAAGATTATTTTTAATTGATTAATGGGAATTAATTAATTAAAAATACTTTTAGGTATTTAAAAATTACAAAAAAATTCATGAAATGTTCTAAGACATTTAGAAACATTGTCCAACCTTCAAACCAAATTTCGTTTTTGATCTTGATGCATTTTAAGAATTTTTCATTGAATTAAATCATTTTTTATGCATTATTTTGATCATGGATTCAAAAATTCATTTCTGCCTATTGGTGAAGGTTGAGACATTGATTCTTTTTGCTTTGTCTTGTGTTTGGCATGTATTTTCAAGGATAAAAAGGCCATGAATTGTTCTTGCATTTTCAAATTGTTTGGCATTTGTTTTGTTAAGAACCCTAAAAAACCCTAATAACTTAGAAAATTCATATCTTGAGTTTGGTTGAGAGTTGAGAGCTCCCCTTTGGGCAGTGGTTTATTATAGGTCCAGGGTTTCTTTGGGTACCATTTTCCATTTTTACTTTAGGGTTTTGCTTCTGTTTTTGGTTTGTGTTTGATGTTTGATCCATAAACCCTAATTTGGGCTTTCTTTTGCATCTTTCTTGCATTCTCTTGCATAACATGACTTGTCTTTGCATTTTGTGCATTCTTGTGATTCATTTGACATATCAAGACATGTAGGAAGCATATTTGATCATTGCATTACATATTTGCCATGTCATTTGTCTTGTATGCTTCATAACATTTCATGCTTGTTCATGCTCCTTAACTTGCATCATTTGCATTCATAACCTTGTATGAACATCTCCATGCCTTGTCTCATGTTTGCAGCACCTCATAACATCATAATCATCATCAACATGCTTCTGGTCTTGCTTAGCATCATATCATTTCATCTCATCTTGCATTGCATTGCATTTCTTTCTAACATTGCAGGTGGTAAGTAAACTTGAGAAGTGAATTTGCCTTCACTTCTCATAACTCTTCTTTTCATCTCTCTTGCATCCATTGCTGCATTTCTATTTGTGTTTGAGATTGAGCTTGCTCATTCTTCTTCTTCCCACTTTCTTTCTTCAAGTGACTTGACTTCTTGAATGAAGCAAGTCACTTTGCTTCTCTTGATCCTGTTCATCTGCTTCCTGGTGGTTCCTCTGAAGATTGTTCTTGGAAACCTCACAAACCTTAGGACCAACCAAGCATGACAATGAATTAGGGTTTTGATTAGTCTCCCCTTATAGTTTTACCTTTGTGTCTCTCTTTGAGTCTTCTCTTCTCACCTCATAATCAGGGACTAAACCCTAAAGGCTTTAAGACTTTGTGCTTAGGGTTATGCCTGCATCCTTCTCTTAGGATGGAGTGTATAACTTTAATCCTAAGTATTAAACCCTTAAGGTGTTCAAATCTCTTAATCAATTCACTTAATAAATATCAAGACATTACACTTGTAACTTGGGCCTTGCATTAGGGTTCTAATTCTTCCTTAAGTGGTTAAGAAGGACTAACCCTAGTGTTAATGGACAAGTCCCCCTCAAGTTGTCTTACAAATCATAAAAAACACTTCATCATCATACCATTAATCTAAATAAAATCCACTTAATAAAGGCTTGTTTTGTCATGGGTTTAATCCCTAATCATGGATTAAGTTGAGGAGTCTTCCTCAGCTTAAACATTCTCATCTATTATCCTTCTTTTAGGATAGTGTAATGGGCCTGTTTAATCCTTGATTATGGCTTAACCTCATTACTCAACACTAAACAAAAATCACAAAAACATCTAAATAATCACAAGTAGGTTAATGATCCTAATCCTACACCAAAGATGATTAAGTGTGAGAATCTGACTTCACACTTAAGGTATTCTCATTACCCCTAAACAGAGGGAAGATGTGATGAGTTTACCAAATCCATTGGTTTAGGTTTAAGCTCATTAACTTATGACAAACTTTCAAAAGCAATAAAAGACTGAAAACACAAAAAACAAACAATAATCGTCTCCTTCGGGATTCTTTTCTCATCATCTTCACTCACAAACGAGAACTTGCTTCTTCCGTCTAATGCAAGACAGTTCGCACCTGAGCCAGACAGGTCATACACTTGAGCATAGACAAGTAAGCAGTTCACAAGTCAATTCACCTTTCAGTCTCTTTGGGTCGAACTACGGTGTTCTGACTTCCTCATTGCACGAGAGGATACGTAGGCATAACTTAACAGTTATCGAACAAAAGTCTCTGTCCATTCCCCCTCCTTCCAGCATTATTTTTTGAGCCTCATGATCATGAGCAGTTCATCCTCAGTTCCTACACTGACACTGTACATTTATTACACTTCACATTGTTTTTACACTGACACCTGTACATTCTTTTCCAGCTCTTTTACACACAAATTGCACTGACACTACCCCTTTAAAACACAAATCTTTTAAGCGTGGATCCCGTCGAGTACGACGGACAATCTGGGTGCTAATACCTTCCCAGGTTGTAACCAACCCCCTTTCTCAGTCTCTCTGGTTCGCAAACCGTCTTATCCATCTCTTTCTAGGTCTATGCAGCATTGCCTTTCCTCCGGGATAAAAATGCCTAGCTGGCGACTCTTTTCATCTCCAGTGAGTTCACGGCTGTGTGTTCTCATTGTCTCTCTCGCCGACCGTTCGCGTCTGTACCTTTATTTGGGCCTGGTCCCATCTATCGGGAGCGACAGCTTGGCGACTCTGCTGGGGAACCTTATACTGCAACCAGGGCTTCTGGTTCTTTTTGTGGGTTCCTCCTAGCGCTTGTTTGATTTGTGTTTACTGGGGTGTTATGTGCTTGTTTGTGCTTGTATTTATTTTTGTTTATTGCTTTATGTACAGTTGCTTTACTGCTTTCTTTACTGCATTTATATATCATACTGTCATTGTTGCTGGCTGGATCTGGTTTTTTCTTTGGTGGGTGGGTGTTTCGTTGAGAGTTAAGGTCCTATACCTGGGACCTGAGTGACACCTAGGCTAGAGTGAATCATATTCTTTCCCATTCCATTTCGGTCTGGTGCGGGAATATGAAACACGGTTCAGATATGGGTTTCTTCTTGAGAACTCTGTGTTGCAGATTTCCTGCAATGCTAGGGCTATCTGGGAAGCCTGCTAAGTCTGGATGACCTTTTAGTATTGACCTTCAGAAACTGAGGTGAATTAGAGGAGGAACTTTTATGGTTATTGTAAACACTGTACCTCCGGGTTAGAAGTGTTTACACTTCTCATAACTGATCCAAGTCTGAGGATCCTTGTTTTAGAACACCACCTGTGAGGGGGTTGGGCTGTTTACAGGTTTGCAGGTACCTTGACCTCAGAATACCCTGTTACTTTGACTTTGTTAAGAATGCTCCATGTTGGATAGTTCTTGTGATTCCGAACCCTGGACATGTGGCTCTTTATTTGAGTCCCCCACCCTGGTTACTGGATTTATAGACCTCCATCTGGATTTCTTGAACACACATGGATCTATATCAAGGCAGTTAATCAGATCCAGCTCAGTCACAAACCCTTGCATATCATTTGCATACATACTCATTGCATCATATTAACATTTGCTTATTTGTGTTTCAGGGTATCCACCTTCATCTGGTTTTGGTTTTGGCCCCATCTGCAGTTTTGACCTATCTCCATCAGCACTTGCTTCAGTTTGTCAGCTATACTTCAGTTACTTGCACTAGCCAGCCAGTGGCCCACTCCTCAGCATCTTCATCAGCACTTATCCTACTCAGTCCTCAGCATCATGGCTCCAAAGAAAAGCAACATCACCTATCATTTCTTCCAACCAGACTTATCAGACATCAGGAGGATCCAAACCCTGATCACTCCAGATCACATACCCTTGTTCAGGGAGAGTTATGGAGATATACTTGACTTGGTCATGGATCTGGACCCATCTCAGAGGAGCCTCATCCACACCTGCATTCAGTTTTATGATCCTCCATTGAGATGTTTCACCTTTCAAGACTTTCAGTTAGGTCCTCTTTTGGAAGAATACTCATCTTTGATTGGTGTGCCTATCAAGAGGGAAATCCCTTTTAACCCTGAAATGGTCTTTCCTAGCAATGGAGAGGTAGCAATACATCAATGTGAGGTAATGGGAAGTCATCTTTCGGGCTAGCTCTGTTCAGATCTCGGTAGTCAACACACATTCTTACTTTGCCGTCTTTCTTAGGCACAGGCACAATATTAGCAACCCACGGTGGATAGCTAGTTACAGCAAGGAACCCGGCGTCCCACTGCTTTTGTACCTCTTCTTTGATTTTCATTGCCATGTCTGGGCGAGTACGGCGCAGTTTCTGTTTAACCGGTGGGCATTCTTCTCTTAAAGGCAGCTTGTGCACAACAATGTCGGTGTCCAACCCTGGCATATCTTGATAAGACCAAGCAAACACGTCCACATATTCTTGAAGCAGGTCAATCAGTTGTCTCTTCACTAAGTCTTGTAAGCAGGCCCCGATTTTAACTTCTTTCACATCTCCATCTGTACCAAGATTGATCGTTTCTACCTCCTCCTGATGAGGAGTGATAACCTTTTCCTCTTGTCTCAACAATCTGGCTAGCTCTTCAGGAAGCTCGTAATCTTCTTCAACCCCTTCATCAGCTTGATTGATCGGATTGTCAAAGTCATACGAAGTCATAGCCGTGCTGTTGTCGGTGCAGTCTGGAAGGCACTCTCTGCAAGGGTTCAGTTTGTTCATTTTAGTGATTTGATTTTAATCTTGTTTAGAAAAGTGAAATAAAGTTGTCATTTTGAAAACATTGCCATTTATTTTTGTACAAAAAGAAAAAATGGAAAAACAGTGAGTGGAAAAGCAAAAAGAGACTCGTTTGCAAAAAGATGTCTGATATTTCATTGATTAATCTTGTTGCACAAAAATTACAGATGGCCCGATTACAAAATGAGTCTTGTCATCTTGGGCAAGATGCAAGACTTGATGCATGCTATAAAAATACAGGAAATAATAATTACTCTGCAGGAGTAACTCTTATAATTTCCTGGGAAGACCAGTTTGAGATACTGCTCCCCGGGACCTTTGGACGGATCCAACTTTCCAGGTTGCGGTCACTTTCATCCTCGTCTTCCAAATTGTTGACAGCATCGGGGGTGAGCATCCCCCCACTAACAAAGTTGGGCTCCTTAGCAGCCTCTGCTTGATCTTGTTGAGTTGGTTTGTAACCCAACCCAAATCTATCCTCTTTCTTCTCCACAGGTAGCAGTTTGCCCCAGCCTTGGGCAGTTCCTTCTTCAACAACCTTCCGGGCTTGTTGATAAGATGTTATTGAGGTTCCAGGTACAGCAGAAGTTTCATTTATGTTCAAGGCCTCAAACCCTTGACTCATTGTTTCGTGGATCTCCCCATCCATCTCAATGTATTTGTAGGTAGCCAGGTGGCTAACAAAAATATTCTCCTCTCCACAGATAGTAACGACTTGGCCCTCCCACTCGAATTTTAACTTCTGGTGAAGGGTTGAGGTCACGGCGCCAGCGGCGTGAATCCATGGCCTACCCAATAGACAGCTGTAGGCAGGCTGTATATCCATCACGTAGAAGGTCGTTTTGAAAGTTTGTGGGCCAATCGTTATAGGCAACTCAATCTCTCCCAGAACTGATCTCTTAGAACCGTCAAAGGCTCTCACTACCAGGTTGCTGGGCCGTAATGCCAATCCGTCATACTCTAGCTTCACAAGGGATTTTTTAGGTAAGACATTGAGGGAAGATCCTGTGTCTACCAGCACATGGGAAAGAACTGCACCTTTGCATTCCATGGTAATGTGCAAAGCCTTGTTATGATTGCGGCCTTCCGTAGTCAAATCAGTGTTGGTGAACCCTAGTCCATGACTAGCATTAACATTTCCAACCACAGCTTCCAACTGATTGACGGTGATCTATTCTGGCACATAAGATGCGTGCAAGACCTTTAGTAGTGCATTCCGATGAGCCTCAGAGCATATTAACAATGATAGAATGGAGATCTTAGAAGGCGTCTGGTGAAGCTGGTCCACTATCTTGTAATCACTTTTCTTGATGATTCTCATGAATTCATCAACTTCTTGATCAAAAGGTGTTTTCAAAGCTTCTTTAACAATCTGCTCTTCTTGCACCAAGCTCTTCCCTTTTGCCTTGGCAGCAGCTTCTGCTTCAGCAGTGGGTCTTGGAATTTGCGGGGCAAAGAGACGTCCGCTTCGAGTGAAGCCTCCGCCTCCTCCCACATTATCTATTTGTGGTGCAGGGGTTGATGATTCAAGAGTGATTTTCTGTCCTTCGCAGTATAGATCAGAGCCGTAATGCCAGGGGATGGCATTACTGCTTTCATAAGGTACTGGTCCAGGCACTGTGATGGTGACTGGACCGATTGCAGCTGCAGAAGGGACCATGATAGTTTGTGGATCGTAGTATATTGTGACTGGTGCTCTGATAGGAGTGGCACTTTGTGAGTTGTAGGCAGAATCATTTTCAGGATCATAATAAATTGTGACTGTTGAGACATTTGCTGTTGAAGTTGTAGGAGACATTGTTGGATGGATGGGTGTTGTTGTTGTAGGAGATTCTGAATGAAGGGGTGCTGAAGTTGTAGAAGGGAGGTTTGCTGATATCTGGTCAGCTGAAGTGACAGATGATGCATTTGTTGATGAGATTGAAGAGTTGTTTGGAACAATGGTTGTTGTATTTGTAGAAGACTCGGGGACTGTTGTTAAGGAGATTGGTGGATTGGTGGGTATTGACGTTGTGATTTGAAGCAGGCCATTCTGGATGAGACCGTCTATGCCATCTCTCAAGTTATCACAACCATTCACTGAAATGTTGCAATAAGCACACCCTAGCTCACATCCCGGGAATATTTGACATTCAAGGAGTTGAGCTTTAATCTCCACCAAAGGTGTCCGAATCTGACCCACACTGGTTATTAAGTAAGACGGCTTGTCTTCTTCAATAGCATTGATTCTGGGGCCACCATGGTTTGGCATAGGGTTTTTGTTAACATTTGGTGGTGGTGCAAAGTTCAGAGCTTTAGAGTCTACTAAGTCTTGTACCTTCATGTGCAAAGCTCTACACTTCTCTGTACTATGGCCAGGTGCATTTGAGTGAAAAGCACATTTGGCGCTGGCGTCATAATTTCTGGGCAGACTGGCAGGATCTGGAGGTGCCAACGTCCTTAGCTCAACCAGGTTGAGTTTCAGGAGTTGTGGCAGTAATGTGGCATAGGGCATAGGGATCAGATTGATCACCCTATTGGCCTGAGAAGGTCTCTGTTGGAACGGTCTTTGCTGATTGTTGTTGGTGTTGTTGTAATTTCTCTGAGGAGGATACTGATTTTGTTGCTGATAATTTTGTTGTTGTGGTTGATAAGCTGGTTGTGGATGAATTGGCGCGGGAATGGTGACTGCTGCCACAGACCTATGAACATATTGGTGTCTGCCCCTGTTGGTATGGATAGCATTGGTCTCACGAGTTCTTCTTGGGCCCACAAAAGGCTTCCTTGTGTTGCTGGATGAGCTGGCACCGTTGTCAGAAATCTTGCCCATCTTTAATAGGCTCTCAATTCTTTCCCCAGCTATAACGACATCTGCAAAGCTGGTAGAAGAAAAGGCAGCTAGCTTATCAATGTACGTCCCTTGGAGGGTGTTCATAAACATATCTGCCATCTCCCTCTCTGACATAGGTGGCTGGACAGCAGCAGCCAGCTGTCTCCATCTCTGGGCGTACTCCCGGAAGCTTTCCCTGGATGACTGTGACATTCCCATCAGGAGGGTCCTGTTGGGTGCCATATCCAAATTATACTGGTATTGTCTGATAAAGGCCTCAGCCAGGTCTTTCCAACATCTGATGGTGGCTCTAGTCAGATGAGAGTACCATTCCCTCGAAGCTCCTATTAAGCTATCCTCAAAATAAAACATCCATAGCTTCTCGTCCATGGTATACGCCTTCAACCTCCCCAGAAAGGATTGCAAGTGGGTCCGTGGGTAGGAAGTCCCGTTGTACTTCTCAAAGCACGGTGGTTTAAATTTGTGGGGAATCCTGACCCCGTCCACTAAGCCCATGTCCATAACATCAAAACACAAGGAGTTTTGAGACTCCAAGGACCTTAATTTTTCAGAAATTTCATCTAGTCTTCTGTCATAGGCTTCTTCCCCAGCTCCCATCACTGTGAACTGATCTTCCTGGGGGTCTTCCTGCAGCACTCTGCCTGTAGTAGCATTCCCTTGCACATTAGCAGGGATGTTGATCTCTGGATGAAGGTGGGGTCCAAATACAGGGGGGTTGATATGAGGTTGAACCCTCTCATTGTTGCTTGTCCCTACAGTCCCTAGATGGGGGTCTTCCTGATTCTGCCTCTCTACCATTGCTCTTAATCTCTCTTGGCTTTGGGCCATATTGTTCATCACCTCCATAAATTGTGTCATCTGAGCCCTCATTTCCAATCTTTCATTGGCCATTTGGTTCCTGACCTCTGTAAGGTCCTGTTGTACCTGGTCCATCTGTATACCCGGAAGGTTGTTACGGGTTGGATATCTGTGTGGACGGTTGAGTGGGAACACCCGACGTCGAGCAATAGTTCCTGAGATCACAACAGAGTTAGTAACAAAAACAAAACAAACAGAGGTTAGCATGCAATGCAGTATGCTTATTCGTTTCCAAGGTATCCGGCTTGGCACTTGGTTTTGACCTTTCCAGACCCTTGAAGATACTGTTGATGTTGCTTGAAAGAAACTCAGATGGAACAAACTGATACATATATTAAGAAGCAAATGATACATAGTTTGTTTTTTACAAAACATGCCCTCTGAGGGGTCAAAAATACAACATAAGAAATAAAAGTACATGAAATGAAAGCAACAACAAGCAAAAGTCAGACGCCAAGACCAAACTCATCCTCCTGAACTTCCTTGAGAAGTGCTTCGGTCACAGGATCAGCTGGACGCTCTGTGAGATTCCTGTTAAGGAGATTTCTGGTAGTAACAGCTGCAGTTAGCTTCTTGTGTTGACTCTGGTCCTTTGACCTCTTCACTCCATCTCTAATCTTCAGCTCTGAGATCTCCCTCTGGGCTGCTGCCAAAGCTTCCTATTGCTATTTTGCACTAGCTTCCAGCTGCTCAATCTTGTCCTGAGTCCTCTTATCTTCCAGAGTACGAGCTTCGGTGATCCTGACCCACCTAGCTTGACTCTCCTTCAGATACAAATCAGTCCTGGCTTTTTGGAAATGGGCTTCCTTGCAGGCATTCTTCAAGATCTGCTCTCCAGCCCTGGACTTCTTGATATAATCCTCTGACTTCTCAATTCTGGCTAGATGCTCCACTTTCAGCTTCTCTAACCTCTCAATATCCAACCTACCATCACTCCTCTCCCAGAGGGTCTTCTGTAGAGCCTGAGTCAACTTCTCATTTCTCTCTTTCAATTTCTCAAACTCCTCCAAACTGACAGTGACAGGAGGTGGTACTGAGGATGGCCCAGGCATATCCTCCATGGTGAAGGGCATCCCAGAAAATTGAGCCATGGCATGAGACCATTCATAGTACTGTGCTGATGCCACATTGTTGCACTTCCCCAGAATGGTTACTCCTTTAGTCTGAACATTGTCCCAGGCCCAGGCTGCTTGCCTGACAATAGTCAGATTAGGCTTGTTCTCACAGTAAAGAGTCTCATCCAAATCTTGTGCCTTAGGAGTGTGGACCAATGCATAGCCCAGTTGTCTTTTGAATAGCAGAGGGTTGTAGTTGATGCAACCCTTAACTCCTATCAGGGGTACATTGGGAAACTGCCCACAACTGGTAATGATGTCCCTGCCTTTGGTGCTTTGAGTGCACCATCTGATATCAGCTGAAGTCAAAGCAGTGAGTCTTCTAGCCCAGTTCCTTTGCTGATGGGGATTCAAAAATGCATCTGTCTTGGGCAAATGCTTGAGTAACCAGGTATGGAAAAGGGGAGCACAACACCTCACCAATCTTCCTCTCTGCTTTTCATTCCTTTGGTGAACAGAGTAGTAGAAATCCCCCAATAAAGTGGGCACTGGGTTCCTCAGGATGAAAAGATGGATTGCATTCTTGCTAACAAACTTAGGCTCATCTGCAAATAAAATGACCCCATATATGCTAAGGGCCAATAAAGCACATACTGCCTTCCATTCTCCTGAAGAGGCCTTCAGAGTAGCCTGAGATATCAAGAAATCCAGATGTAGACCAGAGACTCCAGCCTTGGTGGTCATATTCTGCCCAATCAGAACTGGTTCCAAATGCAATGCCCTTGCCACTTCTTCATTACTTGGAAAAGCCATCTCAGGGTTGAAGGGGACTCCACCCCTGATAGGTACACCAACCAATGATGAATACTCCTCTAATAAAGGTCCCAACTGAAAATCCTGAAAAGTGAAACACCTCAGTGGGGGATCATAGAACTGCAGGCAAGTATGAATCAGGCTCCTCTGTGAAGGGTCCAAATCCATAACCACATCAAGTATGCCTCCATAGTGTTCTCTGAATAGTGGTATACGGTCTGGAGTAATCAGGGTCTGAATCTTCCTGATGTCAGCTAGCTCAGGCTGAAAGAAATGATAGGAGATGTTACTCTTCTTAGGCGCCATGTTGCTGAAGAAGAGCTGAGACAGATGCTGATGATGAAACTGAAGATGGGCCACTGACAGGCTGAGACTGGTGCCTGAAGCAGGTAGCTGAGAGTTTGAAGTAGATACTGATGAAGATGGGTCTATGTTGATGATGGGGTCAAAACCAAGCCAAAAAAATAAAGGATGGATACCCTGAAAAACAAATAAGCAAATGTCAAAATGATGCAATGATGATGTATGCAAATGATATGCAAGGGTTTGTGACTGAGCTGGATCTGATCAAGTGCTCTGATATAAGTCCAGGTATGCTCAAGAAATCCAGATGGAGGTTCATAAGTCCAGTAACCAAGGTGGGGGACTCAAATAAAGAGTCACATGTCCGGGGTTAAAATCACAAGAACTGTTCCAACATGGAGTACTCTTAATCAAAGTAACAGGGTATGCTGAGATCAAGGGTACCTGCAAACCTGTAAACAACCCAACCCCCTCACAGGTGGTGTTCTAAAACAAGGATCCTCAGACTCGGATCAGTTATGAGAAGTGTAAACACTTCTAACCCGGAGGTACAGTGTTTACAATAACCATAAAAGATCCTCCTCTAATTCACCTCAGTTTCTGAAGGTCAATACTAAAGGTCATTCAGACTTAGCAGGCTTCCCAGATAGCCCTAGCACTACAGGAAATCTGCAGCACAGAGTTCTCAAGAAGAAACCCATATCTGAACCGTGTTTCATATTCCCGCACTAGACCGAAATGGAATGGGAAAGAACATGAACCACTCTAGCCTAGGTGTCACTCAGGTCCCAGGTATAGGACCTCAACTCTCAATAGAACACCCACCCACCAAAGCAACAAAACAGATCCAGCCAGCACAGTATGACAGTATGATATATGTAAAGCTATAAAGAAAGCAGTAAAGCAACTGTACATAAAGCAATAAACAAAATAAATATACAAACACAAATAGCACATAACACCCCAGTAAACACAAATCAAACAAGCGCTAGGAGGAACCCACAAAAAGAAACAGAAGTCCTGGTTGCAGTATAAGGGTCCCCAGCAGAGTCGCCAAGCTGTCGCTCCCGATAAATGGGAATGGCCCAAATAAAGGTACAGACGCGAACGGTCGGCGGAAAGAAACAATGAGGACACACAGCAGTGAACTCACTGGAAAAGAAAAGAGTCGCCAGCTAGGCATTTTTATCCCAGAGGAAAGGCAATGCTGCATAGACCTAGAAAGATATGGATAAGACGGTTGCGAACCAGAGAGACTGAGAAAGGGGGTTGGTTACAACCTGGGAAGATATTAGCACCCAGATTGTCCGCCGTACACGACGGGATCCACGCTTAAAAGATTTGTGTTTTAAAGGGGTAGTGTCAGTGCAATTTGTGTATAAAAAGGCTGGAAAGAGATGTACAGGTGTCAGTGTGAAAGAAATGTAAAGTGTAAAAAGTAATGTGTCAGTGTAAGAACAGGGATAAGATGCTCAAGATCATGAGGCTAAGAGAATGATGCTGGAAGGAGAGGGAATATACAGAGACTTTTGTTTGATAACTGTTAAGTTATGCCTACGTATCCTCTCGTGCAATGAGGAAGTCAGAACACCGTAGTTCGACCCAAAGAGACTGAAATATAAATTGACTTATGAACTGCTTACTTGTCTATGCTCAAGTGTATGACCTGTCTGGCTCAGGTGCAAACTGTCTTGCATTAGACGGAAGAAGCAAGTTCTCGTTTATGAATGAAGATGATGAGAAAAGAATCCCGAAGGAGACGATTATTGTTTGTTTTTGTATTTTCAGTCTTTTATTGCTTTTTGAAGTTTGTCATAAGATAATGAGCTTAAGCCTAAACCAATGGGTTAGCAAACTCATCACATCTTCCCTCTGATTAGGGGTAATGAGAATACCTTAAGTGTGAAGTCAGCTTCTCACACTTAAACACCATGGTGTAGGATTAAGACCATTAACCTACTTGTGATTATTTATATGTTTTTGGTGTTTTTGTTTAGTGTTAAGTAATGAGATTAAGCCATAATCAGGGATTAAACAGACTCATTACACCATCCTAATAGAAGGATAATAGATGAGAATGTTTAAGCTGAGGAAAGCTCCTCAACTTAATCCATGATTAGGGATTAAACTCATGACAAAACAAGCCTTTGGTTAAGTGGATTTTATTTAATGATATGATGAAGAAGTGAGTTTTATGATTTGTAAGACAACTTGAGGGGGACTTGTCCATTAACACTAGGGTTAGTCCTTCTTAATCGATTAAGGAAGAATTAGAACCCTAATGCAAGGCCCAAGTTACAAGTGTGAAGTCTTGATGATTATTATGTGGATTGATTAAAGGATCTAAACACATTAAGGGTTTAACACTTAGGATTAAAGTTATACACTCCATCCTAATAGAAGGATGCAGGCATAAGCTTAATCACAAAGCCTTAAAGCCTTTAGGGTTTAGTCCCCGATTATGAGGTGAGAAGAGAAGACTCAAAGAGACACAAAGGTAAAAACTAAGTGGGGGGACTAATCAAAACCCTAATTATTGTCATGCTTGGTTGTTCCTAAGGTTTGTGAGGTTTACAAGAAAGATATTCAAAGGAACCACCAGGAAGCAAATGAAAGGAGCAAAGAGAAGCAAAGTAACTTGCTTCATTTAAGAAGACAAGTCACTTGGAGAAAGAAAGTAAGAAGAAGAAGAATGAGAAAGCTCAATCTCAAACACAAAGTAAAATGCAGAATGGATGCATAAGAGGGATGAAAAGAAAATGTGGGAAGTGAAGGCAAATCCACTTCCCAAATTTGCTTACCACCTGAAAAGTTAGTGAGAAAGATGCAATGCAATGCGAGATGGGGTGAAATGACATGAGACAAATCAAAACCAGAAGCATATATGAGATGATAGTGATGCTATGAGATGATGCAAATATGAATCATGGTATGGAGATGATCACATGAACAAATGGATACAAGTGGGGCAAGTTTAGAACCATGAACATACATGAAAAGTCATGATATGCAAATGACATACAACATGGAAAATACATGATGCAATGATCAAACATGCTTTCAATATGTCTTAAGATGTCTAGTGAATCAAAAGAATGCATAAAATGCTACGGCAAGTCAAAGTATGAATGCAAATGCAAGATGGATGCATATGGAAGCCCAAATTAGGGTTTATGATCAAAGCATCCAACATAACCCAAAATCAGAAGCAAACATCAATATAAAAAATTGAAAATGCACTCAAAGGATCCCCAAACCTATACTAACTCACTGCCCAAAGGAAAAGTTCCAACTCTTAACCTAATTCAAGTTATGATTTTCCTAAGTTTTCTAGGGTTTTAGGGTTCCTTAACAAGAAAAATGCCATACAAATGGAAAATGGAAGATCAAATCATGCCAATTTAATCTCACAAACTACATGCTAAACACAATGCAATGCAAAAAGAATCAAGGTCCAACTCTCAATGGTTAGGCATAAATGATTTTTGGAAGTTTGGATCAAAATAATGCCTAAAAATGATTTTAATTCCATGAAAAATTCTCAAAAAGACATCAAGATCAAAAAAGAAATTTGGTTTGAGGGTTGGACAATGTTTCTAAATGGTTTTAAATGTTTCATGAATTTTTTGGTGATTTTTAAATACTTAAAAGTATTTTTAATTAATTAATTCTCATTAGTTAATTAAAATTAAACTTTTAAATGATTTAAAAATATTTTAAAATGCTAAAAATGAAAATGAAAATATTTTTGGTTTCTGAAATTAAATAGAAGTTTGTACAAAAAAATTCAGAATTTTTAAAATGATTTTGCTATTTTTAATAAAATGTACAAATTAAATGAAATAATATGGAAAATAAAATGAATTTAAAGCTGAAAAAGAAAAGTAATCAAATCTAATGGTCCATATTCAAATGGAACACGCGCGCGTTTGACCTGGCGCCATATCCTACGGCCCAAATTCAAATTCCACTAATTAATGATTAAGCCCTAATCCAGCCCTAATGACTTTCAGATGACCGGAACAGTGGTTCCGGTCATCTTCTCCGGCGAGTCCAAAATGCTAAATCACTCTACACGCAATGAAAATGAAAACTAACTATCCAGAACTCATCCCCATTCAAAAACGAATCAAACCCCTCACTCAAACATCATTTATCATTCATAAACAGAGAGAATCGAATCAAACAATTTTTAGGGCAAAAATTTCAGACACAGCATACATCCTGGTTTCTCAACCATTTTCAAAAGTAAGCACATATTCATGATCAGGGGAATGTATAGAAGCTATTTAGAACTTAAAATCATGCTTCTGGAAAAAAAGTTCATGAAGCTACCTGAGTTTGGAGGTTTTCAGTTTGCAACTTTCTGACCTCTTCTCTTTGTGCAATCCACTCCTTTTAGGCCCCTGATGAAGTCTTGATGCTTAGAAAGAGTTTGTGATGGCTGGTTTGAGAGTTTGCAGCAGTTCTGTTCAAGGTCAGGTGAGGATCGTGTTTGTGATTCTATGGCTTTCAGGCAAGGATGATGGGTGCTTTGTGTTCAGTGAAGCATGGTGAGATGGTTCATGAAGTTTGTTTGTGTGTTTGTGGCCTGTGGGATGTGTTTCGAATGCTTTTGCTCAAGAGGGTGAAAATGAAAATGTTGTGGTGTGGCTGGTTTCAGGCTTTCTTGTGCTTATGTTTGGCTTGCATTTGATTTGTATAAAGAAATGTGATTGGTCAGAAGAAGTGACATGTGCTTTATTGATTGGTATGGGTGCTTTTGCTAAAAGGTCAAGTTTGTGTAAGAGAAGCATGGGCAACTTGCTAGCCTAGTACAAGGAGGGTGTGCTGCGCAGCATGATGAGGGAAAAGGGCCAGGATGGTTCAGCAAACTAGGCAGCAAGTGGATGAGAAGCTATGATGGATTTTGCAACTTGGCTTGCCTTTGATCCTTATGAAAAAGTCTTGCTCCATAAGCCATAAAACATGTGATTCCTTGGCCTATTCTGATTTTTAGATGTTTTGTGATCATGTTGTGTGGATTAGAAGTCCATTTGATAGCTTTAGAACACTTGATCAAGTCATTTTGCAAAATACCTCTTTGGTAGAAACTTTGAAATTTTGTGATTTTAGCCAACTTTGACAAGCCATAACTTTTGATCAAAAATGAATTAGGTCATGTTCTTGTACTTTTTGAAAAGGGAAAGATCTATTCAACAACTTTCATGACCAAAGTTTTTCCATTTGAAGCATTTTTGGATCAAAAAGTAAGGGTTGAAAAAGTTGCCTAAAATGGCATTTTCATTAAAAGTCAAACTTGCCCAAAAAGTCAACTTTGCAAAAGACTTGAAATTCTTCAATTTTGTGAACTTCCAACTTCTTCTATGATCAAATAAAGATCATATACATTCAAAATGATGAAGAACACCCTTTGGTTGGGTCATTGGGGGCCTCAGATGCCCTGATTTTGCACTGACTTGCTTGAAAAGTCAACTCTTGATCAGATGACTTCCCCATGGAATTTCTTCATGAAAATTGATATGCATACTCCCTATACCATATAGAGACAAATAGAAACAAGAATGACCAAAAAAATTGGAGTTATGGCCCCTGAAACCAAAACCATAATTTTAGGTCATCTATGCAGTCAAGCCTGGCTCTGCTTCCATACCAATCCCAGTTCTTGTGATTTTTGGCATTCTTGACTTTGAGAGGATATAATATGATACTTGAACACACATGTACCTCTTTGAAGTGATTGATGACCTTGGAGTGGCTCAAGAAGCTCTTAGATTGCTCAGATCACAAACCCTAGATGCAGATGACTTTGAACCAATGCAATGAATCAAAAATGTGATGTGAGATGGTATGATTGAGCTTATGCATATGAAATGATCACAATCCATGGTGTGAATGGGTGAGGGAAAATTTGGGGTGTTTACAGGTGGCGACTCTTGCTATCCGCAACATAACTAAAGTCAGTTCTCCCACCGTGTTACACCGACACTAATTCTTTTTTCAGTGTTTCAAAAGCATCGGTGCACTTCTTATCGAACACAAAAGACTTATCTTTAACCAACAGAGAAGTTAAAGGTTTAGCTATCTTCGAGAAGTCTCTTATGAACCTACGGTAAAAACCTGCATGTCCTAAGAAGCTTCTTATACCTTTCTCATTAATCGGTGGTGGTAGCTTCGAGATCACTTCTACTTTCGCTTGATCAACTTCGATCCCTTTTTGTGAGATCTTGTGACCAAGAACAATACCTTCTCGCACCATGAAATGACATTTTTCCCAGTTCAAGATTAAATTACTTTCTTGACATCGCTACAAAACAAGTGAAAGGTTAGATAAACAGTGATCAAATGAGGATCCGAACACAGAGAAATCATCCATGAACACTTCCATGTGCTTTTCTAACATGTCAGCAAAAATGGATGTCATGCCTCTTTGGAATATAGCGGGGGCATTACGTAGCCCAAATGGCATCCTTCTATAAGCAAAAATGCCATAGGGACATGTAAACACCGTCTTCTCTTGGTCTTCCGGTGCAACAACAATTTGATTGTATCCGGAGTAACCATCTAAAAAACAATAGTAATCATGTCCCGCTAGTCTCTCCAACATTTGGTAAATGAATGGCAACGTAAAATGGTCTTTTCTCGTAGCCAAGTTCAATCTTCTATAATCAATGCAAACTCTCCATCCAGTAACAGTTCTAGTAGGAATCAACTCATTTTTTTCATTAGTTATTACTGTTGTTCCTCCCTTTTTGGGTACCACGTGTACCGGACTCACCCAAGCACTATCGGATATAGGATAGATCAATCCCGCATCCAATAGCTTAACAACTTCTTTTCGCACTACCTCCTTCATCACCGGGTTCAATCTCCTTTGGGGCTGCACGACCGGTTTGTGATCTTCTTCCATTAGTATTTTGTGCATGCACACCGTAGGACTTATACCTTTAAGGTCTTCAATCTTCCACCCAATTTCTCCCTTAAATTTCTTGAGAACTCCAATTAACTTGTCCTCTTGCACACTTTTCAAATTAGTTCTAATAATAGCGGGACATTTTTCCTCAGTGTCGAGAAAGACATATTTGAGATTCTCGGGTAGTTGCTTCAGTTCTGATATCTTTGGCTTGTCTTCGCCTTCATCAACTATTATAGGCTGTCTTAACTCTTCCCACCGGTGCATTCTAACTTTTTTCAGGATAGGTTGAGTTTCAAGCATAGCTACCACTTCCATATCACTACTTTCAACTTCCTTATCATCTTTAAAAATAGACATACTCGGTACCCTTTCTAGAGGCAATTGGGATACACTCTCTAAATGTTCACTAGCTTCCACTTGTTCTAACACTTGTATGTTACTACTAGTGCCCACATCATCTTTATACTTCAAAGTGTTCCTAACATCAATTTTCAACTCTTCATCGTACACTTTCAAAGTGAGTGTTCCCCCTTCCATATCTATCATGACTCTCCCGGTTTCTAAGAAAGGTCTTCCCAAAATTAAAGGAATTTCTTCATCTTCAGGCATTTCAAGGATCACAAAGTCAACCGGAAACACAAATTTGTCCACTCTAACCAGGACATCATGGACAACTCCATATGGCCGCTTCACAGAATGGTCCGCGAACTAGAGAGTCATCCGAGTATCTTGAACAACACCAATACCCAACTTTTTGTAGATGGATAAAGGCATTAAATTGATGCTCGCTCCCAAATCAATGAGAGCTCTCTTGAATGATCGGTCACCGATGGTGCATGGAATGGTGACAGCTCCTCTATCTTTTTTCTTCACCGGAATCTTTAGTCCCTGCAAAATAGTACTACAAGTTTCGGTTAGAATAATAGGTTTATCTCCCATGGTCCTCTTTTTAGCAATGATATCTTTCATGAATTTGTCATAAGTGGGCATTTGCTCAAGTGCTTCAAGTAATGGAAAATTCAGCTCTAGCTTCTTGAACAACTCAAGGAATTTCTCAAAATTCTTTTCTTGCTGCCCTTTCTTTTTGTTTCTTGTTCGATACGGAAGTTTGATCACCGGTTTCGGTTCAACTGCTTTTTCTTTGATTTCCGGTGCTGGGGTGTAACACGGTGGGAGAACTGACTTTAGTTATGTTGCGGATAGCAAGAGTCGCCACCGACTTTTATTTTATCCAAAGGAAAGGGCATAAAAGAACAGGAAATACCTTAAAAGATTTTTGGGTTCGGGGGGTAGGTTATGTAAAGGGAAGGTGTTAGCACCCTTCACATCCATGGTTATCCATGGGCTCTTAGTTACTTAGCTCACTTTAAATTGTTTTGAGAAGTGTAGTGTGTGTTTAGAAATTTTCTTAAGTACTTTATAATGATCCATGTACGGATATATATAAAGACTTTGTTTTGAAAATTGTTTGAAAATGTGAAGTGTTTTTTTTTAAGTGTTTTGAAAAGGTGAGCAAGTACATAAGAGGAACCTACCCTAAGTTAAATCTTTTCTGTTCTTAAATATCCTTTAAATGGTAAGACTATCCTTATTATTAAGGAATAGGTGGTCATTACCTTGGATGTTGTGAGGGACAAGCGAAGGGACATCTGTGATTAGGCAACTGTAAGGTGTATTAGCAATTCGAAAGGGACTTATCATCTTTTATTCGAAAGGGACAAGATCATTTATGAAGGAAACCATGAAGGGACTTGATCTTATTATCTTTAAAGGGACAAGATGATATTTAATAAGATAAGGGACTTTTCTTTATACACCTTACTTGACCTTTTATTTAGGCAACCTGAGAGGTATCCTTAAGAATGTAAGATGGCGATCAAAGATCGACTTATGTGTGTGCGTGTACAAGTTCAAGTATTTATCTTACAATTAGTGATCTAAATTCAATTTTAAGATACAAACATGTTTACACTCCCTATTTTACTAACCATGGCAATTTAAATAAATAATAAAAACTCTACAACTATTACATAATTTGCACAGTTACAGTATAATAATAATAAAATAATTTAAATAAATAAGCATATAATAAATAAATAAATAAATAGGTTAGTAATAATAAACAAAATATAAAAGAGGTTAGTATAATAATAACGATATAAAAAAACAAATAAAAAATTCAAATTTAAATAAATAATCATTTTTAAGAATTTTAAGAAAAGAAATGAATAATAATAATTATATACTAATAAATATGATTTAATAATTTAATAAATTAATTATATATATACATATTAGAAATAGTTAATAATTATAATTATACAAGCATAATAAAATAAGAAATTATAAAAAGAAAATTAAAGTTTTGAAAATAAATTAGGGTTTACAAAATAAATTAGGGTTCATAAAAAAAAATTAGGTTTTACATACAAAAATATTAGGGTTTATAAGTTAATCTAAATATAATTAATTTATTTATAAAAATATACATAATAATATAAACAAATTATAAAATAAATATAAACAATTTAACTTTTAGAAAGTAAATTATGATTTAAAAAAACATATGAAGCTTTATATATTATATACTATTATTTAAAAATTAATTTCCTTATAAAATATAAATTAATTATAAAACAAAATAAACAAATAACAAGAAAATGGTGTAAAAAAGAACATACCTGGGGCTGGGATCGAACCCGCGCCCTAGGCTCTCTCTCTCTTGGACCAACACCAGCACCACCAGGCCATGCGCGCGTTTGTGATTATGGATGGATAATGATTCTTATATTTTAAACCTGAAGAATAAATGGAATTTTAATCAAAAAATAAGTGAGGACATGTTCGAACCCACGTCCTTGGCTTCTCTAATGCGCGTACCAACCACCAGGACACTTATCATCCTGTAAAATAAAATACCAACAATACAATAAATATATAAATCAAAATTTCAAAATCTGAAGCGCGCGGAGATCTTCATCTTCATCCTTGGATTCGCAGGTTTTCCTGCGAATATTCTTGCCCTTTTAAACCTGCGAATCACAAACTCTATCCAAACAGTGAAATTTCATGACATTAATGATGGCATTGTATTCCTAATGATGTGTACGATTCTTCTACGTCTTTATAAATCCTTTATTTGGGCTAAATGGTGAAACCCTAAACGGAAGCCGCAAACCCTAACAATGGCCATTCTTCAAACCTGTACCAAAACTCAAATTAACTTGCCCAGAAACAATCACCAGCTTATTACAAACACGAAACAATGATCAAATTCAATTTATATTACACAAATATATGAGAACGAGAAATTCATAAAAGTGTGAAAAGTTTGATTCGGTTTGATCAATTCTTTGAGTTTGAGATGCATATGACTATTGCTACATGATCAGTGATGTTCAAGGAAGAGATTGATGTCCTTAATTCACCTGAAAAACCACAAAAAGTTAGAATCCGAATTTCAAATTTTTGATGAACTTTGAATTTGTGAAACTTATCCTTGAGGCTCTGAATTCGTCCCCTCTCATTGGCAATGTGTTTGTCTATATATATGGATTGAATTAGGTCAGAAAAATGCTATCACTCTTTGGACTTTTTGGATGTTTGAAGATTGAAAAAGATTTGTCATAAAATATGATTTTCCTTTGATCCAACATTGCTATTTTGGGATAATCTTCATAACTTTTGTATCAATCTGATCCAAATATTATTTATGACATTCTAGAAGCAAAATCCTTTTTCAAATATATGATTTTATATTTTATTTCAATTTAAATTGTAATTTAATGAATAAAATTCAAATAAATATGAAATAAAAAATAAAAAATCAGAAAATAGGTGGGTTGGGTCGTTCTTGATGATATTGTAAAGATGGGATGGCAATTTGGTGGGCTAATTTAGCAAAAATTGGATTTAAAGCCTTATTTGCTTCATAAGTTTCCCTAAAATTTCCCAACTTTGCAAGGGCACAAATCCTTCAATTTTAATGCTATGAGAGTGTTCTTGGACATTTTGGAAAGCTTAAAGAGTCCTCTAACCAACCTCTTTGGTCTCATGTCCATATCTTTTACCATTCTCAAGTTATGCTCTTTTGAAGTTGTTGACTTTTTGTTGACTTTTAAAAGGACCTATAATGTCTTAGCTCATACCTTCCAAATGGAGCATTTTTGGGCTTTGCTTGTGAGATACAAAGTTGTAGAGAATTCAATTTCCTTCAAAATAAGCTTTGGATGGAAAATTCTTTATGAAGCATGTGAATGTTATGGCTGGTCAAAGTTCAGTTGACTTTTCCTGTGAAAACCCTAATTTAGAAACTCCTGATTCTTGATGATCTGAAATCTCCTTGATGAATCATGATCAACCCTTGATCAAATGATGAATTTTACTTCATATACTTGATGTTGGCAAAAAAATCATGAAGTTTGACTTTGGTTTGACCACAGTTGACCTCAATTTGACTTTTTAACTGCTTTGACTGATTTTAACCTATCTGATCATCTGACTAAGCAAACCTTTGGGAAAAGTCTTGAAACTTGACATGGGGATTCTTGAACACATATAGGATGTTATGAAGCTCACTTGAGGTCTTGGAAGTCCATTTAGCCTGATTAAAATCAAAACCCTAGTTTAGGATGCACTGCTTATGAGGATGCATTGTCTGAGGGAATTGTCAAACTTTTTGACTAATTGTGAACTTTGTGAACCTTGTGAACCTCATGAGATGTCTTGTGAACCTTGTGAACCTTGTGAACCTCTTGAGACACAATGACTTGTCTTGTGGAGTGCAAATTTTGGGGTGCAACAGCTGCCCCTGTTCAATTTTCTGAAACCTGAGGGGTTAGATTGGTATATGTGTCAGTCGTAACCTGGAAGGTTGAAGGGGATTGAACACAAAAGCCCAAAAATTTGCACTCACTAGTGCGTAAAGTAACACTGATAATTAGTTGTATATGCTTAAATGGGCTTAAAGATGCCACTGGACGAATTGGAGATGGGCTTAGAGATGCCATCTGGAGATGGGCTTGGAGATGCCATCTAAAATATCAGGATGTGATGATGTCTGTATGTTGATACTGGATATCAGTACTAGGTCTTCATATAGGCCGTCTCTGAATCATTTATGCAACATGATTTGAGTTGTTGAATGGACCAGTAGAAATAAATCTTGTGATGATTATCTCTTCTGGAAGTATCTTGGATTAGGGAATGGATCTTTGTACAGACCGTTTGCCTACTCTCCAAGGGCCGAAAGAACGTCAGGATTTGTTCTTAAGGGTCAAAAGAACGTCAGGATTTGTTCTTCTGAAAAATATCTTTGAACCAGGGAATGGATCTTTTTACAGACCGTTTGCCTGCTATTTAAGGGGCCAAAAGAACGTCAGGATTTGTTCTTCTGAAAAATATCTTGAACCAGGGAATGGATCTTTTTACAGACCGTTTGCCTGCTATTCAAGGGGCCAAAAGAACGTCAGGATTTGTTCTTAAGGGTCAAAAGAACGTCAGGATTTGTTCTTCTGAAAAATATCTTGAACCAGGGAATGGATCTTTTTACATACCGTTTGCCTGCTATTCAAGGGCCAAACGAACGCCAGGATTTGTTCTTAAGGGTCAAAAGAACGTCAGGATTTGTTCTTCTGAAAAATATCTTGAACCAGGGTATGGATCTTTTTACAGACCGTTTTCCTGCTATTCAAGGGCCAAAAGAACGTCAGGATTTGTTTTTAAGGGTCAAAAGAACGTCAGGATTTGTTCTTAAGGGTCAAAAGAACGTCAGGATTTGTTCTTCTGAAAAAAATATCCTGAACCAGGGAATGGATCTTTTTACAGACCGTTTGCCTGCTATTCAAAGACATCTTGAGCAAATGTATGGATCATTTCTAACCCGTTGTAAGTTGTTGATATTGTTTTATCTGCATATAACCTTCCTGCAAGAAGAATGTTAGTTTATGCAATATGTATGCATGTATAGTATGATGCACTTAAGTAATGTATTATGTACTTATGGATATGTATGTTATAATATGATGTAGATGATGTATGTATGAATCATGCAGCCTGAAGCGTCTGGATATCTTCGTATAACAACTGCTGGCTAGGGAAAATAAATCCCGATTTGTCGCTGAAGGATATGAGGAACTCGTTCCCGTCTCGTTTGATAACATAGTAAAGAATATGAGGAACTCGTTCTCGTCTTGTTTGATAACATAGTAAAGAATATGAGGAACTCGTTCTCGTCTCGTTTGATAACATAGTATTCATAACCTTCCGTCTTCGTTCGATAGTATGGTATCCATAACCTCCCGTCTTTGTTTGTCGTACTCCTGTTGAAGGAATAATTTCCTGAGTATCCCGACTGAGGATAAAAGAGATGGACATAAATTCCAGGGGAGATGTAACTCGAAGTATTTATGAAGATGGATTTGCCCTACTGGGGTATTTGTAGCTGTCTTGTGGGGATGAACCGACGAAGCTTCGTTGAATTCCTTCCCTTGTTCGTCCTTAGTAAATACTATTACTGCATTTCATGCATTTCTGGTAAACATTAATCATATTAAGCATTTATGCATTTCTGGTAAACATCAATCATATTCAAAAGCATACATACATTCAAACACAACCAATGGACGTTTCGCTTATGTAAATAGGGTAAAAGTAAATCTGGATTCAAAGATGGAATTTTATTTATCATACAAAGTGACCTATACATAGGCAAGTTTGTACAAGGAGACAGAGATCCTAGTAAGAGGAACTTGTCATGAAATTTTACAAAACAAAGAAAATCAGCTATGTGGGAAATAATCCTATTGAGTTTCAATTCTACTATTGCCATTATCTTCAAGTATCTCATCTTCTGCTGTCGAGACGGAAACAATTTGATTGATCTTTATCTGTTCGAACTTGGTTAAGTAGCACAACTGGTTGGGTGATCCAAACGAGACATAGTCATACGCTTTAATCCCTAACTTTTGCCTGGATTGCCCTTTCAGGTTTTCAATCCACCGGGATACCCTTTTTTGCCCAAGCCGCCTTTTCAGGTTTTCGACTTGCCGGGTGTACATTATATATATATATATATATATATATATATATATATATATATATATATATATATATATATATATCCCTAATTTTTGCCCGAACCCTTTTGGTTCGCCGGGATGCCTTTATTTTTTCCTAGGCCAGTCAACCTAGCGGGTCTCTTTTTATGCGTAGTATTTTTTAACTATGTCTGCGTTTACAGGCTGCGGGAAGTCTTCACCATCCATAGTAGTAAGTATCATGGCACCTCCTGAGAATACTGTTTTGACCACAAATGGCCCTTCATATGTTGGAGTCCACTTGCCCCTAGGATCACCCTGTGGTAGTATGATACGTTTGATTACCAAATCACCGACCTGATATACCTTTGGCTTAACCTTCTTATTAAAAGCCTTGATCATCCGTTTCTGGTACATCTGACCATGACAAACAGCTGCTAACCTCTTCTCATCAATCAAATTTATCTGGTCAAGTCGAGTCTGAATCCATTCATCTTCATCCAAGCCTGCATCCTTCATAATTCTTAAGGAGGGAATCTGAACTTCAATGGGCAGAACTGCTTCCATACCATATACTAAGGAGAATGGGGTTGCCTCTGTTGAAGTACGTATCGTAGTAGGATAACCATGAAGAGCAAATGGTAACATCTCATGCCAATCCTTATAAGTAATAGTCATCTTCTTTAGAATCTTCTTAATATTCTTGTTAGCAGCTTCTACTGCCCCATTCATCTTTGGACGATACGGAGAAGAGTTGTGATGCTTAATCTTGAACTGCGTGCAGAGATCAGTAATCATAGTGTTGTTCATATTAGAGCCATTGTCAGTAATAATCCTTTCAGGGATGCCATACCTACATATGATATTATTCTTAATGAATCGAGCCAGAACATTCTTGGTAACAGATGCAAATGAAGCTGCCTCTACCCACTTCGTGAAGTAATCAATAGCAACCAGGATGAAACGATGCCCATTAGATGCAGTAGGCTTGATCTCACCAATCATATCAATGCCCCACATGGAAAAAGGCCAAGGAGAAGTCAACACATTCAATGGTGATGGAGGTATATGTACTTTATCAACATAGATTTGACACTTGTGACATGTTCTGGAATGTTGATAGCAGTCAGCTTCCATGGTAGACCAATAGTAACCTGCTCTCAATATCTTCTTTGCCATAGTATGACCACTAGAATGAGTGCCAAAGATCCCATCATGCATGTCTTCCATAATCTCAGTTGCTTCCTTCTTATCCACACAACGAAGCAAGGTTGTATCATGATTGCGCTTGTACAAAATTCCATTACTCAAAAAGAACTTAGCAGAAAACCTCCTCAGAAACTTCTTATCTTTGACAGATGCCCCTTCAGGGAACACCTGAGCTTCAAGATATCTTTTCACTTCATAGAACCAAGGCTTTTCCTCTGTTTCTCCAGTGTCAATCTCATAGCAGTATGCAGGCTTCTCAAATCTATCAATAGTAATCTTGGGAGCTTCATCATCCCAGCTAATCTCAAACATGGATGCCATGGCGGCTAATGCATCTGCCAACTGATTCTCTCTTCGTGGAATATGTCCAAAGGTAATCTCTTTGAAATGTTGGATTAAAGACAATACATACTCTCTGTAAGGAATGAGGTTATCATGCTTGGTATCCCAATCTCCTTTTATCTGACTTACTACCAGGGATGAATCTCCATATACGTCCAGGAACTGAATCTTCATATCAATGGCAGCTTTGATACCCAGGATACATGCCTCATATTCAACCATGTTATTGTTACAATAGAAACAAATTCTTGTAGTAATCGGGGTATGACAACCTTCAGGGGAATTGATTACAACACCAACACAATTACCAAGTGCATTAGAAGCTCCATCCAAAACCATAGTCCATCGGGATCCTTGTTCAGGTACGTCATATTGTCCAGGTTCTTTGGTAATAATAATAATGTCTTCATCAGGGAACTCAAACTCATTGACTGATAATCATCGACTGCTTGATGAGCCAAATGATCAGCCACAACACTTCCTTTAATGGCCTTCTAAGTAGTGTACTGTATATCATATTCTGTTAAAATCATTTGCCATCTTGCTATTCTTCCGGAGAGAGCAGGTTTCTCGAATATGTACTTGATTGGGTCCATCTTCGAAATCAATAAGGTAGTATGAGTCAACATATACTGTCTTAGTAGGCGAGCAGCCCATGCCAAAGCGCAACAAGTTTTCTCGAGCAGTGAGTATCTTGTTTCACAGTCTGTAAACTTTTTGCTAAGGTAGTATATTGCCTGCTCTTTTTGACCAGACTCGTCATGTTGCCCCAACACACACCCCATTGAGTTGTCTAATACTGTTAAGTACATAATCAAGGGTCTTCCATCAACTGGTGGCATCAAAATTGGAGGTTCTAGGAGATATTTCTTGATTTCATCAAAGGATGTCTGGCACTCGTCATTCCATTCCATTACCTAATCTTTCTTCAACAACTTGAAGATTGGCTCACAGGTAGCAGTCAATTGGGAAATAAATCTTGCAATGTAATTCAATCGTCCCAAGAAACCTCTAACCTCCTTCTCAGTACGGGGAGCTGGCATCTCTTGTATAGCTTTCACTTTTGCAGGATTTACTTCAATACCTTTTCCACTGACAATGAAACCCAGGAGCTTACCAGATCTAACTCCAAAAGTACACTTGTTTGGGTTCAATCTTAACTTGTATTTCTTCAACCTTTCAAACAACTTATGCAGATGATCAAGGTGTTGCTCTTCATTCTGGGACCTGGCTATCATATCATCCAAATATACCTCTATCTCATGATGAATCATATCATGAAACAAAGCCACCATAGCATGCTGATATGTTGCCCCAGCATTCTTCAACCCAAATGGCATCACTTTATAACAAAAAGTGCCCCACTGTGTAACAAATGTTGTCTTCTCCATATCTTCAGGTGCCATCTTGATTTGATTGTAACCAGAGAAACCATCCATAAAAGAGAATACCTTATGTTGAGCAGTGTTGTCTACCAGAACATCAATATGAGGAAGTGGAAAGTCATCTTTGGGGTTGGCCTTGTTCAAATCCCTGTAATCTACACACATATGTACCTTACCATCTTTCTTAGGTACCGGCACCACATTTGCAACCCATTGAGGATAAGAAGTCACAGCTAAGAACCCTTCATCAAATTGTTTCATTACCTCTGCCTTAATCTTCTCTGACATTTCAGGACGCATGCGACAAACCTTCTGCTTCTTTGGATGACAATCTTCTTTCACTGGTAAACGGTGAACCACAATGTCTATATCCAACCCTGACATATCTTCATAGGACCAAGCAAAGATCTCCACATAATCATGTAACATCTGAATCAATCTGCTCTTGACACCATCCTCTAATTCAGCCCCTATCTTGACCTCTTTCCTGTTTTCTTCAGTTCCCAGATTCACAACTTCGATTGGCTCTTCATGTGGTTGTATAACTTTCTCTTCTTGTTGTAACAACCTAGCAAGCTCTACAGGTACTTCAAAATCGTCCTCATTTCCATCTTCAGCTTGATAGATCGGATTCTCGAAATTATAATTGGCAATAGTAGAACTGTTATCAATAGGATCCAGAGTGGATGAGGATCTGCATTTTAGTGATGTGGGTGTGTGTAAGAACACATAGCTGATGAAAAAATAAAATAAAAGAAAGACAAGGAACACAATATTTACGAAAACAAAATGTCCACTGATTTTTATTGAATGAAGTATGCAAATGAAATGACATCCCGAAACAAGCATACCATTGTGCCCCGGGTAAGGCACAAGGCTTAAGAGTTTAATTTTTCAAAAATTACAAACTTAAAAGTAACAACACAGTAATAGTATTTACTCCTGACTAAAGGAGATAGGAATAACATCTTCAGCTTTCCAATTATTGAGCCCAGCACCCACAGTAGGAAAAATCCAAGCATCCAAGTTGTAGTCTTCATCATAGTCACCCACAGCATTGATCTGATCTTTCATAATCCCCTGATTGGTGATACGAACAGCACGAGCACGACGAACAGCCTTCTGGGACTCTGTAGTGAAACCCAAACCAAATTTGTCAGATTTGTAAGGAATGTCAGGAAGCTGACCCCAAATAGTACAACCACCTTCATCCACCACAGCTCAAGCATCCTTGAGGGAGGCCATTGTAGGAGGTACTCTGGTGACCACAGGAACTTTCTTGACAACAAGAGGATCATCAAAATTATTAACAACCCAAGGAACTACTTCAAACGTTTGACATGGAGTTTCAACATATTCACCTTCCACTTCAAGATATTTAAATGTGTTCACATGGCTAATTATATATCCTTCCTCTCCGTAAATAGTGACAACTTTTCCTTCTACTGGATATCTCAGCTTCTGATTTAAGGTGGAGGTTACAGCACCTGCCCCATGGATCCAGGGACGCCCAAGGTAAACAAGAATACGAAGGACGAATATCCATTACATAAAAAGTAACATTGAAGACTTGAGAACCTACTTTGATTAGGAGATCTATTTCTCCATGCACCACTCTTCTCGAACCATCAAAGGCCTTCACCACTATATTACTGGGCCTCAACACAGCATCTTCAGGACTAAGCTTATTCAGAACTTCTTTGGGCAACACATTCAGCGAGAAACCATTGTCTATTAACACATGTGACAGGGTAGTGCCCCTACATTCAATAGAGATATGTAGAGCCCTATTATGATCCCTCTTGGCAGGAGTCAAATCAGCGTCAGAGAAACCTAACCCATTATCATAGGTCAAGTGTGCAACACAATTTTCAAACTGGTCTACAGAAATCTCATTTGGTACGTGAGCAGTCTTCAAAAATTTAATCAAGGCTTTGGCATGAGCCTCAGAACACAACAATAAAGACAACATAGAAATCTTGGAGGGAGTATGCCCCAATTGATCAACAACATCATAATCACTCTTGCGGATGATCTTCAGTACTTCTTCCATCTGCTTAGAAAGATCATCAGCAGTTGGTACATCAGCTTGTACTGGTTCAATAACAGGACCTTTACCACGAGCATCAGCTGTGGAGGTGGTAGTTGGAGTAACTGTATTCTTGGAGGTAACCGGAGGAGAGAAAACTCTTCCACTTCATGTGATCTTACTAGATCCAGCAATATTATCAACATCAAGGTTTTCATCAACCACAGGTGTATCAGCTAAGGATTCATGCTTAACACCATGAATATAAACATCAGAACCATAATGCCAAGGCACTGCTTTATCAGAAGTATATGGAATAGGACCCGGAGTGGTAATGATCATAGGAGCCACTCTAGCTTCAGCAACAATCTTCACAGGGCCTTCAGCAGTAATCTTAATTGGACCCTTATGAGTGATTTTGACAGGGCCCTTGGAAGTAATCTTTAACGACACTTTATCAACTATATCTACCTCTTAAACCTTCGCACCTTTAGTTATGTGTTCAACCATGCTCTCCACAGAAGGTGTCCTCTCAAACAATATTGTGTAATTGTCCATGAGGTGTTGAATTTCGTCCTTCAACTTCCAGCAACTATCTGGTTTATAAGCGCAATAGAAACAATCTTCATTACAACCTGGAAAGAACCCAGCTTGTACCAACTTCTTCTTAATAACAGATAATGGTGTAGTCACGTCTGCAACTGAGGAAATATGTGAAAATTCATCAATGGCATTGACAGTCTTTTCATGATTTGGCATGGGAGCAGTAATCACATTTGGAGTACCCGGAGGGTCAAACTCAATTTCTCCAGCATCAATCATATCCTGAATTTTATTCTTCAATATCCAGCAATTATTGGTATCATGTCCCTGACAATTAGAATGATATGCACATCGTGCATTAGGATTGTACCTGGGAGAGGTAACATTGGGGTTCTGAGGAGGGTCCTTCAAAGTGATGAGTTCACCCTTCAACAAGTGTTGCAAGGCTTGGGCCATTAACATGTTGAGCTTGGTGAACTGTCTTCTAGGCCTCTATTGATTTCCCTGTGGTAGCTCTGGTGTTGTAGGAGTAGGATTGGAGATATGAACTGCACTTACAGACTGGTGCCTCCTGTTACGATCAGGTTGACCATAAACAGCATTTGACTCTTTCTTCCCACTAGGGGGCTTCTTTGTAGTACTTGGTGAAGAAGCACCCACTTGGATCTTGCCACTCCTTATACCACCTTCTACGCGCTCTCCTGTCATTATCAACTCAGTGAAGCCATATGATGAGCTTCCAATGAGATGACTGTAAAAAGGACCATTCAACGTACACATGAACATATCCACTAACTCCCTGTCAGTTAGAGGAGGTTGTACCCTACCAGCCAAATCTCTCCACTTCTGGGCATACTCCTTGAAATTTTCTTTAGCGCCCATAGACATGCTTTATAGTTGCATGCGAGTAGGGGCTAGATCAGCATTGTATTGATATTGCTTATAAAAGGCCTCAGCAAGATCATTCCAATCACGAATGTTGACACTCTCCAACTGATAGTACCATTCCAATTGAGCTCCAGATAAGCTCTCTTGGAAGAAATGGATCCAGAACTTCTTATCAGCAGTATGGGGTTGGATTCTCCGGACATAAGACCTCAGATGCAGCTTGGGACACGAAACACCATCATATACTACAAAAGCAGGGACCTTGAAACCAATGGGTATAACCACCCCAGATATCAAACTCAGGTCTTCAAAATCCAGCCCAAAAGACTTTTGCAATTCCATAGCATCCATTCTATCCACCAGCATTTTGAACTTATCCTCATTAGGTTCATGATAGTAGTTAGCTTCAGAATCAGAATCCCCCATTGTATTATGGAGACTGCCTCCCTCTTTCTCAGACTCTTCATACTCATATTCTTTAACCTGTCCTTGGTCTTGACAGGACCTCTGAACCTTCTTCCAATGTTGATTAGGCCTCCTGACCTTCTAGTCTTCTTGGTCTTCTTGGCCAGTAGTGTCTTCAATTCATCTTGCCCCTTGGACAAGTTCAGGATCAGCTCTTGGAACTGTGCATTTTGTGCCTGGAGATCTTTGACTGTTTGTTCAAGAGCCATTGCTGAAATAAACAACGAGAAGATAAGAAACCTGTGCACAAGAAACCTGTGATGCAATGATATGGTGTATAAATGCGTATGCAATGTTTTCAAGGACCGCGGGATTTAAATTTGTTTAAACAACCAAAGAGTAAACTTTTATTAGTAATAAATTTGTTTGCCCTTTGAGCTTACAATAAAAATGAAAAGAATACAAAAGATGGGGTTTTAAGTCTCCCATGGACGTTTCCTCTCTGTGTTGAGGTATGAGTTGAGATTCCGCTCCTCGTGAAGTTGTTTTGTTAGCTCTAGGATTCTTTCTCGACTTGCTTTGTAATGAGTCTCAAAAGTATCCCTTTGCTCCTTCAACTGGATCCAGGACCTCTGTAAGTGTTCCATTTCAGTGGGCATGTCTGGGTGAAGGATGGTATAAGAAGTATCCCCTTCAGCAACATGCTCCATAGTAACTTGCAGGATGGCAGGATATGGCATTATAAGAGTCTGAGCACGAGATCGCACCCATTTGAGATAAGCTTCCATAGGAATAGTGTACTTGGGCTCCAGAGTCTTGCTGTCAACCTTGTTCACTTTTCCCCATGCTCGTATAAACCTTTGACGATAACCTTGCAGATTGTTGTCGTAGTCAAACACAATATCCTGAATCAACATGTCATGTGGACCATCACTCCGAGCGTAACCAAACTGTCGTAAAGCTAAAGAAGGGTTGTAAGTAATGCCTCCTCTTATGCCTAGAAGTGGCACATTAGGAAACTCCCCACAACGGTCAATGATAGTAACATTCTCCATAGATCTAGAGCACCAATGGATATCTGAATGAGAGAGTGACATAATCCTCTTGGACCACCTGAACCCTTGTTCATTCTTCATCACTGATCGAGGAAGGTGAAAAATAAACCACCTAGATAGCAAAGGTATGCAGCATATCATAGTTTCTCTTGCCTTCGTAGTACGGGTATGAAGAGAGTGTAAGATGTCTCCAAGCAATGTAGGCACTGGATTGTGACTCAGAAATATGTTGATGGCGTGAACGTCTATGAACTGATCTGGATTGGGGAACAACACTAAGCCATAAATCAACAAGGCTAGAATCTCCTCAAAAGCACCATAGCTCATAGCCTTCAAGAACACTTGAGCCTTCTCTATCAACACCTTAGCAAGAATACCCTTAACTCCACTCCTCGTTTCTAGAACAATGTCTGACTTCTTCAGATGTAGAGCTGCAGCAATAACCTCTGGTTTAAGCTCTTTCTCCAAGCTTGTGAAGGGTCTCTGATCAAGGATAGGTATACCCAATAATTTGGAGAACTCTTCCATTGTAGGAACCAGCTGATAGTCGGGGAATGTGAAGCAATGGTGCTTAGGGTCAAAGAACTGAAACAGAACACTCATCATGTCTTCATTGAACCCTGAAGTGAATAGATCCAGTAGGTGACCATGTCTCTTGATGAACTGGGAGTTTTGAGAAACCTGAGAAACCAATTCCTTAAGCTTAGGAGGTATTCCTACAAAGTTGATCCTGATAGTGTTTCTACGAGCAGAAGCCATGACCTGCAACAAAGAACAAAGATAAATCCTTTGGTCCTTGAAATGGTTAGTGAAAATGCTATGCTTATGATGCATGATGATGCTATGATGTTATGCTCAATCACAAATATGTGGCACACACAAACAAGTCACACAATAGCCCTAGGTTTAGAGGCTTGTATGAGGTTTAAAGGTAAGTACCCTCCCCTGAAGTTTAGTTGGTTCATCTTGTCCTACAAAAGTAACCAGGTTCTAAGGGATCTCAATATCATTGATCCTTCACAAGGGTGGTTGTTCAGTAGGCAACTTACTTGCCAACCAAAACCCTCCAAGTTTAGAATCTCAATGAGCGTAGTATCGAGTATCAACCAACTTCAGTCTTCACCAAATCCGGTTATCTCACTACTTTCTAAAGGCCAAGATGGGATGACTAGGGTTCTAAAAGTCAGTTAGTGTATTGACAACATATGGAAGCCTCATAATATCCTCAACTTGACTTAAGGAACATAAGCACCAACCAAGAAGTCACACTAACTATGGCCACCAGATCAACCATATCGGTATACGCCGTACAGTTTCCTTGGTCTATTGCCATTTACCTAAGGTACACTAGATTCGGGTTAGGATCTTTCACACATAAGAGCACCCAACAAGTAAAATAAAGCAAACAAAGCAAACAAGTTTAAAGTGATCTAATTACTAAGGGTACCCCTCTTTTATTAAATCCCCAGCAGAGTCGCCAGTTCTGTAACACGGTGGGAGAACTGACTTTAGTTATGTTGCAGATAGCAAGAGTCGCCACCGACTTTTATTTTATCCAAAGGAAAGCGCATAAAAGAACAGGAAAGACCTTAAAAGATTTTTGGGTTCGGGGGGTAGGTTATGTAAAGGGAAGGTGTTAGCACCCTTCACATCCATGGTTATCCATGAACTCTTAGTTACTTAGCTCACTTTAAATTGTTTTGAGAAGTGTAGTGTGTGTTTAGAAATTTTCTTAAGTACTTTATAATGATCCATGTACGGATATATATAAAGACTTTGTTTTGAAAATTGTTTGAAAATGTGAAGTGTTTTTTTTTTGAAGTGTTTTGAAAAGGTGAGCAAGTACATAAGAGGAACCTACCATAAGTTAAATCTTTTTTGTTCTTAAATATCCTTTAAATGGTAAGACTATCCCTATTATTAAGGAATAGGTAGTCATTACCTTGGATGTTGTGAGGGACAAGCGAAGGGACATCTGTGATTAGGCAACTGTAAGGTGTATTAGCAATTCGAAAGGGACTTATCATCTTTTATTCGAAAGGGACAAGATCATTTACGAAGGCAACCATGAAGGGACTTGATCTTATTATCTTTAAAGGGACAAGATGATATTTAATAAGATAAGGGACTTTGCTTTATACACCTTACTTGACCTTTTATTTAGGCAACCTGAGAGGTATCCTTAAGAATGTGAGATGGCGATCAAAGATCGGCTTATGTGTGTGCGTGTACAAGTTCAAGTATTTATCTTACAATTAGTGATCTAAATTCAATTTTAAGATACAAACATGTTTACACTCCCTATTTTACTAACCATGGCAATTTAAATAAATAATAAAAACTCTACAACTATTACATAATTTGCACAGTTACATTATAATAATAATAAAATAATTTAAACAAATAAGCATATAATAAATAAATAAATAAATAAATAGGTTAGTAATAATAAACAAAATATAAAAGAGGTTAGTATAATAATAACAATATAAAAAAACAAATAAAAAATTCAAATTTAAATAAATAATCATTTTTAAGAATTTTAAGAAAAGAAATGAATAATAATAAGTATATACTAATAAATATGATTTAATAATTTAATAAATTAATTATATATATACATATTAGAAATAGTTAATAATTATAATTATACAAGCATAATAAAATAAGAAATTATAAAAAGAAAATTAAAGTTTTGAAAATAAATTAGGGTTTACAAAATAAATTAGGGTTCATAAAGAAAAAAATTAGGTTTTACATACAAAAATATTAGGGTTTATAAGTTAATCTAAATATAATTAATTTATTTATAAAAATATACATAATAATATAAACAAATTATAAAATAAATATAAACAATTTAACTTTTAGAAAGTAAATTATGATTTAAAAAAAAAAATATGAAGCTTTACATATTATATACTATTATTTAAAAATTAATTTCCTTATAAAATATAAATTAATTATAAAACAAAATAAACAAATAACAAGAAAATGGTGTAAAAAAGAACATACTTGGGGCTGGGATCGAACCCACGCCCTAGGCTCTCTCTCTCTTGGACCAACACCAGCACCACCAGGCCATGCGCGCATTTGTGATTATGTATGGATAATGATTCTTATATTTTAAACCTGAAGAATAAATGGAATTTTAATCAAAAAATAAGTGAGGACAGGTTCGAACCCACGTCCTTGGCTTCTCTCATGCGCGTACCAACCACCAGGCCACTTATCATCCTGTGAAATAAAATACCAACAATACAATAAATATATAAATCAAAGTTTAAAAATCTGAAGCGCGCGAAGATCTTCATCTTCAACCTTGGATTCGTAGGTTTTCCTGCGAATTTATCTACAACTTTTCCTGCGATTATTCTTGCCCTTTTAAACCTGCGAATCACAAACTCTATCCAAACAGTGAAATTTCATGACATTAATGATGGCATTGTATTCCTAATGATGTGTACGATTCTTCTACGTCTTTAGAAATCCTTTATTTGGGCTAAATGGTGAAACCCTAAACGGAAGCCGCAAACCCTAACAATGGCCATTCTTCAAACCTGTACCAAAACTCAAATTAACTTGCCCAGAAACAATCACCAACTTATTACAAACACGAAACAATGATCAAATTCAATTTATATTACACAAATATATGAGAACGAGAAATTCATAAAAGTGTGAAAAGTTTGATTCGGTTTGATCAATTCTTTGAGTTTGAGATGCATATGACTATTGCTACATGATCAGTGATGTTCAAGGAAGAGATTGATGTCCTTAATTCACCTGAAAAACCACAAAAAGTTAGAATCCGAATTTCAAATTTTTGATGAACTTTGAATTTGTGAAACTTATCCTTGAGGCTCTAAATTCGTCCCCTCTCATTGGCAATGTGTTTGTCTATATATATATGGATTGAATTAGGTCAGAAAAATGCTATCACTCTTTGGACTTTTTGGATGTTTGAAGATTGAAAAAGATTTGTCATAAAATATGATTTTCCTTTGATCCAACATTGCTATTTTGGGATAATCTTCATAACTTTTGTATCAATCTGATCCAAATATTATTTATGACATTCTAGAAGCAAAATCCTTTTTCAAATATATGATTTTATATTTTATTTCAATTTAAATTGTATTTTAATGAATAAAATTCAAATAAATATGAAATAAAAAATAAAAAAATCAGAAAATAGGTGGGTTGGGTCGTTCTTGATGATATTGTAAAGATGGGATGGCAATTTGGTGGGTTAATTTAGCAAAAATTGGATTTAAAGCCTTATTTGCTTCATAAGTTTCCCTAAAATTTCCCAACTTTGCAAGGGCACAAATACTTCAATTTTAATGCTATGAGAGTGTTCTTGGACATTTTGGAAAGCCTAAAGAGTCCTATAACCAACCTCTTTGGTCTCATGTCCATATCTTTTGCCATTCTCAAGTTATGCTCTTTTGAAGTTGTTGACTTTTTGTTGACTTTTAAAAGGACCTATAATGTCTTAGCTCATACCTTCCAAATGAAGCATTTTTGGGCTTGGCTTGTGAGACACAAATTTGTAGAGAATTCAATTTCCTTAAAAATGAGCTTTGGATGGAAAAAAATATATGAAGCATGTGAAAGTTATGGCTGGTCAAAGTTCAGTTGACTTTTCCTTTGAAAACCCTAATTTAGAAACTCCTGATTCTTGATGATCTGAAATCTCCTTGATGAATCATGATCAACCCTTGATAAAATGATGAATTTTACTTCATATACTTGATGTTGGCAAAAAATCATGAAGTTTGACTTTGGTTTGACCACAGTTGACCTCAATTTGACTTTTTAACTACTTTGACTGATTTTAACCTATCTGATCATCTGACTAAGCAAACCTTTGGGAAAAGTCTTGAAACTTGACATGGGGATTCTTGAACACATATAGGATGTTATGAAGCTCACTTGAGGTCTTGGAAGTCCATTTAGCCTGATTAAAGTCAAAACCATAGTTTAGGATGCACTGCTTAGGAGGATGCATTGTCTGAGGGAATTGTCAAACTTTTTGACTAATTGTGAACTTTGTGAACCTTGTGAAACTCATGAGATGTCTTGTGAACCTTGTGAACCTTGTGAACCTCTTGAGACACAATGACTTGTCTTGTGGAGGGCAAATTTTGGGGTGCAACATGGGGTAACTTCTTTTTCTTTTTCAACAACTTCATTCTCTTTTATTTCCAGTTCCACTTCAATCATTTGATTTTCACTCTCAGAATTTTCTTTCACCTCTTCAATTGCTTTACCTCTTCGTGTTATGACTGCATTGACTTTGTGATTATCTCTTGGATTTGTTACATTAGCACTTGGAAGAGTCCCTGGAGTTTGGGGAATGGCGAGGTGTTGGGCAATTTGGCTCATTTGCACTTCAAGGTTCTTGATGGAGGCTCCAGTATTCTTGAAGTTACTCCTCGTTTCTTCTTGGAATTGAGAATTGTGAGCTGCCATCTTTTCAATGGCAATTTCCCAATCAGCTTTTCTTGGAACTGGTGGTTGATATTGTTGTTGCTAGGGCTGATATTGTTGTTGTTGGGGCTGATATTGTTGTTGGCCTTAAACCGATTTTTGGATGTTCCCTTGTTGATCTTTCCAAGAGAAATTGGGGTGATTTTTCCACCCCGGATTATACGTGTTGGCATACGGATTGTTCTGCCTCAACATATTAATTTGTTCAACCTGTTCTTGAGTTGCCAAACAGTGCATGGCGAAGTGTGGTCCACAACAGATCTCACAAATCACAGCTTGAACAGGTTCCACCTGAGCTACTATTTGTGTGCTAAGATTCATCTTCTTTAACCTTCTTTCAACTTCTGCAACAATTTGATCTTCCATTTTCACAACCTGCTATGTGTCGCTCCCGATAAAATGGGACTGGCCCAGATAAAGGTACAGACGCGAACGGTCGGCGAGGGGGACAGTAAGAACACACAGCCGTGAACTCACTGGAGATGAAAAGAGTCGCCAGCTAGGCATTTTTATCCCGGAGGAAAGGCAATGCTGCATAGGCCTGGAAAGATATGGATAAGACGGTTGCGAACCAGAGAGACTGAGAAAGGGGGTTGGTTACAACCTGGGAAGGTATTAGCACCCAGATTGTCCGCCGTACTCGACGGGATCCACGCTTAAAAGATTTGTGTTTTAAAGGGGTAGTGTCAGTGCAATCTGTGTGTAAAAGCTGGAAAAAGATGTACAGGTGTCAGTGTAAAAGAAGTGAAGTGTAATATATATACAGTGTCAGTGTAAGGAATAAGAATGAATTGCTCAAGATCATGAGGCTTAAAGAATAATGCTGGAAGGAGGGGGAATGTACAGAGACTTTTGTTCGATAACTGTTAAGTTATGCCTACGTATCCTCTCGTGCAATGAGGAAGTCAGAACACCGTAGTTCGACCCAAAGAGACTGAAAGATGAATTGACTTGTGAACTGCTTGCTTGTCTATGCTCAAGTGTATGACCTGTCTGGCTCAGGTGCTAATTGTCTTGCATTAGACGGAAGAAGCAAGCTCTCGTTTGTGAGTGAATGAGATGAGAAAAGAATCCCGAAGGAGACGATTATTGTTTGTTTTTGTGTTTTCAGTCTTTTATTGCTTTTGAAAGCTTGTCATAAGTTAATGAGCTTAAGCCTAAACCAATGGATTTAGTAAACTCATCACATCTTCCCTCTGATTAGGGGTAATGAGAATACCTTAAGTGTGAAGTCAGATTCTCACACTTAAACACCTTTGATGTAGGATTAAGATCATTAACCTACTTGTGATTATTTAGATGTTTTTGATGTTTTTTTTTGTTTAGTGTTAAGTAATGAGGTTAAGCCATAATCAAGGATTAAACAGACTCATTACACCATCCTAATAGAAGGATAATAGATGAGGGTGTTTAAGCTGAGGAAGGCTCCTCAACTTAATCCATGATTAGGGATTAAACTCATGACAAAACAAGCCTTTATTAGGTGGATTTTAGTTAATGGTATGATGATGAAGTGAATTTTAGGGTTTGTAAGACAACTTGAGGGGGACTTGTCCATTAACACTAGGGTTAGTCCTTCTTAACCAATTAAGGAAGAATTAGAACCCTAATGCAAGGCCCAAGTTACAAGTGTAATGTCTTGATGATTATTAAGTGAATTGATTAAGATATTTAAACACATTAAGGGTTTAACACTTAGGATTAAAGTTATACACTCCATCCTAATAGAAGGATGCAGGCATAAGCTTAATCACAAAGCCTTAAAGCCTTTAGGGTTTAGTCCCTGATTATGAGGTGAGAAGAGAAGACTAAATGAGACACAAAGGTAAAACTAAGTGGGGGACTAATCAAAATCCTAACCATTGTCATGCTTGGTTGTTCCTAAGGTTTGTGAGGTTAACAAGAAAGATCTTCAATGGAACCACCAGGAAGCAGATGAAAGGATCAGGAGAAGCAAAGTAACTTGCTTCATTCAAGAAGTCAAGTCACTTGAGGAAAGAAAGTGGGAAGAAGAAGAATGAGCAAGCTCAAACCTAAACACAAACATAAATGCAGCAAGGATGCATAAAAAGAGATGAAGAGAAGTTATGAGAAGTGAAGGCAAATTCACTTCTCAAGATCACTTACCACCTGAAAGGTTAGAAAAGAAATGCAATGTAATGCAAAATGGGATGAGATGACATGATGCAAACCAAAACCAGAAGCATGTATGTGATGTTAATGATGCTATGAGATGCTACAAACCAGAAGCAACACATGTGGATGATCATACAAGCTTATGAATGCAAATGAAGCAAGTTAAGAACCAAGAACATACATGAAAAGTTATGAAGTGCACATGGCATATAACATGGCAAATACATGATGCAATGATCAAACATGCTTTCAATATGCCTTATGATGTCAAATGAATCAAATGGATTCTTGAAATGTCATGGCAAGTCATGTTATGCAAAGGAATGCAAGATGGATGCATATGGAAGCCCAGATTAGGGTTTATGAACCATACATCAAACAAAAATCAAAATCAGAAGCAAACCATAAGATAAAAAAATTGAAAATGCCACTCAAAGGACCCCTAATCCTATACTAACTCACTGCCCAAAGGATAAGCTTCAACTCCTAACCAAGTTCAAGTTATGATTTTTCTAAGTTTTCTAGGGTTTTAGGGTTCCTAAACAAGAAAATTATCAAACAAATGGAAAATGAAAGATCAAATCATGGCCATTTAACCTCACAAACTACATGCTAAATACAATGCAATGCAAAAAGAATCAATGTCCAACTCTTCATGGATAGGCAGAAATGATTTTTGGAACTTTGGATCAAATTAATGCATAAAAATGATTTTAATTCAATGAAAAATTCTCAAAATGCATCAAGATCAAAAAATAAATTTGGTTTGAAGGTTGGAAAATGTTTCTAAATGTCTTGGAACATTTCATGAATTTTTTGGTGATTTTTAAATACCTAAAAGTATTTTTAATAAATTAATTTCCATTAATCAATTAAAAATAAACTTTTAAATATTTAAAAATACTTTTTTAATGCTAAAAATGAAAATAAAAATATTTTTGTGTTTTAAAAATTAATGAAACTCTTGACAAAAAGTTTCATAATTTTTAAAACAATTTTGCTATTTTAAATAAATAGTGGAAGTTAAATACAAAGAAAATAAAATAAAACCAAATAAAATGGAAAGTCAACTGAATGGAGGGCTATGATGCATTCTGGGTTTGAAAATGTTGACTGCGCGCGCCATCTGATGGCCCATATTCAAACTGATTTAATCTCAATTAATTAAATAAATAATGATGATTAGGGTTTAATGACTGCATCTCAGCCATACACACGCGCGCGAAGTCAACTTTTTCAACGCATCCAACGTTCCAGATTCAAATGCCCATTAATGATCTGATTAAACCCTAATGATTTTCAGGTGGCCGGAGAAGACCTCCGGTCGTCTTCTCCGGTGGGAGCCCCACCTGAAAATCCCTAAAAACCTCAAAACGCAACAAAAATGAAATCTAAAAACATGGAAATGATCCCCATAACTCCCTGAATCAAAACCCCATCACAAACATCATTTATATTTCCTCAAACTCATGAATCAAACAAAACATTTTTTAGGTCAGGGAGTTTCAGAACACGATTACATTCTTATTTTCAACCATTTTCAAAACCAAAGATATCAGAATGACCAGGAGAACATGAAGAACAACTTAAGAACTTAAAAAATGATTTCTGGAAAAAATGTTCTTGAGCTACCTGAGTTTCGAAGCTTTCAATCCTGCAACTTTCTGACCTCTCCTCTTGATGCAATCCACTCCACTTGATCCCCTGATGATGCTTGAATGCTTAGAAGGAGTTTAAGTTGGCTGGTTAGGGAGATTGAACAAGTTCTGTTCAAGCTCAGGTGAGAATGGTGTTTGTGATTCAGGCTGTTTCAGGCAAGGGTGAAGGGTTCTTTGTGATCAGGGTGATGTTTTGAGAAGGTTTGTGGAGTTTGTTTGAGTGTTTATGGCCTGTGGAAGATGTTTCGAAGGAAAATGCAAGTTGGAGTGAAAATGGAGAAATGGTGTTCTTGCTGGTTTCAGGCTTGTGTCTTGTTGGTTTAGGCTCAATGAAGCATGGTGATATGATTAGTGAAACTTGTTTGAATGTTTGTGGCTTATGGAATCAGATTCGAAGGCTTTTGCTTGAGGGAGTGAATTTGTGAATGTGTGGTTCTTGTGTGTTTCAGCCTTGCTCTCTATGTGAAATGGCTAGCATTTGGCTTGCATAAAATAATCCCATTGGTCAGATGATGTGACCTGGCCTGCTGTGATTGGGATGTTCACTTTTGCAAAAATTCCACTCTTGTGTAAGGAGGGCATGGGCTAAGTTCTAGCTTGGTACAAGAATGTGGGCTGGCGCAGCATGGTGTGTGAGTGAGGCTAGGGTGGTTCAATGGCCAATGCAGCAAGTGGTAGGAGGTGTCATGATGATTTTGCAACTTGATCAACTTTGGTTCATATGAAACTATCTTGCCATACAAGCCATGAATCATGAGAAACTTTGGTTCAAATCTGATTTTTAGGCCACATGTAATGTTTGTGCATTGGTTTGATGTGAACTAGAAGTCATAAATGGCCTTGATACATGATTTTTGCAAATTTTCCAATTGGTGCATATCTTGAAAATTAGTGATTTTTGCCAACTTTGTCACACCATAACTTTTGATCCAAAATGAATTAGGTCATGTTCTTGTACTTTTTGAAAAGGGAAAAATGTATTCTACAACTTTCATGACCAAAGTTTTTCCATTTGAAGCATTTTTGGATCAAAAAGTAAGGTTTGAAAAGTGACCTAAATTGACAAATTCCTTAAAAGTCAACCATGCCCTAAAAAGTCAACTTTGCAAAAACTTCAAATTCTTGAATTTTGTGAACTTCAACCTTCTTCCATGATCAAATAAAGATCATATACACTCAAAATGATGAAGATCACCCCTTGGTTGGGTCATTGGGGGCCTCAGATGCCCTGATTTTGCACTGACTTGTCTGAAAAGTCAACCCTTGATCAGATGACTTCCCTATGGAATTTCTTCATGAAAATTGATATGCATACTCCCTATGCCATATAGAGACCAATAGAAACAAGAATGACCAAAAAATTTGGATTTATGGCCTCTGAAACCAAAACCCTAATTTTAGGTCAACTGTGTAGTCAAACCTGGCTCTGCATCCACACCAATCCCAGTCCTTGTGATTCCTTGGCATTCTTGACTTTGAGAGGGTATAATATGATACTTGAACACATATGGACCTCTTTGGAGTGATTGATGACCTTTGGGGTGGCTCAAGAAGCTCTTGGATTGCTCAGATCACAAACCCTAGATGCAGATGACTTAGAACCAATGCAAAGACTCAAAAATGGAATATGAGATGTTATGATTGTGTTTATGCATATGAGATGATCACAAGCCATAGTGAATGGGTGAGGGCAAATTTGGGGTGTTTACAGCTGCCCCTATTCAAGCATGAGTTAGCTGTGCAGGTTGTAAGCAACGGCTTAACAGGCAAGCGAGATAACTTATGGTTGAATACCAAAGACAGTCCAAAATTTGCACTCACAGGATGAAGAAGAAAAGGGATATAGATTGTAAAATAAAGATAAAGTATATTGTAAAGTGTAGGCGACGGAGGACGACCGTCGAGCAGAGGAAGACTGCTGGGTAAAGAGCAATGCAGGGGATGGCCGACATGCTGGAAAAAGTGCGGAAATAAAGCAATGACGGGGACGGCCGACATGCTGGGGATATAAAGCAAAGACGGGGACGGCCGACTAGCTGGGGAAGAAAGAATTATGATGGGGGCGGCCACCAAGATAAAGCTATAAAAATTCTCTGGGGATTAATGAAACATGACGGGGACGGCCATCAAGTTCACAAGGTAAAGTAACCAACGATGGGGACGGCCATCGGGCTAAACTGAAAAGGGACCACGACGGGGACGGCCATCGGGTTAAAGAATAAATGAAATAACAGGTGATGAGGTACGGTCATCAAAGGTGAAGGACGATCACCTAGCAGGGGACGGCTGCTCTGTTGGGTATAAGATGAGGGACGGTCATCTAAGTTGGAGGACGACCACCTGGCAGGGTACGGCTGCCGAAAATATCGCGACATAGGACGAATGCCGGATAAAAAGGTCAACGATGGGGACGGCCATCGGACGAGCATGATGGAGGAAGACCATCAAGAGGTGGAGGACGACCACCTAGCAGGGGACGGCTGCTCTCAAGGTTTGTCATGACATAGGACGAATGTCGGATAACCAAAATCAACAATGGGGACGACCATTGGATAAAATGATGAAGGATGATCATCAAAAGGTGGAGGACGACCACCTAGCAGGGGACGGCTGCTAAATATCACGACATAGGACGAATGTCGGATAGAAAATCAACGATGGGGACGGCCATCGGATGAGCATGATGGAGGACGACCATCAAGAGGTGGAGGACGACCACCTAGCAGGGTACGGCTGCTCTCAGGGTTTATCGTGACACATGACGAATGTCAGATAAAAAGAAAATTGCTTTGTTGGCGATTGTCTGGGGAATGGTAAACACGGACGAGTGTTTACATCCAAGAAACAAAAGGTATAAGTGTTTAGATGTTTGTGTATAGATTAAAGATGCGGACGAGCATCCTTAAGACTACGATACGGACGGGTATCGGATAGAAACAAATACTGACGCGTGTTCAAAGATGATGATACAGACGAGTATCAACTGGTTAACAGAGAACATGGACGAGTGTTGAATCTGAAGGGACTTTTCTGGGGAAAAGTAGACACAGACGAGTGTCTATTTTCAAGAAGACGAGAGTGTTTGACACAGTGTATGGATTAAAGATGCGGACGAGCATCCTTAAGACTATGATACGGACGAGTATCATGTAGAAACAAACTCTTGACACATGCTCTGAGATGATGGTACGGACGAGTACCAACTGGTTAACAAAGAACAAGGACTAGTGCTGACTCTGAGGGGATTTGAGTGGGATAAGATACGGACGAGTATCTGTATAAGAGCGAGTGGTGTATATACGAGTGTTTGACAGCTGGGGAGAGTGACACGGACGAGTGTCAAAAGGAGGGTGTGTAATATAAACAAATATCTGATATACAAAGTGTAGGTGACTGTGCTGGGGATATGACACGGACGGGTGTCAAAGGATCGTATATATAAGTGTATGTGAGTGCAAAGAGGACGTCTTTGGCTTTCTGCTGGGGTTATGACACGGACGGGTGTCAAAATGAGTATATACTGATGCTTGTGGATTGTGAGGCAGCTGCTTTTGCTGGGGACTCTGGTGGGGATTTTTCTGTACGTTGATGAACTGTCATTATTCACAAGTGTTGATTCGAAACATGGCTTATGATTATGCTATGTGTTGGATTTTTGCCGTAATGCTCCGTGTTAAAACGGAATGCTACGCTTTGTGGGTGAATATGATGCGAATGCTATGATTGTGCAAAGACACCAAACCGGGATTCGGATCCCGTTGCTATGAAAGATCTTCGGTCGGTCTGCTTGAAATGGGCATCCCAGCTAGGGATGAGATCATTGGGTAGATCTGATGAGATGTTATTGTTTGGGGATATAGGTCACTGATAGACATATCCTTGTAGTAAGGGACCCAGCTGGGGTTTGTAAAAGCTTTCGTCGCTCTGTTGTGATTTCCTCGTGCGTTGCTCTTCTGGGAAGAGGCTGAGACTCTGTGGGGAGATGATTCTCTGGCTTTTGCATTCTGCTGAGGAAGAATGATTGGCACACTTGGCTGGGAGCAGTAGCAAGTGGCAGCTCAGCTGGGGGAAGTCATGAGAGGCAACTCAGCTGGGGAGAGAGCACTTCGGGTGCTAAGATTGAGTGTTGATTTTCCAGCTCGCTGGGATGAAGCTTACATGCCCCAAGTTTCGTTCTGGATACCTGCAATCCCGCAAAGACAGGGAAACGCACAAGATAATCCCGAGGTATCCCTTACTGGATTCCGTCATAGGAGTTTAGATACCTCTGAGAGTAAGCATATTTCCTGCAAGCACGTGTTTATTTTTGAAGATAAACATCTGTATTCTATGCAATCATTTTTCTTTCAAGATATCAGACATTTTTGCAAATAAATGGAAATGTATAAGACGAGACATGACTGAAAATCTGATTTTATTAACTCAAATGCCCTGAATTGGCAAGATACAGTCAAAGAAACAAATCCCCTGGGATGAGGAGATCGTTACAAATTGAGAAACAAAATGCTGGCAATGTTGATGACGTTTTAAGGAGCTTCCTCTTCACTATGACTTGTATGACTTTTGACATTCTCCTCATTTGGCTTTCTGAAGAATGTTGATTCTGATTGAAGCTTGATCCTTTCGAAGCTTACCAAGTTGTAGGTGATACAGACGAATTCAGAATGCAGTTGTTCGCTTATTCCCTTATTTTGCATGGATCGCCCTTTCGGGTTTTCAATCCATCGGGATACCCATTTTTGCCTGAGCTGTCCAATGTGGCTTTTCAACTCAGCGGGTGTACATTTTTTTATTTATTTTCCCTTATTTTTGCCCGAGTCTTTTATTCTGTTTTTGACTCGCCGGGATGCCCTATTTTTGCCTGGACTTACATTCTGTTTTTGTGTCCAGCGGGTCATTTTATGCGAAGTATTTTCTAACTGCATCTGAGTTCACAGGGGATGGGAAATCTTCACCATCCATGGTGCTGAGCATCAGTGCTCCACCGGAAAAAACTTTCTTTACCACAAATGGTCCTTCATAGTTCGGAGTCCACTTGCCCCTGTGGTCTGTATGAGGAGGGAGGATTCTTTTCAGCACAAGATCTCCTACTTGGTATTCTCGGTGCCTGACTTTCTGATCGAAGGCTTTCTTCATCCTCTTCTGATACAACTGCCCATGACAAATTGCAGCCAATCTTTTCTCTTCGACCAGACTCAGTTGTTCGTATCGGGCCCGAACCCATTCTGCTTCACTCAGTTTAACATCCATTAGTACCCGGAGAGAGGGTAATTCAACTTCGACAGGTAGGACTGCTTCCATACCATACACAAGCTGATACGGTGTTGCCCCAGTGGATGTTCTGATTGATGTGCGATACCCATGCAAGGCAAATGGTAGCATTTCATGCCAGTCTTTGTATGTGACTACCATCTTCTGCACAATCTTCTTGATATTCTTGTTAGCTGCCTCAACAGCACCGTTCATCTTTGGCCTGTAAGGAGAAGAATTGTGATGTTGAATTTTGAAGTCCCGGCATAACTCATACATCATTTTGTTGTTTAGATTGGAACCATTATCAGTAATGATTCGCTCGGGAACTCCATATCGACAGATGATATCTCTTTTCAGAAATCTGGCTACCACTTGCCTCGTGACGTTTGCATACGAAGCTGCTTCGACCCACTTGGTGAAATAGTCAATGGCGACCAGGATAAATCTATGGCCATTCGAAGCAGTCGGTTCAATCTTGCCAATCATGTCAATGCCCCACATAGCAAAGGGCCAAGGTGAAGACATCACATTCAAAGGATTGGGAGGCACATGCACTTTATCCGCGTAGATCTGGCATTTGTGACATTTTCTGGCATAGGCACAACAGTCGGCATCCATTGTGATCCAGTAATAACCTGATCTTAGCAATTTCTTAGCCATGGCATGCCCTCCAGCATGGGTACCAAAGGATCCTTCGTGCACTTCATGCATCAACAAATCTGCTTCTGTCTTATCAACGCATCTGAGGAGTACCATATCAAAGTTCCTTTTGTATAAAGACCCATCAGTGTTCAGAAAGAAACTACCAGCCAGCCTTCTTAAAGTCTTCTTATCATTGGAAGATGCCCCAGGTGGGTATGTTTGATCCTCCAAGAAGCACTTAATGTCGTGGAACCAAGGCTTATCATCTTTGACCACATCTGTTGCGAACACATATGCTGGTCTATCAAGTCTGGACACTGAAATCTGAGGTACAAAGTTGGCAGCTTGAACTTTGATCATGGACGAAATGGTAGCCAGAGCATCTGCAAACTGATTCTCGTCCCGAGGGATATACTCAAGCTTGACTGTTGTAAAGAAAGTCAATAACCTCCTTGTATAATCCCTATAAGGTATCAGATGATCCTGGTGGGTATACCATTTGCCGTTGGTTTGATTGATTACCAAAGCTGAATCTCCGAATACAGTTAATGTCTTGATCCTGAGGTCAATGGCTTCCTCAAGACCCATAATGCAAGCTTCGTATTCAGCTTCGTTGTTAGTGCAGTTGAAAGTGAGTTTTGCCGAGAAAGGCATGTGAACTCCTTTAGGTGTAATGAGTACTGCACCAACACCACGACCATTCATGTTAACAGCCCCATCAAACATCATAGTCCATTCTTCTTCCGGGTCAGGCCCTTCAGTGCGAATAGGCTCTTCATGATCTTTCGCTTTTATGAACATGATGTCTTCATCAGGGAAGTCAAATTTCATAGGCTGGTAATCATCAATAGGTTGCTCAGCAAGATATTCAGACAATACACTGCCCTTGATGGCTTTCTGAGAAGTGTACTGGATGTCATATTCTGTGAGGACCATTTGCCATCTTGCAACCCGTCCGGTAAGAGCTGGCTTCTCAAATATGTACTTAACTGGGTCCATCTTTGAGATCAACAAAGTGGTGTGGGTCAACATATACTTCCTTAGTCGGCGAGCAGCCCACGCTAAAGCATAGCAAGTTTTCTCGAGCAGTGAATAACGTTGTTCACAGTCGGTAAACTTTTTGCTTAGGTAGTATATTGCATACTCTTTTCGACCAGACTCGTCATGCTGGCCCAGCACACACCCCATTGACTCTTCTAATACTGTTAAGTACATTATTAGAGGTCTTCCTTCGACTGGAGGCATAAGGATTGGAGGTTCTTGTAAATATTCTTTGATCTTGTCAAAAGCCTTTTGGCAGTCTTCGTTCCACCTGACCGTCTGTTCTTTTCTTAACAATTTGAACAAGGGCTCACAGGTTGCTGTAAGGTGAGATATGAACCGCGAGATGTAGTTCAATCGACCTAAGAACCCTCGAACTTCTTTCTCTGTCTTCGGTGCAGGCATCTCTTGAATAGCTTTGACTTTATCAGGGTCAACTTCAATCCCTTTCTCGCTTACAATAAATCCCAGCAACTTACCGGATCGCACCCCGAATGTGCACTTGTTGGGGTTCAACTTCAGTTGGTACTTCCTCAGACGCTTGAACAACTTCAGCAGATTTACCAGGTGATCTTCTTCAGTAAGGGACTTGGCAATCATGTCATCCACATAACATTCTATCTCTTTATGGATCATATCGTGGAATAATGTTACCATAGCCCGTTGATATGTTGCGCCGGCATTCTTGAGCCCAAATGGCATTACCTTGTAGCAGAACGTGCCCCAGGGTGTGATGAAGGTTGTCTTCTCCATGTCTTCAGGTGACATTTTAATCTGATTGTATCCTGAAAATCCATCCATGAAAGAGAATACCGAGAACTGAGCCGTATTATCCACCAATACATCAATGTGAGGTAAAGGGAAATCATCTTTCGGGCTGGCTCTGTTCAGATCCCGGTAGTCAACACACATTCTTACTTTGCCGTCCTTCTTGGGCACAGGTACTATGTTAGCAACCCACGGTGGATAGCTAGTTACAGCAAGGAACCCGGCGTCCCATTGCTTTTGTACCTCTTCCTTGATTTTCATTGCCATGTCTGGACGAGTACGGCGCAGTTTCTGTTTTACCGGCGGGCATTCTTCCCTCAAAGGCAGCTTGTGCACAACAATGTCGGTATCCAACCCTGGCATATCTTGATAAGACCAAGCAAACACGTCCACATACTCTTGAAGCAGGTCAATCAATTGTCTCTTCACTGAGTCTTGTAAGCAGGCCCCGATTTTAACTTCTTTCATGTCTTCATCTGTACCAAGATTGATCACTTCAACCTCCTCCTGGTGAGGAGTAATAACCTTTTCCTCCTGTCTCAACAATCTGGCTAGCTCTTCAGGAAGCTCATATTCTTCTTCAACCCCTTCATCAGCTTGATTGATTGGATTTTCAAAGTCATACGAAGTCATAGCCGTGCTGTTGTCGGTGCTGTCTGGAAGGCACACTCTGCAAGGGTTCAGTTTGTTCATTTTAGTGATTTGATTTTAATCTTGTTTAGAAAAGTGAAATAAAGTTGTCATTTTGAAAACACTTCCATTTATTTTTTGTACAAAAAGAAAAATGGAAAAACAGTGAGCGGAAAAGAAAAAGACTCGTTTGCAAAAAGATGTCTGATATTTCATTGATTAATCTTGTTGCACAAAAAGTACAGATGGCCCGATTACAAAATGAGTCTTGTCATCTTGGGCAAGATGCAAGACTTTGATGCATGCTATAAAAATACAGGAAATAATAATTACTTTGCATGAGTAACTCTTATAATTTCCTGGGAAGACCAGTTTGAGATACTGCTCCCCGGGATCTTTGGACGAATCCAGCTTTCCAGGTTGCGTTCTTCTTCCAGCTCGTCTTCCACATTGTTGACAGCATCAGGGGTGAGCATCCCCCCACTAACAAAGTTGGGCTCTTTTGCAGCCTCTATTTGATCTTGTTGAGTTGGTTTGTAACCCAACCCAAATTTGTCCTCTTTCTTTTCCACCGGTAGCAGTTTGCCCCAGCCTTGGGCACTTCCTTCCTCAACAACCTTTCGGGCTTGTTGGTATGATGCCATCGAAGTTCCAGGTACAGCAGAAGTTTCATTCACGTTCAAGGCCTCGAACCCCTGACTCATTGTTTCATGGATTTCCCCATCCATCTCAATGTACTTATAAGTAGCCAGGTGGCTGACAAAAATATCCTCCTCTCCACAGATTGTAACGATTTGACCCTCCCACTCGTATTTTAACTTCTGGTGAAGGGTAGAGGTCACGGCGCCAGCGGCGTGAATCCATGGTCTACCCAACAAACAGCTGTAGGCAGGCTGAATGTCCATCACGTAGAAGATCGTTTTAAAGGTTTGTGGGCCAATCGTTACAGGCAGCTCAATCTCTCCCAGAACCGATCTCTTAGAACCATCAAAGGCTCTTACTACCAGGTTGCTGGGTTTCAACGCCAATCCGTCATATTCTAGCTTCACCAAGGCCTTTTTAGGTAAGACATTGAGAGATGACCCCGTGTCTACCAGCACATGGGAAAGGACTGCACCTTTACATTCCATGGTTATGTGCAAGGCCTTGTTATGGTTGCGGCCCTCCGTTGTCAAGTCAGTATTGGTGAACCCTAGCCCATTGCTAGCAGTAACATTTCCAACCACGGTTTCCAACTGATTGACGGTGATCTCTTCAGGCACGTAAGCTGCGTGCAAGACTTTGAGTAGTGCATTCCGATGGGCTTCGGAACACATAAGCAGTGACAGGATAGAGATCTTGGATGGCGTCTGGTGAAGCTGATCCACTATTTTGTAATCACTCTTCTTGATGATTCGCATGAACTCATCAACCTCTTGATCGAATGGCGTTTTCAAAGCTTCCTTGACAGCTTGATCTTCCTGCACTGGGCTCTTTCCTTTTGCCTTGGCAGCAGCTTCTGCTTCGGCAGTGGGTCTTTGAATTTGTGGAGCAAAGAGACGTCCGCTTCGGGTGAAGCCTCCGCCTCCTCCCACATTGTCTATCTGTGGTGCAGGTGTTGATGGTTCAAGGGTGATTTTCTTTCCTTCGCAGTATACGTCAGAGCCGTAGTGCCAAGGGATGGCCCTATTGCTTTCATAAGGTACTGGTCCAGGCACCGTGACAGTGACTGGACTGACGGCAGCTGCAGAAGGGACTGTGATAGTCTGTGGATCATAATAGATTGTAACAGGTGCTCTGATAGGAGCAGCACTTTCTGAGTTGTAGGCAGAGTTGTTTTCAGGATCATAAAATATTGTGACGGTTGAGACATCTTCATGATTCGTTGCTGATGTTGTAGGAGACATTGTCAGAAGGATGGGCGTTGTTGTTGTAGGAGATTCAAAATGGAGTGATGCTGAAGTCGTAGCAGGAATATTTGTTGATATCTGATCAGTTGAAATGACAGATGAAACACTTGTTGACGAAGCCGAAGAGTTGTCGGGAACTATGGTTGTTGCAGTTGTAGGAGGTTCTGGAACCGTTGCTGATGAGGTTGCTGGATTTGTAGGAAATGATGTGGTGATTTGAAGCTGGCCACTCTGAATGAGGCCATCTATGCCATTCCTCAGGTTATCGCACCCATTTACTGAGATATTGCAGTAAGCACACCCCAACTCACACCCCGGGAACATTTGACATTCGAGGAGTTGAGCCTTAATTTCCACCAACGGTGTCCGGATCTGACCCACACTGGTTATTAAATAAGACGGCTTGTCTTCTTCAATAGCGTTAATTCTGGGACCCCCGTGGTTTGGCATAGGATTTTTGTTGACATTAGGTGGTGGTGCGAAATTCAGAGCTTTTGAGTCTACCAGGTCTTGTACCTTCATGTGCAAGGCTCTGCACTTTTCTGTACTGTGGCCAGGTACATTTGAATGAAAAGCACATCTGGCGTTGGAGTAATAGTTCCTGGGTAGACTGTTGGGATCTGGAGGAGCCAACGTCCTTAGCTCAACTAGGTTGAGTTTCAGGAGTTGTGGCAGCAATGTAGCATATGGCATGGGGATCGGATCGATCACCCTGTTGGCTTGAGATGGCCTCTGCTGGAATGGCCTTTGCTGGTTGTTGTTGTTGGTGTTGTTATAATTCCTTGGAGGATACTGAGCTTGTTGATGGTACTGAGGTTGTTGCTGATAGTTTTGCTGCGGAGGTTGATAAGCTGGTTGAGGGTGAGCTGGAGCGGGAATGGTGACTGCTGCTACAGACCTGTGAACATACTGGGGTCTGCCCCTGTTGGTGTGGATGGCATTGGTCTCGCCAGTTCTTCTTGGGCCTGCAAAAGGCTTCCTTGTATTGCTGGACGAGCTGGCACCATTGTCAGAGATTTTGCCCATTTTTAACAGGCTCTCAATTCTCTCCCCAGCTATGACAACATCTGCAAAGCTAGTGGAAGAGAAAGCATCCAGCCTGTCAATATATGTTCCCTGGAGGGTGTTCATAAACATATCTGCCATTTCCCTTTCGGACATAGGTGGCTGAACAGCAGCAGCCAATTGCCTCCATCTCTGGGCATATTCTCGGAAACTTTCCCTTGACGACTGTGACATTCCCATTAGGAGGGTCCTGTTGGATGCCATATCTAAGTTGTACTGATACTGTCTGATGAAGGCCTCTTCCAGGTCCTTCCAACACCTGATAGTTGCCCTTGTCAGGTGAGAGTACCATTCTCTTGATGCTCCAGTCAAGCTGTCCTCGAAATAAAACATCCAAAGCTTCTCGTCCATAGTATAGGCCTTCAGCCTTCCCAGAAATGATTGTAAATGAGTCAGGGGGCATGAAGTCCCGTTGTATTTTTCAAAACAAGGAGGCTTGAACTTATGGGGAATCCTGACCCCGTCTACCAAGCCCATGTCCATAACGTCGAAACCCAAAGAGTTTTGAGACTCTAAGGACCTCAATTTCTCAGCTATCTCATCCAACCTTCTGTCATAAGCTTCATCCCCAGCACCCATTACTGTAAACTGATCCTCCTGGGGGTCTTCTTGCAGTACCCTGCCTGCAGTGGCAGTCCCTTGAACATTTGCAGGAATGTTGATCTCCGGATGGAGATGGGGGCCAAATACAGGGGGATTGACATGAGGTTGGACCCTTTCATTGTTGCTGGTGCCAGCAGTCCCTATATGTGGATCCTCTTGATTCTTCCTTTCCACCATGGCCCTCAATCTTTCCTGACTCTGAGCCATGTTGTTCATCACTTCCATAAACTGAGTCATCTGCGTTCTCATTTCCAATCTTTCGTTTGCCATTTGATTTCTAACCTCTGCAAGGTCCTGCTGTACCTGATCCATTTGAATTCCCGGAAGGTTGTTACGGGTTGGATAACGGTGCGGACGGTTGAGGGGAAATACCCGGCGCCGAGCAATAGTTCCTGAACATCACAACAGAGTTAGCAACAATAAAACAAAAACCTACAAAACAAACAAAGGGTTAGCATGCAATGCAGTATGCTTATTCGTTTTCAAGGTATCCGGCTTGGCATTCAGTTTTGACCCTTCCAGACCCTTGAAGATGCTGTTAATGTTGCTTTCGAAGTAAACTCGGATGGAACAAACTAATACATATATTACAAAAGACAAATGGTACATAGTTTGTTTACAAATACAAGCCCTCTGAGGGGTCAAAATATACTACAAGAAAACAAAAGTACATGGAATGAAAGCAACAACAAACAAATGGTCAAACACCAAGACCAAACTCATCCTCCCGAACTTCCTTGAGAAGTGCTTCAGTCACAGGATCAGCTGGACGCTCTGTGAGATTCCTAATGAGGAGATTTCGGGTCGTGACAGCTGCAGCTAGCTTCTTGTGCTGACTTTGGTCCTTTGACCTCTTCACTCCAGCTTTGATCTTCAGCTCTGATATCTCCCTCTGGGCTGCTGCCAGGGCTTCTTGCTGCTCTTTTGCACTAGCTTCCAGTTGCTCTATCTTGTCTTGGACTCTCTTATCCTCCAGAGTACGAGCCTCGGTGATCCTGACCCACCTAGCCTGACTCTCCTTCAGATACAAGTCTGTCCTTGCTCTCTGGAACTGGGCTTCCTTGCAAGCATTCTTCAGAATTTGTTCTCCAGCCTTAGTCTTTTTGATATAATCCCCAGACTTCTCAATCTTAGCCAGATGTTCCACTCTCAACTTCTCTAACCTCTCAATATCCAACCTGCCATCACTCCTCTCCCGGAGGGTCTTCTGCAAAGCCTGAGTCAACTTCTCATTTCTTTCTTTCAAGCCCTCAAACTCCTCCAAACTGATAGTGGCAGGGGGTGGTGCTGAAGATGATTCAGGCATATCTTCTATGGTAAAGGGCATTCCAAAGAATTGAGCCCTAGCATGGGACCACTCATAATATTGTGCTGATGCCACATTGTTGCACTTCCCCAGAATGGTTACTCCCTTGGTTTGAACATTATCCCAGGCCCAGGCAGCCTGCCTAACAATAGCCAGATTAGGCTTGTTCTCACAATAAAGAGTCTCAACCAAGTCCTGTGTCTTAGGAGTGTGGACCAGTGCATAGCCCAGTTGCCTTTTGAATAGCAGAGGATTGTAATTAATACTACCCTTAACTCCTATTAGGGGCACATTGGGAAAATGCCCACAGCTGGTGATGATATCCCTGCCTTTGGTGCTTTGAGTGCACCATCTGATATCGGCTGAAGTTAGAGCAGTAAGTCTTCTAGCCCAGTTTCTCTGCTGATGAGGATTCAAAAATGCATCTGTCCTGGGTAGATGCCTGAGAAGCCAAGTGTGGAACAAAGGAGCACAACACCTCACTAGTCTTCCCCTCTGCTTTTCATTCCTCTGATGCACTGAGTAATAGAGATCCCCCAATAAAGTGGGCACTGGGTTCTTCAGGATGAAAAGATGGATTGCATTCTTGCTAATGAATCGAGGCTCATCTGCAAACAATACAATTCCATATATGCTCAGGGCCAATAAAGCACAGACAGCTTCCCACTCTCCTAAAGAAGCTTTCAGGGTAGCTTGAGAGATCAAGAAATCCAGATGGAAACCAGGGATTCCAGCTTTAGAAGTCATATGCTGCTCAATCAGAACAGGTTCCAGATGCAGAGCCTTTGCTACTTCTCCATTACCAGGAAAGACCATCTCAGGGTTGAAAGGGATTCCACCCCTGATAGGCATACCAACTAATGATGAGTATTCTTCTAGTAGAGGGCCCAGCTGAAAGTCCTGAAAAGTGAAACATCTCAGTGGGGGATCATAAAACTGAATGCAAGTGTGGATCAGGCTTCTCTGTGAAGGGTCCAGATCCATAACCATATCAAGTATATCTCCATAGTGTTCCCTGAACAATGGTATGTGATCTGGAGTGATCAGGGTTTGAATCCTCCTGATGTCAGATAGCTCTGGCTGGAAGAAGTGGTAGGTGATATTACTCTTTTTAGGAGCCATGATGCTGAAGATGAGTGGAGACAAGTGCTGATGATGGTACTGAAGAATGGGCCACTGATTGACTGAAGTAGTTAGCCGATAGCTGAAGCAGATGCTGATGAAGATAGGCCAGTACTGAAGATGGGGTCAAAACCAAAACCAAATGAAGATGGATACCCTGAAACACAAATAAGCAAATGTCAATATGATGCAATGGTTATGTATGCAAATGATATGCAAGGGTTTGTGACTGAGCTGGATCTGATCAAGTGCCCTGATATAGGTCCAAGTATGTTCAAAAATTCCAGATGGAGGTCTATAAATCCAGTAACCAAGGTGGGGGACTCAAATAAAGAGCCACATGTCCAGGGTTTTAGAATCACAAGAACTGTCCCAAAATGAAGCATTCTTAATCAAATCAAAGTAACAGGGTATTCTGAGGTCAAGGTACCTGCAAACCTGTAAACAGCCCAACCCCCTCACAGGTGGTGTTCTAAAACAAGGATCCTCAGACTTGGATCAGTTATGAGAAGTGTAAACACTTCTAACCCGGAGGTACAGTGCTTACAATAACCATAAAAGTTCCTCCTCTAATTCTCCTCAGTTTCTGAAGGTCAATACTAAAAGGTCATCCAGACTTAGCAGGCTTCCCTGATAGCCCTAGAATTGCAGGAAATCTGCAACACATAGTTCTCAAGAAGAAACCCATATCTGAACCGTGTTTCATATTCCCGCACCAGACCGATATGGAATGGGAAAGAATATGATTCACTCTAGCCTAGGTGTCACTCAGGTCCTAGGTATAGGACCTTAACTCTCAATAGAACCCCACCCACCAAAGCAAAACCAGATCCAGCCAGACAGCATGACAGTATGATATATGTAAAGCAGTAAAGAAAAACAACTGTACATAAAGCAAAAATAAATACAAGTATACAAACACAAATAAACACATAACACCCCAGTAAACACAAATCAATCAAGCGCTAGGAGGAACCCACAAAAAGAACCAGAAGCCCTGGTTGCAGTATAAGGATCCCCAGTAGAGTCGCCAAGCTGTCGCTCCCGATAAAATGGGACTGGCCCAGATAAAGGTACAGACGCGAACGGTCGGCGAGGGGGACAGTAAGAACACACAGCCGTGAACTCACTGGAGATGAAAAGAGTCGCCAGCTAGGCATTTTTATCCCGGAGGAAAGGCAATGCTGCATAGGCCTGGAAAGATATGGATAAGACGGTTGCGAACCAGAGAGACTGAGAAAGGGGGTTGGTTACAACCTGGGAAGGTATTAGCACCCAGATTGTCCGCCGTACTCGACGGGATCCACGCTTAAAAGATTTGTGTTTTAAAGGGGTAGTGTCAGTGCAATCTGTGTGTAAAAGCTGGAAAAAGATGTACAGGTGTCAGTGTAAAAGAAGTGAAGTGTAATATATATACAGTGTCAGTGTAAGGAATAAGAATGAATTGCTCAAGATCATGAGGCTTAAAGAATAATGCTGGAAGGAGGGGGAATGTACAGAGACTTTTGTTCGATAACTGTTAAGTTATGCCTACGTATCCTCTCGTGCAATGAGGAAGTCAGAACACCGTAGTTCGACCCAAAGAGACTGAAAGATGAATTGACTTGTGAACTGCTTGCTTGTCTATGCTCAAGTGTATGACCTGTCTGGCTCAGGTGCTAACTGTCTTGCATTAGACGGAAGAAGCAAGCTCTCGTTTGTGAGTGAATGAGATGAGAAAAGAATCCCGAAGGAGACGATTATTATTTGTTTTTGTGTTTTCAGTCTTTTATTGCTTTTGAAAGCTTGTCATAAGTTAATGAGCTTAAGCCTAAACCAATGATTTAGTAAACTCATCACATCTTCCCTCTGATTAGGGGTAATGAGAATACCTTAAGTGTGAAGTCAGATTCTCACACTTAAACACCTTTGATGTAGGATTAAGATCATTAACCTACTTGTGATTATTTAGATGTTTTTGATGTTTTTTTTTGTTTAGTGTTAAGTAATGAGGTTAAGCCATAATCAAGGATTAAACAGACTCATTACACCATCCTAATAGAAGGATAATAGATGAGGGTGTTTAAGCTGAGGAAAGCTCCTCAACTTAATCCATGATTAGGGATTAAACTCATGACAAAACAAGCCTTTATTAGGTGGATTTTAGTTAATGGTATGATGATGAAGTGAATTTTAGGGTTTGTAAGACAACTTGAGGGGGACTTGTCCATTAACACTAGGGTTAGTCCTTCTTAACCAATTAAGGAAGAATTAGAACCCTAATGCAAGGCCCAAGTTACCAGTGTAATGTCTTGATGATTATTAAGTGAATTGATTAAGAGATTTAAACACATTAAGGGTTTAACACTTAGGATTAAAGTTATACACTCCATCCTAATAGAAGGATGCAGGCATAAGCTTAATCACAAAGCCTTAAAGCCTTTAGGGTTTAGTCCCTGATTATGAGGTGAGAAGAGAAGACTTAATGAGACACAAAGGTAAAACTAAGTGGGGGACTAATCAAAATCCTAACCATTGTCATGCTTGGTTGTTCCTAAGGTTTGTGAGGTTAACAAGAAAGATCTTCAATGGAACCACCAGGAAGCAGATGAAAGGATCAGGAGAAGCAAAGTAACTTGCTTCATTCAAGAAGTCAAGTCACTTGAGGAAAGAAAGTGGGAAGAAGAAGAATGAGCAAGCTCAAACCTAAACACAAACATAAATGCAGCAAGGATGCATAAAAAGAGATGAAGAGAAGTTATGAGAAGTGAAGGCAAATTCACTTCTCAAGATCACTTACCACCTGAAAGGTTAGAAAAGAAATGCAATGTAATGCAAAATGGGATGAGATGACATGATGCAAACCAAAACCAGAAGCATGTATGTGATGTTAATGATGCTATGAGATGCTACAAACCAGAAGCAACACATGTGGATGATCATACAAGCTTATGAATGCAAATGAAGCAAGTTAAGAACCAAGAACATACATGAAAAGTTATGAAGTGCACATGGCATATAAAATGGCAAATACATGATGCAATGATCAAACATGCTTTAAATATGCCTTATGATGTCAAATGAATCAAATGGATGCTTGAAATGTCATGGCAAGTCATGTTATGCAAAGGAATGCAAGATGGATGCATATGGAAGCCCAGATTAGGGTTTATGAACCATACATCAAACAAAAATCAAAATCAGAAGCAAACCCTAAGATAAAAAAATTGAAAATGCCACTCAAAGGACCCCTAATCCTATACTAACTCACTGCCCAAAGGATAAGCTTCAACTCCTAACCAAGTTCAAGTTATGATTTTTCTAAGTTTTCTAGGGTTTTAGGGTTCCTAAACAAGAAAATTATCAAACAAATGGAAAATGAAATATCAAATCATGTCCATTTAACCTCACAAACTACATGCTAAACACAATGCAATGCAAAAAGAATCAATGTCCAACTCTTCATGGATAGGAAGAAATGATTTTTGGAACTTTGGATCAAATTAATGCATAAAAATGATTTTAATTCAATGAAGAATTCTCAAAATGCATCAAGATCAAAAAATAAATTTGGTTTGAAGGTTGGACAATGTTTCTAAATGTCTTGGAACATTTCATGAATTTTTTGGTGATTTTTAAATACCTAAAAGTATTTTTAATAAATTAATTTCCATTAATCAATTAAAAATAAACTTTTAAATATTTAAAAATACTTTTTTAATGCTAAAAATGAAAATAAAAATATTTTTGTGTTTTAAAAATTAATGAAACTCTTGACAAAAAGTTTCATAATTTTTAAAACAATTTTGCTATTTTAAATAAATTGTGGAAGTTAAATACAAAGAAAATAAAATAAAACCAAATAAAATGGAAAGTCAACTGAATGGAGGGCTATGATGCATTCTGGGTTTGAAAATGTTGACTGCGCGCGCCATCTGATGGCCCATATTCAAACTGATTTAATCTCAATTAATTAAATAAATAATGATGATTAGGGTTTAATGACTGCATCTCAGCCATACACACGCGCGCGAAGTCAACTTTTTCAACGCATCCAACGTTCCAGATTCAAATGCCCATTAATGATCTGATTAAACCCTAATGATTTTCAGGTGGCCGGAGAAGACCTCTGGTCGTCTTCTCCGGTGGGAGCCCCACCTGAAATTCCCTAAAAACCTCAAAACGCAACAAAAATGAAATCTAAAAACATGGAAATGATCCCCATAACTCCCTGAATCAAAACCCCATCACAAACATCATTTATATTTCCTCAAACTCATGAATCGAACAAAACATTTTTTAGGTCAGGGAGTTTCAGAACACGATTACATTCTTATTTTCAACCATTTTCAAAACCAAAGATATCAGAATGATCAGGAGAACATGAAGAACAACTTAAGAACTTAAAAAATGATTTCTGGAAAAAATGTTCTTGAGCTACCTGAGTTTCGAAGCTTTCAATCCTGCAACTTTCTGACCTCTCCTCTTGATGCAATCCACTCCACTTGATCCCCTAATGATGCTTGAATGCTTAGAAGGAGTTTAAGTTGGCTGGTTAGGGAGATTGAACAAGTTTTGTTCAAGCTCAGGTGAGAATGGTGTTTGTGATTCAGGCTGTTTCAGGCAAGGGTGAAGGGTTCTTTGTGATCAGGGTGATGTTTTGAGAAGGTTTGTGGAGTTTGTTTGAGTGTTTATGTCCTGTGGAAGATGTTTCGAAGGAAAATGCAAGTTGGAGTGAAAATGGAGAAATGGTGTTCTTGCTGGTTTCAGGCTTGTGTCTTGTTGGTTTAGGCTCAATGAAGCATGGTGATATGATTAGTGAAACTTGTTTGAATGTTTGTGGCTTATGGAATCAGATTCGAAGGCTTTTGCTTGAGGGAGTGAATTTGTGAATGTGTGGTTCTTGTGTGTTTCAGCCTTGCTCTCTATGTAAAATGGCTAGCATTTGGCTTGCATAAAATAATCCCATTGGTCAGATGATGTGACCTGGACTTCTGTGATTGGGATGTTCACTTTTGCAAAAAGTCCACTCTTGTGTAAGGAGGGCATGGGCTAAGTTCTAGCTTGGTACAAGCATGTGGGATGGCGCAGCATGGTGTGTGAGTGAGGCTAGGGTGGTTCAATGGCCAATGCAGCAAGTGGTAGGAGGTGTCATGATGATTTTGCAACTTGATCAACTTTGGTTCATATGAAACTATCTTGCCATACAAGCCATGAATCATGAGAAACTTTGGTTCAAATCTGATTTTTAGGCCACATGTAATGTTTGTGCATTGGTTTGATGTGAACTAGAAGTCATAAATGGCCTTGATACATGATTTTTGCAAATTTTCCAATTGGTGCATATCTTGAAAATTAGTGATTTTTGCCAACTTTGTCACACCATAACTTTTGATCCAAAATGAATTAGGTCATGTTCTTGTACTTTTTGAAAAGGGAAAAATGTATTCTACAACTTTCATGACCAAAGTTTTTCCATTTGAAGCATTTTTGGATCAAAAAGTAAGGTTTGAAAAGTGACCTAAATTGACAAATTCCTTAAAAGTCAACCATGCCCTAAAAAGTCAACTTTGCAAAAACTTCAAATTCTTGAATTTTGTGAACTTCAACCTTCTTCCATGATCAAATAAAGATCATATACACTCAAAATGATGAAGATCACCCCTTGGTTGGGTCATTGGGGGCCTCAGATGCCCTGATTTTGCACTGACTTGTCTGAAAAGTCAACCCTTGATCAGATGACTTCCCTATGGAATTTCTTCATGAAAATTGATATGCATACTCCCTATGCCATATAGAGACCAATAGAAACAAGAATGACCAAAAAATTTGGAGTTATGGCATCTGAAACCAAAACCCTAATTTTAGGTCAACTGTGCAGTCAAACCTGGCTCTACATCCACACCAATCCCAGTCCTTGTGATTCTTTGGCATTCTTGACTTTGAGAGGGTATAATATGATACTTGAACACATATGGACCTCTTTGGAGTGATTGATGACCTTTGGGGTGGCTCAAGAAGCTCTTGGATTGCTCAGATCACAAACCCTAGATGCAGATGACTTAGAACCAATGCAAAGACTCAAAAATGGAATATGAGATGTTATGATTGTGTTTATGCATATGAGATGATCACAAGCCATAGTGAATGGGTGAGGGAAAATTTGGGGTGTTTACACTATGTCAGCTTTAAATCAATTTTCCCATCTGGTTGACTCACTGTGCGATCATATAATTCAAGGTGTTCATTGGCAGCAATGGCTTCTATGATTCTTTTGATACCAGTGGCTGTTGAGAAGTTTGTTGAGCCACCTGCAACGGTATCAATAAGCTGTTTTGTCTTGACTCGTAACCCATTCACAAAGTTTTGCATCTGCTCGGTCGCGTCCATATTATTAGTAGGACACGCGGTCAAACACCTTTTGAATCTTTTATACGCATCTCCAAGTGATTCACCCTCTTTTTGTTTAAAATTGACTATATCATATCTCTTCCGGATGAACACTGAAGTAGGAAAATATTCATTAAGGAACGTTGTTTCCATCTCTTGCCATGTTGTGATACTCGCCGCTGGAAGAGAGTAGAACCACTATTCTACATCATCTGTAAGTGTGAATGGAAACATCACAAGTATTTTTGCCTCCTCTGAATGACCTTCGATCTTCAAAGAAGTGGTGGTGGTGAGGAATCTCTGAAGATGCTTATTTGCATCCTCATTGATTCTTCTGGAGAAAGGCTTGCTCTCTAACTGGCGGATAGTGGATGAATGCAACTGAAAGTGTGCTACATTCACCGGTTGATTAACAATAGTCATCCTGTTAGTTTGAGCATTTTCCCCTCCATAGTCCCCTAAAATTCTCTCTGCAACAGGTTGATTCCCTGCCATATTATCAAATCCTGGATCAGTCTCTCTGTCTAAGTCAGAGTCACTATGCTCAGAGTGCAGAGATATGTCATCCTCCGTTTCCTGATTCGGGACACTTGAACCACTTTCAGCCAGTCTATCAACTCTTGCCTTGTGGCGTCTCTCATGCAAAGCTCTTTCTGGTTCTGTGTCAAAAGAAAATTTAGCTGAGGCCTGACCTCGCATAAACAGTTAGACACAAGTTAGATAACAAAATTTCAATAACACTAAAATAATAAACAGAGAAAACAATAAAATTTTAGTCGCAGAGCAACAAAATTCCAATTGAAATAATACAAGACAACTTAGATCTTTGATACTCCCCGACAACGGCGCCAAAAACTTAATCGGAAAATTAGCAAGTGTACTATTTTTACCGATGTAGTAATAGAAGGGAGTTATCCCAAATATCAATCTCAAGGACTGCGTACCGAAATAAGTTTTAATGAATAGATTTTAATTGGACAAAAGTTTTGGTTGATAGTTTGTTTTTTGATGAAATAGAATTAAAATTACTAAAACGTAAACAAAAACAGAACTTGCACGAATATGAGAATAATGCCAGGGACGGTGTATAATTTGCAATGCAATGACTTAATAATTTCTCGACTCTACAGAGACATGCTTCAAAATTTATCTTTCCTATGTCCAATATTGTTTTTCCAAAATTCCTTTAAAGAAAAACCTTTGGTATTCTTCCTCGACCTTAATTCCTCAATGGCCAAGGAAGAATATCAAGCAATGATTCTGACATAAAAATGGTTTTCACAGGGTATTCCAATTCCTCGGTAATATTTACCGTGATAAAAATTACGCAACAAAGTTAGGATGGTTGGTTAGACCAAATCCTAACTACTATCAATTATCAAATTTTCCAAAAAGATAAAGCATTAAGAACGTTGCATAAAATAAAGAAACAGGTTTAAACGCATAATCTCACAAATTAAGAATTCAAAATGTCATTACATAAAGCAAATCAGGGACACCCCCCTGGCATTGGGGGGTTTAGCCACTCATGTTCATAACAAAAATAAAAACTGAATAATAATATAGACACATTACAATTAATGTTGGATCGGTTGGATCATCAATCGCTTCCGCTCTTGATCAATCCTTCTTCTCCTCCTATCGTCAAATCCCAAAATCCCCAAATCAAAAGTAAAGTATATTTCAGTCTTAATCATCTAATATATCAGTCTTCCAAATACTCCGTTAAATGTCCAGAATGCCCTCTGAAAATATCTCAGCATCGTACAAATAACAGGAATTTTTTCTGGTTTTCACAACACGGGTCGTGTTGTGCAACACGGGCACCCGTGTTGTGCCACTGAGTCTTCTCAAATGCTTATTTCCTTCAGAGGCCATGACACGGGCCGTGTTGTACAACACGGGCACCCGTGTCATACCTCTGGTTTGCTCCTTTTCATCCCCAGACTTCCTCTTAAAAGGCCTTCACAACACGGGCCGTGTTGTGCAACACGGGCACCCGTGTTGTGCCACTGGTATTCCTATTTTGCTGGTTTTTTCAACACTCAGATCATCTTTGCGAAGGCTTCAAACAACCGATTAGATGTAGACCTGAAAACACATCAACAAAACAACCACATAACACATACCAAAGATAAAAATTGATAAAAAAGACTAAAACTAGACTTGCATGCTACATTAAGAAAACTACGACGAAAGCGTGAAAGAAATACTTCAAAAAAACGAAAGTATACGCAAAGAACAACGAAAACGGCTTGAAAACTACGACTAAAGATCACTGGTCATCTATCAAATTCGTTCCAGTTTATACAATTACATACCGATTAACGGTTTAAGCTGACATATTAAATGAAGAAAGGTAGAAGGAGAGAAATTGCATAATGTAAATAAATGCGACAATAAATAAATAAAATAACATTAAAATCAGAAACCTTGTTGCAATATCCTTGATCAACCAAACTTCAAAATTTGAACGAAAACAAAAAATTGCAAGTGCTAGAAACAATAAAAATGGTGATAGTTTCCTAATGGCAGAAACTATCACTAAGGTTCTGTAAAAGAAATAAAAGCGAATGCAATACTCCAAATTAAAAGGAGAACTTAGAAATAAAAAGGGCAGCAATTGGACGCAAATCGAAGCTCTCTTGGTGCAATGGCAGAGAGCTATATTTATAGATATTGTGGTAGGGTTTGTTGAGAAAAATAAGGCTTGGACTTCGACTGGGCTTGAGACCGGGTTGCATGGACTGATTGAACTAGGGTGAGAAGAATCCTCTATGTGACCATAAGAATCTCTATGAAATTTGACTTATGTTGCTTGCTGTTACGGCTTTTGTGTTACTGAATTATTTAGTTGAAACGAATGTCTTGCAATTGAAACGAGTGTCTTGAGGATGAGAAGACCAACTCATTACCAAGTTGGGCGTCTAGCACATGAGACGACCGTCTGGCTAGTGAGACGACCATTTGACAGCAAAAAATGAAGAAATGCATTTTTCTGTCATTTCCCTTGTGTTTTCCCTTGGTTCTTGTCTTAAATGCTTCCTTTTTGTATTTTGCCTCCAAATGACGATTCTGATCGAATGTCTGCAAAACAAACACCATTTGCGCATAATATCGTCCAAAACAAATAAATAAACATATTAAATAACCAGAAATCCTATTAAATAATAGATATGAATTTGAGTTATCAAATTCCCCGAGACTTGAATCTTTGCTTGTCCTTAAGAAAAAAATCAATCATGGTTTTAAATAAAATACCTCTACATGCAGACACGAAACATAACAACTATTCATACGTGGTCATGCGACTTTATGTTAAATCAAAAGAAATTAACTCAAACACTAAGAATACACTAATGACACTAAAAACGAATAACGTTCTTAAACCCCCTTACAAACCATTCTGAATCATGTTATTATAACTCAACTCGATGCTTTTATATCTATTTCACCCAGTTTCATTCTGACGCAGTCACATTAAGCCCTTTATCTTTGCACACACATAATGAAATAACATGGTAGTGAATTTGATCCTTCTTTTAAAATGGGGTCTCGCACACGAGTGTGGTAACCCTTTATCAAATTGAATGTAAGTCGTAGGGGATCGAACAGTAATTCGCCCTACCGAGTTCAGAACCAGATTCATCTGAACCGACTGACATCAGTCTTTTTTGCTTTTCCTTTTATGCAGCTTGATTGTTTTACCAATGGCTTGCATAATCTTGATATTTTTCTTTTTCTTCCTTTTTTGGAATTTTTGCGATCAATCACTTATATGAATCAGCTTTTCACATAGCTTGTACTTCAGGCGGTGCTGACTGCTAAAATAAACTACTTCGGGACTAATTTATACTTAAAGCTTAGACTTTGGTATAATAGGTATCCAAATCGATATCGCTTCTAAGGGTTCAAGGTATCAAGATTGTATAAGTTTTGTTAAGTCTTTCTCAGTTTCTCTAACATTTCCTATTAACCTATATACTTGAAGGGTATGTTAAATGAAAACATTGATTTATTTAATTTGGTTTCTTACAACTGAATTTGGAAATCTAATACCTTTTCCTACACTATCTCAGACATTGTCCTGAATGTTGTGAGATATAGGTACACTTATAAGAATTACAATAAAAACATAACAAAACTAAAAACTAATAAAAGAAATAACTAAAAAGAAACTACTCCTGCGGTGGTGGTGGTCTTTGGCCTCTGCCTCTAGCTAAGTGTTCTAGTACACCCAAATGATAAATGTAATCATGCATACCATGCACTTCCCTAGTCAGGTCACCTAGTGCTTAAGTGTTGGCTACTATTTGTGTTCCATGAGCTGCTTGAGTTTCTTCCACTTTACCCAATCTCTCGGACAATTCCTCGTATCGCTTCTGTTGCACCTCCTGGTTTTGGATTGTGGCCGCCATATTGTCATCCATAGATACGGGTTGTTAATTCCTTGTCCGGCTTCTAGTGGTTGTGTTGGTGCTTGTAAACTCAGCGGCTCTCTGTTGTGGTCTCTCCTCATCGTCCAAAACCTGTTGGACTTCATCTACTCCAGCGTCTTGTTGAGCTTTCTGTGTAGCTGTACCTGGCGAAGGAGCTCAGAGATCGAAGTGCCAGTTGGCTCGGACTTTTACATCCGTCCTGGTATGACAAGGCATGATGTTGCTTCTGACGATTTTCCCGTTGAAGACAAGGTTGTGCCTACCATCCTTCCTTGCTCTGATCAGATGACTAGATTTGCAATACTCCATATCAAGAAAAAAGGAGGTTTCTCCATGCAGCTAGTTCAGGTTTTCCTCTAAACCCAACTTAAGCGCAATATCGATAATCATACCGCCAAAGCAAAAGGGAGATTTCCCTATGTTACATATATATTTGATGTTGTCTAAGATGAAGGTGACGGGGTTTACCCTCATATCGAAGAATGAACAGTAAATCAAGAATAGCTCTCTTTGATTTACTTTATGGTTGTTGCCTCTCTTGAAGATGACACTCGACACAACCCTCTGAAAATATCGGATGGCGGGGTTCTGAATGTGTGTGGCGTACAACTCCACCATCCATCCTCTCTTTCACCAAATAATTCCTCCCACATATCGTAAGCTCTGATCTGTCAGTCTCCTTCCTTTGGAAAAATAAGGTGAACACCTTCACCGTGTGGGAACCCAAACTAGACGCTGAATTGTTCTTGAGTCATAGAGAATTCCCTCGCGAACATACGGAAGGTAATGTTCCCCGTCAAGAATTTTGTTTCTCCTCTAGGAGTGTGGTACTCGAATAAGCTAAAGAACTCCAACACGAGCAGGGCGTAGGTTGGTCGGTTGCTTTGGCAGAGCGCCGTGAGATGATTCATATCCATCATATAATTAACGCTATCGAGGAGGCCCAAACGAGTTAGGCAATCCTCGTCAGCGTAACAGGTGACGTTGACTCGCCTCTCACAGAACTCCTGAAAGCGAGCCCATTGGAGAACTCTGGCGTCTCCGTCTCTTGAAACAAGGGTAGTTTCTCTTTGCTCGGACATTTTTAGAAGGGTGTAGAATTTAAGATGAAATGCACAGCGAATTTTTGACAGAATTCGGAGAGAGTGATGAATTGGTGTGAAATGGAAATTATACAGCAAACAAAATTTGAAACAGAAGGTTGAAAAGATGAGAAAATTTTGCTAAGAAAATGTTATGGTGGTTGTTGTGTGAAAATGAGATTGGAGAGGGCAATATTTATAGGAGAGAGGATCATAACTGTTGGAAACAAAAAGTGGTGGGGTTGCAACGGCTATGACGACCGTTGGAAAAAATTAACGTTGAGCATCGAGACGCTCGTTTAGACATTGTGGCGATCGTCTGAAGCTTGAGACGGTCGTCTCATAGCTCAGATGCTCGTCTGGATAGATAGATCCAATTTCTAATTAAAATAAATACATACTCCTCTACTTTGTACTGCTTCACACGTATTGTAACTGCAACTTAATTCAAGCAAGTAGGATATATAATCGGTAATAAAATAAATTAAATGACAATCATGCTATATATATATATATATATATATATATATATATATATATATATCTATATATATCTATATATATAATGTACTGAAAATGAAAATTTTTGTCTAGCAGTAGGTAAATAACAAGCATCATTATATCAACTAGGAGTGCAATAATAAACCTATCAACTGATATATTTTTTTAACACACATAACACATGATCCTTTTTAATATGAAGTTTATGCTATTTTCAACTTTAATAACAATCAAAATTCAAAGCTCTAACAGATCAAATGCAAGAGTAATAATTCAAAATAAGTTGAAAATTTTAAATTGACTTAAAATTAAAATTTGACTAAACTTAAAATGCTAAAATTGAATAAAAATGCGAGAAAATTTTGATTATATTGTCGATGAAATTCAGCCACGACTTTTGCGGATTTATCAATTGCATCCCTCAAATACTCAAACTGATCCATTGTCATATCTCTTAAAGTAATAATATCGACGTGCATGTCGCGGATGTCAGATTGCATGGTTTGGACTTTAGTTTGTAGATTTTCTAAAGTAAGTTTGAGTTTTGTTGGAATTGGCGTAGGTGTCTTAGGTTTATGTTTTTCTTAAAATTTAGGCTTCGCTATCTCTTCAATCATATCATCCGAGTCATAATAATTTGATGGAGTCTTAGGATCTATATCAGATTCATACCAAGCATCCTCTGGTTCATATATTGGTTCATCCAAATCTAATAGCTAGTTTTCCCTCTTATGCACACTAGTGCGCTCATGATCAGGTAATACTAAATGTGGCACAACTTCGCGATTAATTAAGAGCATGAAATGGTCAGGTCCGCGGTCATATAACATTTCTCTCTCAAAACAAAAGGTGATATTCATAGGCCTAAACTCTCCGAGTGGGGTAATGTTAGCAAGACGGGGTCTAAATCCCATTGCTTTAGCAATCTTAGTAACTAATCCTCCTATCATAATTTGACGGTTATCACTCTGAATAATTTTGCAAAAGTTGGCAAACATAAAGGTGACTACATTAACCTCCCTGGAAATGAAAGCACAATACATGATAAACAATTTGTCTCTTGAAACGGTGTTAACACTTTCACCTTTTCCGAACAATGTGTAAGCTAGGATCATATGAATATACCTAATAGTTGGGTTATGTATTTCAGTGGAAAGCCTAGGGTGTTGGTCATGATCAGGTTTTCTTGAGAGACTACTCCAAAAATTATCTAACTCAACATATGCAAACAAAATTTCCTGTGCTTTTGAGAAAACAATAGGGCCATTTGGAAAGTCTAAAAGGTCAGCCATATCATGGATGTTAAACTCACAGGGGTATCCAAATAGTCTAAATGTTATATTTCCTCTGGTCAAGCCTTTTCCATAGTTAGGGTGGTAAATAAATGAACTCAAGAACTCTAAAGTTAGCTCATAATAGGTTCTATGTTTCCTAAGTGCAATGGCTAAACAGGTAATCAATGTTAGCACCTATGCCTAAAGCTTTCATGGTAGGTCCATGGGCAAATTTGGTCAAGGCCATAAGTCGTAGGACTAAAGCTTCATCACGGAGCCTCTAGACACCATCTCTAAAATCTACAATCAACTTGAAAGTCATGATCAGAGTCAGTGAAAAACAGAGAAAGATGAGTAGAAGGTAGAAAACTTTAAAATCCTGGAATCACATAGTAAAACAAATCACAAAAATATCAGTGAATTTAAAATATTGAAAAATCAAAATTTTGAAAAACTAAATAAAATGCAAATTTTAAAGTAAGAGTAAAAATTGAAATTTTTTAAAACGCGTGTTGCCTCCCACTAAGCGCTTCATTTAATGTCAGGGCTCAACACAACTTTAGGGGAACTAATCTAAGGTTTCCGATGGCAATTCTTCCAGTTTCAGACCCATTGAATACTCTTTTTCTTCTACGCAATTGTAATGTTTAAGGTGTTGTCCATTTATTATAAACGATGCACTAGACCTATCCTTAATTTCAATAGCACCAATACTTAAAACTTTAGTTATTTCGAAAGGTCCGGACCATCTAGATCGTAATTTTTCTGGGAACAACCTACGTCTAAAATTGAATAACAGAACGACATCTCCCACACTGAATAATTTCCTAGATATTCACTTGTCATGCCATTTCTTGGTTCTTTCCTTATAAATGTGGGCATTCTCGTAAGTGTCTAATATTATTTCTTCCAATTTATATAAGTCTAGAATACATTTTCACCTGCGTTAATGTAATTAAAATTAAGGTTTTTAATCGCCGAATAGGCTTTATGCTCTAATTCTACCGGCAAGTGGCAAGATTTTCCGTAGACTAATTTGAATGGTGTGGTTCCAATGGGTGTTTTAAAAGCTGCTCTATACGCCCATAAAGCTTCTGGTAATTTAATAGACCAGTCTTTCCTCGATGTAGCTACAGTTTTTTCTAGAATTTGTTTTATTTCTCTATTCGAGGCTTCTACTTGTCCACTAGTTTGTGGGTGGTAAGGTGTAGCTATTCAGTGTCTTACTCCATATTTAATAAGAGTTTATCAAATATTCTAGATATGAAATGAGATCCCCCGTCACTTATGACGAGTCTTGGTACATCGAATCTTGGGAAGATAAAATTCTTAAAAAGCTTTATTACTACTCGAGTGTCATTTGTTGGGGCAGCTATAGCTTCTATCCATTTTGAATCGTAATCGACGGCTACGAGTATGAATTTATTTCCAAAAGAAGATGGGAATGGTCCCATAAAATCAATTTCCTAAACATCGATAATTTCTGCTTCAAGAATTCCTTTTTGGGGCATCTCATCGCACCTCAAGATGTTACCAGTGTGTTGGCATCAGTCGCAATTCAGAATGGTGAGGTGAACATCTTTCCAAAGAGTGGGTCAAAATAGGCCTGATTAAAGGATCTTCGCACAAGTCTTAGAAATACTTGCATATCCACCGTAAGGAGCAGAGTGACAATGGTAAATTATGTTTTCTATTTCTTCATCAAGGACGCATCGACGGTAAATAATATCGGATCCTCGCTTGAAAAGCAATGGTTCGTCCCAATAATATTATTTTAAATCATGGAAGAATTTCTTCGTTTGCTGATAAGTAAGATCTGGTGGAAGTACTCCTGCAACTAAATAGTTGACTATGTCAAAATACCATGGCAAACTGTTTTGCACATAAGCTTCTTCCATTGTTTATCCTTTGTCTTGTTCGTCTAAACAAGATATCTGTTGTTCTAGTTTGGCAATAAAACATTCATTAGGGAAATCATCATTTATTGGTATTGGGTCAGGTTAATTCCTTCCATACGTGATAAGTGGTCTGCTACTACATTGTCAGTTCCTTTCTTATCCTTGATTTCTAAATCAAACTCTTGTAGTAATAGGATCCATCTTAGTAATATAGGTTTTGCATATTTTTACTTAGAAGGTATCTGATGGCTGCGTGATCGGTATAAATGACGATTTTGGTTCCTACTAGGTAAAAACAAAATTTATCAAGCGTGAATACTATGGCCAAAAGTTCTTTTTCTGTTGTGGCGTAATTCATCTGAGCAGGGTCTAATGTTCTACTTGCATAATATATTACGTGAAGTTTCTTATCTTTTCTTTGGCCTAAGACTACGCGTACATCGTAATCACTTGTATCACACATAATCTCGAATGGTAGCGTCCAATCTGGTGGTTGCATGATGGGTGCAATAATAAGAGCTGTTTTGAGTGTTTCAAAAGCTTTTAAGCAGTCTTCGTCAAAGATAAACTCAGTGTCTTTTATTAATAGATTTGTCAACGGTGTAGTGATTTTAGAGAAGCCCTTACTGAATCGTTGGTAGAAACCATCGTGTCCTAGGAAACTTCTTATATCTTTCACGTTTTTAGACGGTGAAGGTCCTTTAACACTTTTTGTTTCCTACCTCGATGCCTCTATTGGATATCACATGTCCTAAAACAATTCCTTGTATGACCATAAAATGACACTTTTCCCAATTTAGTATAAGATTTACTTTTATGCATCTTACTAGTACCATTTACAGGTTAGATAAACATCCTTCAAAACTTTGTCCGCATACAGAGAAATCATCCATAAAAAATTCCATGATGTCATCTATGAAATCAGAAAAGATCACCATCATGCATCTTTGAAATTTCGCTAGGGCGTTACATAAACCAAACGACATACGTTGATAAGCAAATGTTTCTTAGGGGCATCTGAATGTTTTCTTTTCTTGGTCATCAGGGTGAATAGGTATTTGAAAAAATCCCGAGTAACTATCCAGGTAGCAAAAATAAGAATGTTGGGCTAATCTTTCTAACATTTGATCAATGAAGGGCAAAGGAAGATGATCTTTCCGGGTATCTTTGTTTAGTTTTCAGTAATCGATACACATTCTGTACCCGGTTACTACTCTTTGTGTTATAGGCTCGCCTCTAACGTTTTTAGTGATTGTAATGCCTTCCTTCTTTGGTACGACGTGAACTGGGCTAACCCACTGACTGTTGGATATTGGATATATAATCCCTGTGTCTAACAACTTCTTTACTTCATCATTGATTATAGTACTTAGAATCGGATTAATCCTTCTCTGATGCTCTCTAGAGGTTTTACAATTTTCCTCCAGCATAATGCGATGCATACATATCGAAGGGCTTATTCCTTTTATATCCGATATGTTATAACCTAACACAGTTGGGTATTTTCTCAGGACGTCTAAAAGTTTTTCTGTCTCGAGCTTTCCTAAGTCTGTGTTTACTATAACTATTCTTTTAAGTTCCAAATCGATAAATTCGTATCTAGATTGTTAGGCAATGTCTTGATTTCATGATCGGGCTTCTTTGGGCATGGCATATGGTCAGGTGTAAGAGCTAAGCTTTCATTTAACCTTTCATATTTATAAGGTTCCTTCCAATTATCGTCTTCGAATATTAAAGGAGATTGGATCTTCATTATGTCAGAATAGGTAATCTCTTCCTTTTCCATTTCTTGTCTACATTCGTCAATGAAGTCAATCAAATAGTAGGTATCGTCTATGGCTGGAGCTTGTAGAAATTGGGTTAGAATAAATTCGACTTTTTCTTCTCCTACTTCGAATGTTAGTCTGCCTTTCTTTACATCTATAATTGCTTCGGCTGTGGCTAAGAATGGTCTTCCTAGTATGATAAGGGTCGTAGAATCTTCTTTGATGTCCATTATTATGAAATCAGCTGGGATGTAGAACTGGCCTATTCATACAGGAACATTTTCTAAAATACCAACCGGAAACTTGACTGAGCGATCGACTAGCTGAACTGACATCTTGGTCGGTCTAAGTCATCCCATATCGAGTTTCTTACAAATTGATAATGGCATAATGCTTATGATGGCTCCTAGGTCGCATAGAGCTTTGTCTATGACGAACTTTCCTATTACACAGGGAATAAAGAAACTTCTTGGATCCTTCAGTTTAGGTGGCATATTATTTTGGATAATAGCATTATACTTAGTAGTAAGTGTAACTTTTTCGTTTTCGTCGATTTTCTTCTTCTTAGATAAGATCTCTTTCAAACATTTAGCATACGAAGGCATCTGAGTAATAGCTTTTGTAAAGGGTATGGTAATGTTTAATGTTTTAGAAGCTCTACAAACTTCTTGAATTGTCCCATTGTTTTAGAATTTGTTAGCTGTTGGGGTTACAGAATTGGTGGTTTATATGGTGGCGGAGGTACATAAGGTTCTTCTTTTACCTCGGCCTCTTGTTCGTTGGTTTCCTTTTCCTGTGGTTTATCGATTTTCTCAGTTGATTTCTCAGGTTAGGTTGTTGATACATGGTTGGATTTCCGGTTCTAGGATCAACAGGTCCGTCCAATTCTTTTCCAGTTCTTAGTATAACTGCATTTTCACGACCCTTAGGATTTGGTTGCGGTTGTCCAGGAAACGTTCCAGATGGAGAAGCAGTTGATGCTTGTTGTTGAGCTACTTGCTAAATTTGGGTTTCTACCATCTTATTATAGGTAGCTAAAGCATTTACCTTGGTCATCAATTGCTTTATCTGTTCACTAGTATGGATATTCTGATTTAGGAAATCCTTGTTCGTTTGAACTTGGGTAGCTATGATGTTTTCCATCATCAGTTCAAGGTTTGACTTTCTAGGAACATTAGGATTGAGTGCAGTAGCTTTCTGATATCCTAGTGGTGTATTTGGTGCTTGATTTGACGCATACAAGGCGTTGTTATTCTTGTAAGAGAAATTTGGGTGATTCTTCCATCCTGGGTTGTTTGTGTTAGAATAAGAGTTTCCTTGAGCATAGTTCACCTGGTTTGTGGCTAATTCGGAAATAAGATGACATTCAGGCAATGTGTGTCCTGGGATTCCACAAATTTCGCAATTGGGAGTTAGGTAGCCACAGTGGCTGATGGTGTTATGGCCAAGTTATCGATTTTATGAACTATGGCATCCATCTTCGCATTTACGTGATCGAGACTGTGCATTTCGTACATTCCTACTTTGGTATGGTTCTTCTCTACATGTGTTCTTTCTCCTCCCCATTGGCAATGGTTCTGAGCCATATTTTCAATGAGGTTATAGGCTTCTTCGTAATATTTATCCATAAGAGCGCCGCCCGCGGCAAAGTCTATCGTTATCCTGGTGTTGTATAGAAGTTCATTATAGAAGGTTAGGATGGTTACCCAATTTTCAAACCCATGGTGTGGACATAATCTTAATAGGTCCTTGTATCTTTCCCATGCTTCATAAAGTGATTCAGCATCTTTCTGTAGAAATCCGTTAATTTGAGCTCTCTGCATAGCTATTTTACTTGGCGGGAAATAACGAGATAAGAAGACTTTCTTCTGTTCTGCCCATGTTGTGACAGAGTTGGCTAGTAACGATTGTAACTAGGACCATTCTCTATCTCTTAAAGAGAACATACAGAGTCTTAGTCTGATTGCGTATTGGGTTACACCATTTTCTTTCACAGTATCTGCGTATTGTATGGACTTTGTCAGGTGTTCATTCGGATCGTTTGTCGGACTTCCAGAAAACTAGTTCTGTTGTACAACTTGCAGCAATGAAGGTTTGATTTCAAAATCGTTTCGGGCTATGGCTGGTGCGACAATACTATTGTACGGTTCTAGTTAGCTTGGAGTCGCATAGGACTTAAGTGAACGAGGAGGTCCTCCGTTTTCATCGGCCATGATTGGTTCTTCAACTCTTTCTTGTATAAAATTTCAGGAATAAGGGTTTCGTTGGGTTCAGTTTGGCGTCTCGAACTTAAAAAACGTTATACTTCGTCGATCAAGGATTCTAAGTCTTCGCCTCGGGAGCGAGTACTAGGCATACAATCGACAAAGGAAATGTAAATTTGTTGCCCTAGTCTAGATGGCACAACAACTTAATACACTATTGACTAAATCTAAGTCCCCGACAACGGCGCCAAAAACTTGGTCAAGACTTTCTGAGTCTAACGGTTACTAACTGCAAGTGCACAATCTATCGCGTAGTAATAAAAGATATTGATCCCACAGAGACTCGATAATCAACCTTGTGTAGTCGGGTGTTGCTATGTTTAGCTAAAACGAGCGATATTTTGGGTTTTAAAGGGTTAAGAATTAACTAAATTAAATTAATGATATATTATCGGTACATAATTGATTTAGCCTTCACAAATTCAATAGAGGGCCAGCATGTTAAGGTTTATTAAGTTATCTCTCCGTAGAAACTCTCGGTTTAAAAGTCCTCGACTCAGACTCTCATGGTCTTGCCTAATATTATACTCCTAAGTTCAATTGAGCGCTCTCGATATATCAATCCAAGTTAGAAATACTTTTTGGAAACCTAAAGGTTCTAATTAGTTTTAAAGCCTTCTCGCTGTTTTTTAAAATAATGCTCAATTTCAACTATCTGACTAGAATCTCACACTCCCGTGGTCTTAATCCTAATCTCTTAGACTCTCTTATTCTCGTAACGAAAGTTAATTTAAACAAGAAATCAAAACCAGATTATAACTTAATTTAAGGTTTTAGCCTAATTCTATCGAATTCGTTCTGGTTTATACAATTACATACCGATTAACGGTTTAAGCTGACATATTAAACGAAGAAAGGTAGAAGGAGAGAAATTGCATAATGTAAATAAATGAGATAATAAATAAATAAAATAACATTAAAATAAAAAACATGGTTGCAATATCCTTGATCAACCAAACTTCGAAACTTGAACGAAAACGAAAAATTGCAGTGGCTAGAAACAATAAAAATGGTGATAGTTTCCTAATGGCAGAAACTATCACTAAGGTTTGGTAAAAGAATAAAAGAGAATGCAATACTGAAAATTAAAAGACGAACTTCGAAATTAAAAAAGGCAGCAATTGGACATAAATCCAAGCTCTCTCCATGCAATGGCAGAAAGCTCTATTTATAGATACTGTGGTAGGGTTTGTTGAGAAAAATAAGGTTTGGACTCAAATGGGCTTGAGACCGGGTTGCATGGAATGAGTGAACTAGGGTGAGAAGAATCCTCTGTGTGACCGGAAGAATCTCTATGAAATTTTACTTTTGTTACTTGCTGTTACTCCTTTAACGTTACTGAATTATTTAGTTGAAACAAACGTCTTACAACTGAAACGAGTGTCTTGAGGATGAGACGACCAACTCATTGCCAAGTTGGGCGTCTGTCACATGAGATGACCGTCTGGCTAGTGAGACGACCATTTGACAGCAAAAAATGCATAAATGCATTTTTCTGTCATTTTCCTTGTGTTTTCCCTTGGTTCTTGTCTTAAATGCTCCCTTTTTTATTTTGCCTCCAAATGACAAGTCTGATCGAATGTCTGCAAAACAAACACAATTTGCACATAAAATCGTCTAAAAAAAATAAATAAATATGTTAAATAATCGGAAATCGCATTAAATAATCGATATGAATTCGAGTTATCAAGTCTGCAGAGCCATATCACTCTTCAACTTGTCTGTTACTCTTTTAACCATTCTTTGTTCATGAGATTCAAGTGTCCTTTGAAGCTCTTCTTTATTCACCTTCGACAAATCTTTCGACTCTTTTATGGCTACTACCACATGGCCAAACTTTGGGCCAACGATCTCAAAATTTTTGAGACAACTGCTTTTGTCGTCAGTACTTCTCCACATACTTTGATTTGATTCACAAGTTTTGTAACTCTTGTGAAGAAATATGTAATGCTTTCATTGTCTTCCATCTGAAGCAATTCATAAGCCCTTTTATGAGTTTGTAACCTCACGTCTTTCACCTTCTCTGCACCTCCAAAAGAATTTTCAAGAATCTTCCATGCTTCTTTTGCAGATTCAACATCAGTAACCTTTTCAAAGTTATCTGGATCAACACATTGATGGATTATAAAGAGAAATTTATAATCTTTCTTCCTCAATTCTTTGTACACAATCTTTTCTTGATCTGTTGCGTTCTCTGTAAGCGTTGTTACTCCTTCCTTCACAAGATCCCACAAATCTTGATAATAGAAAATAACTTTAATCTGCTTGCACAAATTCTCATAATTATCTTTCTTGAGAATTTGAAGGTTTGCTGGAAAGTGTCAATTCGGATGATTCATCGTCATCGCTTTTACTTCCCACAGATCGTTCAAACCGGAGCTTTAGATACTAGATGTTGGAATTAAATCAAAACCTATGAGAATTCCAATCCTTTCTTTATGAACAAGAAAGGTTCTTGCGGAACAATTAACGAAGAGAAGAAGAAAATAGAGGAAGAAAAGAAATTAGGGTTCTAAGAGAATTTTGGAGAAAAATGTTGTTACCCAGAAACTATGGAATTTTTTCTTTATATTCACTTGCAACTGCAAACCGTGAATTACAATATGTTGATTGATTACAAAATATAAGGGTTGTTCCCTATTTATAGAATTATGCTTGCTTACATCCCAAGCAAAAGCCCAAACTATAAAAGCCCAAAATACATATTTTGGAACTAAATCAAACCTAAATCAAATTTGTGTGAAATAATTGTTTTGACACATCCTTCCTTTTGTCGAATAACCTTCTTCGACACAAGAAATTACAATTTCAACAGAATTGTGATGTATATTTTATATTTATCTCCAAATAATAATTTAAAATAAAATATATCTAAAATCACATTAACGAGTTATTCAATGAATTTACGGATTGAGAAATTCAAATTTAATATCCTAAACAAAACTATATAGATTATTATGGATTAAATTGATTAGTATATAAATAGATTTTAGTAATTTATAAATTGATTCAATTTTAATTAATAGATTAGTTAGTTGATATGCATCCAGAAAATCTATGAATATAGGGATGTTTGTTTAGGTAGTTTTGTAAAGAGTAAAAAAAAAACAAAATAGGGTCGAGCGGATAGGTATATTGAGGATACGATCCTAAAACTTAGATATGTTTCACAAAAAAGTGATGCGGGCGAAAAAAATCCATGGGCACTGCATATTTAAAACCTAAAAACATAATAATTTGTAAATTTTAGTGTCCACAAAAATCCACGAAAAAATATAACAGAACGGAATAAATATATTAGAGGGTGAGGTTAAAACTTTTACCCGCCTTACATGAAAATGTAGGCTAAACTCTTGACCTGCCCTAACTAAATGTTTGTTTAACTACCATTTCTTTGTATGGTGCCACCATTAAGAATCCTTGTTACTTGTTTTGGTGGATTCCAACTCCTCAATCAACCATTTAGAAGATTTATCAATGAGTGGATTTCTCTTTCACAAACCTAACACTTTGAAAAAAAAACATTAAATTGGAAACTAGATCTCTTCTATATAGTATAATAAAATATTTACTATTTCTAGATTCCACTTTGATGATATTTTATAATTGAGTTTGGCTCTTTCAAATCAAATCAGCGTGCCCAATGGTTTATGACAACATCACTCTGTAAGCACTTAATTAAATACTTTTTATATAAATTCAATATATTATATATCCTAATTAAAAGAGAAGTGGCTTTTAAATTTTTAATTAATAATTGTAGGGATGTTAGGAATTAGGAATCAAGATCAGCCTAAGTGCTTGTTTTAATTAACGGGATACTTTATTATCCCAGATCTCAATTCATCTTTATTAGGATCTGCTTTAAATCTAAAACTATTTTAATAATATTAATATATGCATTAGATTTAGTTTCCTAATGTTAGTCCTATTAAACTTTATATTAAAATTAATCTATATTGTGCCCATGCTTTTTCTCATTTTTGTCTGACAAAAGGGTGAATATAGATGCCCCTGTATGCAGGTTGGGAGGTATAGTATTAAGGATATTTATGTACTTTGAAATTGAACTATAATAATTGTAATGCATATGATTTGGTTATTTAATACTCTATGTTTGGTAATAGCTTGACAAATTTATTTTGGGATCAATCTTGACCATAGTCCTTAAGAAATAAGGGGATTGGCTTTAGTGGAAATGAATTTAAGGACTTTGTGATTCAATAGTGACAGTTATATTATAGGATAGGGAAAAATTATTTTTATACGAAAATAATTGAGGCTAGAAATGTCTGGTAAAAAGTTTTTATTTCATGGTAAAATTTAAAACTTAGATTATGACAAAATTTGTTTCAATTTTTTAGAAATTCGATATAAGTTGATTGCAGTTTAAATTTATTAAACTAAATAGAAATTCCATTTAATTAGGAGTTAACGTAAATATTTATGACGTCTTATTTAAACATAATTTAATCCAAAAACTTGCAGAAACAAATATGAGCATGAATATCATTTAAAATTTGGTGTTTTCAATTTTATTGTTTAGTAATGTAAAATGCATAATAGAAAATGTGTTAAACTAGGAAAGGGACATGAATAATTGATTAGAAGGAGCAATCAAAGTTTCTAGCCAGCTTGGTAGAATATGTATGTATGTTCCTACCTAATGTTTGAATTTGTATCCTTTGAACAATTATTCCATGTTCATTGAGAAAGACGTGGGGTAGAGCATATGATCATTGATTGTTTAAAAGCTTTCTATATAAACACAACGTGCATATGTCTCAAATGGATTTTGTGGTTGTTACAATACATGACTAGTGATGATGGTGACAAACTTATGACTTAGTTGTCATTATTTTCACATGAGATCCACCTTAATCATAGTAGTCATAACAAACTACAAAGACTATAATTCAAGACAAACATGTAAAGAAACAAATAGAAGAATACTCAATCATAAATTGTGTTAAGCACAAATGTCAAACGAGTCTCAGTATTAATTGTGAGTTTGAAGTAGTACATTTACAAAAATAATGGAGTTTTTTTTTTTTAATCAAAAGTGGGTTTCAACTCATGAATTAAACAAGAAAAAAATAGATACAAAAATGAAAGGAAAAGTCAAAATTTCAACCTAAATAACTAATTTGAAAATTAGAAAGGTCTAGTTTATTTCAATAATATCCCACCACTTAAAATTAGTAATTAATAAACCTTAATTAGTCAACCTACCTGCACAATGATTTATTTCTCTAAAATATAATGATCTCATCTATTCCTTAATTTTCAATGCACCACAAATCGTTTACTGAAATGCAAGCACAATCAACTTACAATACGTTTGCAACCAAACCTTACTCCATTGATGAATGGAAGGATGCTCGAAATTCAGGCCCCCACAAGCTCACCAAAAAGAGCATTTTCCTAACCTAAAATACAAGCAAAACTACCCAAATGATCCCCCATTATGAATTCTAAATATTCTCCATAGGCTGCCATGAGCGGAGTACCATATGAAGCTTTGTTTGTGTTAACTTTGACCCTTCCTAGATGAAGAGCACACCAAATAACTTCCATCAAAATGTGCACTTTTGGAAGATGAGTTTTGACCATGAAATCCTTTAGCAAGATGAAGTCTTGAACTCGAGTATTAGCCCCCTTAGTAGTAACATTACCAGCAAGAGAGGTTATTGAGAAAATAACAGCACAAGATGATTGCCAAGGTTTATGTAAGTTCTGGAAACGGGCCAAATTCCGAGTGCTACAAATGCAGAAAATGGAATTTAAAACAACTGTAGTTGCCACCACTCGACACTGCATTGAAACTTTTGCAATCCATGATAGTGAAACAATCCTTTAGGTAGCAAATAAGAGAACCTTTGTCCAACTTATTAACGAACTAATTTCAAATGTTACTCGAATATCCGCATAAAAAAAAAGTGATGCAATGTCTCCGCCTCCCTAAAACATAAGCTACAACATAAGGGAAAAAACATGCCCTAAAGGTAAATTTTTCATTTGTTGCCAATTTTCCGTAAAATAATCTCCATAATATAATAGATTTTGAAGACAGAATAGAAGCGCTCCAAATGATTTTACCTCAGACACTACCTTGATGAACAATGGTTTGATAAACACTTGGAGATTTATGGGATCTTCTTGTACAACATAGATCGCATAACTAGGTCCATATTCTTTAGCAGCTTTTACTCTCTTAACTCATCGAAGTTCTATTTCTACCTCGTCGTTGCTCTCTATGATTTTTATCACATAGATGTGATTTGATTTAATTCCCCCACTATTTATGAATTCGAAAGGAAATTTATATTTATAGAATTAAATATCATTTGATTTTATGACAGTTTTAGCGTTTAGGTCATAAAACCTATATGCCTTACTATTTACTACATAACAATCCCTTTGGAGGAACTTACATTCATAAGCTACTAGCGAGTTTTAACTCCTTTGGAATATGAAATTCTAACATAAGCCATACAATCTTAAGATATAAAATAAGACAAGTTTGGTTTTATTTTCTTCAATATCTCATTAGGAGATACCTGACGCGACAAAAAAAAAACTGAGTGAATAAATACTCGAATGATAATAAATTCTCCATCGAAGTTTCTCTTTTTAAAAGGGAAACATAGATAAAACCCTTTAGGAACAAAAATAAGATCATCACAACAAAATTTAGGTTCAGGGATATATTATGCATAGGGAGAGATTAGCACCCATAACATCCGTTGTAAACAACGATTACAACTTAATTAGTTTTGAAAAAAAATATTAGCTTAAAATGTTATGTTTCATCTAGTTATTAAAAGTAAATACAAGAAAATTAAAAAAAAATAAAATTTTATTATTAGGGTTCTTGACGAGATGTAGAATCTCACTGTTATGTATCCCCAGGTACGATGGAGAATTCAAAGTTACGTAGTTCTTGTAACAAAAATTTGTGTGTTGGTTGATTTTAATTACAAAAATGAGTTTAGTCGCGCTATGGCGTAAAAAAATTCATTGATTAAAATAGACTCACGCTTAGGCGGTAGAAGTTTGTTTAAGAAAATTCGGTCACACATGGGCGAAAAATAAAATTGTTTGGTTATAGTTGTTAAAATTTAGGTGTGCACCTTGCATTTTCTTACTCGGGGATAAAAAGGTGGGCCCCCGATTAGTCCTGTTTAAACCAATTTTGTTTGTGAAAAGAAAATTTTAAAGTTCGTTATTAGCACGCGGAAGACGTGCTCGAACTGAAACGAGGTGTGCGCCTCACGTCCTATTATTTGAGAAATAAAAAAGGCATGCACCCGATTACTTATTTTTCATCCGATTCTAATTGCAAAATTTAAGAAACACCGTGATCGTTGTATTTATTATTTTTTGTGTGGATGATGAATACTCAAACTATAACGAGGCGTCTGATTCATGTTCAAATATTCGAGGATAAAGAAGGTGTACAATTGATTATCCTTTTTAATCCATATTTTTATTTATTAGAATTTGAAAATATTAAAAGAAAATAAAAATAAAAATAAAAACTAATTTTTTTTTATGTTTTTCGGGTTTGTGGTTGTTCAAACCATCGTGATGGAGATTACCCTGGTGACACTCAAACTGCCAATGGACATACAAAGACAATGGTTGTCACTGCCCCTGGTGTCACGAATGAAAGCCTTTATGACAATCGTCACCCCCGCGCGCCCATGTTGTGCTTTCTGCAGTTTTTTTCCACATAAATTAGCTAACTCTCACTCTCTTTCTCATTCATTCATTGAAACTATAACACACAAAGGATATTCAGAAGGACATGTGGTCTGATTTAGGGCACATACGACTTTGAGTATGCTTGCAGACCTTCTGTAGGGAGATCGGGAAGAGTCCTTACCATGTGGGATTCAAATCAATTCTCTACTAAAAACATAGAAAACTTAGAATCATCTATCAGAAACAAAGAAAATTATGGGAGGATCTGTCTGCAAGATTCAACAGAAGCATGGTAGATCTCCTATGTGTGGTAGGTTACTTCAACACCATTAAGATGGAAGAAGAAAGAATAGGCTCAATGGATAACAATCGTAGAGAGGAAATGGAAGATTTCGAGGCTTTTATTTCTGATCTAGAGTTAATAGACTTGCCTTTACATAGAAGAAAATCACTTAGTCTCGGCTTGGAGACACAACAATGAGTCATTTGGATAGGTTATTGATTTCATGGGAGTGGCTTAGAATTTGGCCAAATAACACTCAATGGGCTCTAGACAAGGGCCTTTTCGACCACTGATTGATATTGCGTGACGTTGATGCTCAAGAGTAGGGACCGAAGCCTTTCCGGATGCTAGAATGCTGGAAAAAAATTGAAGGATACCGTAGTTTTGTTAAAGATCATTGGCTGAATTTCAAAGTGGAGGGATGGGGGATGTTTGTTCTATAAGGAAAATTGAAGATGATCAAGGGCAAGCTCAAAGAGTGGCATAAATTGAACACTCCAAACTTAGATGGGAAAATCAAAGAAACAAAAGCAAAGTTAAATAGTCTAGAAACCAAAGGCGAATCTTTGGCATTATCTTCAGTAGAGACGAGCCACTTGAGAGAGATGACATCAAACATTCGCAAGCTTACGAATCTTAATTGCAACATCCCATGTCAAAGATCTCGTATAAGATAGCTGAAAGAAGGAGAAGCCAACATAAAATTCTTCAATGGATCAATAAATAAGAGAAGAAAAGTAAATGAAATATGAGCACTAGATATAAATGGGAGAATCTATAAAGAAAATACTAAGATTCAAAAGGAAGTCTATGATTTCTTTCGCACCAAAATTTGAGAGGAGAGGTGAGAGGCTCATTCCGGTTAACCTTGATTTCAAAAGGTTGACACATTTAAACAATATCTCTTTGATATCCGAATTCTCTGAGGAAGAAGTTTGTAAAGCAGTTTGGGATTGTGATTTCTCAAGAAGCCCGGGCCCCAATGGAGTTAATTTCATATTCGTAAAGGAATTTTGGAACACCATTAAAGACGATTTCATGAGGGTGATTGTAGCTCGATTTTCGTGGTCTTTAATCACTATCGCATTTTTGCTACTTTCTTATTTCTTATTTTTTTCCCTGGTGAAGCTGATTATGGAAGAGAAAAAATATCTCAAACTCACCCCGCTTTGCATACAATTACTTAACAAATGCCCACATGGTTTTGGGTTCTTCATTAGATTTTTTCAAAACTCTGGATTTGTAAAATTGTTCTTTTTGATGGAGGTTTTTTTATATGGGTCTAGGTATGAGATGAGTGTTGATTGAAAGGGTGATGTTGATGTTTTTTTTTTGTGTTTCTGTATCATCATAATTTTCTAATGTTTTTCTTAGGTTTAGAAACCTAATTGTTGGTTTTTTGTTTGGTGTGCTCGCAAAGATCTTACGACTTTTGCCTACGTACCTCCAAAAAGAGAATTGAGGGATTAAAGCATCGTAGTTCCTCCTAAAAGGCTAGAGCTAAGAGTAAGGGGTTGATTTGTATCCTAGTTAAAGCACAAGATGTTGATGCTCAAAATATTTTGATTTGTGTCTTGATCAAAGCCCTAAATTTTATCTTGATTTGTATAACTCAAGAAAAGATGAAGGGGTACCTTGAATTGCATAGATTGAGGAGGTCTGAATGGTTCGACCTGAATTGCATAACTTGGGAAAGCTGAATGGATTGTCTTGATTTGTATAGCTCAAGAAAGGCTGTTAGTTAGAGACCAAGACTATGACTGTATTGTTGGGAATTAAGCTTAGTTAAAGTCCAAGACTATGACTGTTGGGAATGAGCTTAGTGTCGCTCCCACTAAAAGACACCTGGTCAGATAGGGTACAGACGCGAACGGTCGGCGAGAGGAGAGAACATGAATATGAACTGAAAAGATTCGCCAGCTAGGCTTTTTATCCCGAAGGAAAGGTAATGCTGCATAAACCTAGAAAGAGATGGATAAGACGGTCGCGAACCAGAGAAACTGAGAAAGGGGGTTGGTTACAACCTGGGAAGGTATTAGCACCCAGATTGTCCTTCGTACTCGACGGGATCAACGCTTAAAAGTTTGTGCTTAAAGGGGTAATGTCAGTTCTATCTGTGTGCAAAAGCTAGAAAAAGAATGTATAAGTGTCAGTGCAAAAGAGATGTGAAATGAAATTGCTCAGGAATGAGACTTAAAAGAATAATGCTGGAAGAGGGGGAATATACATAGACTTTTGTTCGATAAAAGTTAAGTTATGCCTACGTATCCTCTCATGCAATGAGGAAGTCAGAACACCGTAGTTCGACTCAATGAGACTGGAAAAAGATGAATTGACTGATGAACTGCTTACTTGTTTATTCTCAAGTGTATGACCTGTCTGGCTCAGGTGCTATTGTCTTGCATCAGACGGAAGAAGCGAGTTCTTGTTCGTGATTGAATGAGGTGAGAAAAAAATCCCGAAGGAGACGATTATTGTTTGTTTTTGATGTTTTCAATCTTTTATTGTTTTTTGTGTTTGTCATAAGAAAATGAGCTTAACCCTAAACCAAGGGTTAGTAAACTCATTACATCCTCCCTCTGATTAGGGGTAATGAGAATACCTTAAGTATGAAGTAAGCACCTCACACTTAATCACCATGATGTAGGATTAAGATCATTAACCTACTTGAAATTATTTAGATGTTTTTGGAGTTTTTGTTTAGTGTTAAGTAATGAGTTTAAGCCATAATCAAGGATTTAATGGACCCATTACACCATCCTAATTGAAGGATAATAGATGAGAACATTTAAGCTGAGGAAGATACCCCAACTTAACCCATGATTAGGGATTAACCTTTTGACAAAACAAAACCCTTATTAAAATGGAATTTAGTTAATGGTAGGGTTAAGAAGTGGATTTTATGGTTTGTAAGAAAACTTGAGGGGGACTTGTCCATTAACACTAGGGTTAGTCCTTCTCAACCAATTAAGGAAGAATTAGAACCCTAATGCAAGGCCCAAGTTACAAGCTTATTGTCTTAGTGATTATTAGATGGATTGATTAAGAGATTTAAACACATCAAGGGTTTAACACTTAGGATTAAAATTATGCACTCCATCCTAAGAGAAGGATGCAGGCATAAGCTTAATCACAAAGCCTTAAAACCTTAAAGGTTTAGTCCCTGATTATGAGATGAGAGATTCAAAGGAAAATGCAAGAGGGATAATTTTTGGGGATGCTAAGTTCTTGGAGTGTTAGTCTTGTGTGTGTTATGAAAATGAGTCCTTAGAGCATGCTTGTAAAGCCTGGATTGGGCAGAGAGTGGGTGGTGGACTATTGTGATTGGTATGGGTGTTTTTGCCAAAAAGTCAAAAGTGTTGTACTTGAGGTATAGGCAATGGTGTAGCTGGCTCATTGGCTTGTCCATGCGCAGATGAGTTCAAGGATGTCCACAAAATCATTCTTGAGGCAATGCATCAAGTGAATGGAAGTTTATGTGGTGTTTTGCAAATATGTGAAGTTTTGGCCCCTTTGTCATTTTTTAATGTTCAAGGCATGAAATCCTGCAATTCTTTGGGAAATTCTGATCTTAAGGCAATGCACTATGATGTTATGATACATAGAAGTGTGTTTGAAGTCACAAAATGCCTTGGCAAGTGGCTTTGCAAAGAATCCCTTTTGGTGCATTCTTGAAAATTATGTGATTTTTGCCAACTTTGACAAACCATAACTTGAGTTCCATAATGAATTAGAACTTGTTCTTGTACTTTTTGAAAAGGGAATGATCCAATATACAACTTTCATGACCAACAATTTTTCATTTGAAGCATTTTTGGTTGAGAAAGAGGAGGTTGAAAAACATTCCCAAAATGGAAAGTTTCCATTACAAGTCATTTCCATTTTTGGTAACTTTTGGTTTAGCTCATTTTTGTTCAATTTTGTGAACTTACAAGCACTTCAATGATCAAATAAAGATTATATAACTTCAATTTGATGAAAAATCCACTTTGGTTCCATTGGTAGGGGCCTCAGATGCCCTGATTTTGCTCTGACTTGCTCAAGAAGTTTCCCAGTGATCAGATAACTTCCACAATGAATTTCTTCATCAAACTTGGTACACATGATCCTTATAACATATTGAGACAAATAGAAACAAGAATGACCAAAAAATTTGGAGTTATGGCCTCTGAAACCAAAACCCTAATTTCAGGTCATCTGTGCAGTTAAACCTTGGCTCTACTTCCATGCTTTGCAAGTTCTTGTGATTCTTTGACTTCCTTGATCTTTGAAGGATATAATATGATGATTGAACATACATGGACCCTCTTGAGATGATTGAAGACCTTTGGAATGGCTCAGATGGATCTTGGATTGCTCAGATCACAAACCCTAGATGCAGATGAACTTGACCTAATGCAGTGAAGCAAAAATGCCATATGATATGGTATGATTAAAATAATGCAAGGATGAAAGATCACAAGCCATGATGTGAACTTAGTGAGGGAAAATTTAGGGTGTTTACAACTACCCCTATTCAAGCATGAGTTAGCTGTGCAGGATGTAAGCGACGAGCTTAACATACGAACAAGATAACTTGTGGTTGAATACCAAAGACAATCCGAAATTTGCACTCATTGGGGTGAAGAAGAAAAGTGATATAAATTGTAAAAGAGAGTATAGTATGATTCGTAAAGTGCGGGCGATGGAGGACTACTGCTGGGGATTAAAGCAATGACGGGGACGACCGACATGCTGGGGGAATAAAGGGATTAAGATGGGGACGACCATCAAATAAAATTCTCTGGGGATTAAAGTAAAAGCAATGATGGGGACGACCATCAGGTTTGCAAAGTAAAGGTAAACAACGACGGGGACGACCATCGGTTCAAAGACTAAATAAATTAATGATGAGGAACGGTCATCAAAGGCGAAGGACGATCACCTAGCAGGGGACAGCTGCTCTTTATCACGACATAGGACGAATGTCGGATAGAAAAGGTCGACGATGGGGACGGACATCGGATAAACATGATGAAGGACGATCATCGGGAGGTGAAGGACGATTACCTAGCAGGTTACGGCTGCCCTCAGGGTTTATCATGACATAGGACGAATGTCGAATAACAAGATCAACGATGGGGACGGCCATCGGATAAAATGATGAAGGACGATCATCAAAAGGTGAAGGATGATAACCTAGTAGGGGACGACTGCTCTGTTTGGGGAATAAGGATGAGGGACGGTCATCTAAGGTGAATGACGATCACCTGGCAGGGTACGGCTGCCGAAAGTATCACGACATAGGAAGAATGTCGGATAGAAAAGGGTTCCGAGAATGGAGACTCCGCTGGGGAAAGGATGAGGGACGATCATCCAAAGGTGAAGGACGATCACCTAGCAAGGGGATGGCTGCTCTTTATCATGACATAGGATGAATGTCGGATAGAAAAAGATGTTTTATTGGGGATTTGCTGGGGGATGGTAAACACGGGCGAGTGCTTACTCTTTCCGAAAATAAAAAGGTATAAGTGTTTTGACATTGTGTATAGATTAAGGATACGGACGAACATCCTTAAGACCTTGATACGGACGAGTATCGGAAAAGAAAGTGCACAAGTTATGATTGTATTCTGGCAACCTGTGGGGATAGGATGACACGGACGGGTGTCAAAAGAAGTGTATAATGGACAAGTGTTTGGGCAACTGTGCTGGCGATAGGTGACACGGACGGGTGTCAAAAGAGTGTATAAGCACTGGTTTGGTTTATCTCTGTAGGGGATGATATGACACGGACGAGTGTCGAAAGTATATGAACATGTGTTTGTGATTGCAAAGGGGACGCTTTGGCTTTTTGTGGGGAAATATGAGATGACACAGACGAGTGCCGAGAAAAGCATATTATGTATAAGTATCTGTTTCTAGAGAGTGCTCTGGCAACTTTACTGGGGAAAGGTGACACAGACGAGTGTCGAAAAGAGCATGTATCTGTATTTGAGAGTGCAAAGGGGACGCTTTGGCTTTTATGTGCAAGGGATGTATTTTGTATATTGTTGAAGAGGTACTGTTGGTATTTACAGGTGACTGGTTCGAACCTGACTTGTGATCATGTAAATGTTTGATTTTTTTCCGTAATGCTCCGTATTAGACGGAATGCTACGCTTTGGGGGAAAAATGATGCGAATGCTATGATTATGCAAAAGAAACCAGTCCGGGATTCGGATCCCGCTGCTGTGAAGATCTCTCGCTGATCTGCTTAAAGGATATCCCAATTAGGGACGAGATCATTGGTAGATCTGATAGGATGTATGACTCTGCTTGGGGAAATAGGTCAATGATAGACCTATCTTTGTAATGAGAAGCCCAGCTGGGGATGTGGAAGCTTTCGTCACTTTGTTGTGTGAGAATTTCAGACATTGCTCTTCTCGGAGAGTCTGGAGCTCTGTGGGGGAGATGGTTCCCTGTCTTTGCTGGAGATGAGAGATTCGGCACTCTGGGGGAGGAAAGATCACTGAACGATCTTCCTAGAGGTTTCTGTGAGGATCCTGCTGAGGATGAGGAGACTTGACAACTCAGCTGGGGAAATGAGCATTTACTGACGCTGCTTGAAGAAAATGTGCTGGGGAAGTGATGCCTTGGCAATTTCGCTGGGGGAAAAAAATTCCAGATGCTGTTTGGCATGCCCCACGTTGCGCATCGAATACCTGCAATCCTGTTAAGACAAAGAAATGCACAAGTGTCCCGAGGTATCCCTTACCGGATTCCGTCATAGGAGTTAGACATTCCTGAAAGTAAATACATTTCCTGTAAGCATGTAATTTAAAAAGGCACATCTGTTTTATGCAAGTATTATATCATAGATATTGGATATTTTTGCATACGAAACACCAAAATTTACAAGACGAAGTGTGACTGAAAACTCTGATTTTATTAATCTGGGTGTCCTGAATCGGAAAAATACAGTCAAAGAAACAAATCCCTGAAATGAGGAGATTGTTACAAAAATTGAGAAAAATAAAGGTGCTAGCAATGTTGACGACGCTTCGGGTGAGCTTTCCTTTGCTATGACTCATATGAACTTGACGTTCTTCTCATCTTGCTTTTTGAAGAAGGTTGATCCTGACCGATACTTTAACCTTTAAAAGCTTTCCATGTTGTAAGAGATACATACGAATTCAGAATGCAGTTGTTCGCTTATTCCCTTATTTTGCGTGGATCGCCCTTTCGGGTTTTCAATCCACCGGGATACCCATTTTTGCCTGACCTGTCCAATGCGGCTTTTCAACTCAGCGGGTGTACATTTTTTTTTATTTTCCCTTATTTTTGCCCGAGTCTTTTTATTCTGTTTTTGACTCGCAGGGATGCCCTATTTTTGCCTGGACTTACATTCTGTCTTTTATGTCCAGCGGGTCATTTTATGCGAAGTATTTTTTAACTGCATCTGAATTCACAGGGGAAAGGAAATCTTCACCATCCATAGTAGTGAGCATCGGTGCTCCACCAGAGAAAACCTTCTTTACTATGAATGGACCATCATAATTCGGAGTCCACTTGCACCTGTGGTCTGTATGAGGAGGAAGGAGTCTTTTCAGCACAAGATCTCCTACTTGGTATTCCCGAAGCCTGACTTTATGATCGAAGGCTTTCTTCATTCTTTTCTGATATAACTTCCCATGACAGATTGCGGCTAATCTCTTTTCTTCGATCATATTCAGTTGATTGTACCGAGATCGGACCCATTCCGCTTCATTCAACTTGACATCCATCAGTACCCGTAAGGAGGGTAATTCTACTTCAACAGGTAGGACTGCCTCCATACCATACACAAGCTGATACAGTGTTGCCCCAATGGATGTTCTGATTGAGGTACGGTACCCATGCAAGGAAAATGGTAGCATTTCATGCTAGTCTTTGTATGTGACCACCATCTTTTGCACAATCTTCTTGATATTCTTGTTAGTTGCCTCAACAGCGTCATTCATCTTTGGCTTGTAAGGAGAAGAGTTGTGATGTTGGATCTTGAAGTCCCGTCACAGTTCTGCCATCATTTTATTGTTCAAGTTGGAACCATTATCCGTAATGATTCGCTCGGGTACTCCATACCGACAGATGATGTCTCTTTTCAGGAATCGGGCTACCACTTGTCTGGTGACGTTTGCATACGAAGCTGCTTCAACCCACTTGGTGTAATAATCAATGGCTACCAGGATGAATCTGTGGCCATTTGAAGCAGTCAGTTCGATCTTTCCAATCATGTCAATGCCCCACATGGCAAAGGGCCAAGGTGAAGAGATTACATTCAAAGGATTCGGTGGCACATGCACTTTGTCTGCATAAATCTGGCATTTGTGGCACTTTCTGGCATAGGCACAACAGTCTGCATCCATTATGATCCAGTAGTAACCTGAACTCAACAATTTCTTAGCCATTGCATGTCCTCCAGCATGGGAACCGAAAGATCCTTCACGCACCTCGTGCATCAACAAGTTTGCCTCTTTCTTATCAACACATCTGAAAAGCACCATGTCAAAGTTTCTCTTGTATAATGAACCATCAACATTCAGGAAGAAACTACCAACCAGCCTTCTTAATGTCTTCTTATCATTGGATGATGCCCCAAGTGGGTATGTTTGATCCTCTAAGAAGCATTTGATGTCATGGAACCAAGGCTTGTCATCTTCAGCAATGTCCACAGAGAAAACGTATGCTGGTCGGTCAAGTCTGGATACTGAAATCCAAGGCACAAAGTTGGCAGCTTGAACTTTGATCATGGATGAAATGGTGGCCAGAGCATCCGCAAACTGATTCTCGTCTCGAGGGATATACTCAAGCTTGACTGTTGTGAAAAAAGTCAACAACCTCCTTGTATAATCCTGATAAGGTATCAGATGATCCTGGTGAGTGTACCATTTGTCGTTGGTTTGATTAATTACCAGAGCTGAATCTCTGAACACAGTCAAAGTCTTGATCCTGAGGTCAATGGCTTCCTCAAGACCCATAATAAAAGCTTCGTATTTAGCTTCGTTGTTAGTGCAGTTAAAGGTGAGTTTTGCCGAGAAAGGCAAGTGAACTCCCTTAGGTGTAATGAGCACTGCACCAACACCACGACCATTCATATTAACAGCCCCATCAAACATCATAGTCCATTCTTCTTCTGGGTCAGGCCCTTCAGTGTGAATAGGCTCTTCATGATCTTTTGCTTTTATGAACAAGATGTCTTCATCGGGGAAGTCAAATCTCATTGGCTGGTAATCATCAATGGGTTGCTCAGCTAGATAGTCAGACAGTACACTGCCTTTGATGGCCTTTTGAGATGTGTATTGAATGTAATATTCTGTGAGGATCATTTGCCAACTTGCAACCCGTCCGGTAAGAGCTGGCTTCTCAAATATGTACTTAACTGGGTCCATCTTTCAGATCAATAAGGTAGTGTGAGTTAACATATACTGCCTCAGTCGGCGAGCATCCCACGTTAAAGCACAACAAGTTTTCTCGAGCAGTGAATATCGTTGTTCACAGTCGGTAAACGTTTTACTTAGGTAGTATATTGCATACTCTTTTCGACCAGACTCGTCATGCTGGCCCAGCACACACCCCATTGATCCTTCTAATACTGTCAGGTACATGATTAGAGGTCTTCCTTCAACTGGAGGCATATGTATTGGAGGCTCTTGTAAGTACTCCTTGATTTTGTCAAAAGCCTTCTGGCAGTCTTCATTCCACCTAACTATTTGTTCCTTTCTTAACAATTTAAAAAGGGGCTCACAGGTTGCTGTAAGGTGAGATATGAACCTTGAAATGTAGTTCAATCTTCCTAGAAACCCCCAAACTTCCCTTTCAGTCTTAGGTGCAGGCATCTCCTGGATGGCTTTGACTTTGTCAGGATCCACTTCAATCCCTTTTTAACTTACAATGAAACCCAACAACTTACCGGACCGTACCCTGAACGTGCATTTGTTGGGGTTTAACTTCAACTGGTACTTCCTCAGACGCTTGAATAACTTTAACAGATTCACCAGGTGGTCTTCTTCTGTGAGGGACTTGGCAATCATGTCATCCACATAACATTCAATTTCTTTATGGATCATGTCATGGAATAATGTCACCATAGCCCGTTGATAAGTAGCACCCGCATTCTTCTGTCCAAATGGCATCACCTTATAACAGAACATGCCCCAGGGTGTGATGAAAGTTGTCTTCTCCATGTCTTCAGGTGACATTTTGATCTGATTGTATCCTGAAAATCCATCCATGAAGGAGAACACTGAGAACTGAGCCGTATTATCAACCAATACATCAATGTGAGGTAAAGGGAAGTCATCTTTCGGGCTGGCTCTGTTCAGATCCCGGTAATCCACACACATCCTCACCTTGCCTTCTTTCTTAGGCATAGGTACAATATTAGCAACCCATGGCGGATAGCTAGTCACAGCAAGGAAACCGGTGTCCCACTGCTTTTGTACCTCTTCTTTTATCTTCGTTGCCATATCTGGGCGAGTACGGCGCAACTTCTGTTTTACTGGCGGGCAGTCTTCTTTCAGCGGCAGCCTGTGCATGACAATGTCAGTGTCCAACCCTGGCATATCCTGATAAAACCAAGCAAAAACATCCACATATTCTCGAAGCATGGCAATCAGTTGCTCTTTCACTGAATCTTGTAAGCAGGCCCCGATCTTGACTTCTTTCACTTCTTCTTTTGTACCAAGATTAACCGTTTCGACCTCCTCCTGATGAGGAGTGATAACCTTCTCCTCTTGCCTTAACAACCTGGCTAGCTCTTCAGGCAGCTCATAATCTTCTTCAACCCCTTCATCAGCTTGATTGATTGGATTGTCAAAGTCACACGAAGTCATAACAGTGTTGTTGTCGATGCAGTCTGAAGGGCACTTTCTGCAAGGGTTTAGATTGGTTTATTTTAGTGATCAATTTTATCTTATGAAGTTATTTATTTTTAAAAACATTGCCATTTTATTTTTGTACAAAAAGTGAAAAAATGAAAAACAGTGAGCGAAAAAGAAAAGACTCATTTGCAAAAGATGTCCTGATATTCATTAATTGATCTTTGCACAAAATACAAGATGGCCCAATTACAAAATGAGTCTTGACATCTTGGGTAAGATGCAAGACTTGATGCATGCTTTAAAATACAGGAAATAATAATTACTCTGCAGGAGTAACCCTTATAATTTCCTGGGAAGACCAGTTTGAGACATGGCTCCCCGGGGTCCTTGGACGTATCCAGCTTTCCAGGTTGCGCTCATCTTCCGACTCATCTTCCAAATTGTTCACAGCATCCGGGGTGAGCATTCCCCCGCTGACAAACTTGGGCTCCTTTGCAGCCTCTGATTGATCTTGTTGAGTTGGTTTGTAACCCAACCCAAATCGGTCTTCTTTCTTCTCCACGGGCAGCAGCCTGCCCCAGCCTTGGGCGGTACCTTCCTCAACAACCTTCCGGGCTTGCTGGTATGATGTTATGGAAGTTCCCAGCACAGCAGATGCTTCATTAATGTTCAAGGCCTCAAACCCTTGGCTCATGGTTTCATGGATATCCCCATCCATCTCAATGTACTTATACGTAGCCAGCTGGCTAACAAAAATGTCCTCCTCCCCACAGATGGTGATGATTTGGCCTTCCCACTCGAATTTTAACTTCTGGTGAAGGGTAGACGTAACAGCGCCAGCGGCGTGGATCCAGGGTCTACCCAACAGACAGCTGTAGGTCGGCTGTATGTCCATCACAAAGAAGGCAGTTTTAAAAGTCTGCGGGCCAATCATCACAGGCAGATCAATCTCCCCAAGCACTGATCTTTTAGAGCCATCAAATGCTCTCACCACCAAATTACTCGGACGCAATGCCAAGCCATCATACTCCAGCTTCACCAAGGCTTTCTTTGGTAGAACATTGAGTGATGACCCGGTGTCCACCAGTACATGAGATAGAACAGCACCCTTGCATTCCAAGGTGATATGTAAAGCCTTGTTGTGGTTACGTCCTTCTGTTGTTAAGTCAGCATTGGTAAAGCCCAGTCCATGACTGATGTTGACATTCGCAACCACAGTTTCTAACTGATTAACAGTGATCTCCTCCGGCACGTATGCTGCGTGCAGGACTTTCAATAGTGCGTTCCTGTGAGCTTCAGAACACATCAACAGTGATAATATGGAGATTTTTGAGGGAGTTTGGTGAAGCTGATCCACCACCTTGTAATCACTTCTTTTTATGATTCTCATAAACTCGTCTACATCTTGTTCAAAAGATGTCTTCTGAGTTTCTTTGGCAGTCGGCTCTTCAGGTACCACACTCTTTCCTTTTTCTTTGGCAGCAGCCTCTGCTTCAACATTAGGTCTTTGTGTTTGTGAGGCATAAAGGCGTTCCCTTCTGGTGAAGCCTCCGCCTCCCCCAACATTATCAACTTGTGGAGAAGAGGTTGATGAATCCAGGGTGATTTTCTCCCCGTTGCAATAGAGATCAGAGCCATAATGCCAAGGTATGGCATTACTGCTTTCATAAGGAACCGGTCCAGGCACCATAATAGTAACTGGACTGACTGCTGCAGAGGAGGGTACTGTAACGGTGTGCGGATCATAGTAAATTGTGACTGGAGATCTGGTAGGAGGTGCCATGATTTGTTGTTGAAAATTGCTGCTGGGAGGAACATCTGATGGGTCATAATAGATTGTGACTGTTGAAACATCTTCGTTGATTTTTGTTGGCGTTGTAGAAGATTCTGCTAATAACATGGATGCTGATGTTGTGGAAGAAAGGGTTGTTGACATTTGATTTGTTGAAGTGATGGACGGAGCCATTGCTGATGATATTGATGAATCGGTAGGAATGATTGTTGCTGCTGTTGTAGAAGAATCGAGAATTGTTGTTAAAGGAATTGCTGGATTTGTAGGCGTCGTTGTTGAAATCTGAAGGATACCATCCTTGATAAGACCGTTTATGCCGTCTCTCAACCTTTCACACCCATTGACTGCAATGTTGCAATACCCACAACCGAGCTCACATCCGGGGAACACTTGGCATTCTAGAAGCTGAGCTTTAATTTCGACCAAAGGTGTTCGAATTTGTGCAACACTGGTGATCAAAGTAGATGGTTTGTCTTCCTCAATGGCATTAATCCTCGGCCCGCCGCGATTAGGCATAGGATTTTTGTTGACATTCGGAGGGGGTGCAAAGTTGAGGGCTTTTGAATCCACCAGATCATGGACTTTCATTTGCAAGGCCCTGCATTTTTCAGTATTGTGACCAGGTGCATTGGAGTGGAAAGCACACCTGGCGTTGACATCATAATTCTTTGGGAGATTGAGGGGATCTGGTGGTGCCAACGTCCTTAAGTCAATCAAATTAAGCTTCAGGAGTTGTGGCAATAAGGCAGCATAAGGAATAGGGATGGGGTCAATCACCCTGTTTGCCTGTGACGGTCTTTGTTGGAATGGATGCTTTTGTTGGTTGCTGTTGTTGTTGTTGTTGTTGTAGGTTCTTTGCTGTGGAAAATGAGATTGTTGCTGATAGTGAGGTTGTTGTTGGGGATATGCTGGTTGTCAAGGAATCAGAGCTGGAATGGTAACAACTGCTACTGATCTATGAACATACTGAGGTCTGCCCCTGCTTGTATGAATGGAATTGGTCTCACCGGCTCTTCGAGGTCCCACAAAAGGCTTCCTGGGATTACTGGATGAACTTGTACCGCTGTCAGAAATCTTGCCCATTTTTAATAGGCTCTCAATCCTTTCACCAGCTATAACCACATCAGCAAAGCTGGTAGAGGAAAAGGCAGCTAGTCTATCAATATATGTTCCTTGCAGAGTATTCATGAACATGTCGGCCATTTCCCTTTCCGACATGGGTGGTTGGACAGCAGCAACAAGCTGTCTCCACATTTGGGCATATTCCCTGAAGCTTTCTCTGGAAGATTGAGACATTCCCATTAGAAGGGTCCTGTTAGGAGCCATGTCCAGATTGTATTGATATTGCCTGATGAAGGCTTCAGCTAAGTCCTTCCAGCATCTAATGGTAGCTCTGGTCAAGTGCGAATACCACTCTCTTGAAGCCCCAGTCAGACTGTCTTCAAAGTAGAACATCCACAGCTTCTCATCCATTGTATAAGCTTTAAGTCTTCCCATGAAAGACTGCAGGTGAGTTCGTGGACAAGAGGTTCCATTGTATTTCTCGAAGCACGGAGGTTTGAATTTGTGGGGAATTCTCACCCCATCCACTAGCCCCATGTCCATTACATCGAAGCCCAAGGAATTCTGGGACTCCAAAGATCTCAATTTCTCAGCAATTTCATCTAACCTCCGGTCATAGACTTCATCTCCTGCTCCCATAACAGTAAACTGCTCTTCTTGGGGATCTTCCTGCAAGATTCTCCCCCCAACAGTATTTCCTTGTACATTTCTCGGGATGTTGACTTCCGGATCTAGATGAGGCCCAAATACTGGTGGATTAACATGAGGCTGGCCCCGCTCATTGTTACTTGTTCCTCCGGTTCCAAGATGAGGTTCCTCGGGAGTTTGTCTTTCCACTAGTTCCCTTAACCTTTCTTGACTATGGGCAAAGCCAGTCATTACAACCATGAATTGAGTCATTTGATTCCTCATTTCCACCCTCTTATTAGCCATCTGAGTTCTGAGCTCAGTCAGGTCCTGCTGTACTTGATCCATTTGAATACCAGGAAGGTTGTTGTGAGTAGGGTACCGGTGCGTGCGGTTGATAGGGAACACCCGGCGACGAGCAATGTATCCTGGGATCACAACAAAGTTAGAAACAAAATAATAACAAAACCTACAAAACAAAACAAAGGTTAGCATGCAATGCAGTATGCTTATTTGTTTTCCAAGGTATCCGGCTTGGTTCTTGGTTTTGACCTTTCCAGACCTCGAGAAAGATGTTTGATATTGCTGAGGAAAGAAACCCAATGAAAGCAAACTACTATATTACAAATGATGAACAAATACATAGTTTGTTTTACAACACATGCCCCTGGAGGGTCAAAATACAAAAAGAGAAAAGTACACCAAATGGAAATGAACAACAAGCAAAGAAGTCAAACATCCAGTCCAAACTCATCCTCCTTGACTTCCTTCAGGAGTGCCTCAGTCACTGGACCAGCTGGGCGCTCTGTAATGGTCCTAATGAGGAGGTTCCTGGTAGCAATGGCAGTGGTCAGCTTCTTGTGCCTGTCCTGGTATTTTGATCTCTTCAACCCTTCCCTAAGCTTCAACTCTGAAATCTCCTTCTGGGCTACCAACAAAGCTTCCTGCTGCTTCTTCTCATTGGCCTCCAACTGTTCAATCTTGGCTTGAGTTTTCTGATCTTCTTGTGTACGGGCTTCAGTGATCCTGACCCACCTAGCCTGACTCTCTTGCAGATAGAGCTCATTCCTAGCCTTCTGAATCTTGGCTTCTTTACAGGCATTCTTCAATATTTGTTCCCCAGCTCTTGCCTTCCTGATGTAGTCCTCTGTTTTCTCAATTTTGGCAAGATGCTCCACCCTAAGCTTTTCCAACCTCTCAATGTCCAGACGACCATCACTCCTTTCCCAAAGGGTCTTATTCAAAGCTTGAGACAGATTGTCATTCCTTTCCTTCAGCTTCTCAAATTCTTCCAGGCTGACAGTGGCTGCTGGCTGAGCTGAAGATGGTCCAGGTATGTCCTCAATAGTAAAAGGCATTCCAGTAATCTGAGCTCTAGCATGGGACCAATCATAGTATTGAGCTGAAGCGAATTTATTACACCTCCCCAGAATAGCCATCCCTTTTGTCTGGATGTTGTCCCAAGCCCAGGATGCTTGTCTAACAGCAGCTGAGTTAGGCTTTACTTCACAATACAGGGTTTCAGCTAAATCTTGCACTCTGGGAGGGTGAACCAAAGCATAGCCCAGTTGTCTCTTAAACAGCAAAGGATTGTAGTTGATGCAACCCTTTACTCCTATCAGAGGCACATTTGGGTATTGCCCACAACTGGTGATAATGTCTTTTCCTTTGGTGCTCTGGGTGCACCACCTAATATCATCTGAAGTCAAAGCAATGAGCCTCCTAGCCCAATTCTTCTGCTGGTGAGGATTCAAGAAGGCATTTGTTTTAGGTAGATGTCTGAGCAGCCAGGTGTGAAACAAAGGAGCACAACATCTCACCAACTTCCCCCTTTGTTTCCCATTCCTCTAATGAATGGAGTAATAGAAATCTCCCAGCAATGTGGGTACTGGGTTCTTCAGAAGAAACAGATGAATGGCATTCTTGCTGACAAATTTGGGCTCATCTGCAAACAGTATAACCCCATATATATTGAGGGCTAATAGTGCACAAACTGCCCTCCACTCTCCCAATGAAGCCTTCAGAATGGCCTGAGAAATCAAGAAGTCCAAGTGAAGACCAGTGATTCCAGCTTTTGTTGTCATGCTTTGTTCAATCAAGGCATGCTCCAGGTACAGTGCTTTTGCTACTTCTCCATTGCTGGGAAAAGTCATTTCTGGTTGAAAGGGAGTCCACCCCTGATAGGTACTCCAGTCAATGAGGAAAAATCTTCCAATAGAGGCCCTGACTGGAAGTCTGGGAAGGTGAAGCATCTCAAAGGAGGGTCATAAAACTGTAAGCATGTATGGATCATGCTCCTCTGAGAAGGGTCAAGGTCCATAACCATATCTAGGATACCTCCATACTGTTCCCTGAACAATGGGATGTGGTCAGGAGTGATAAGTGACTGGACCTGCCTGATGCCAGTCAACACAAGCTCAAAGAAATGGTAGGATATGTTGCTCTTCCTGGGAGTAGTCATAAATGCTGAAGAGGAGGAAGATAGGTGCTGATGGAGATCAAGGCTGATACTGGAGATGAGCCACTGACAGGCTGATGCTGGTGATGATGAGAATAGCTGAAGCAGATAACTGATGAAGCAGAGGTCTATGCAGAAGAAGGGGTCAAAACCAAACCAGATATGATGTGGATACCCTGAAAAACAAATAAACAACTGTTAAATGATGCAAATGATGATGTATGCAAATGATATGCAAGGGTTTGTGATCAAGCTGGATATGATTATCTGTCTCGATATGAAGCCCATGTATGTTCAAAGAAGGTCCAGATGAAGGTTCAGAAATCCAGTAACCAAGGTGGGGGACTCAAATAAAGAGTCACATGTCCAGGGTTAATCACAAGAATTGTCCAAAATGAGGTACTCTTATACCAAACAAAAACAGGGTATGATGTGGCCAAAGGTACCTGCAAACCTGTAAACAGCCCAACCCCCTCACAGGTAATGTTCTAAAACAAGGATCCTCAGACTTGGATCAGTTATGAGAAGTGTAAACACTTCTAACCCGGAGGTAAAGTGTTTACAATAACCATAAAAGATCCTCCTCTAATTCACCTCAGCTTCTGAAGGTCATAATAAAAGGTCATCCAGACTTAGCAGGCTTCCCAGATAGCCCTAGTACTACAAGAAATCTGTAGCACAGAGTTCTCAAGAAGAAACCCACATCTGAACCGTGTTTCACATTCCCGTACCAGACCGAAATGGAATGGGAAAGAAAATGAACCACTCTAGCCTAGGTGTCACTCAGGTCCCAGGTATAGGACCTTAAACTCTCAATGGAACCCCACCCACCAAAACTGCAAACCAGATCCAGCAATGATAATGACAGTATGAAATATGAAAAACTGTAAAGGAAAGCAATAAATAAAGCTGTACATAAAGCAGTAAATAAAGCAAATAAATAAACACAATTAGCACATAACACCCCAGTAAACACAAATCAAACAAGCGCTAGGAGGAACCCACAAAAAGAACCAGAAGCCCTGGTTACAGTATAAGGTATCCCCAGCAGAGTCGCCAAGCTGTCGCTCCCACTAAATGACACCCGGTCAAGAGGGGTACAGACGCGAACGGTCGGCGAAAGGGAAGAAATGAATAGAGTCGCCAGCTAGGCATTTTTATCCCGAAGTAAAGGTAATGCTGCATAAACCTAAGAAAAGATGGATAAGACGGTCGCGAACCAGAGAAACTGAGAAGGGGGGTTGGTTACAACCTGGGAAGGTATTAGCACCCAGATTGTCCGTCGTACTCGACGGGATCCACGCTTGAAAGGTTTGTGTTTAAAGGGGTAGGTGTGTGTGCTATCTGTGTGCAAAAGCTGGAAGAGAATATACAAGTGTCAGTACAAAAAGGGTGAATGCTCAGGAGCTAAGGCTTAAAAAGAAAGTTGAAAGAGGGGGAAGACACAGAGACTTTTGTTCGATAACTGTTATGTTATGCCTACGTATCCTCTCGTGCAATGAGGAAGTCAGAACACCGTAGTTCGACTCAAAGAGACTGAAAGGTAAATTGACTTGTGAACTGCTTGCTTGTCTATGCTCAAGTGTATGACCTGTCTGGCTCAGGTGCAAACTGTCTTGCATTAGAAGGAAGAAGCAAGTTCTCGTTTATGAGTGAAGATGATGAGAAAAGGATCCCGAAGGGGACGATTATTGTTTGTTTTTGATGTTTTCAGTCTTTTATTGCCTTTGGATATTTGTCATAAGAAAATGAGCTTAAGCCTAAACCAAGGGTTAGTAAACTCATCACATCTTCCCTCTGATTAGGGGTAATGAGAATACCTTAAGTGTGAAGTAAGCACCTCACACTTAATCACCATAATGTAGGATTAAGATCATTAACCTACTTATATTTATTTAGATGTTTTTTTGGAGTTTTTGTTTGTTGTTAAGTAATGAGTTTAAGCCATAATCACAGATTTAATGGACCCATTACACCATCCTAATAGAAGGATAATAGATGAGAACATTTAAGCTGAGAAAGGCTCCTCAACTTAATCCATGATTAGGGATTAACCTCATGACAAAACAAAGCCTTTATTAAAGTGGGTTTTAGTTATTGATATGCTTAAGAAGTGGATTTTATGGTTTGTAAGACAACTTGAGGAGGACTTGTCCATTAAGACTAGGGTTAGTCCTTCTTAACCAATTAAGGAAGAATTAGAACCCTAATGCAAGGCCCAAGTTACAAGCTTATTGTCTTGATGATTATTAGGTGAATTGATTAGAGGATTTAAACACATTAAGGGTTTAACACTTAAGATTAAGGTTATACACTCCACCCTAATAGAAGGATACAGGCATAACCCTAATCACAAAGCCTTAAAGCCTTTAAGGTTTAGTCCTTGATTAAGAGATGAGGAGAGAAGACTCAAGGATGACACAAAGGTAAAACTAATGGGGGTACTAATCAAACCCTAATTATGATCATGCTTGGTTATTCCTAGGGTTTATGAGGCTTGCAAGAAATCTTCAGGAGAAAAGCCACCAAGGAAGAAGCAGATGAAAGGAGAAGGAAGCAGAAGAAGCAATACAACTTACTTCACTTAAGAAGATAATTTGCTTGAAGAAAGAAGGAGGAGAAGGAGCATGAATGAGCAAGATCACTCTAAAACAAATACAAAATGCAGCAATGATGCAAGAGAGATAAGAAGAGATTGTGATAAGTGAAGGCAAATTCACTTCTCAAAACAACTTACCACCTGAAAAGTTAGCAAAAGAAATGCAATGCAATGAAAATGAGATGAAATGACATGATGCAAAACAAAGTCAGAAGCATGAACATGATTTTAATGATGCTAAGATATGAAGCACATACATGGCAAGAATTGTAGATGATCATGCAAGGATGAGGATGCACATGAAGCATGCTTTGAACCATAAAGATTCATGAAAGTTTATGGAATGGAATGAACATATAACATGGAAAATGAATGATGCAATGATCAAACATGATTCTAGTATGTCCTAAGATGTCTTATATGTCATATGGATGCACAAAATGTCATGGCAAGTTCTTGAATGCAAGCATATCAGAGATGGATGCAAATGAAGGCAAGAATTAGGGTTTATGCATAACATGCAACTCAAAATTCAAAATCAGAAGCAAATGACATGATAAAAATTTGGAAATGTGATCAAAGGAACCCTAACCCTACACAAGTTCACTTCCCAAAGGAGGGGACCTAACTCTTAACCTAATGGGTGTTATGATTTTTCTAAGTCAACTAGGGTTTCAAGGCACCTCAAAAGAAAAAATGCTCATTAAATTGAAAATGAAAGATAAATTCAAACCAATTTTACCCTAAAAACTACATGATATGAAGGATGCAATGCAAGAAGAACCATCATCAAACTCTTCATGGTTAGGCAAAATGAATTTCTCTAAGTTTGGACCAAAATATTGCCTTTAAACCACTTTAATTCCAATGAAAATTGTCAAAATACATCAAGGACCAAAAAGAAATTTGTTTTGAGAGTTTGATAATGTTTCTAAATGTTCTAAAATGCAATGTGAATTTTTTTGTGATTTTTAAATACCTAAATTCATTTTTAGTTAATTAATTTCCATTAACTAATTAAAAATAAACATTTAAATGATCTAAAAATAATTTTTAATGCAAAAAATGAAAATAAAAATATTTTTGGGTTCTGAAAATTAATAAAAGGTTTGACAAAAAATTTCAGAATTTTTCAATGCATTTTTCTATTTTTAAAAATTCGTATAAATAAAATACAAACAAAATTAATTAAAATTAATTAAATGGAGAAGTATGCAAATCCTGTGGCTGGAATTCAAATAGAATTGGAGGGAGTTGACTGGCGCCAGATCCAATGGTCCAGATTCAAACTGGCTAATTTAACTTAACCCTAATTAATTAATTTAAATAATCAGGATTAAAAATTAATTGGGAGATCCTGGCCCTAGGTTCACGTGCGCTAAGCCTCATCCAACGCTCCAAGTTCAAACTGACTTAATTACGTGGCTAAACCCTAATTAGGGCTAAACAAGTTCAGGCGACCGGAACAGTGGTTCCGGTCGTCTTCTCCGGCGACCTCTCAAGAACAAAAACCTCCCTGGACCATTTTAAGAGCTGTAAAGCTCCAGATCAAACCTCTCAACCTCCCTAAACACGAATCCACCCTCAAAATCCATTTCTTTTCACTCAAAATCTAAATACGAATCAAAACCTAAAAACGGCCAAACTTTCAGAGATGCAGTACATGCTCAATAATCAATCATTTTCAAAAATAAAAAGTGCAAAGCATTCATGGGAGCATGTAGATTATTTCAATAACTTAAAAAAAAAGTTTCTGGAAAAATGATTTTGCGAAGCTACCTGGAGTGAAGCTTTCAACTTGGAGCTTTTAGACTGCTTCTCTGCTTCAAAACCCCTCCAATGATACCCCTGAAGATGCTTTGAGGCTTAATTGAAGTTTTTTGTGGCTAGTTTGTGAGATTGATGAAGTTCTGTCCAAAGGGGGTGAAAAATCGTATTTCTGCTTGGGGTTATTTCAGGGCCAGATGATGATTGGGAAATGGTCAGTGGATCATGGTGAATGGTTTTGTGAAGTTTGCTTTGAGGTTTTAGGCTTGTGTATTGAGATTCGAAGAAAAATGCATAAAGGGAGATTTTTGTGAATGCTGACTTGTGGGAAGTTTCTGGCTTGTGTGTGGTGTGTTTTATGATCCTTATACAAATCCTAAGTTATTGGAATGAGTCAGAAGACTTGACATGCACTGTGGGAATGGTATGGGGTGATTGGCCAAAAAGTCAATGTTAGGTGTACTTCAAGCATGGGCCATGGCAGAAGAGATCTAAAGGGTGTATCTGCCTCAGCTGAGTTTGAGGATGACCCTTGGATGGTTTATGATGGACTACAACATTTGGATTGCAAGATAGCATGTGTTTTGCCAATTTCCAACTTTGTGCATCTTGTGATTTTTGATCATGGGCATGTCTCATTCCTTGGGAAATATGCAGCAAAATGCACCATATAATGTTGCTATGACACTTTGATATTGATTAGAGATCAAACAAAATCATAGGAACCCTTCTTGCAAGATTTCCCTCTTTGTGACTTTTATGGAAAATGGCTTATGATTCTTGGAATTCAAGGCATGAGAGTGATAAATTCTTTGGGAAAATTTGAATTATGGACCATGAATTATGTTTGTGTGATGATTAGAAGCTGGTTTGAAGTCACATTTGGCCTTGGCATGAGGTTTTGCAACTTTCCTCCTTTGGCACAAAAGTGAAAATTTAGTGATTTTGTCCAACTTTGCAAGGCCATAACTTTTGATCCAAAATGAAATAGAATGTGTTATTGTACTTTTTGAAAATAGGAGGACCCAATCTATAACTTTCATGACCAAAGATTTTTCATTTGAAGCATTTTTGAATCAAAAAGAGGAGGTTGAAAAACTTTCCCAAAATGGCAAGTTTACATTATAAGTCACTTTCCCAAAAAGGCAACTTTGCAAATGGCTTGAAACTCTTCAATTTTGTGAACTTCTAACATATTCTATGATCAAATAAAGATCACACACATTCAAAATGATGGAGAAACCTCTTTGGTTGGGTCATTGGGGGCCTCAGATGCCCTGATTTTACACTGACTTGCTCAAGAAGTCATCTCCTGATCAGATGCCTTCCCCATTGAATTTCTTCATGAAAATTGATATGTATGATCCTCATAACATATGGAGACCAATAGAAACAAGAATGACCAAAAAATTTGGAGTTATGGCCTCTGAAACCAAAACCCTAATTCTAGGTCATCTGTGCAATTAAGCCTGGCTCTGCTTCCATGCCTTTCTCAGTTCTTGTGATTCTTTGACTCCCTTGACCTTGTGAGGATATAATATGATGCTTGAACACACATGGACCCTCTTGAGATGATTTAAGGCCTTTTGAGTGGCTCAGATAGCTCTTGGATTGCTCAGATCACAAACCCTAGATGCAGATGACTTTGAATTAATGCAGTGAAACAAAAATGCAATATGAGATGCTATGGTTGAACTTATGCAAATGAAAAGAGTCACAAGCCATGGTGAAATGAGTGAGGGCAAATTTGGGGTGTTTACAACAAAAACAGGGTATGATGTGGCCAAAGGTACCTGCAAACCTGTAAACAGCCCAACCCCCTCACAGGTAATGTTCTAAAACAAGGATCCTCAGACTTGGATCAGTTATGAGAAGTGTAAACACTTCTAACCCGGAGGTACAATGTTTACAATAACCATAAGAGATCCTCCTCTAATTCTCCCCAGATTCTGAAGGTCAAAATAAAGGTCATACAGACTTAGCAGGCTTCCCTGATAGCCCTAGCACTACAGGAAATCTGTAGCACATAGTTCTCAAGAAGAAACCCACATCTGAACCGTGTTTCATATTCCCGCACCAGACCGAAATGGAATGGGAAAGAATATGAAGCCACTCTAGCCTAGGTGTCACTCAGGTCCCAGGTATAGGACCTTAATCTTTTAATGAAACCCCAGCAACCAAAGAAAACCAGATCCAGCACAGTGATAATGATAGTATGAAATATGCATAAGACTATAAAAGAAATCAATAAATAAAGATGTAAATAAAGCAATAAATAAAGCAAATAAATAAGCAAAAGTAGCACGTAACACCCCCGTAAAACCAAATCAAACAAGCGCTAGGAGGAACCCACAAAAAGAACCAGAAGCCCTGGTTGCAGTATAAGGGTCCCCGGCAGAGTCGCCAAGCTGTCGCTGCCACTAAAAGACACCTGGGTCAGATAGGGTACAGACGCGAACGGTCAGCGAAAGGAGAGAACACGAAGATGAACTGAAAAGAGTCACCAGCTAGGCATTTTTATCCCAAAGGAAAGGTAATGCTGCATAAACCTAGAAAGAGATGGATAAGACGGTCGCGAACCAGAGAAACTGAGAAAGGGGGTTGGTTACAACCTGGGAAGGTATTAGCACCCAGATTGTCCGTCGTACTCGACGAGATCCACGCTTAAAAGTTTGTGCTTAAAGGGGTAGTGTCAGTGCTATCTATGTGCAAAAGCTGTAAAAAGAATGTACAAGTGTCAGTGTAAAAGAGATGTGAAATGAAATTGCTCAGGAATGAGACTTAAAAGAATAATGTTGGAAGAGGGGGAATATATATAGACTTTTGTTTGATAACAGTTAAGTTATGCCTATGTATCCTCTCGTGCAATGAGGAAGTTAGAACACCGTAGTTCGACACAAAGAGACTGGAAAAAGATGAATTGACTGATGAACTGCTTACTTGTCTATGCTCAAGTGTATGACATGTCTGGCTCAGGTGCTAACTGTCTTGCATCAGACGGAAGAAGCGAGTTCTCATTCGTGAGTGAATGAGGTGAGAAAAGAATCCTGGAGGAGACGATTATTGTATGTTTTTGATGTTTTCAATCTTTTATTGCTTTTTGTGTTTGTCATAAGAAAATGAGCTTAAGCCTAAACCAAGGGTTAGTAAACTCATTACATCCTCCCTCTGATTAGGGGTAATGAGAATACCTTAAGTATGAAGTAAACACCTCACACTTAATCACCATGATGTAGGATTAAGATCATTAACCTACTTGCAATTATTTAGATGTTTTTGGAGTTTTTGTTTAGTGTTAAGTAATGAGTTTAAGCCATAATCAAGGAATTAATGGACCCATTACACCATCCTAATAGAAGGATAATAGATGAGAACATTTAAGCTGAGGAAGATACCCCAACTTAATCCATGATTAGGGATTAACCTCATGACAAAACAAAGCCCTTATTAAAATGGATTTTAGTTAATGGTAGGATTAAGAAGTGGATTTTATGGTTTGTAAGACAACTTGAGGGGGACTTGTCCATTAACACTAGGGTTAGTCCTTCATAACCAATTAAGAAAGAATTAGAACCCTAATGCAAGGCCCAAGTTACAAGCTTATTATCTTAGTGATTATTAGATGGATTGATTAAGAGAATTAAACACATCAAGGGTTTAACACTTAGGATTAAAATTATGCACTCCATCCTAAGAGAAGGATGCAGGAATAAGTTTAATCATAAAGCCTTAAAACCTTAAAGGTTTAGTCCCTGATTATGAGATGAGAGATTCGAAGGAAAATGCAACAGGGATGATTTTTGGGGATGCTGAGTTCTTGGAGTGTTAGGCTTGTGTGTGTTATGAAAATGAGTCCTTAGAGCATGCTTGTAAAGTCTGGATTGGGCAGAGAGTGGGTGGTGGACTGTTGTGATTGGTATGGGTGTTTTTGCCAAAAAGTCAAAAGTGTTATACTTGAGGTATGGGAAATGGTGTAGCTGGCTTATTGGCTTGTCCATGCGCAGCTGAGTTCAAGGATGTCCACAAAATTAGTCTTGAGGCAATGAAGCAAGTGGATGGAAGTTTATGTGGTGTTTTGCAAATATGTGAAGTTTTGGCCCCTTTGTCATTTTTTAATGTTTAAGGAATGAAATCTTGCAATTCTTTGGGCAATTCAGATCTTAAGGCAATGCACTATGATGTTATGATACATAGAAGTGTGTTTGAAGTCACAAAATGCCTTGGCAAGTGGTTTTGCAAAGAATCCCTTTTGGTGCATTCTTGAAAATTTTGTGATTTTTGCCAACTTTGACAAGCCATAACTTGAGTTCCATAATGAATTAGAACTTGTTCTTATACTTTTCGAAAAGGGAATGATCCAATCTACAACTTTCATGACCAACAATTTTTCATTTGAAGCATTTTTGGTTGAGAAAGAGGAGGTTGAAAAACTTTCCCACAATGGAAAGTTTCCATTACAAGTCATTTCCATTTTTGGCAACTTTTGGTTTAGCTCATTTTTATTCAATTTTGTGAACTTCCAAGCACTTAAATGATCAAATAAAGATCATATAACTTCAATTTGATGAAAAATCCACTTTGGTTCCTTTGGTAGGGGCCTCAGATGCCCTGATTTTGCTCTGACTTGCTCAAGAAGTTACCTAGTGATCAGATGACTTCTACAATGAATTTCTTCATCAAACTTGGTACACATGATCCTTATAAGATATTGAGACCAATAGAAACAATAATGACAAAAAATTGGAGTTATGGCCTTTGAAACCAAAACCCTAATTTCAGGTCATTTGTGTAGTTAAACCCTGGCTCTGCTTCCATGCTTTGCAAGTTCTTGTGATTCTTTGACTTCCTTGATCTTTGAAGGATATAATATTATGATTGAACATACATGGACCCTCTTGAGATGATTGAAGACCTTTGGAATGGCTCAGATGGATCCTGGATTGCTCAGATCACAAACCCTAGATGCAGATGAACTTGACCTAATGAAGTGAAGCAAAAATGCCATATGATATGGTATGATTAAACTAATGCAAGGATGAAAGATCACAAGCCATGGTGTGAACTTAGTGAGGGAAAATTTGGGGTGTTTACACTTAGTTAAAGTCCAAGACTATGACTATATTGATGTTGTTTAGCTTAGTTAAAGTCCAAGAATATGACTATATCTGGATGTTGTTAGCTTAGTTAAAGTCCAAGACTATGATTGTAATGAAATAATTAACTTAGTTAAACTCCAAGACTATGACTTATTTTGAGTGACTGTAGAGTGTTTGACTGTTTGTGCCTTGATTGAAGCTCAATGTTGAAACTAAAAGGTGTTTAGTATAGAGAATTTGCCATCTCTAAAGAGGGAAGATTTGATTTATATGTGCCTTCATTGAAGCCCAAGGTTGAAGCTAAAAGATGAAAACGAACTCTGAGGGAATGTTTTATTTATGTCCTGATTTGGAAGCACAGGCATGAAGCTTATTTGTGTGAGAGAGTGACTCTTGATTATCTGTATCTTATATGAAGCATAAGATGGGAGGCTATAAATTGTTGGTAGACTTTCTCTGTATGAAGAGTATTTTGTCTGTTGATTTGATAAATGTTTTGAAGGTTATCAGACATTCCTTTGTCTAGGGAGGATTCAATTGTACAAAGCCCAAGAGGAGGCTAGGTTACCTGTATGAGGCCCATTGGTCCTTCGATGAAAACCAAGAGGAGGTTAAGGAAGTTTTAGTAACATCTAAGCTTGAGAGAAGGCACCTTTAAGAGACCTGAGTGTCCTTGAATGAAGCCCAATAGGAGGATATGTTTTGCCCTAGTTTTTGTTCTAGTTATTCGAAGGTTAGGTCTGGTGACACAAACCCGATTTGCTGAGATTCTAGTTGAGATGCATATATAGGCAGTAAATATGCATGCAGACAAATAAAAGTGTCAGTGAATGTGTTTAACAACTTTTAATATGTATTTGGCTATGGTTTGAGTATTCTTAAGTTGTTTTATTAAGAATGAAGTTAGGTGTTACACTGGGAAGCAGAGCCCCAAAATCCCAAGGGAGAAACGTTTACAGATGTGTTTTACATTGTATTCTCTTTGTGATTAAAAAGTATTTTATTATCTTCGCTTTAGTATGAGGTGAAGAAAGATAATTTTGGAAAATAATTCTATTCTAAGCAAGCACAACAATTTAAGAAAACAATGAGAAGTTAGAATGATAAAAGATGGCTCAGAATCCAATAATAGGGCTTAAACATAAGGATTCCAATGGAATTTGTTTTGTTGATTAATTATCTGATGATTTCATACACAAAGTAGGACTTGGATACTAAAAAGCTGCCTACAACCTTGAAAGTAGTTCACCAAAAAGAAGTTCAGTATAGTTGTTGGTGTATTAGATCTTTAGTCATAAGGATGAAAAAAGAAAAGGAGATGATATTTGTAAGCAAATGCTCATAATCTCTATATAAGAGATTGAAAATTGTTTAAGAAATAGTTGGTGGGTTCAGGACTTATACGGAAGTCTATCGAAATTTTAAAACAGACCGGAGAAAGTTTAGAATAGAAGAAATAAGTCCTAAACTCAAAGGATTACTCATGACACATTTTGACAATTCATTTTAGAAAATAAATGGTTATGTGTAAAGATATTCATAGATTAAAACTTAATGCGGTGAAAAAGGCGATCGCGCCGTGTTTTTGAAAATGGATCAGATGAATCCTAATGGTTCATTTTTCTAAAAGGGATGAGTCTTACACTCTAATAGAGGCCCAAGAGTGTGAAAAATGTCAATTTGAGGGTATGAAGGTCAAAACCCTAATTTTTGAATATTTTGAATATTTATTTGAAATAAAATAAAATATTTGATAAATTTAAAACACTAATGAAAAACAAGTTGAAACCTTGGATCAATGTTTGAAAAGTTATGTTTTATCCATGAGACAACTTAAATATCATTTATGCTTGGAAAATCAAGTGAAAGAAATGAATTTTAAAATTGTTTAGAAACAAATAAAATTATTTCTTTAAGAAAATAAAAAATATTTAAAAAAAATATTTTTTTTTGAGATTTTTTTATGGAATAAAATATTTAAACATTTTTTAGAATTAAGGAAACAAGAATCATTAAAAAACTCAAAATAATCAGAAAGTTAATTTTTGAATCAATTAAACAAAATGAATAAAATTCAAAAATTCAAAATTTTGAAAAAGGCGCCAGAACACCTTGGGCAAGAACACGCGCGAAGCAGTTTGCCTAGATTTTGCTAAATCCATCATATCTCATGAAATAAGCATCCATTTAAGATGAAATAAACATCAAAATCACTCTTTTTGATCCCACGAACCCAATGGTACCAATTAATTTCATTTATTTTGTGCGTGGAGTGAAAAATCAGTGATGAACACTGAAGAACCCTAATATGGCCCGAGCCTCGTGAAATTGTACATGATGATGATTTTTTGAAATTGATTAAGGGGAATTACTTGGAATATGATTACGCACATATGGCAAAAAGATAGTGCGAGAAAGATGCATGGATTATGATTTGGCCTACTTTGAGGCTTACCTGAACTTGAGCATGCAGTTGGAGTTGAGATTTAGAGGTTGAGGTGTTACAAAGATGTTTTGACGATCTAGATAGCTTCGTTGCACCATATGGAGTGTGTTTGAACACTTGGACTTGATTGCAAATGACAAAATCAACTTCAGATCTTCAAATTGCAGAAACAAGGACTTTTTGAGGATTTGATGAGTGATTATTGGTTGTAAGAGTTCCATAGGTGATCTAAGTGTTTAAACACCTCATAAACATCATATGTGATGTGTGTGAGCATTGGTTGAGCTTCTGTTAGCTCAAACTCAAAAACCCGAAGTGATTGCTCAAAATATTTAGTTTTGAGTCTTAGGGAGCAAAAGAAGAGAAAGCTTAGTGATCAGAGACTTCGGTGTAATTTTTATGATGGAATGATATCTCTATTTATAGGAAAATATGTTAAACAAACTTGGTCTCCAAGATTTGAAGTAATGCGGTCACAATGGTGAGTCATGGTGTTATGAAAATATCTCTTACATGTGAAATGATGAAATTCTCAAATAGCTCAGCTATGCAGTAGCAAAATTCACATTCCTCATAAGTTTGATGCTTGGATTGTGTCCACCTATTTCTTGTTGAACAAGAGATCCAAGAATATGCCATTTTTGAGCTTTGTGGCCCTTAGATCAAAATGCATAATGTTGGATTCTATGAATGTCATTTTGGTGAATTCCATGGTGCAATCATGAATTTACAGGTTTGATCAGGCTTGTAATCATTGTTTAGATGTTTAAATCCATTTGACATTGTACTTTGATTCAAAAAATCATATTTCACAAGTTTGTGAAAAATCTGTTTTTGCAAAACAGCTTGAGATGCTCACTTTGATCCATGATTTCTTCATGTACAAGCAAGATCTTTTCATGCCAATTGGTTCTTTGAATTGTAGGCTACATTTGCAACAACATTGGTGCTTTGAAAAGGATCTGAATCAGCTTGGATCTTGGTGAAAAATCCCTCCAAGCATTGATGTTTTGTTGATTTTACACTTAGGCATATTTTTTCTAAGTGTTGAAAAATCACTATTTTTCTTGATTTTGATCCATCTTCAACTTAAAATCCATAAGGAATTGGAGTTTCTCCTAGTTGAATCATTTGTATTTTGTAGCAAGATCTTTAATTTGAGCTTTGGTTCACCAAAATATGATGCTTGGATCACAAGTTATGATGCTTGGAAGTAGGCCACTTGAACACTTTTTCCATAACTTAGAAAATATTCTAATTTTCAAAGGTTGCCCCTTTTACAAGTTATCTTCAAATTTATGATTTTTTGTGATAAAATGCATTCATGGACCATATATTCTTGTAATATAGGTCATGAGGATCATTTTCGGTGAATAGGTCAAACTTTGACTTTTTGGTCCAGATAGAAATTACACTAGATACCCCTGGATTTTAGATTTTTTGACTGGACATCCCATGAGGCATTTAGACCTTATAAATGGACTTATATGATGTATATGAGTTATTTAAATCATTCCCTATTGTATAGGCTCTTAGCCAGATGAAAATTTTGACTTTTGGTTCCCTGATTAGTTAGAAACCATAATCTGGGCACTATGAAACCTTAATTTTGTAGTCCTTGATCTCTGCACCTTTTTTACTTTTAAATGGTTTTTCATGGTCACACTGTCGCTCCTACTAAATGAAGCCGGGTCAGATAGGGTACAGACGCGAACGGTCGGCGAAGGGACAATGAGAACACACAGCCGTGAACTCACTGGAGATGAATAGAGTCGCCAGCTAGGCATTTTTATCCCAGAGGAAAGGCAATGCTGCATAGACCTAGAAAAAGATGGATAAGACGGTTTGCGAACCAGAGAGACTGAGAAAGGGGGTTGGTTACAACCTGGGAAGGTATTAGCACCCAGATTGTCCGCCGTACTCGACGGGATCCACGCTTAAAAGATTTGTGTTTTAAAGGGGTAGTGTCAGTGCAATTTGTGTATAAAGAGCTGGAAAAGAATGTACAGGTGTCAGTGTAAAAGAAGTGAAGTGTATAAATGTACAGTGTCAGTGTAAGAAAGGGAATAAGATGCTCAAGATCATGAGGCTAAAAGAATAAAGCTGGAAGAGGGGGAATATACAGAGACTTTTGTTCGATAACTGTTAAGTTATGCCTACGTATCCTCTCGTGCAATGAGGAAGTCAGAACACCGTAGTTCGACCCAAAGAGACTGAAAGATGAATTGACTTGTGAACTGCTTACTTGCCTATGCTCAAGTGTATGACCTGTCTGGCTCAGGTGCAAACTGTCTTGCATTAGACGGAAGAAGCAAGTTCTCGTTTATGAGTGAATGAGATGAGAAAAGAATCCCGGAGGAGACGATTATTGTTTGTTTTTTGTATTTTCAGTCTTTTATTATTTTTGGATTTTGTCATAAGTTAATGAGCTTAAGTCTAAACCAATGGATTTAGTAAACTCATCACATCTTCCCTCTGATTAGGGGTAATGAGAGTACCTTAAGTGTGAAGTCAGATTCTCACACTTAATCACCATGGTGTAGGATTAAGATCATTAACCTACTTGTGGTTATTTAGATGTTTTTGGTGTTTTTGTTTAGTGTTAAGTAATGAGGTTAAGCCATAATCAAGGATTAAACAGACTCATTACACCATCCTAATAGAAGGATAATAGATGAGAATGTTTAAGCTGAGGAAAGCTCCTCAACTTAATCCATGATTAGGGATTAAACTCATGACAAAACAAAGCCTTTATTAGATGGATTTTACTTAGTGATATGATGATGAAGTGATTTTTATTATTTGTAAGACAACTTGAGGGGGACTTGTCCATTAACACTAGGGTTAGTCCTTCTTAACCAATTAAGGAAGAATTAGAACCCTAATGCAAGGCCCAAGTTACAAGTGTGATGTCTTGATGATTATTAGATGGATTGATTAAAGGAGTTAAACACATTAAGGGTTTAACACTTAGGATTAAAGTTATACACTCCATCCTAATAGAAGGATGCAGGCATAAGCTTAATCACAAAGCCTTAAAGCCTTTATGGTTTAGTCCTTGATTATGGGGTGAGAAGAGAAGACTCAATGAGACACAAAGGTAAAACTAAATGGGGGGACTAATCAAAACCCTAATTATTGTCATGCTTGGTTGTTCCTAAGGTTTGTGAGGTTAACAAGAGAAATCTTCAGAGAAACCACCAGGAAGCAGATGAAAGGAGCAGAGAGAAGCAAAGTAACTTGCTTCCTTGAAGAAGACAAGTCACTTGAGGAAAGAAAGTAAGGAGGACAAGAATGATCAAGCTCAATCTCAAACACATACAAAATGCAGCAAATGAAATATGAGAGAGATGAAAAGAAATTGTGAGAAGTGAAGGCAAATTCACTTCTCAAAGTGACTTACCACCTGAAAAGTTAGTGAAAGAAATGCAATGCAATGCAAAATGATATGAAATGGCATGATGCAAACTAAAACCAGAAGCATGATTGATGATGATAATGATGCTATGAAGTGCTACAAGCATGAGGCAAGGCATGGAGATGTTCATACAAGATCATGGATGCAAATGATGCAAGTTAAGGAGCATGAACTTACATGAAAAGTTATGGAACATACATGGCAAACAACAAGGCAAATGCAAGATGCAATGATCAAACATGCTTTCTATATGTCTTAAGATGTCAAATGAATCAAATGGATGCTTGAAATGTCATGGCAAGTCATGTTATGCAAGAGAATACAAGAGGGATGCACATGGAAGCCCCAAATCAGGGTTTATGAACCAAACATCAAACAAAAGCCAAAAACAGAAGCAAACCCTAAGATAAAAAATGGAAAATGCCACTAAAAGAAACCCTAACCCTATACTAAACCAAAGTCCAAAGGGGAGGTCTCAACTCTTAACCAATCTCAAGTTATGAATTTTACAAGTTATTAGGGTTTTTAGGGTTCCTAAACAAGAAAAATGTCAAACAAATTGAAGATGAGGAATCAAATCATGGCCATTTAATCCTAGAAACTACATGCTAAACACAATGTAATGCAAGAAGAATCAATGTCCAACTCTTCATAGATAGGCAGAAATGATTTTTTGAACTTTGGATCAAATTAATGCATAAAAATGATTTTTATTCAATGAAAAATTCTCAAAATGCATCAAGATCAAAAAATAAATTTGGTTTGAAGGTTGGACAATGTTTCTAAATGCCTTAGAACATTTCATGAATTTTTTGGTGATTTTTAAATACCTAAAAGTATTTTTAATAAATTAATTTCCATTAATCAATTAAAAATAAACTTTTAAATATTTTAAAATACTTTTTTAATGATAAAAATAAAAATAAAAATATTTTTGTGTCATAAAAATTAATAAAACTTATGAGAAAAAGTTTCATAATTTTTACACATTTTTTACTATTTTAAAATAATTATGCAAAACAAATGAAAAGAAAATGAATTAAATGAAAATAAAAAGAAAGTCAAATGAGTGGAGGGCCAGGATTGAGTCTGAGTTTGAATTAGTTGACCACGCGCGTTATCCAAGGGCTATGGTTGGCTCAGATTAAATTAATTTAATTATAGATTAATTAAACTAAACACGTGGATTAGGGCTAAGCAAACAGATCTGGACCACACATGCGCGCGGGTAGTCAACGGGTCAAAGGCATCCAACGCACGAAATTCAAATGGGAGTTAATGACTGTAATTAGGGCAAATGATTTTCAGGTGGCCGGAGAGGACCTCCGGTCGTCTTCTCCGGTGGGAAGTCCACCTGAAAATCTCCAAACTCTCTCAAATCGTAACAAAAACAAAATCTAAAAAAGGGGAAATGATTCCCATGATCCACTGAATTAAAACCCATGCCCAAATTCATTTATTTTTCCCCAGAAGCATGAATCGAAACAAACAATTTTTAGGGCAAACCAGTTTCAGAGATCAATTAAATGTTCATTTCATCACCATTTCAAAAACTAAAAGCATCAGGATACTCAGTGAAGCATGGAGAACAAGTTTAGAACTTAAAAATCCATTTCTGGAAAAAAAGTTCTTGAGCTACCTGAGATTCGAAGCTTTCACTCCAGCAACTTTCAGACCCCTTTTCCTTGTGCAATCCACTCCTTAGGACCTCTTGATGATGTTTAAATGCTCAGGAGAAATTTATATTGGCTGGATGAAGAGTTTGAGTAACTTCTGCTCAAACTCAGTTGAACATGGCAATGATGATTCTGGCTATTTCTGGCAAGGGTGAAAGGTTGTTTGTGGTCCAGATGATGAGTGGAGAAGGTTTGTGGAGTTGGTTTTGATGTTTGTGAGCCGGGGAGAGAGATTCGAATGAAACTGCAACTTGAGGTGAAAAATGGCAATGGGGTGCTCTTGCTTGTTTCAGGCCCAAGTCTTGGTGGTTTCTACTCAACAAGGCAGGGTGAGATGATTGGAAGAATTTGTTTGAGTGTTTGTAGTTTGTGGAGGCAGATTCGAAAGTTTTTGCTTCTTGGAGTGTTTTTGTGAATGGCTTGCTATATGAGGTTTCAGCCTTGCTTCTTGAGTGTCCTGGCCAGCATTTGGATAGTATATTTTAATCCTATAGGTCAGATGATTTGACATGGCCTATAGTGATTGGTAAGTTTGCTTTTGCTCAAAGTCCACCTTTTGTGTAAGAGAAGTATGGTGTGGTTCTAGGCTAGTACAAGGCATGGGGCTGCGCAGCAAGGGTGAGGGGAAAGGCTAGCCAAAGTCAGCATCCAAGGTTGCAAGTTGTAAGAAGTGTGATCATGAGTTTTGCAAGTTGTTGCTTTATGGTTCACATGTGATTTCCTTATCCCATAAGCCATAATACATGAGCATTCTTGGTTCAATTCTGATTTTTATGACTTATAGAATGTTTGTGTCATGATTTGAAATGAACTAGAGGTTACAAAAGGCATTGGTTCATGGTTTTGCAAAATTCTCATTTGAGGCATGCCTTGAAAATCAATGATTTTTGCCAACTTTGTCACACCATAACTTTTGATCCAAGAAGAATTTGATCATGTTCTTGTACTTTTTGAAAAGGGAAAGATGTAATCTACAACTTTCATGACCAAAGTTTTTTTCATTTGAAGCATTTTTGGATCAAGAATCAAGGCTTGAAAAATGACCTAAAATGAAGCATTCTTGAAAAGTCAACTATGCCCAAAAAGTCAACATTTGCAAAAACTCCAAATTCTTGATTTTTGTGAACTTCAACCTTCTTCCATGATCAAATAAAGATCATATACACTCAAAATGATGAAGATCACCCATTGGTTGGGTCATTGGGGGCCTCAGATGCCCTGATTTTGCACTGACTTGTCCAGAAAGTCAACCCTTGATCAGATGGCTTCCCCATGGAATTTCTTCATGAAAATTGATATGCATACTCCTTATACCATATAGAGACCAATGGAAACAAGAATGACAAAAAAATTTGAGGTTATGGCCTCTGAAACCAAAACCCTAATTTTAGGTCAACTGTGCAGTCAAACCCGGCTCTGCATCCATTCAAACCCTAGTTCTTGTGATTCTTTTGAAATCTTGACCTTGAGAGGATGTAATATGATATATGAACACACATGGATCCCTTTGAAGTGATTGGTGGCCTTTGGAGTGGCTCAAGAAGCTCTTGGATTGCTCAGATCACAAACTCTAGGTGCAGATGACTTAGAAACTATGCAGTGAAACAAAAATGGGATATGAGATGATATGATTGTGCTTATGCATATGAGATGATCACAAGCCATGGTGTGAATGGGTGAGGGAAAATTTGGGGTGTTTACAGCTGCCCCTATTCAAACATGAGTTAGCTGTGCAGGATGTAAGCAACGGCTTAACAGGCAAACAAGATAACTTGTGGTTGAATATCAAAGACAGTCCAAAATTTGCACTCACAGAATGAAGAAGAAAAGGGATATAGATTGTAAAAGAAAATAAAGTATATTGTAAAGTGTGGGCGACGGAGGACGACCGCCGAGCAGAGGACGACTGCTGGGTAAGGAGCAATGACGGGGACGGCCGACATGCTGGGGATAAAAGGTAAAGCCAAGACGGGGACGGCCGACTAGTTGGGGAAGATAAGATTATGATGGGGACGGCCATCAAGATAAAGTTGTAAAAATCTCTGGGGATTAATGAAACATGACGGGGACGGCCATCAAGTTCACAAAGTAAGGTAACCGACGATGGGGACGGCCATCGGGCTAAAAGAAAAGGAAAAGGGACCACGACGGGGACGACCATCTGGTTAAAGAATAAATGAAATAAACAGATGATGGGGTACGGCCATCAAAGGTGAAGGACGATCACCTAGCAGGGTGCGGCTGCTCTGTTGGGGAATAAAGGAATTATGATGGGGACGACCATCAAAGGTGGAGGACGACCACCTGGCAGGGTACGGCTGCCGAGAATATCAACGATGGGGACGGCCATCGGATAAAAGGTCAACGATGGGGACGGCCATCGGATGAGCATGATGGAGGACGACCATCAAGAGGTGGAGGACGACCACCTAGCAGGGGACGGCTGCTCTCAGGGTTTATCATGACATAGGACGAATGCCAGATAACCAAAATCAACAATGGGGACGGCCATTGGATAAAATTGATGAAGGACGATCATCAAAGGGGTGGAGGACGACCACCTAGCAGGGGACGGCTTCTAAAAATATCAACGATGGGGACGGCCATCGGATGAGCATGATGGAGGACGACCATCAAGAGGTGGAGGACGACCACCTAGCAGGGTACGGCTGCTCTCAGGGTTTTATCATAACACAGGACGAGTGTTAGATAAAAAGAAAAAATGCTTTGTTGGCGATCTACTGGGGAGTAGTAAACACGGACGAGTGTTTATATCCAAGAAATAAAAAGGTATAAGTGTTTGGTATTGTGTATAGATTAAAGATGCGGACGAGCATCCTTAAGACTATGATACGGACGAGTATCGGGTAGAAACAAATACCGACGCGTGTTCAAAGATGATGATACGGACGAGTATCAACTGGTTAACAGAGAACACAGACGAGTGTTGAATCTGAAGGGACTCTTCTGGGGGAATAGTAGACACAGGCGAGTATCTCTATTAAAGAAGACAAAAGTGTTCGACACGGTGTATGGATTAAAGATGCGGACGAGCATCCTTAAGACTATGATACGGAAGAGTATCATGTAGAAACAAACACTAGACGCAATGCTCTGAGATGATGATACGGACGAGTACCAACTGGTTAACAAAGAACAAGGACTATTGTCGAATCTGTGGGGATATGAGTGATGGTGTATACGAGATACGGACGAGTATCTGTATGAGTAGTGAGTATTGTATTGTATAGATGAGTGTTTATCTGCTGGGGAACGTGACACGGACGAGTGTCAAGAGAAAAGTATAATATGAACAAGTATGTAAAAGTGTAGATGATTGTGCTGGGGGTATGACACGGACGGGCGTCAAGGATTTGTATATAGGTATATGTGAGTGCAAAGAGGATGTCTTTGGCTTTCTGCTGGGAGATATGACATGGACGGGTGTCATGACGTATCTGTAATACGGGTGGTGTTGTTTGCAAGGAGTGTTCTGGCGACTTACTGGGGAAAGGTGGCACGGACGGGTGTCAAAATGAGTATATACTGGTGTTTGTGATTGTGAGGCAGCTGTTTTTGCCAGGGACTCTGGTGGGGATTTTGAGGAAAGTACTCTGTATCCTGATGGATGATTATTATTCACAAGTGTTGATTCAGAACACGGCTTATGATTATGCTATGTGTTGGATTTTTGCCGTAATGCTCCGTACTAGACGGAATGCTACGCTTTTATGGGTAAATATGATGCGAATGCTTTGATTGTGCAAAGATACCAAACCGGGATCCGGGTCCCGTTGCCGCGAAGATCTTCAGGTCGATCTGTTGAAGTAGACATCCCAGCTGGGGACGAGATCATTGGTAGATCTGATGATATGATACCTGTTGGGGGATTCGGACCATTGATAGACCTATCCCTATAAATGAGAAACCCAGCTGGGGTTTGTAGAAACTTTCTACACTCTGTTGTGATTTCCTATGCATTGCTCTTCTGGATAGAGACTGGAGCTCTGTAGGGAGATAGCTTTCTGACTTTGTGCTCCGGCTGAGGATAAGAAGGCAACTCGGCTGGGGAGAAAGGGAGGAATCACTGAAGACCTCCTTAAGGATTCTATTGAAGAGGATCCTTGACTCAGCCGGGGATATAGGTGCCTTTTGTGATGCCTGGCAGCTCTGATGGGAATAAGCAATAAGTGGCAAACTCAGCTGGGGAAAGTCATGGGAGGCAACTCAGCTGGGGGGAGAGCACTTCGGGTGCTAAAAACGAGCGTTGATTTGCCAGCTTGCTGGGTTAAAGCTTTCATGCCCCGAGTTGCATTCTGGATACCTGCAATCCTGAAAAAGATAGAGAAACGCACAAGATGATCCCGAGGTATCCCCTACTGGATTCCGTCATAGGAATTAGGCACTTCTGAGAGTAAGTATATTTCCTGCAAGCACGTGTTTTTATTTGAAGATAAACATCTGTATTTTATGCAATCAGTTTCTTAGACATCAGACATTTTTTGCAAATAAAATGTACAAAACGAGACATGACTGAAAATCTGATTTTATTAATTCATGTGCCCTGAATTGGCAAGATACAGTCAAAGAAACAAATCCCCTGAAATGGGGAGATTGTCATAAATTGAGAAATAAAGTGCTGGCAATGTTGACGACGCTTTGAGGAGCTTCCTCTTCTGCTATGACTCGTATGACAATGACGTTCTTCTCGCCTTGCTTTCTGAAGAAGGCTGATTCTGATTGAAGCTTGATCCTTTTGAAGCTTTCCAAGTTGCAAGTGATACAGACGAATTCAGAATGCAGTTGTTCGCTTATTCCCTTATTTTGCATGGATCGCCCTTTCGGGTTTTCAATCCATCGGGATACCCATTTTTGCCTGAGCTGTCCAATGCGGCTTTTCAACTCAGCGGGTGTACATTTTTGTTTATTTTCCCTTATTTTTGCCCGAGTCTTTTATTCTGTTTTTGACTCGCCGGGATGCCCTATTCTTGCCTGGACTTACATTCTGTTTTTATGTCCAGCGGGTCATTTTTACGCGAAGTATTTTTTAACTGCATCTGAATTCACAGGGGATGGGAAATCTTCACCATCCATGGTGCTGAGCATCAGTGCTCCACCAGAGAAAACTTTCTTTACCACGAATGGTCCTTCATAGTTTGGAGTCCATTTGCCCCTGTGGTCTGTATGAGGAGGGAGGATTCTTTTCAGCACAAGATCTCCCACTTGGTACTCTCGGTGCCTGACTTTCTGATCGAAGGCCTTCTTCATTCTCTTCTGATACAACTGCCCATGACAGATTGCAGCCAATCTTTTCTCTTCGATCAGACTCAGTTGTTCGTATCGGGCCCGAACCCATTCTGCTTCACTCAGTTTAACATCCATTAATACCCGTAGGGAGGGTAATTCAACTTCAACTGGTAGGACTGCTTCCATACCATACACAAGCTGATACGGTGTTGCCCCAGTGGATGTTCTAATTGACGTGCGGTACCCATGCAAGGCAAATGGTAGCATTTCATGCCAGTCTTTGTAAGTGACTACCATCTTCTCCACAATCTTCTTGATATTCTTATTAGCTGCCTCAACAGCGCCATTCATCTTTGGCCTGTAAGGAGAAGAATTGTGATGTTGGATCTTGAAGTCCCGGCACAGTTCTGCCATCATTTTGTTGTTTAAGTTGGAACCATTATCAGTAATGATTCGCTCGGGAACTCCATATCGACAGATGATATCTCTCTTCAGAAATCTGGCTACCACTTGTCTTGTGACGTTTGCATATGAGGCTGCTTCAACCCACTTGGTGAAATAATCAATGGCAACCAAGATGAATCTGTGGCCATTTGAAGCAGTTGGTTCAATCCTGCCGATCATGTCAATGCCCCACATAGCAAAGGGCCAGGGTGAAGACATCACATTCAGAGGATTGGGAGGCACATGCACCTTATCTGCATAGATCTGGCATTTGTGGCATTTTCTGGCGTAGGCACAACAATCAGCATCCATTGTGATCCAGTAATAGCCTGACCTTAGCAGCTTTTTGGCCATGGCATGCCCTCCTGCATGGGTACCAAAGGATCCTTCGTGCACTTCATGCATTAACAAATCTGCTTCTGTCTTGTCGACGCATCTGAGGAGTACCATATCAAAGTTTCTCTTATACAGGGAACCATCAGTGTTCAGAAAGAAACTACCAGCAAGCCTTCTCAAAGTCTTCTTATCATTGGAAAATGCCCCAGGTGGGTATGTCTGATCCTCCAAGAAGCACTTAATGTCATGGAACCAAGGCTTATCATCCTTGACAACATCTGCTGCAAATACATATGCTGGTCTGTCAAGTCTGGACACTGAAATTTGAGGTACAAAGTTGGCAGCTTGAACTTTGATCATGGACGAAATGGCAGCCAGAGCATCTGCGAACTGATTCTCGTCCCGAGGGATATACTCAAGCTTGACTGTTGTAAAGAAAGTCAATAACCTCCTTGTATAATCCCTGTAAGGTATCAGATGATCCTGGTGGGTGTACCATTTGCCGTTGGTCTGATTGATTACCAGAGCTGAATCTCCGAATACAGTCAATGTCTTGATCCTGAGGTCAATGGCTTCCTCAAGACCCATAATGCAAGCTTCGTATTCAGCTTCGTTGTTAGTGCAGTTGAAAGTGAGTTTTGCCGAGAATGGCATGTGAACTCCTTTGGGTGTAATGAGTACTGCACCGACACCACGACCATTCATGTTAACAGCCCCGTCAAACATCATAGTCCATTCTTCTTCGGGGTCAGGCCCTTCAGTGTGAATAGGCTCTTCATGATCTTTTGATTTTATGAACATGATGTCTTCATCAGGGAAGTCAAACCTCATAGGCTGGTAGTCATCAATGGGTTGCTCAGCAAGATATTCAGATAGTACACTGCCCTTGATGGCTTTCTGAGAGGTGTACTGGATGTCGTATTCTGTGAGAATCATCTGCCATCTTGCAACCCGTCCGGTAAGCGCTGGCTTCTCAAATATGTACTTGACTGGGTCCATCTTTGAGATCAGTAAGGTAGTGTGGGTCAACATATACTGCCTTAGTCGGCGAGCAGCCCACGCTAAAGCACAGCAAGTTTTCTCGAGCAGTGAATAACGTTGTTCACAGTCGGTAAACGTTTTGCTTAGGTAGTATATTGCATACTCTTTTCGACCAGACTCGTCATGCTGGCCCAGCACACACCCCATTGACTCTTCTAATACTGTCAAGTACATGATTAGAGGTCTTCCTTCAACTGGAGGCATAAGGATTGGAGGTTCTTGTAAGTATTCTTTGATCTTGTCAAAAGCCTTCTGGCAGTCTTCATTCCACCTGACCGTTTGTTCCTTTCTTAACAATTTGAACAAGGGTTCACAGGTCGCTGTGAGGTGAGATATGAACCGTGAGATGTAGTTCAATCGACCCAAGAACCCTCGAACTTCTTTCTCTGTTTTCGGTGCAGGCATCTCTTGAATGGCTTTGACTTTATCAGGGTCAACTTCAATCCCTTTCTCGCTTACAATAAAACCCAGCAGCTTACCCGATCGCACCCCGAATGTGCACTTGTTGGGGTTTAACTTCAGTTGGTACTTCCTCAGACGCTTGAATAATTTGAGCAGATTTACCAGATGGTCTTCTTCCGTAAGGGACTTGGCAATCATGTCATCCACATAACATTCTATCTCTTTATGGATCATATCGTGGAATAATGTTACCATAGCCCGTTGATATGTTGCGCCGGCATTCTTGAGCCCAAATGGCATTACCTTGTAGCAGAACGTGCCCCAAGGTGTGATGAATGTTGTCTTCTCCATGTCTTCAGGTGCCATCTTGATCTGGTTGTATCCTGAAAATCCATCCATGAAGGAGAATACCGAGAACTGAGCCGTGTTATCCACCAATACATCAATGTGAGGTAATGGGAAGTCGTCTTTCGGGCTGGCTCTGTTCAGATCCCGGTAGTCAACACACATTCTTACTTTTCCGTCTTTCTTAGGCACAGGTACTATGTTAGCAACCCACGGCGGGTAGCTAGTTACAGCAAGGAACCCGGCGTCCCATTGCTTTTGTACCTCCTCCTTGATTTTTATAGCCATGTCTGGGCGAGTACGGCGTAGTTTCTGTTTAACTGGCGGACATTCTTCTCTCAGAGGTAGCTTGTGCACAACAATATCGGTATCCAACCCTGGCATATCTTGGTAAGACCAAGCAAACACGTCCACATATTCTTGAAGCAGATCAATCAGTTGTCTCTTCACTGAGTCTTGCAGGCAGGCCCCGATTTTAACCTCTTTCACGTCTTCATCTGTACCAAGATTAATCACTTCAACCTCCTCCTGGTGAGGAGTAATAACCTTTTCCTCTTGTCTTAACAACCTGGCTAGCTCTTCAGGAAGCTCATATTCTTCTTCAACCCCTTCATCAGCTTGATTGATCGGATTGTCAAAGTCATACGAAGTCATAGCCGTGCTGTTGTCGGTGCTGTCTGGAAGGCACACTCTGCAAGGGTTAAGTTTGTTCATTTTAGTGATTTGATTTTAATCTCGTTTTAGAAAAGTGAAATAAAGTTGTCATTTTGAAAACACTGCCATTTATTTTTGGTACAAAAAGAAAAATGGAAAAACAGTGATCAGAAAAGAAAAAGACTCATTTGCAAAAAGATGTCTGATATTTCATTGATTAATCTTGTTGCACAAAAAGTACAGATGGCCCGATTACAAAATGAGTCTTGTCATCTTGGGCAAGATGCAAGACTTTGATGCATGCTTATAAAAATACAGGAAATAATAATTACTCTGCATGAGTAACTCTTATAATTTCCTGGGAAGACCAGTTCGAGACACTGCTCCCCGGGATCTTTGGACGAATCCAGCTTTCCAGGTTGCGTTCCTCTTCCAGCTCGTCTTCCAGACAGTTGATAGCATCAGGGGTAAGCATCCCCCCACTCACAAAATTGGGCTCTTTCGCAGCCGCTGCTTGATCTTGTTGAGTTGGTTTGTAACCCAACCCAAATCTGTCCTCTTTCTTCTCCACCGATAGCAGTTTGCCCCAGCCTTGGGCGTTTCCTCCCTCAACAACCTTCCGGGCTTGTTGGTATGATGATATTGAAGTACCAGGCACAGCAGATGTTTCATTCACATTCAAGGCTTCAAACCCCTGGCTCATTGTTTCATGGATCTCCCCGTCCATCTCAATGTACTTATAGGTTGCCAGGTGACTGACAAAAATGTCCTCTTCTCCACAGATTGTAACGATCTGACCCTCCCACTCATATTTTAACTTCTGGTGAAGGGTAGAGGTCACGGCGCCAGCAGCGTGAATCCATGGCCTACCCAATAAACAGCTGTAGGCGGGCTGTATATCCATCACGTAGAAGATAGTTGTGAAAGTCTGCGGGCCAATCGTTACGGGTAACTCAATCTCTCCCAGAACCGATCTCTTTGAACCATCAAAGGCTATCACCACCAGGTTGCTGGGTCTCAATGCCAACCCCTCATATTCTAGCTTCACCAGGGCCTTCTTAGGTAAAACATTGAGGGATGACCCCGTGTCTACCAGCACATGGGAAAGGACAGCACCTTTGCATTCCATGGTTATGTGCAAGGCTTTGTTATGGTTGCGGCCTTCCGTTGTCAAATCAGTATTGGTGAACCCTAGTCCGTGACTAGCATTAACATTTCCCACTACTGCTTCCAGCTGATTGACAGTGATCTCTTCAGGCACGTAAGCTGCGTGCAAGACTTTGAGTAGTGCATTCCGATGGGCTTCGGAGCACATAAGCAATGATAGGATTGAGATCTTGGAAGGCGTCTGATGAAGCTGATCCACTATTTTATAATCACTCTTTTTGATGATTCGCATGAACTCATCAACCTCTTGATCGAAGGGTGTTTTCAAGGCTTCTTTAACAACTTGATCTTCCTGCACAGGGCTCTTCCCTTTTGCCGTGGCAGCAGCTTCTGCTTCGGCTGTGGGTCTCTGAATTTGTGGGGCGAAGAGACGTCCGCTTCGGGTGAAGCCTCCGCCTCCGCCCACATTGTCTACTTGTAGTGCAGGGGTTGATGATTCAAAAGTGATTCTTTGTCCTTCACAGTACAAGTCAGAGCCGTAATGCCAGGGGATGGCATTACTGCTTTCGTAAGGAACTGGTCCAGGCACCGTGATGGTGACTGGACTGATTGCAGCTGTTGAAGGAACTGTGATTGTCTGTGGATCGTAATAAATTGTAACTGGTGCTCTAATGGGAGCAACACCTTCTGAATTGTAGGCAGAGTTATTTTCAGGATCATAGAATATGGTGACAGTTGAGACATCTTCATGATTTGTTGCTGGAATTATAGGAGATATTGGCGGAAGGATGGATGTTGTTGTTGTAGGAGCTTCATAATGGAGTGGTGCTGGAGTTGTAGGAGGAACATTCATTGATATCTGATCAGTTGAAATGATAGATGAAGTACGTGTGGATGAAACCGAAGAATTGTCAGGAACAATGGTTGCTGCAGTTGTAGGAGGTTCTGAAACCGTTGCTGATGAGATTGCTGGATTTGTTGGAAATGATGTGGTGATCTGAAGTTGGCCACTCTGAATGAGGCTGTCTATGCCATTCCTCAGATTATCGCACCCATTTACCGAGATCTTGCAGTAAGCACAACCCAACTCACACCCCGGGAACATTTGACATTCCAGGAGTTGAGCCTTGATTTCTACCAACGGTGTCCTGATCTGACCCACACTGGTTATTAAATAAGACGACTTGTCTTCTTCAATAGCGTTAATTCTAGGACCACCGTGGTTCGGCATTGGGTTTTTATTGACATTGGGTGGTGGTGCGAAATTCAGAGCTTTCGAGTCTACCAGGTCCTGTACCTTCATATGCAGAGCTCTGCACTTTTCTGTACTGTGGCCAGGTGCGTTTGAATGGAAAGCACACCTAGCGTTGGAGTCATAGTTCCTGGGTAGACTGTTGGGATCTGGAGGTGCCAGCGTCCTTAGCTCAACTAGGTTGAGTTTCAGGAGTTGTGGCAGCAGGGTAGCATATGGCATAGGGATTGGGTCGATCACCCTATTAGCTTGAGATGGCCTCTGCTGAAATGGCCTTTGTTGACTGTTGTGGTTGGTGTTGCTGTTGTTGTAATTTCTTGGAGGATACTGATTTTGTTGGTGGTACTGAGGTTGTGGCTGATAGTTTTGCTGAGGAGGTTGATAGACTGGTTGAGGATGTGCTGGTGCGGGAATGGTAACTGCTGCTATTGATCTGTGAACATATTGGGGCCTGCCCCTGTTGGTGTGGATGGCATTGGTCTCGCCAGTTCTTCTCGGGCCTGCAAAAGGCTTTCTTGTACTACTGGACGAGCTGGCACCATTATCGGAGATCTTACCCATCTTCAATAGGCTTTCAATTCTCTCCCCAGCTATGACAACATCCGCAAAGCTAGTGGAAGAGAAAGCAGCCAGCCTGTCAATATAGGTTCCCTGAAGGGTGTTCATAAACATGTCTGCCATTTCCCTTTCAGACATAGGTGGCTGAACAGCAGCAGCCAATTGCCTCCATCTCTGGGCATATTCTCGGAAACTCTCCCTTGAAGACTGTGACATTCCCATTAGGAGGGTCCTGTTGGGTGCCATGTCTAAGTTATACTGATACTGCCTGATGAAGGCCTCTGCCAGGTCCTTCCAGCATCTAATAGTTGCCCTTGTCAAGTGAGAGTACCATTCTCTTGACGCTCCAGTTAAGCTGTCTTCGAAATAGAACATCCAGAGCTTCTCATCCATTGTATAGGCCTTCAGCCTTCCCAGAAATGACTGTAAATGAGTCCGGGGGCATGAAGTCCCGTTGTATTTTTCAAAGCAAGGAGGGTTGAACTTATGGGGAATCCTGACCCCGTCTACCAAGCCCATGTCCATGACATCGAAACCCAAAGAGTTTTGAGATTCTAAGGACCTCAATTTCTCAGCTATCTCATCCAACCTTCTATCATAAGCTTCCTCCCCAGCACCCATTACTGTGAATTGATCCTCTTGGGGGTCTTCTTGAAGTACCCTGGCTGCAGTGGCAGTCCCTTGAACATTTGCAGGAATATTGACCTCAGGATGGAGATGTGGTCCAAATACGGGGGGGTTAACATGAGGTTGCACCCTTTCATTGTTGCTAGTGCCGGCAGTTCCTATATGTGGATCTTCTTGATTCTGCCTTTCCACCATGGCTCTCAATCTTTCCTGGCTCTGAGCCATGTTGTTCATCACTTCCATAAACTGAGTCATTTGATTCCTCATTTCTAGCCTTTCGTTTGCCATTTGATTTCTGACCTCAGTAAGGTCCTGCTGCATCTGATCCATTTGAATGCCCGGAAGGTTGTTACGGGTCGGATAACGGTGCGGACGGTTGAGGGGAAATACCCGGCGCCTAGCAATAGTTCCTGAACATCACAACAGAGTTAGTGGCAAGAAAACAAAAACCTACAAAACAAACAAAAGTGCTAGCATGCAATGCAGTTATGCCTATTTGTTCTCAAGGTATCCGGTTTGGCATTCGGTTTTGACCCTTCCAGACCCCTGAAGATGTTGTTGTTGTTGCTTTTGAAGAAAACTCAGATGAAGCAAACTAACACAAATATATTACAGAAAGTGAAACAATACAACTTGTTCATTCTACAACACAAGCCCTCTAAGGGGTCAAAACACAGTACAAGAAAATAAAAGTACATGGAAAGAAAGCAACAACAAACAAATGGTCAAACACCAAGACCAAACTCATCCTCACGAACTTCCTTGAGAAGTGCTTCGGTCACAGGATCAGCCGGACGCTCCGTGAGGTTCCTGATGAGGAGATTCCGAGTTGTAACAACTGCTGCTAGCTTTTTGTGCTGAGTTTGGTCTTTTGACCTCTTTACTCCAGCTTTGATCTTCAGTTCTGATATCTCCCTCTGGGCTGCTGCCAGGGCTTCTTGCTGTTCTTTTGCACTAGCTTCAAGCTGCTCCATCTTGTCTTGAACTCTCTTGTCCTCTAGAGTACGAGCCTCGGTGATCCTGACCCATCGGGCTTGACTCTCCTTCAAATACAAGTCTGTCCTTGCTCTCTGGAACTGGGCTTCCTTGCAAGCATTCTTCAGAATTTGTTCTCCAGCTTTAGACTTTTAAATATAATCCCCAGACTTCTCAATCTTAGCCAGATGCTCCACTCTCAACTTTTCCAACCTCTCAATCTCCCTCATACCCTCACTCCTCTCCCGGAGGGTCTTCTGCAAAGCTTGAGTTAACTTCTCATTCCTTTCCTTCAAGCTCTCAAACTCTTCCAAACTGATAGTGGCAGGGGGTGCTGAAGATGATTCAAGCATGTCTTCAATGGTAAAGGGCATCCCAGAGAATTGAGCCCTGGCACGAGACCACTCATAATATTGTGCTGATGCCACATTATTGCACTTCCCCAGAATGGTCACTCCCTTGGTTTGAACATGATCCCAGGCCCAGGCAGCCTGCCTAACAACAGTCAAATTAATCTTGTTCTCACAATAGAGAGTCTCCACCAAGTCCTGTGCCTTAGGAGTGTGGACCAGTGCATAGCCCAATTGTCGTCTAAACAGCAGAGGGTTGTAATTGATACTACCCTTAACTCCTATCAAAGGCACATTAGGAAAATGCCCACAGCTGGTGATGATATCCTTGCCCTTGGTGCTTTGAGTGCACCATCTAATGTCAGCTGAAGTTAGAACAGTGAGTCTCTTAGCCCAGTTGCTATGCTGATGAGGGTTTAGAAATGCATCTGTCCTGGGTAGATGCCTGAGAAGCCAAGTATGGAACAATGGATCACAACACCTCACTAATCTTCCCCTCTGCTTTTCATTCCTCTGATGCACTGAGTAGTAGAGATCCCCTAATAAAGTTGGTACTGGGTTCTTCAGGATGAACAGATGGATTGCATTCTTGCTAATGAATCGAGGCTCATCTGCAAACAACACAATTCCATATATGCTCAGAGCCAACAAGGCACAAACAGCTTTCCACTCTCCTAAAGAGGCTTTCAGGGTAGCTTGAGAGATCAAGAAATCCAGATGAAAACCAGGGATTCCAGCTTTAGAAGTCATATGCTGCTCAATCAAAACAAGTTCCAGATGCAAAGCTTTTGCTACTTCTCCATTGCTAGGAAAGACCATCTCAGGGTTGAAAGGGATTCCACCCCTGATAGGCAAACCAACCAATGATGAGTATTCTTCTAATAGAGGGCCCAACTGAAAGTCTTGGAAAGTGAAACATCTCAGTGGGGGATCATAAAACTGAATGCAGGTGTGGATCAGGCTTCTCTGTGATGGGTCCAGATCCATAACCATATCAAGTATATCTCCATAACTTTCCCTGAACAATGGTATGTGATCTGGAGTGATCAGGGTTTGAATCCTCCTGATGTCTGATAGCTCTGGCTGGAAGAAGTGATAGGTGATATTGCTCTTTTTAGGAGCCATGATGCTGAAGACTGAGTAGAGACAGGTGCTGATGATAATGCTGAAGTAATGAGCCACTGATTAGCTGATGCTGGTGATAACTGAAGCAGATGCTGGTGAAGATAGGTCACTACTGAAGATGGGGTCAAAACTAGCCAAAAGTGAAGATGGATACCCTGAAACACAAATAAGCAAATGTCAATATGATGCAATGATTATGTATGCAAATGATATGCAAGGGTCTGTGACTGAGCTGGATCTGATCAAAACTCTGATGTAAGTCCAAGTGTGCTCAAGAATTCCAGATGAGGTCTATAAATCCAGTAACCAAGGTGGGGGACTCAAATAAAGAGCCACATGTCCAGGGTTTTAGAATCACAAGAACTGTCCCAAATTGGAGTATTCTTAAACAATAAAAGCAACAAGGTATTCTGAGGTCAAGGTACCTGCAAACCTGTAAACAGCCCAACCCCCTCACAGGTGGTGTTCTAGAGCAAGGATCCTCAGACTTGGATCAGTTATGAGAAGTGTAAACACTTCTAACCCGGAGGTACAGTGTTTACAATAACCATAAAAGTTCCTCCTCTAATTCACCTCAATTTCTGAAGGTCAAAACTAAAGGTCATCCAGACTTAGCAGGCTTCCCAGATAGCCCTAGCATTGCAGGAAATCTGCAACACAGAGTTCTCAAGAAGAAACCCATATCTGAACCGTGTTTCATATTCCCGCACCAGACCGAAATGGAATGGGAAAGAATATGATTCACTCTAGCCTAGGTGTCACTCAGGTCCCAGGTATAGGACCTTAACTCTCAATGGAACACCCACCCACCAAAGCAAAACCAGATCCAGCCATACAACATGACAGCATGATATATGAAAAGCAATAAAGAAAGCAGTAAACAACTGTACATAAAGCAAAAATAAATACAAAGATACAAACACAAATAAGCACATAACACCCCAGTAAACACAAATCAAACAAGCGCTAGGAGGAACCCACAAAAAGAACCAGAAGCCCTGGTTGCAGTATAAGGATCCCCAGCAGAGTCGCCAAGCTGTCGCTCCCACTAAATGAAGCCGGGTCAGATAGGGTACAGACGCGAACGGTCGGCGAAGGGACAATGAGAACACACAGCCGTGAACTCACTGGAGATGAATAGAGTCGCCAGCTAGGCATTTTTATCCCGGAGGAAAGGCAATGCTGCATAGACCTAGAAAAAGATGGATAAGACGGTTTGCGAACCAGAGAGACTGAGAAAGGGGGTTGGTTACAACCTGGGAAGGTATTAGCACCCAGATTGTCCGCCGTACTCGACGGGATCCACGCTTAAAAGATTTGTGTTTTAAAGGGGTAGTGTCAGTGCAATTTGTGTATAAAGAGCTGGAAAAGAATGTACAGGTGTCAGTGTAAAAGAAGTGAAGTGTATAAATGTACAGTGTCAGTGTAAGAAAGGGAATAAGATGCTCAAGATCATGAGGCTAAAAGAATAAAGCTGGAAGAGGGGGAATATACAGAGACTTTTGTTCGATAACTGTTAAGTTATGCCTACGTATCCTCTCGTGCAATGAGGAAGTCAGAACACCGTAGTTCGACCCAAAGAGACTGAAAGATGAATTGACTTGTGAACTGCTTACTTGCCTATGCTCAAGTGTATGACCTGTCTGGCTCAGGTGCAAACTGTCTTGCATTAGACGGAAGAAGCAAGTTCTCGTTTATGAGTGAATGAGATGAGAAAAGAATCCCGGAGGAGACGATTATTGTTTGTTTTTTGTATTTTCAGTCTTTTATTATTTTTGGATTTTGTCATAAGTTAATGAGCTTAAGTCTAAACCAATGGATTTAGTAAACTCATCACATCTTCCCTCTGATTAGGGGTAATGAGAGTACCTTAAGTGTGAAGTCAGATTCTCACACTTAATCACCATGGTGTAGGATTAAGATCATTAACCTACTTGTGGTTATTTAGATGTTTTTGGTGTTTTTGTTTAGTGTTAAGTAATGAGGTTAAGCCATAATCAAGGATTAAACAGACTCATTACACCATCCTAATAGAAGGATAATAGATGAGAATGTTTAAGCTGAGGAAAGCTCCTCAACTTAATCCATGATTAGGGATTAAACTCATGACAAAACAAAGCCTTTATTAGATGGATTTTACTTAGTGATATGATGATGAAGTGATTTTTATTATTTGTAAGACAACTTGAGGGGGACTTGTCCATTAACACTAGGGTTAGTCCTTCTTAACCAATTAAGGAAGAATTAGAACCCTAATGCAAGGCCCAAGTTACAAGTGTGATGTCTTGATGATTATTAGATGGATTGATTAAAGGAGTTAAACACATTAAGGGTTTAACACTTAGGATTAAAGTTATACACTCCATCCTAATAGAAGGATGCAGGCATAAGCTTAATCACAAAGCCTTAAAGCCTTTATGGTTTAGTCCTTGATTATGGGGTGAGAAGAGAAGACTCAATGAGACACAAAGGTAAAACTAAATGGGGGGACTAATCAAAACCCTAATTATTGTCATGCTTGGTTGTTCCTAAGGTTTGTGAGGTTAACAAGAGAAATCTTCAGAGAAACCACCAGGAAGCAGATGAAAGGAGCAGAGAGAAGCAAAGTAACTTGCTTCCTTGAAGAAGACAAGTCACTTGAGGAAAGAAAGTAAGGAGGACAAGAATGATCAAGCTCAATCTCAAACACATACAAAATGCAGCAAATGAAATATGAGAGAGATGAAAAGAAATTGTGAGAAGTGAAGGCAAATTCACTTCTCAAAGTGACTTACCACCTGAAAAGTTAGTGAAAGAAATGCAATGCAATGCAAAATGATATGAAATGGCATGATGCAAACTAAAACCAGAAGCATGATTGATGATTATAATGATGCTATGAATTGCTACAAGCATGAGGCAAGGCATGGAGATGTTCATACAAGATCATGGATGCAAATGATGCAAGTTAAGGAGCATGAACTTACATGAAAAGTTATGGAACATACATGGCAAACAACAAGGCAAATGCAAGATGCAATGATCAAACATGCTTTCTATATGTCTTAAGATGTCAAATGAATCAAATGGATGCTTGAAATTTCATGGCAAGTCATGTTATGCAAGAGAATACAAGAGGGATGCACATGGAAGCCCCAAATCAGGGTTTATGAACCAAACATCAAACAAAAGCCAAAAACAGAAGCAAACCCTAAGATAAAAAATGGAAAATGCCACTCAAAGAAACCCTAACCCTATACTAAACCAAAGTCCAAAGGGGAGGTCTCAACTCTTAACCAATCTCAAGTTATGAATTTTACAAGTTATTAGGGTTTTTAGGGTTCCTAAACAAGAAAAAATGTCAAACAAATTGAAGATGAGGAATCAAATCATGGCCATTTAATCCTAGAAACTACATGCTAAACACAATGTAATGCAAGAAGAATCAATGTCCAACTCCTCATAGATAGGCAGAAATGATTTTTTGAACTTTGGATCAAATTAATGCATAAAAATGATTTTTATTCAATGAAAAATTCTCAAAATGCATCAAGATCAAAAAATAAATTTGTTTTGAAGGTTGGACAATGTTTCTAAATGCCTTAGAACATTTCATGAATTTTTTGGTGATTTTTAAATACCTGAAAGTATTTTTAATAAATTAATTTCCATTAATCAATTAAAAATAAACTTTTAAATATTTTAAAATACTTTTTTAATGATAAAAATAAAAATAAAAATATTTTTGTGTCATAAAAATTAATAAAACTTATGAGAAAAAGTTTCATAATTTTTACACATTTTTTACTATTTTAAAATAATTATGCAAAACAAATGAAAAGAAAATGAATTAAATGAAAATAAAAAGAAAGTCAAATGAGTGGAGGGCAGGATTGAGTCTGAGTTTGAATTAGTTGACCACGCGCGTTATCCAAGGGCTATGGTTGGCTCAGATTAAATTAATTTAATTATAGATTAATTAAACTAAACACGTGGATTAGGGCTAAGCAAACAGATCTGGACCACACATGCGCGCGGGTAGTCAACGGGTCAAAGGCATCCAACGCACGAAATTCAAATGGGAGTTAATGACTGTAATTAGGGCAAATGATTTTCAGGTGGCCGGAGAGGACCTCCGGTCGTCTTCTCCGGTGGGAAGTCCACCTGAAAATCTCCAAACTCTCTCAAATCGTAACAAAAACAAAATCTAAAAAAGGGGAAATGATTCCCATGATCCACTGAATTAAAACCCCATGCCCAAATTCATTTATTTTTCCCCAGAAGCATGAATCGAAACAAACAATTTTTAGGGCAAACCAGTTTCAGAGATCAATTAAATGTTCATTTCATCACCATTTCAAAAACTAAAAGCATCAGGATACTCAGTGAAGCATGGAGAACAAGTTTAGAACTTAAAAATCCATTTCTGGAAAAAAAGTTCTTGAGCTACCTGAGATTCGAAGCTTTCACTCCAGCAACTTTCAGACCCCTTTTCCTTGTGCAATCCACTCCTTAGGACCTCTTGATGATGTTTAAATGCTCAGGAGAAATTTATATTGGCTGGATGAAGAGTTTGAGTAACTTCTGCTCAAACTCAGTTGAACATGGCAATGATGATTCTGGCTATTTCTGGCAAGGGTGAAAGGTTGTTTGTGGTCCAGATGATGAGTGGAGAAGGTTTGTGGAGTTGGTTTTGATGTTTGTGAGCCGGGGAGAGAGATTCGAATGAAACTGCAACTTGAGGTGAAAAATGGCAATGGGGTGCTCTTGCTTGTTTCAGGCCCAAGTCTTGGTGGTTTCTACTCAACAAGGCAGGGTGAGATGATTGGAAGAATTTGTTTGAGTGTTTGTAGTTTGTGGAGGCAGATTCGAAAGTTTTTGCTTCTTGGAGTGTTTTTGTGAATGGCTTGCTATATGAGGTTTCAGCCTTGCTTCTTGAGTGTCCTGGCCAGCATTTGGATAGTATATTTTAATCCTATAGGTCAGATGATTTGACATGGCCTATAGTGATTGGTAAGTTTGCTTTTGCTCAAAGTCCACCTTTTGTGTAAGAGAAGTATGGTGTGGTTCTAGGCTAGTACAAGGCATGGGGCTGCGCAGCAAGGGTGAGGGGAAAGGCTAGCCAAAGTCAGCATCCAAGGTTGCAAGTTGTAAGAAGTGTGATCATGAGTTTTGCAAGTTGTTGCTTTATGGTTCACATGTGATTTCCTTATCCCACAAGCCATAATACATGAGCATTATTGGTTCAATTCTGATTTTTATGACTTATAGAATGTTTGTTTCATGATTTGAAATGAACTAGAGGTTACAAAAGGCATTGGTTCATGGTTTTGCAAAATTCTCATTTGAGGCATGCCTTGAAAATCAATGATTTTTGCCAACTTTGTCACACCATAACTTTTGATCCAAGAAGAATTTGATCATGTTCTTGTACTTTTTGAAAAGGGAAAGATGTAATCTACAACTTTCATGACCAAAGTTTTTTTCATTTGAAGCATTTTTGGATCAAGAATCAAGGCTTGAAAAATGACCTAAAATGAAGCATTCTTGAAAAGTCAACTATGCCCAAAAAGTCAACATTTGCAAAAACTCCAAATTCTTGATTTTTGTGAACTTCAACCTTCTTCCATGATCAAATAAAGATCATATACACTCAAAATGATGAAGATCACCCATTGGTTGGGTCATTGGGGGCCTCAGATGCCCTGATTTTGCACTGACTTGTCCAAAAAGTCAACCCTTGATCAGATGGCTTCCCCATGGAATTTCTTCATGAAAATTGATATGCATACTCCTTATACCATATAGAGACCAATGGAAACAAGAATGACCAAAAAATTTGAGGTTATGGCCTCTGAAACCAAAACCCTAATTTTAGGTCAACTGTGCAGTCAAACCCGGCTCTGCATCCATTCAAACCCTAGTTCTTGTGATTCTTTTGAAATCTTGACCTTGATAGGATGTAATATGATATATGAACACACATGGATCCCTTTGAAGTGATTGGTGGCCTTTGGAGTGGCTCAAGAAGCTCTTGGATTGCTCAGATCACAAACTCTAGGTGCAGATGACTTAGAAACTATGCAGTGAAACAAAAATGGGATATGAGATGATATGATTGTGCTTATGCATATGAGATGATCACAAGCCATGGTGTGAATGGGTGAGGGAAAATTTGGGGTGTTTACACACACCAAAATTATTGATGATATATGGAGGCCTTGGCTCCTTTTCCCATGAAAAATTTCATTTGGAGAGCTTAGTTGACTGAAACCCTAATTGGTGATTGTGATGGCTCGGGGCCCAGATCACTGAGACTTTTGTATAGTCTTTGAAAGATTTCTCATCATTTGAGATTACTTAACCCTTTGATAGTGATTTAAAGGTTGAAAATTTTATGTATTTAATGATTTTTCCTTTGCCTAAATCCGCTGAGGGACTCAGGAATCTTGATCTACTATGGGGATACTGCTCAAACCAGTCTATCACAATCCTTTAGTCAGTGGATTTCTTCTGATGATGTACATATCTTAGAGTCAAAATTTTGTATATGGAAGTGATGAAATAATTTCATAAACATGGGCGAATGGTTAAAGGTGTAAACTGCTCTTTCAATGTGCTCATACCAAAGAGCAGCAACCAAACAAAGTTAACATATTACAGACCGATTTCCTTCATTGGGTGCATCTACAATGTTATTTCGAAGGTTCTCGCAAACAAATTGAAACCGATAATGGACAGTATTTATTTCGGACTCCCAATATGCTTTCATCTCAGGCAGACAAATCCATGACAGGATATTAGTGGTGAACGAAATAGTGGATGAGGCAATGAGGAAAATAAAAGAAATCGTACTTTTCAAAGTGGACTTCGAGAAAACATTTGACTCGCTATACTAGAATTACTTTCTCCTTGTTGTCTCTCCCGAGATTTTCACCCTAGTACAAACGCGAAAGTGGTGCGGAAAAGATAGAGTCGCCAACCAGGCATTTTTATCCCGGATGAATGGGAAAGGTAATGCTACATAAACCTAATAGAAAAGGAAAGGAAAAGGTCCTGCGAACCAAATATCTGGGATTGGGAGTCGGTTACGACCTGGGAAGGTATTAGCACCCAGATCGTCTGTGGTACCCGACGAGATCTACACTTGTTTATCTATTTCAAAGGGTGAGAAATAAGATGTTGCTGAACAAAAGAAATGTTATCTAGAATGGAAGTGAGAAAGGGAACTAGAAAAGAGATCGAAAAGGTACGAAAAAAATATTAGGAAAATAAAGAGTATGCTCGAACGGGCCCTACCCCGCTGCCTACGTATCTCATAGGAAATGAGAATCAGAGTCGACATAGTTCACCTAACTAAGGAGGGAACTCTGTTTGGGTTTTTTATGGCTTTAACTGCTTATGCATATTCTCAAGTGTTGCAAACTCGTATGGTACGAGTGCATAACCGTCTTGCAAATGAGGTAGGTCGTAGCAAGTTATCATTGAGAGTGAATAAGGTGAGAGAAGAAATCCCGCAGGAAAAGACAAGTGTTGTTTGTTAACAGTCTTTTAAAGAAGTATTTTCTGAGTTTGTTGTTTGTGAAACATTCTCATGCTAAGACTTGTTCATCGTGGTAGATGCATTACACCTCGCCTCGAAATGGAATGTGTATAAGTAACCCACGACAAAGTCTCATGGAGTACGAGAAGATACACCTTTATTAGGTGTTTTTTAATTTTCTTTGAGATGAGAAAGAAAGCAAAGCGAACCAAAGGTAGAAGTCTAAAGGGAGACTCATAATCTTAAGTGTTGTCATGCATGGATGAACCTAGGTTAGTGTGATTTTCTAATCCTAATGAGGAAAGAAAAAGAGAAGGAACTAGAAAGCAACTTACTTTCTAAGGAAGCTAAGTTGTTTCTAAAAGGGATTTAGCATGAAGTTGTACAAACTAAGCATAAAATGCTAATGCAAACACACTTTAAAAGCGTAAAGAATTTAAAAGGAAGAAGTTTTGAATGAACTTTCCTCCACCTCCCTACAAAACAAAGGTTAGTAGGATAAAGAAATGCAATAAAAGGAATGAAAGTAAACATGTTCGAAACAAATCCTAATGCATCAAAGACCTAATCTAGACTCAATCCTAAGTCTAAGGACCCTAATAACTAGGCAAAGCCAAAATCAACAACTACTACAGCTTACTATAGCACAAACAGCTACTAAATGCAATACAAAATAACAACAACCTATTACAGCTACCTAACAACATGCAAATAGGTGTAAAAGATCAAAAACATAATGAATGCATCATGTATTTTACAGTTCCTGTTTCAAAATACAGCCATGAAAACAAGGCAGATTTCCTTTATTTTCTAAATGCAAAAACATGAATTTTGATGCACACAATGGGGTGCAAAAATTATGCCAAATTAATGCAACAACATGCAATGAATTATTCACAATGAAATGCAATATCATCATGAAATTAATGGATGAAAACTCGATGATTTTTGTGTTCTTAACAATATGCAAATTTCATTCATGCACATGATTGAACCAAACCATAAACGAATTTTAAATACAATGGAAAAGCAGAAGTATAAACATTTATTATTATGCTATGAGTGATGCTAAGCCATGAAAACAATGATCACGACATGCTATAGACACATATATGCAACCTTATGCACAAAAATCGTAAACTAACAAAACATGTTTCGAAAGCTATCCAAAACTGCACAATGTTAACCGATTAACGACTTTAAAAAAAATCAGTTTCAGATGGCAAAAACAACATGTTAACTGGTTAACCCTGGGTGTTAACCGGTTAACACTGAACCAGAATGCAAAAACAGTGAGGAAAAAATCACTTCTAGCTATCAACCTACTTCCAAAAGCTCCTAATACATCCATGAACTTATTAGCACGAAATTGCTACCTAAACATAGCCTTCTAATGCCTATTAGTACTAAGAACGAGCGGCGATTCTAGCTACTAACAATTAAACCAAATAACGCATCACAAGAGAAATCAAACAATCAAAGAATACCTTACGGCGTGATGAAGAGAAAAAATTAAATCAAGAAACGATTTCGGATCCACCAACCTACAAAGCGGATGCTTGCTTTGGTGATTTTTGCGAGTTGATCGATGCACAAACAAAGAGAATACTGGAGGTTCCAACTTTGATCTGCGAGAGTGCAAAAAGAATGCAATTGATGAAGAGCTTGATGAACACTTCCATAAAAGCACTTACAGGATGAAGAATCAGCCCCAAACAGTAGCAATTACTCCAATTAATCTTCAATAAACCATGTAATCAATGCTAGAATGAAGGTTTGGCTTCAAGTTCTTCAAGCTTCAATGCAAAACTTTAAGAACTTATGATGAAGAAGCTTTGGTGAAAGGTTGAATATGGGAGAAAAATTGAGAGAAAATTGAGATGAAAAGTGAAATTATGAAAATGAAGTTGAAGTCACGAGTTTGGAGTGAAAATGATTTATATAGGAGCTAGGTTTGGAGTAAGCGTTGGGTTAGGAATTAGCTTGGACATTATGCTAGGAAAATGAGGTTAGGAGCTTGCTTAGGAGTTAGTTAGAATTTCTAGAATATTCCTTGGAATATTCCAAAGGAAAGTGGTAGAAGGGTCTAGAACTTGGTAGAAAGTGCTAGAACTTATTAGAAACACAAACAAAGTGGAAAGTGGAAGAAAGAGGGAAGCACAAAGTAACTTTTAATTTTTTTTTCAAAATTTCGCCCGCGTTAACTGGTTAACCCCTGGCGTTAACCAATTAATGGATGAAAATTCAGATTTTCCCTCCTTTTGGTGGGAAACCCTTAGGATGCATCTCCGCCGTCCGTTCTGAGCCAGGTTCAACCTTGGGTTCCGATATTTGATCTTGCCCCTAAGTAAATCCTGATTACATGCCTTACACGCTAACCAATGTTGCATGAATTATTTTATTTATATAATTTTATTTATGTAATGTATGGGGGGATATGCAATATGACGAGCTAAATGAAAAGAAAATGAGAGGGAAAATTTTGGGGTATTACATCTGCCCCTATTCAATCAACTGCATACCTAGAGGGATGATATCAATGGCTTTCATACGTTCAAGGTATGGAGGGATTGAATACCCGAATAAACCGAAAAATTTACACTCCGTGGGAAATGAAATAAGTTGGAAAATGCCATTCTTGGATGTCATATCAAAATGAAACTGACCTCGGACAAAATCAAAGGGATGGGCTCATCGTACTTAGATGAGAACTCAGAAGAAAACGAGACCATCGTACTGAAATGGAATCAAAAGGAACGGGATCATTGTACTTAAATGATAACCCGACACGAGACCATTGTACTGAAAATGAGACGTGAAAAAATGAGAGTCTGTTGTACTAAATCGGAGATTAAAAAAATGAGAGACCATTGTACTTAAACAGAGACTCAAAGATACGAAACCATTGTACTTAAATGGAATCGAAGAGATGAAATCAATGTACTAGATGAAATCGAAAAGACGAGATCATTGTACTTAAATGAAAACCCGATACAAGACGGTTGTACTGAAATGGAGACATGAAAAAATGAGAGACCATTGTACTTAAGTGGAGACTCAAAGATACGAAACCAGTGTACTTAAATGGAATCGAAGAGACGAAATCATCGTACTTAGATGAAATCAAAGAGACATGATCATTGTACTTAAATAAAAACCCGACACGAGACCGTTCTACTGAAACGGAGACGTGAAAAAATGAGAGGCCGTTGTACTTAAATGGAGACTCAAAGATACGAAACCATTATACGTAAATGGAATCGAAGATACGAAAGCCGAATCACCATTTGTCGTTAACCTGATTGATAACTAAAGTCTAATCACCAAAGATCTCGAGGTTCTTGATTCTCAAACAAATTGCTTCCTCGATCCCCATTATACATGCTTCATACATCGCTTCGTTGTTGGTGCACTCGAATGCTAGCTGGACAGTGAAAGGCATATGGATCCCTTCCGGTGAGATAATGACAACACCAACTCCATTACCGTTCATGTTGACGGCTCTGTAAAACATCAGATTCCATTTAGACTCGGGGTCTGGCCCCTCCTCTGGGAGTGGTTCTTCACAGTCTTTCGACTTTAGGGACATGATGTTCTCATCCGGGAACTCGAACTTCATTGGCTGGTAATCCTCAATCGGTTGTTGGGCCAGATAATCCGACAATACACTTCCCTTGATAGCGTTTTGTGAAGTATACTAGATATCATATTCTGTCAGAATCATTTGCCATCGGGCTACTCTTCCAGTTAAAGTTGGCTTTTAAAAGATGTATTTAACAGGGTCCATCTTAGAAATCAACAGAGTGGTATGATTCAGCATATATAGTCTTAGTAGGCGAGCAGCCCATGCCAAAGTGCAACAAGTTTTCTCGAGCAGTGAGTATCATGTCTCACAGTCGGTAAACCTTTTGCTAAGGAAATATATTTCATGCTCTTTTCGACCAGACTCGTCCTGCTGACACAATACGCACGAGCACTGTGAGGTACATGATCAATGGTCTCCCTGGAACTGGACGTATGAGAATGGAGGTTCTTGTAGTTACTCCTTGATTCATTCGAAAGCTAATTGGCAGACATCATTCCAAGTGATGGACTGATTCTTCCTCAGAAGTTTGGAAATGGGTTCACACGAAGCTGTTAGGTGAAGGATGAACCATGCAATGTAGTTCAACCTCCCTAAGAAGCCCCATACTTGCTTCTCAGTTCTCAGCTCAGGTATCTCCTGAATTTCTTTCACCTGCACATGGTCGACCTCAATCCCCCTTTCACTAACAATGAAGCTCAACATCTTTCCGGAATCCACCCCGAATATACACTTGTTTGGGTTCAATCTCAATATGAACTTTCGAAGCATGTCAAACAACTTGGCTAGGTTGACTAAATGTTCTTCTTCTGTTTGTGACTTTGTGATCATGTCATCAACGTATACCTCGATCTCGTGATCAATCATGTCGTGGAATAGAGTCACATTTTCCTGTTTTTATGTTGCTCCAGCATTTTTCAAACCAAATGACATTACTTTGTAACAGAAGGTACCCCATGGGGTAATGAATGTAGTCTTCTCCATGTCATCTAGCGACATCTTAATCTGATTGTAACCCGAGAAGCCATCAGTGAAGGAAAATATAGAGAATTATGCAATGTTGTCAACTAGCACGTCAATATGTGGCAACGGGAAATCATCTTTAGGGCTCACCCGATTCAAGTCGCGATAGTCCACGCACATTCTAACCTTGCCATCCTTTTTAGGAACCTGGCACAATGTTTGCAACCCATGGAGGATAACTTGTCACAACCAAGAATTCGACATCAAACTGCTTTTGCACCTCTTGCTTGATTTTGATAGCCATGTCGGATCGAGTTCATCTCAGTTTTTGTTTCACCGGTGGGCAGTCTTCTTTGAGTGGTATCTTGTGCACTACAATATCGGTGTCCAACCCTGGCATATCCTGGTAAGACCAGACGAAGATATCAACATATTCTTGGAGCATGGAAATAAAACGGCTCTTGACAAATTCTTCCAAAAAGGCCCCGATCTTGACCTCTTTTTTGTCCTCTTCAGTACCCAGGTTGACCACTTCAATGGCCTCTTCGTGCGCCTGAATCACCCTCTCCTCTTGCTTGTGAATTCTGGCTAATTCTTCGGGTAATTCGCAGTCTTATTCACCTTCCTCTTTGGCTAGGTAAATTGGATTGTCGAAGTCATATTGATCCATTGCAAGGTCGTCATTGATGAGACCCGATGAGGTACATCTGCATGAATGATGATTCATGCTTGATTTTAGAAAATGTGGGAGACGTGGAAAAACATTTCCATTTATATATATAGTTTTTTAAAAACAAAAATAAAATGAAAGAAAAGGAAAACCATGAATGAATGCCAAAAACGTTTGATTAATGATGATGTTATTGCATTATGAAATGATGAACCCTTATAATGAGCTACTATTCCCCGGGCAAGGCATAAAGCTTTCATATAGAATAATAGAAACACGAGACTATTACTCTTCTTGTTGAGTGACAAAGATGATTGCTTCGCCCGACTCGTAGTTGAGTTGTACACCCAGGATGCAGGGCTTTATCCACTCGTCCATTTCATAATCACTATCAATTGTTTCATATTGCACTAAATAGATGTTGCCATGATCAATCCACCCTGTACTGGTGAAGGTAATCGGGCCTTTCTGACCTCTAGAGCTATGATATGGAATTGATTGACCAGGGAGGTAGCCAACCCCAAACATATCCTTCTTCTCTAGGACTTCGAACGTTTTTCCCCAGCCCTCATTCGTGCCTAATTCTACCACCTTCAAGGCTTGTTTGTAGGATGAGATGGACACCCCCTTTTTCTTATCCTCTGACAAGGCAGATGATGACGATGTACCCTCGGCTACGACGGGCTCGAAGGCTTGACAAGGACTCTCAACAATCTCTCCGTCCATCTCTAAATAATTGAACAAAGCTAGGTGACTGATAAAGATATCTTCTTCCTTGCACACTATAATGATCTGGCCTTCCTAGAAAAATTTTAGCTTCTGGTGGAGGGTTGAAGACACAACCCCTGCTGCATGTATCCAGGGTCGTCCCAGTAAACAGTTGTATGTTGGTTGGATATCCATAACATAAGAGGTAGTATGGAAAACCCGTGGTCTTACCATGATTGGTAGTTTCACCTCTCCAAAGACAGACCTTTTTGAGCCATCAAACACACGGACCACCAAGTCGCTCTGTCTAAGCACAACCCCTTCATAGTCCAAATTGATCAGTGCTTTCTTCGGAAATACGTTCAGAGATGAGCCTGTATACATAAGTACATGAGAGAGCATAACCCCTTTACATTCCATAGAGATGTGCAGAGCTCGGTTGTGGCAGCATCCCTCAGTGGTCAGGTCCATATCCGTAAACCCTAAATCATGGTTGGCGTTCACACTTGACACCACCGTCTCAAGCTGATTTATTGATAGGCCCTATGGTACATAGGATTTGTTTAGAATCCTCAGCAAAGCTTTCCTGTGTGAGTCTGAACACATTTACAAGGACAAGATTGAAATCTTAGAGGGAGTTTGTTGTAAGTGATCAATTATTTTGTAATCGCTCTTTTTGATGATCCTCAGAAATTCTTCCGCTTCTTTGTCAAAGGTGATATCAGGATCCGGATTTGGCGTCAGAGCATCACTTGTCACAGGCAACTTTCCCCTAGCTTTGGATTGAGCCTCTGCATTGTCCTTTGGTAGTACAACACTGTTTTTTAGCGTTTCTGGTGTGAATAATCTCCCGATCCTTGTGAATCATCCAACTCCAACATTTTCAACTTGGTGCTGAGCTGAGCTGGAAGAGGTCACATCCTGCTTCTGACCATTATACTAAACTTCCGCCCCATAGGACCATGGAAAGGCTCTTTCATTTTGGTACGTAATTGGTCCAGGAGTGGTAAATGTCACAGGTGTCACCTTAGCTGGTGTTAGAACTTGTACTGGGTTGTAGTAGATAGTCACTGTCGAGATTTCATATTCCTTTACAACCCTGTTAAATTGAATACTTCCCTCGTCCATCATTCTTTGAACCCCCGATCTCAATCGGTCACAACCATCAACGGAATTCTCACAATCAAAGTAACCCTTTTCACAACCCGAAAATATATCCTTCTTGGTGAGGCAACTCTTCACACCTAACAATGATGTTTTCAAAGCATTGACATCATATATCAGTTTCAAGCCTTCACCACTATCAATAGCTCTCACGGGCCTTCCATGCGGAGGCATGGCGTTTGCAACACGTTCGGGGTTGGAGCGAAATTGATTTCCTTGGAGTCTATCAGGTCTCGCACCTTGTGTGTAAGGGCTTTTATATTTTTAGTACTGTGACCTAGAGCTCCAGAATGGAACTCGCAGTGAGCATTAGCATCATAGCCCTCAAGAAACTTCCTCGGCCTCGGAGGCTGCAAAGTTCTTAACTGGACCATTTGAAGTTGAAGAAGGTTTTGCAGAAGCTGGGAATTAGACATCGGCGGCATCTCAATATTCCTATCCTTTGGTCGGGGAGGATAGTATTTACGGGGAGCTCTCTGTTGCTAGTAATTTTGCTGATGCGGTTTCTTCGACTGATGAACCTACTACTGATTCGCAGGAGCAAAAATGCTAACAGGAGCTTCCTGATGATAGTAGTTCTGATTCCCCCTCTTCCTTTGGGTGTACACATCCCCAACTTAACCTTCTATTTGCTAAACAAAAGGTTTCTTGGCCCCAGAGATCGACGCTCCGCTACTCTGAATTTTCCCTTGTTTCATCCAACTTTCAATTCTTTCGCCAATTAGGATGATGTTAGAAAAGCCGCTAAATGAAGAACTTGCTAATCTTTCCATGAAGTGCCCAAGAAGGGTATCCATGAAAAGTTCAACCATTTCTCTTTACAACAGCGGGGATTGAACTCTAATTGCGACTTCGTGCCACCTCTGCACATATTCCTTGAAGCTTTCGGAATTCTTTTGAGACAAACTTTGTAGTTTAGTCCGACTTGGAGCCATGTCAATATAATATTGGTACTTCTTGAGGAAAACTTCCGCAAGCTCTTTCCAATCGCGAACACCGGTCCTCTCCAATTTTATGTACAATTATAATGAGCCCCCAGACAGACTGTCCTGGAAATAGTACATCCAAAGCTTTTCATCTTGGGTATGCACAACGATCTTGCGGTAAAAATTTTGCAGATGAGTTTTTGGGAAATAATTGCCTTTGTATTTGTCGAAGCTTGGAGGCTTAAACTTTGGAGGAATGATCACCCCTTGGACCAAGTCAATGTCAGAGACATCGATGCCTAGAGTATCCCTGAATTCCAAAGCCCTATCTTTCTCAGCCTGCATATGAAAATCTTGATTATTAACTCTTGTACCAAATCCCATATCTTCATTGACCAAGGTGAACTGATCTTCTTGACAGTCTTCCACGTGAAGAGGAATAGGGACACCACCTCTGGAGTGGGTGGTGTGTTACCCTTGGCTTGAATAGGCTTGCCTTGAGCATCCAAAGTGATAAATAGAGGGTCCATCTATGGTGGATCAAGTCTGAGAACAACATCTCTTAGTTCCTGCTTCCCCTAGGCCATGCCCTGCATCATAGTCATAAACTCCGCCATCCTAGTGCGAAACTCATTCAACTCAGTCTGTACTATATCCATGATGTTTCTATGGTTGCGACGAGTAGCGAACTGGTACAGAGGAGTGTCGTGTCGAAGAAGACGGGTCTTTGCGGCTCTCATAATCTTTCTTGAATAAACAGATAAGTTAAGAAATCCGGATAACCTGCAAACGAAAAATGAAAATTATATGAATGCATGCAATGCTGTGTTCTTTTCATTCTCTTGGTTTTACATTCTCGTTTCGGTATTTAGTGAATTTAGATAGCCTTTGAACATTCGGATTTTAGGGAAGAAGACCTCGCGTGAAGTTCAAATCATATAACTGTGGATAAATGGTTCTTAGAACCCCGTGTCAATGCAAGGATAACAACTAGAGATTCAAACCAAGTAAAATATCATAAACTGAAATTCGAAGATAACAAAATCCCTTAAGGGTGCCAATTCATACATCAAGAGAGAATAGAAAAACGTAAAAGGGAATCCCACAACAGGCTTGTGGGTAATCCAGGTGGAAGAAGATGAAACCAGACCCTAGGAAACTCCATGTCCTCCAGCTAAGAAACTTGACCACCTGGAATAGTTGAGCTATGTCTGGATGACCAGGATCCTGGATGAGCTTCCGAATAAGGAGATCCCTCTGATCAAAGGAAGCATGCAATTCATTGATCTGTTTTAGGACATCTCTTCATTCTCTTTACTAGGACTTGGCTCAGTCTTGACTTTCTTGACATCGGCCCGGAGTTTCAGCTCTTCTACCTCTTTCTGGATACCTTCAACCGCTTGTTGACCTTGGGCTATCTTCTGAAGGTACTCTCCATGCTGCTCATGGACTTTCTAGAGTAGCTCTTCTTGTTCAGCCAGGAGCTCTTAAAGGTTTTTGATCTTCAACTTGTATTCAACTTCTACCTCCTTTTTCTTTTTCAGATTATCATCCCATTTTTCTTGCCAAAAGGGTCACAGATTCGTTGACTTCGTCTAAATACTTCTTGTCCTTCTGGCGCTGATTCGCCTTGTGGGTTTTAGCAAACATCTTCTTCTTCAAGTAGAGCTCCCTTTCTTCAATGTCCTTTTTCTTGAGTCAGACTATCTCTTGAGCTTGATGAATTCTTTCCTCTAGCTTCTTATTGTGGATCATCAACTTCTGACAAGCATTGTTGACCTCCAGATTTTCAGCTCTAAGTTGTTGAACCAAGGCCTGAAACTTCTGATAATCTTCCAATTGCACAGTAGCAGGAGACATAACTGGTGTAGAAAAGGAGATTAAGGCCACTTAGGATTTCTCCTAGATCCAAGCTTCATACTCGGGGAACATATGATTGTTGCTTCTGCCCAGACATGCTACTCCTTTTCTTCTGATAAGCTTCCACGAACCTGCAACTTTCCTGACCAAAGGAATGTTATCTTTCACCAGGAAATAGAAGGATTGGAATAACTCTGATTCTTTAGGAACATATTTGAATGCATATCCCAACTGTCTTCTCAGGAGAATGTGCTATAACTGATACCCCCAGCCACTCCTAATAATGGTACATTGAGATAACTTCCACAACTGGTGATAAAGTTCTTCCCCTTCAACCTCAGGGTAGACCATCTGATGTCCTTGGCAGACAATAAACTCAGTTTCTAGGCCTACATTACATCGGGATCGGTGAAGACTTCAGTAGTAGGTAGATGTCTCATGAAGTAATTGTAGAATAGAGGAGCACAACACCGGACTAGACCACCCATTTTCTTCTAATTTTTGTAATGCACTTAATAGTACAAGTCACCCAGGAGGGTGGGTATAAGATTCCTCAGCACAAAAAATGGATGACATTCATATCCACAAATTTATCCATGTAAGCAAATAGGATGATCCCATAGATGGACAAGGCTAAGATATCACAAATTGAATCCCACCGAGAAGCTACAACAATTTCTCTAGCTCTTCTAACCAGAAAGTCAAGAGAAAATCCAAGTACACCGGCCTTGGTAGCAGTCAAGTTAGACTCCACTTCAAATGAGCTCAAATAAAGAGCTTTGGCAATGTCAGGATAAGCCGGTCTAGTCATCTCTGAGTTGAAGGGGATCTGGTCTTTGAGCGGGACTGCTAAAATCACAGAATACTCTTCAAGCAGATGATGTAACTGGAAGTCATGAAAAGTGAAGCATTAGAGCCTAGGATCATAATGTTGCAACAATGTATGAATCACATTCCCTTGAGAACTATCCAGGTTGACTACCAGATCCAGAATATCACCATAATTATCTTTGAAGTATCACATATGACCCTGGGTAATAAGAGAAACCATTTGGTTGAGTAGATCCACTTTGGTATCAAAGAACTTATAGTGCACATTCTTCTTTCTGATATCTTCCATTCTGAAGCTGAAGTATGACCGGGAACTGGGAATAATATCAACCCTGAGAAATGAAAAAGAACACAAATGATTAATGATGCGATGATGCTTATGCAAGGCAAGGCATGTGATCAGTGAATTGTCTGTGTGGTGTTGATCAAATACTCAAGTGTCTGTGCAAGGTCACAATGGCAATCACGGTAATAGTTTCCCTGAACAGAAATCCCGGATCTCAGAACCAAAGAACCAAAAAAACAGATCATAACATTGAACAATACTGGCAAAATGGGTATGTTGGAAGTTTAGGGTTCCTGCAAACCTGTAAACCCCTTCCATCTCACGAGTGTGTTATTCGGGTAAACATCATGGACTCTCAAAGCCGAATAGCAATAATACATTCACCATTTCTGAGAAATGGCTCATGACCAAATCAAGGAATTGGTTTGGCATTATGTACTACTTAGGGAGGTCTCAGCTGAGCCCGAGGAAACAAGCATCCCTCATAAGTCCCCAGCTTCAAGCACTGAATCAAGAATTTGTAGTAATAAGGGACACCATCTTACTACATGCGTTGGGGTAATGAGGGACACCATCTTGTTTATCATGTCCACCTTAGTATCAAAGAATTTGTATTAAATGTTCTTTTTTCTAAGGTATTCCATCTCTGAATCAGAAGTCCGACCAGAACTAGGAACAATGTATAATTCTTGAGAATGAAAAAGAACACAAATGATTAATGATGTGATGATGTTATGCAAGGCAAGGCATGTGATTAGTGACGTGTCGGTGTTGGTGGTGATCATATAATCAAGTGTCAGTGAAGGGTCACAATAACATTATCTTTATATATAGATCCCATAACTCAGGACTAAAGGACGACATAAAAACATATCATATCACAAGATAACACTGGAAAATTGGGTATGTTGAAAGTTTAGGGTTCCTGCAAACCTCTAAACATCCCTCCCATCTCACGGGTGTGCTCCGAGTCAACATGACGGACTCTCAAAGCCAAATAGCAATAATACATTCACCATTTCCGAGAAATGGCTCATGACCAAATCAGGGAATCAATTAGGCATTATGTACTACTCAGGGAGGTCTAAGCTGAGTCCGGGAAAAACAAACATCCCTCATAAGTCCCCAACTTCAAGTACTAAATCAAGAAACAATAGTACATTCAGCCCTTGGGATACAGTAGTATCGTCATACGAACAATTTGTTTTGACTGGGTTCCTATGAGAGAACCATGCCATCTTATGCGAGTTCCCATTGGGACCTCGGATGCGAGTGAGTTTTCCAACAAATGTGGTATGCCACTGTCATCACTAGAGAGGGTTGTTTCCACTAAGGTCCTCAATGATCAGTCACCAGATGCACATAACTATCAAGGTTGTACCCCGAAGTGGAGGAGATCCCGACATAGAATAGTTCCAAGACGGTCGCAATCTGGGTGTGGAAAACACCGCCACTCATCATGATACCATGCGAGTACAATGCCTGTCCATATTAATCCTAGAGTGCACTCAAGCCTGATAGTTGGCTTATCTCAAAGTAACTCCCACCCATAGAAAAAAGGCAAACCAACACAATCTAGTATATATGATGCATGGAAAATAAATACTGAAAGCGGTAAATAAATGATGTAAATGTAAGGCTGTAAATGAACGAAGTAAGGCTATTTTAAAGCACACAACAGCAAATAGCTAAAATACCCAAAGAAAAAAAAGATAAGCGCTAGGATTGACTCTCAAAGGGGAAATCAGAGATTCTGGGTTCGGTCCCCAGTAGAGTTGCCAACTGTCGCTCCCAGGATTTTCATCCTAATACAAACGTGAAAGTGGCGTGGAAAAGATAGAGTCTCCAGCTAGGCATTTTTATCCTGAATGAATGGGAAAGGTAATGTTGCACAAACCTAAGAGAAAAGGAAAGGAAAAGGTCCTGCGAACCAAAGATCTGGGTTGGGGAGTCGGTTACGACCTGGGAAGGTATTAGCACCCAGATCATCTGTCGTACCCGACGAGATCCACGCTTGTTTGTCTATTTCAAAGGGTGAGAAATAAGATGTTGCTTAAAAAAAGAAATGCTATATGGAATGGAAGTGAGAAAGGGAACTAGAAAAGAGATCGAAAAGGTACGAAAAAAATGTAGGTAAAATAAAGATTGTGCTCGAACGGGCCATAAGGCGGGCTCGAACGGGAAATGAGAATCAGAGTCGATGTAGTTCGCCTAACTAAGACGGGAATTCTGTTTGTGTTTTTTATGGCTTGAACTGCTTATGCCTTTACTCAAGTGTTGTAGGCTTATTGCAAATGAGGAAAGTCATAGCAAGTTCTCGTTGAGAGTGAATGAACTAAGAGAAGAAATCCTGCAGGAAAAGACGAGTGTTGTTTGTTAACAGTCTTTTAAAGAAGTATTTTTTGAGTTTGTTGTTTGTGAAACATTCTCATACTAAGCATTATTCATTGTGGTAGATGCATTACACCTCGCCCCGAAATGGCATGTGTATAAGTAACCCAAGACAAAGTCTCATGGCGTATGAGAAGATCAACCTTTATTAGGTGTTTTTTACTTTACTTTGAGATGAGAAAGAAAGCAAAGCGAACCAAAGGTAGAAGTCTAATGGGAGACTAATAATCCTAAGTGTTGTCATGAATGGATGAACCTAGGTTAGTGCGGTTTTCTAATCCTAATGAGGAAAGGAAAAGAGAAGGAACTAGAAAGCAACATACTTCCTAAGGAAGCTAAGTTGTTTCTAAAGGGGATTTAGCATGAAATTGTATAAACTAAGCACAAAATGCTAATGCAAACACACTTTGAAAGCATAAATAATTTAAAAGGAAGAAGTTGTGAATAAACTTACCTCCACCTCTCTACAAAACAAAGGTTAGTAGGATAAAGTAATGCGATAAAAGGAATGAAAGTAAACATGTACCAAAAAAATCCTAATACATCTAGGACCTAATCTATACTCAATCCTAAGTCTAAGGTCCCTAATAACTAGGCAAAGCCAAAATCAGTAGCTACTACAGCTTACTATAGCACAAACAAATACTAAATGCAATGTGAAATACAAACAACCTATTACAGCTACCAAACAACATGCAAATAGGTGTAAAAGATAAAAAACAGAATGAATGCAACATGTTTTTTATAGCTTCTGTTTCAAAATGCAGCCATGAAAACAAGGCAGATTTCCATTATTTTCCGAATGCAAAGACATGAATTTTAATGCACACAATGGAGTGCAAAAATTATGCCAAATTAATGCAACAACATGCAATGAATAATTCACAATGAAATTAAATATCATCATGTAATTAATGGATGCAAACTAGATGATTTTTGTGTTCTTAACAATATGCAAATTGCATTCATTCACATGATTGAACCAAAACATAAACGGATTTCAAATGCAATGCAAAAGCAGAAGTAAACACATTTATTATAATTCTATGAGTGATGCTAAGCCATGCAAACAATGATCACAACATGCTATAGAAACATATATGCAACCGTATGCACAAAAATCATAAACTAAGGAAACATGTCTCGAAAGCTATCGAAACTCCCTGAACTTGTGTTAAACCAGCTCCTAGAAATTCCCTAAAATCATAATCTAAAAAGCTATGATGATAAAAGGAATAGTGATGCAAAATTAAACAATGAAACAACTCAAAAAGCCAAAACTGCATAGCATTAACCGGTTAATGCCCTAGGTTAACCGGTTAACGACTTTAAAAAATCAGTTTCAGATGGAAAAAACAACGTGATAACCGGTTAACCCTGGGTGTTAACCGGTTAACACTGAACCAGAATTCAAAAACAATGAGGAAAAAATAACTTCTAGATATCAACCTATTTCCAAAAGCTCCTAATACATCCATGAACATATCAGCACAAAATTTGTACCTAAATATAGCCTTCTAACACCTATTAGAACTAAGAATGAGCTATGATTCTCACTACTAACAATTAAACCGAATAACGCATCACAAGAGCAATCAAACAATCAAAGAATGACTTATAGAGTGATGAAGAGAAATAAATTAAATCAAGAAACAGTTTCGGATCCACCAACCTACAAAGCGGAGGCTTACTTTGGTGATTTTTGCGAGATGATCGATGCACAAACAAAGAAAATACCGGAGGTTCCAAGCTTCGATCCACGAGAGTACAAAACAAATGCAATTGATGAAGATCTTGATGAACACTTCCATAAAAGCACTTCCAAGATGAAGAATCAGCCCGAAACAATAGCAATTACTCCAATTAATCTTCAATAAACCTTGTAATTAATGCTAGAATGAAGGTTTAGCTTTAAGTTCTTCAAGCTTCAATGCAAAACTTGAAGAACTTGTGATGAAGAAGCTTTGGTGAAAGGTTGGAGATGGGAGAAAAATTTAGAGAAAATTGAGATGAGAAGTAAAATTATGAAAATGAAGTTGAAGTAGTGAGGTTTGGCGTGAAAAGGATTTATATAGGAGCTAGGTTTGGAGTGAGCTTTGGGTTGGGAATTAGCTTGGGCATCAGGTTAGGAAAATGAGGTTAGGAGCTAGCTTAGGAGTTAGTTAGGGTTTCTATAATATTCCTTGGAATATTCATCCTTGGAATATTCCAAAGGAAAGTGGTAGATGGGTCTAAAATTTGATAGAAAATGCTAGAACTTTGTAGAAACACAAAGAAAGTGGAAAGTGGAAGAAAGAGTGAAGCACCAACTAACTTTTAAAAAAATTCAAAATTTCGCCAGCGTTAACCGGTTAACCCTTGGTGTTAACCGGTTAATAGATGAAAAATTCAGATTTTTCCCGCTTTTTGGTGGGAAACACTTAAGATATATCTCCACCGTCCATTCTGAGCCAGGTTCAACCTAGAGTTATGATATTTGATCTTACCACTGAGTAAACCCTGATCACATGCCTTGAACGCTAGCCAATGTTGCATGAAATATTTTATTTATGCAATGTATGGGCGGATATCCAATGCGACGAGCTAAATATCATGAAAATGAGAGGGCAGATTTTGGGGTATTATGCTTGTTATGGAAAAAATTGGATTTCACAAAAAATGGAGAAATTGATAGAGGAATATTTAAGATCTTCGTCATTGTATGTGTTAATCAATGGTATCCCAACTAAGAATTCTTGATGGGCCGAGGATTAAAACAATGTTATCCTCTCTCCTCATTCCTTTTCCTTAAAGCTTCGGAAGGATTCAAAATGTTGATGGAGAAAGTAGTATCTTCTAGAAAATTGTGGGTTTCATGTTTGAGAAAGGGTTCCGACACTTTTTCCACCTTCAGTATGCAGACGACACCTTAATTCTATGCGAAATAAGTTGGTCCAACGCCTGATCTATAAAATCCATCATGCTTCTCTTTGAGGCGATGTCTGGCCTGAAGGTTAATTTTAACAAAAGTTCGCTAGTAGGGATTAATGTCAACAATAATTTGATAGTGGAAGCAGAGAGGTTGTTAAAATGTAAAGTCACAGGTCTGCCGCTGAATTATCTTGGCCTACCCATTGGTGCAGATCCGAATAGACTCGAATCTTGGAATAAGGTTATCAAAGTAGTGAATTCGAGGTTAAACAGTTGGAAGAACAAAGCTTTATCCATAGGTGGTAGGGTGGTATTATTGAAAACAGTCCTTTACACGATTTGGAGGTAGAAGAGGATTTAATACCTTAGAATACCCAAAATTTTGATCCTAAGATGCCAGGTTGTTCATACTGTCGACGATTTTAAGGTTGCAAAGATTTTGTGACAACGTTGCTGTAGAGGCTCGAGTTATCCAAACACGAAAATAGACGTTCTATCCAGGAAAGAACTAGAGAGAAGACTCTTTATCACGTGGGATAAATGCTATATGATTATGTAATTGTAAATGCAAATATAATTATAAATGTATGAATGAATGTATATGCTGACAAAACAGACGCGACACATAAATTGATAGAATAAGACAAAGAATATTAGGTTGATCTGGAGATGGAATATCACTAAGGCTTGGTTGAATTTCTCATTATAGAGGGGAGCTCCCGCTGCTTTTGATTTCTAGAGACATGGCTCTGCGGGGAGACGCATGTTCATCCTTATAGGGATATTCCAGAAGTAGGTTGCTTTTGGAGCAACTGAATGATTTCCTTTTACGTTCACAGACCAAGGAAAATTGAAAATTTTATTTCGAAAAATAAAAGTGAAGTAAAATTCATTTTAATTTTAAGAAAACAAAAAATCATTTTTTTTGAAAACGTCATTTTGTAAAGCAGATAAATAAATAAGAGTTGCAAACATATGGGCAAAGGCTCAAATTTTCATATATAGGGTGATAATCAACCGAAAGCGTGATTCCACAGATTATTTACAAAATAGAAAATGGTAATTTATTGGGGAAACGGGTTACATTGAAACATCATGATCCTTATCCTTCTACTAATTTTCAGTTCAGAATCTTCAGAGCTTCTACTATTGATAACTTCGATGAATGACTTTCTTCCAATGATCCAATCTGGTTGGATGCAGTCACTTGCCATGAATCCTAAACATTTTTCCTAGATTTCTCTAGCGGGATATATTATTATTTTGAATGTCTCTATTTTTTTTTCCTGGATCTCCCTTTTGGGTTTTCAATCTACCAAGACACTCATTTTTGCCTAAATCTCCCTTTCGGGTTTTCAACTTAGCGAGCTGTTTTTTTAACTTTTAGGCGAAGTATTTCTTGACTACATCAACATTTGTAGGATAAGTGAATTTCTCACCATCCATTCTTGCGAGTATCAGGGCACCGCCTGAGAAGGATTTCTTGACAACATAAGAGTCGTCATAATTCGAAGTCCATTTTCCCCGAGAGTCAGTGAGAAATGATTGGATTTTCTTGAGTATGATATTTCCTTCTTTGAAGACACGAGATCGAAGTTTCTTGTCGAATGCTTTCTTCATCCGTTGTTGATAGAACTGGCCATGATAGAGGGCAATCATTCTTTTTTCTTCCATTAGTATCCTTAAGGATGGGATCTCAACTTTTATGAGGAGCATTGCTTATATGCCATATACTAGTGAGAAAGGGGTTTCCCACGTTAAAGTGAGAATGGAAGTTCGATAACCATAAAGCGCGTAAGGGAGCATCTCGTGCCAGTCCTTGTATGTTACGACCATCTTCTGGATAATTTTATTGATATTTTTATTGGCGGATTCCACTACGTCGTTCATCTTTGGCAGATAAGGAGAAGAGATATGGTGTTCAATTTTGAAATTTGCGTATAATTCCTTCATCATTTTATTGATTAATTTGGACCTATTGTCAGTAATGAGTTGAATTAGAATATCGTAGTGGCATATGATATTGTTTTTTATAAATCGGACAACCACTTGTTGGGTTACATTGGCGTTTGATGCTGCTTCAACCCCTTTGGTTCAGTAATCAATAGCTACTAGGATGAACCGATGGGTTGATGATATTGTTTAAGATACATGACGTCTTCGCCTGGGAAGTCAAATGTGATTGGATCCTAATTACTGATGGGTTGATGAGCCAAATGATCAGCTATGATACTTCCTTTGACGGATTTCTGTGTGTGATACTCATTGTCATATTCTGATAACAACATTTGACAACGAGGAATTTTTCCTATTAATGTAGGCTTTTCGAACACATATTTGATCAGATGAGCCAAGTAGTATGACATATCATATACTGGCGAAGAGGTTTAGCTGACCAACCTAGAGCGCAACAAGTTTTTTCGAGCATTATGTACCGAGTTTCACAATATGTAAATTTCTTGCTCAGATAATAAATAACATAATCTTTTCTTATCGTCTTGCTGGCCAAGTATACATCTTGTTGAGTCTTCCAAAACAGTGTGGTACATGATCAATGGTCTGCCTTCAATTGGAGGAGACAAAATTGGTGGCGTCAACAAGTATTCTTTGATCATATCAAAGGCTTCTTGGAAGTCTTCTGTCCATTCATGACTTTGATTCTTCCGAAGAAGTTTGAATATTGGCGCGCATGTCGCGGATATGAGGAATATAAGCCTTGAGATTTAATTGAGACGTCCTAGGAATCCTCGTCTTATTTCTCCATTTTCGTAGGAGGAATTTCTTGAATAGCCTTGACTTTTTCAGGATCGACTTCGATTCCTTTATGACTGATGATGAATCCTAGAAGCTTTCTTGATCGGACACCAAAGGTGCACTTGTTAGGATTCAGTCGTAGTTGATATTTTCTCAGACGTTGGAACAAATTTTGATGATGTTCAACGTGTTCTTCTTTGGTATTCGACTTGGAGATCATATCATCGACATATACTTAAATATCTTTATGCATCATGTCATGAAAGAGAGTTTCTATTGCCCTTTGATAGGTAGCACCATCGTTCTTTAATCTGAACGACATTACTTTGTAACAAAAGGTTCCCTAGGGTGTAATGAATGATGTTTTCTCCATGTCTTCGGGTGCCATTTTATCTGGCTGTAGCCTGAAAATACATCTATGAAGGAAAATACTTTGTACTTTACTGTGTTGTCTACCAGCATGTCGATTTGCGATAAAGGGAAGTCGTCCTTTGGACTTTCTTTGTTGAGATCCATGTAGTCTACACACATTCGGACTTTTCCGTCCTTCTTTGCTACCAGCACAATATTTGTCAACCATTGAGGATACTCTGAAGTGGCGAGAAATCCTGCGTTGATTTGCTTCTATACCTCTTCCTTGATTTTGATATCCATATTTGGATGAGTTCTTCTAAATCTCTGCTTGGCTGGTGAGCATTTTAGCTTTAATGGTAGATGATGTTCCATGATGTTGGTATCCAACCCTGGCATGTCGTAATAGGACCAAGAAAATACATCTGGAAATTCTTTGAGTAGTGAGATCAGGCTTTTCCTTTTAGCCAAACTAAGTAGTACGCCGATCTTGACTTCCTTTCTTTCAAGTTCTGAACCTAAGTTGACCGTTTCCAACAGTTCTTTGTAACATTGAATGAAATTCTCCTCGTGTCTGAGCATTCTGGAGATCTCTTCCGGATCTTTGTTGTCATCTTCCTCTTCATCTTCGAATACTGGGAACTCAAAGTATGAAGAAGGCATTGGATCATGCGTTTCAATGGGGTTTAAAAAATTTAATTTGCGGGATGATGATTTCAACAAAAAACATTTAGTCAATGCAAAATAAAATTTTATGCAAATTAGTTTTGAAAAACATTTATTTTTTTGGTTGTTTTTAGGGATTACCATTTTCTGAAAAAGTGAAAAGAGAAAATAGCAACAAATTACGAAAATACAGAATGACATTTTATTTATGATTTGTCAATTCTTGAAATACAATACCCTATAAAACAAAGCTCTATCAGTTTGGGCTAAGTGAAGAGGATAATTTACAGCAAGTAAGCCCTATAAAACATTCCTTATCATTCAGGCGAAACAAAAGGTCAAAATTAAACTAAGTAATTACTTTAGAATGTGAACGATGTTCAGGACGTCAACAGAGACCCAATCGTAATGAACTCTGGTGAAGGATGATCCATAAAGTCTTTCTTGTATGTAGCTTGATCATGTGAGAACTTTGATATCGATGTGAGAACTTGCAGGAGCAGTGTACTTTACGAGATAATCGTACTTTCCACTTAGTTGTCCCAAGGTGTCCCACGTTTCTGTGGGAGTTGATGAATCATTTTCAGTAATGACATTCACTTCTGGTAGTACAAAGTTGAGGAATTCTTGTTCTGCGATCCTTGAAAATTCAACAAGATAACATTGCAAGTCATTCGGGTTTCCCTGATAAGAGTCACATACAGGTAGATCATCCATTAAGTCTTCGAATTTACAATCAAAGTTGTTTGTCATTGGATTACCTTTCAATGAGTTGTGAGGAGCAATAAGTACTTCAGAGATGTCTCTATCCTCTATTTCTGGAATATACTTGGAAATGGAGATCGGAAAGTCAAATGGCTTGCACGCTTCGTCCTGAGAAATATATCCTTCCTCTTTAAAATATGTTTTCCATTCATCATCGAGACCTTCGGAGCCTTCTGAATTGTTTTCCACGATGTTATGTACCTCTTGAGAGATTATGTGAAGAAAGCCTACACTTTGGAAAAGGTTTTTAATAGGCCAAAGTTTCCATCCTTTATTGTAGTTTTTGTTTCAGCTGAAGAACAACCATGACCTTTTATGGATTCATTGCTGACGGGAATTACAACATGACCCAACCTTTGATGTTGTTGCTTTCCAGGGCTTGGATAACATCTTTGTAGGAAAGATTGATGTTCTTATTTCTGACTGATCCTCGTTGCTTGCAGAGAGATCTTGGAACTGAGTTCCAACAATGTAACACGGTGGGAGAACTGAATTTTTATTTATGTTGCGGATAGCAAGAATCGCCACTAACTTTTATTTTATCCAATAGGAAAGGGTATAAGAGAACAGGAAAGACCCTTTTAAAAAATTTTAAGTTCGGGGGGTAGGTTATATAAAGGGAAGGTGTAAACACCCTTTATCCCCATGGTTATCCATGGGCTCTTAGTTACTTAGCTCACTTATTTGTTTGAAAAATGTGTAGTATGTGTTTAGAAATTTTCATAAGTATTTGTAATGATCCTCGTATGGATGTATACAAAGCTTTTAAGTTTGAAAATTGTTTGAAAAGTGGGGTGTGAATAATAAATTTTGAAATTTGAGCAAGTAACTAAGAACTACCTACCCTAGACTGGTCTTTTGTATTCTTTTATTTCCTTTCAAGGGTAAGACTGTCCCTACTATTAAGGAGTAAGTAGTCATTACCTTGGATTTTGTTAAGGGACAGGCGTAGGGTCATTGTATAGTCAATGAAGGCAACTTGTAGGGGTGTCTTTAGCAATTCGAAGGAACTATCATCATTATTACCGAAGGGACAAGATCATTATTTCGTAGGCAACCTCGAAGGGACTTATGATCTTTTAAATCTGTAGGGACTAGATGATTTATTTTGTAGGGACTTTGCTTAAGACACCCCCACTTTCGAGGGGAAACCCTAGGAGGAGCAGATGACGATCGTAGAACAATCGACTTATGTGTGTGAATATCAATTTCAGTTATTTATCTTGAATTTAATTTTCTAAGTCCTTTTTATTTCATTAAGTCTTGCCACGCCCTAGGTTTACTAATCACTCAATCAATATAAAATAAATGGCAGGAATTTAACTGGGAGAAAATAAATATCCTAACTATTACAACGCCTTGGGGAAGTTACATAATTATAATGGCGGAAAAATAAATAATGGTAAAAAATTCAGAGCAATAATAAGACAAATTATATGAATAACATAAATAAGGGTAGAAATAAAGACAAGGTTTGAAAATTAGGTTTGATAAAAAACAGGGTTAAGGTTTTTAAAAAAGGATTTTTAGGGTTCATAGAAAATAAGGTTTAAAAGTTTGAGAAAAATGTTAGGGTTTATGTCATTTTAAAGGTTAAAAGAAAAAATTAAAGTTTTTAGGAAAATAATTAGTGTTTTAGAGTAATTAGAAAGAAAATATTAATAATAAACTAATAAAGTTAGTAAATTAAAAAAAACAAAATATATTAGAAAAGTTTTTAAAAAGGTTAGTTGTTTAGAAAAATATTAGAAAAGAAAATATATAATTTGAAAAAAAAAGAAGGTAGAAATAACCAAAATGTTGGAGGTCAAGATTTGAACCCTTGCCCCTTGTCTTTACCAGTCTCAGGTCCTTACCACTAGGCCAATGCGTGCCTGCATGATGTATTAGGAAAACAAAACATAATATATTAAAGTTCAAGAAATCATGAATTTAAAAAAAATTGCCACAGGCTGGGTTTGAACCCACACTCATAGTATATGCTTGTGTAATAAACCTGGGAAACATAAATTATAAAATAAAACAATTATTTAAAATGCTTATTCGCGCCATCACCTTCTTCTACCTCCAGCCGTCCATTTAGGCTTTAGTGATACTTTTTCCGTCACTAAAGCTTGTAGTGACGAATTTAGTTCGTCACTACAAGACCTGCAAACACAAACACACACAATACACAAAATAAATCCAGTCCAAACATATATTTCAGTCTATTATGATCTTATAAGTTCAATTATGTCACTGATTTCGTGTAAAATCATCTCCATTGTGCACCCCCAATTTGAAACCTTAACAACCCTAATTATGGCTCTACCCTCATTCGGCCACGAACCTTCAAATTGAATGCTCAGAAATAATCCTTGTAACATCTCAAACACAAATCATTAGCCAAATATAGTTTATAACTCATGAATATATGAAAACGAAACATTTAAAAATGTGAATAAATGAGGATCCGATTTGTGCATATGAGAGCAAATTGGACGAGGTTAATGGCTGGGGCACGTTCAATGAACATCAGAGGATGGATTGCAACCTTTGCTATGCCTAGAAACTGCCTCAAACTCCAAAACCAAATATGACTTTTTCTTGAAATTTTTTGGTTTGAAAGTATGCCTCTTGCCCTGAAAAATTCGTCCCCTTTCAATTTCCTTTTGTTCATGTATGTATAATGATGTAATTAGGTCCAAAAAAAGTTGGGCCTTGGGTGCATTTAGGTGTTACTTGATCATGAAGAAACATCCTCGCAAATTTTGTCCAAAAATCAAATATATCACTTCCATAATGGTTTTGCACAAATTTGAATGCTTGCAATCAACCTTTAATGTCATATATTTGATCCCAAAACAAATATTGGATCAAATATTTTATTTTCATATTTTATTTCAATTTAATTTGAATTTTAATAATTAAAATTCAAAATAATATAAAATAAATGATAAAAAACATAATAATTGGTCATTGGGTCATGTATGACTTCATCTTCAAGTTTGGGTTGCAATTTTACGGGCCAATTTGGAAAGAATTTATGTTATGATCTTTTTTACTTCATACACCCCTTGAAAATTTCCCAACTTTGACAATGCCTAACTTCCTCAATTTTAATGCTATGAAGGTGTTCTATGACTTTTTAGAAAGCTTAGAGTGCTCTCTAATCAAACATTTTGGTCCCATATCCATATTATTTACCATTTTCAAATTATGAGCTTTGGAAAAAGTTGACTTTTTGTTGACTTTCAAAAGGACCCATAATGTTTTAGCTCATACATTCTAAATGTAGAATTTTTAGGCTTGGCATGTGAGATACAGAGTTGTATAATATTAAATTTCCTTTAAAATGGGATTTGGATGGGAAAGTTTTTATGAATTATGTGTAAGTTATGGCTGGTCAAAGTTCAGTTGACTTTTACTATGAAAACCCTAATTTAGCAACTTCTTGATTCTTGATGATCTGAGGTCTCCTTGATGAACCATGAGCAACCATTGATACAATGATGAATTTTACCTCATAATATTGATGTTGACAAAAAATATTGAAGTTTGACTTTAAGTTGACCACAATTGACCTCGGTTTACTTTTTGCACAAGTTAATTGAATTTTTAGATATCTGAACATCTGACTGGCCAAACTTGTTGGGAAAGCTTTGAAACTTGAAATGAGGATTCCTTAAGGTATATGGGATGTTATGAATTCCAATTGAGGCCTTGTAAGTCCACTTTTCTTGGGGAAAGTCAAAACCCTAGTTCTAAGATCCATTGTTCAAGAAGAGGCTTTGTCTGGTGAAACCTTCAATCTTTTTGACCAATTGAGAACCTTGTGACAATTAAGGTACCTCTTGAAGTATATGATCTTGGATGTGGGAGGAAAAATTTTGGGGTACAAATGAGAATGAGGATATGTTGCTAACAATTAGGGTTCTTTCCCCGAAGACTGTTACCAATTTGTTATTCTTTAAAAATTTTAGTATTTGATGAAGTGTGAAGGTCACTGCCCCTACTTCATGAATCCATGGTCGGCCAAGTAAACAATTATATGCCGCACGGATGTTGATGACTTGCTTGTAATTTGGAAGCTGTGAGGTCCAATGGTTATGGGAAGATCGACTTTTCCGATAACTGATTTTCGAGATCCGTCAAATGCTTTGACTATGACCTCACTTTTTCTCATGGGAGGACCTTGAATAGGCAGTCTCATGAGAGTGGATCTTAGAATTAAGTTCAAAGATGAACCTGTGTCCACGAGTATGCTGGCTAGAGCATCGTCATCGCAGTTGATAGTAATGTTTAATTCCATTTTGTGATTCCCACCTTCTTCAGGAAGATCATCGTCATTAAATTCTAAATTGCTGAAATTATTAATGCTGGAGACGATACGATCAAATTGGTCACGGTTATGTCTGGTTCTACAAAGGGTTGCACCAGAACCCTTTGTAATGCTTCTCGGTGAGCTTTTGAGCTAAGAAGAAGAGATAAAACTGAAATTCTCGAAGGCGCTTGTAGTAATTGATCCTCAATTTTGTAATTTCTTATATGGATGAGCCTAAAAATTTCATCTTTATCCTTTGTTGCAGGCTCTAGATTACTTGTCTGACCCACTGGAGGGTTGATGACCTCAGCTTGAGGTTCCTTTCCCCTTGTAGTTTCTTCAACTCCTCGGTTGTATATTCATCCAGTTCTAGTGACTCGAATGATATCAGCGACACTGACAAGAGATGGTGAGGGTACTTATTTCCCTCCTTCCATGATTGTTAGTTCGTACTTATACGAAATTTCTTTCTTCGAAGCATAAGGCGCTAAGCCTGGAAAATAGATGACCAAAGTGGTTAGACGAGCCTTTCTGTTGTCGAAAGTAACCTCTATCAGTGATGGCTTATGAATTTTTCTGCTGTCAAAGGTAACTTCCAAGCATTTCTTTTCTTCGATCAAAGGGATTATATTGAGAATCTCTTTGTTGGTTTCAAGGTCCATAAGTTCAACTGTTGGAACTTCCTGTATCATGTTGATCTGCTGTGACTCTTGGAGCCAAGTAAAACCTTGCTCCATTTGATCTCAAAGATCCATGTAAACTATGACATATCCTCATTTATTCGTTGAACAGACCTCATAATTTTCATAACTGTGAGGTGGCAAAAGATCGTATCTATATTGTATACGATGCATCTTAACTCTGTCTAAATCTTGTATTATGGTGTCAAAAGTTTGTCTTCTAGCCAGAGTACCGTTGTTGAGATTAATTTGGCCTGTTTCTTCGTCCATGTAAATTGGAAGCCACCAATGGTCCAATAAAGCTTGAAGATCTCTTTGCACTGTTGCACAATCTTGTTTACCTTAAGAGACACATCTATAGTTCCGATAATCGTGCATTAATAAGAATCCAAGTCTGACGTGATTGGAGTGCAATTTGACTAAACTGGTATTCATTAGGCGAATGTCAAAGATTTGAACCATGTTGATCTGAGGATCATCCACTTCACGGTAATCTTGAATCCATCATAAATCCATTTATCGTTGAAGGGCTTCCTATGCAAAGGAGCACCCTTAATCATTTGTTGAGCAGACGGAGAACCTTTGATAGTCGTGTTGTGGTAAATTATGATGTACACTTTGTCTGGAATACATTGCAACCATATTGACATTCATTGCTCGGTGTCAAAGTTTTAAACAATTCTCAGAGGATAATCAAGTAAATTGACTCCTCAAATATCCTGCTCTTGGATCCACTTGACTGACGCTTTCTCAAGATGTGGTAACGGATTTGTTTGAACATTTAGATTAGTATCTTTAAAAGATAAAACTCCGCTATTGATGAGTCTCTGGATGTTGTACTTGAAAGCTAGGAAATTTTCAATGTTATGATATCTCCCTCCTCTATGATAAGGACATGATTGATCAGCTTTATGCCATGGAGGAAGATCACCAGGAATTTCAACAGGAATCCTTGTCGGAATGTTCCCTTTGGTTATTTATAATGGAAAGAAATCAACATATGTTATAGATATAGGGTCAATTATCGATGCCTTGGGATACCCGTTGTTGTTAAATTATGGACGAGCCTGTTGAGGAGCATGCTTCCTTTGCTGATACTATTGTTGATTTAGAGAGTTCTGAGTGATCTGAGGTTAATACGTCGGAGCCACGACTGAGGTAATAACAGGAGATATTGTCGCTTCTTGATGAGGTGCAAATATTTTTCGTTGTTTACCCAGAGATATGTTGTCGATATCTTGTTCCTTCTTCTTAAGGAACTTCCATATCTTTTGTTGGAACTTGAAGGTTCAACATCTTTGGCGAAACGTCCTTCTCTAACTTCCTCTTCTAAGTGGACTCCCATGTTTACCATCTCGGCAAAATCATTAGGAGTGCTTGCAACCATCTGTTCATAGTAGAATGAACTCAATGTCTTGAGAAATATTTTTGTCATTTCTTTCTCTCCGAGAGGAGGGGAAATTTGGGTAGCAATTTCACGCCATCTTTGCGTGTACTCTTTAAAGGTTTCATTACCCTTTTGAGACATTTCTCTTAGCTGGTCCTGATCAGGAGGCATATCCAAATTGAATTTATACTGTTCAATGAAAGCATTATCGAGATCTCGGAAGCTGTTGATATTTTTACGGTTGAGCTTCATGTACCAACGAAGAACTGCCCCAGTTAAGCTATCCTGAAAGTAGTCAATCAGTAGCTTTGGATTATCCGTTTGAGTGGGCATTTTCTTGGCGTACATTGTCAAATGACTTTGAGGTAAAATATCATCCTTGTATTTCTCAAAATCCAACACTTTGAATTTGTGTGGTATTTGCACATTTGGGACCAAATAGAGATCTGCTACATTGCGTCCAAATAACTCTTGTCCTATGAAAGACTGTAATTCCTATTGCATGGATGCAAATTGTTTCTAGAATTCATGAACCCTTTCTTTGATTCCTCCCCCTTCACTTGGAGCAGGAGAGTACCTTTGTTTTTTCGAGGTGATGTGTAATAGTGGAAATGGTACAACTTGTACATTAGTTGGAACTTCAGATACCGGGAGTTTGTAACCTCCTGGTATGGAATTCTTTTCTAGTGCATCTTGAAGAGTTTGAAGTGTGTAACCTTCAAACTAATATGGTCCTGTAGCATTCCTCAATTCTTCAACTAGTCGGGGATCATATCTTGAAAAGGGTGGCTAGTCACGTGCTTTTGTTTATGATTTTAAATATGATTGTGTTGATTGTGTGGCTCCATATGCTTGTTATTGTATGCATCAAATATGGACAACTTATCTTTCATACCTTGGCTTGTTTGAATTGTATTGCATGCGTTTGATTGTTCGTATGGCTCTGATTGCAGTCAATGTGTTGACCTAAGTCCACCATAACTCTTTAACTGTGTTGATTGGGTCCTGGATCATTGAACTTCTACTTACACCACTTCCTTAAGCCCACTTGTTCATTTTCAACATGGATTTTACTTTTTGTGCACCCCTAGTTCATTGTTTCTCACATTTTATTTTATTTTTCATAGTTTTTTAATTTTTAATTTTTAAAAAATATTTCTAAGCATCTAAAAATCACTATAAAAAATCATGAATCATTTTTTAACATTTAAATAATTATTTCATTTTTTTATTTCTGACTTTGATAATTTTTAATCATATTTTTCATATTTTCTTTTCTTTTCTTTTGAAATAGTTTCTATTTTGGATAGTTTAACTTTGAGGAATTATTTTGCATAGCTCCAAAAACATTTTGCATCTAATATTTTGCATTGTTTAAAGGGTATCTTGAAGTATTCAAAAACGTTTTTCTAATATTTTTAAACTCATTTCATATTGCATTTTGATCCTCATCTTTGTGCATTGTTCTTCTTTGATCTTATGTGACTTTGAAGCATTGATTGATCTAGTTTGCTTTTGAATTTTTGTATGATATTTTGACATGTTTTTTGCCTCTGACCTAGGTAACTTGAGGTATATTTTCATCAATTTTTGAATGTGGTTTGACATTTGTTTGGTAGCTTGTGTTTGAAGTAACTTTTTGTGATCCTTTTCTTTCTTCTTAACCATAGTTCATTAGAAGGCACTTATGCCATTGTTTGAGAATCCTTGTGTGACATTATAGGTCATGTTTAGAAATTTATAGGTCATATCTTGCATATTATAGGTCTTGTTTGGTTTGTGTTTGCATTGATTTGTGTTTGTGCATCCTACTTTGTTATTTGACCTAATTTCTACACTTCATTTCTTCTTATCCTTAACATGTTTCTTGTTTGCATTGAACAACATTATCCCCTCATTGAATAAGCATCTCATATCTTGTATTATACTGACTTCATGCATATACATTCATCTTGGTATGTCATATTGCATTTGTAACTTGCATCTCAAGTATATGACATCCATTCTTTATGTGAATTTTTGCTTACATTGTTTGAATTGCTTTTCCATCTTTCATATGTGCATTTGGCATGATCATATTTGCATTATTATAAATTCATATTGGTCATATGCTAATGGCTTGCATTCATTTATATGCATTGTTCATCTTTGATTTGTAATCTTAAACTTGTTTGTTTTCTTCTTATTTGAACATGAACTTGTTTTCTTTTCTTCATCATATTTCATTATGAACTAATTCATGCATCCTTTGTATGTTCATTTCATATCATCTTAGGTATTCTAATATGTCATCCAATTTTTACTTTGATGTTTCATACATGCTTTTATTCATGTCATACATCATATGCATTCATACTTCTTAAGCTTTTCCTTTTGTGAACTTGTTTGCTTCATTTGCGCTTCTTTGACCTAGTTTGGTTTCCTTTAGATACCTTGAGCTTCTTAGAAATTCTTAATGGTTATGTTATGAATTTTAAGGTTCTTATACCATATGATCCTTTTCATGTGGTTTCTTTATTTGTTTGGCTTCCATTTCATTTCTTATGTGCAATTGTGTTTCATTTGCTAACTTTTCAGGGGCTATGGTAAGTCATAAGAGTGTGAATGTGTGTTCACATTCTAACTACTTCCATCATCTTTTAATCCTTCAATTTGTGTTTGATTAAGCATTTAATATGCTTTGCTCGTACAATCTTCTCTCATCCCTCTTAGAAACAACTTAACTTCCATCTTGGAAGTAAGTTGCTTTCTTCTCTTCTTCGTCTTCTTCTTCTTTTTCCTTCTAGAAAATCCACATTCAGAGTGTTTATTTCATTCTCTGAGGATCAAGAGTAACAACAAGAGGCATTGGAATCTCATCTCTGGTTTCCTATAGCTTTGAACCACTTCATTCTCAGGTTTCATCTTGAAATCCAATTGCACGATTTCATCCTATTTTGCTTGATCCTTGTTCTTTAAAGCTTGTTAGAATCACTTTGATCTCTGGCTAGTTGATATGCATCCTAGGTGCTTAGTTTCAGTTTTTAGGCATGAATTTGTTTACTTCGATTTGCATAGCACAAGAACTCTATGCTAAAATTGAGACCAAATTGTTGATCAGTGAGAGTAGGCGAGTCTAGCTATGGTCTTAGATTGCTTGTTTATGATGATTTTTGGACGCCCTAGGTCATGGGTGACCGGAGAAGATGGCCGGAGGTCACTTCCATTCACCTGAACAGTGCCCTAGAATTAAAGGTTGGAACATGTCACAGCCCTTAGATCTCATGCATCCAACGCTCCAAATGAAGCCAACACATTAATGAGAAACGTGTCTGGCACGTGTGTATTTTTGTGAACAAAACTCCCAGTGTTCTCTTGGCACCCCCCTGCGCGTGCTTCTAAGCCCATTTTAGTTAGTTTTGTTGCTGGATGCACCCCCCCAAGGCCCAATGGATTAATCAGTCAATTTCATTTCATTTTATTTCTTTTTCATTTTAATTCATTTTTCATTTTGGCTTATTAAAAATAGCAAAAACCTCTTAAATATTCCCAATTAATTCATGAGATATCCTTGAATTTTTTCATAATTTTCCATTATTTTTGTTCATACTTTTCATTTTTATTTTAGTCAGAATTAATTTCTCAAATGAATTAAATTCTATTTTTCCATTTTTTGACCAATCATCTTGTACAATTTCTTTCTTCCAAACCACAAAACATAAATGGCCCATTCTTCTTGCATTAACCATTAGACTCATTAAACTACTTCACCACATTTTTTTTTAATTTTAGGTCCTTTTATGCCATGTTTTGATCTCATTCTTCCACACACATGTCCATAAACCCTAATTCACTACTATACACTATTTGAGTCCCCAAAATTGAGAATTTTTAGAAGATTTTTTGTATGCAACTTACGCTCTAGATCTTGTATTCAAGTGTCAAGTTTCATAATTTTTCATGATCATTTGCTATTATTTAGGTTACTTGGATCACAAGTAATGTTTTTGGTCCTCCCATCCTTTTCCTTTGATCCCATTAGTGTAAAAATTTTGTGCTATTGATTTGAGGTCTATAACTTGATTCTCTTAGGTCATTTAGGATATATAGAAGTGTTGAGTATAATCATTGAGTCCTCGCCTCTAATTTTTTGGCTTGCCTTGAGTCCGAAGTCACACTTGTCCCATTTTTAACCTAATTTCCTTCCTCCTTCCATTTTAACCACTTCAAAATCATCTTGCACTTGATTTAGCTTCATTTTAGATTTGTTTGAGTCTTATAAAGGTTTTGTGATTAATTATATTTGTTCATCATGTAACGCCCCGATTCGATAATTCCCATTTTTGTTGGAGTCTTTTATTTTAACTGAGTAATTATTGTTTTATTTGTGAAATTATCATGATGATATTTGATGTTTAGTAATTAATGTGATGATATGATATGTTGTAAGATTTTACCGTTTTATGAATTTCCGGGTAAAATTGGTTTGGAGGGTATTTTAGGTATTTGTTAATTAATGATAAGTTAGAAATTAGTAGAATTGGTATTTTTGTGAGAAAATGATATTTGGTTGGAAAGAAATAGAAATAATAGAGTAAGAATAGAAATAGAGAGAAAAAAGTATAAGTTAGTAAAGAGAAAGAAAAGAAAGGGATAGAAAGAAAATAGAAGAGAAAGAAAAATGAGAGAAGAGAAAATAGGGAAAGTTGGAAAAGCTTCAAGATTGCTCCAAGGAATCGGAATAATCGGGTAAGGGTGATAATCATTGTTATCTTAATCTTGTATATGATTATGTATTTGTTAGATTTTGTGGGTTTTTGATTTGGTAGAAGTTAGAGAAGATGAATAGTTAGGGTTTGAGAGAAAATGTGAGAAATTTATGGATTAATCGGTTGGAAATCATTATATCCGAAGTATGATAGCAAGAATATGTTATTGATCATGTTTGTATGAGCTTAGAGGAGTTTTTGGGTCATTTGGTTAGACTGTTCGCAGCTGGTATTTTTCTGAAATCGCAGTGGTCGCTCAGCGAGCCACCCCTCGCTCAGCGAAAGTTCCTGGATGATTTTCGCTCAGCGAGTTGTTCGTCGCTCAGCGAGCCTGGGAGGATTTTTGGGTTTTCACGTTTTGTTTCGTAACTTGAGTTTCGGGTATCCGTTTTTAGTGATCCTTATATAGATTCGAAGCTTAAAACATGTAAAATCAAATAATTCTAAAATATGTAATGTTTAGCCGACTTTTACCCGACTTTTCCGATAAAACGTAACTATGTTAATTATGGAATTGTGGGTATGATTGTTGTGTTGTGGCCGTTTGGCAAGTAGATACATTGCTTGAATTAAATGTGAATGTATGTAAATTGAATGAGATGAATGCATAACTATATTGTGAATATGTATGCATTTTCAAGAATGTTGTGTGTTATTTTGTATGTGAGCATAATGTATGCATTCTTGTGCTGTGGGATTCTTTGTGAATCCGTTGTAGCATCGTGTGCTCATGTGGAGTGTGAGCGATGACTACAACAAGATCGTGTGCCCATGTGGGGTGTGAGTGATCAGATTGTGTGCCCATGTGGGGTGTGAGCAATCCAGAAACATCGTGTGCCCGTGTGGGGTGTGAACGATGGGTGATTTATTCACATTGATTGTGTGCCTGTGTGGGGTGTGAGCAATCAGATTGTGTGCCCGTGTGGGGGTGTGAGCAATCCATAAATATTGTGTCCCCATGTGGGGTGTGAGCAATGCGGAACATCGTGTGCCTGACGGGTAGTTACTTTAAGTAACAAGCGATGATTCCATTTGGTTTCTGAGTGAACCTGCTGAAATGTTGAGTCAGTACCTCATTTGCATCTGCATAGAGTCGTGTGTCAGTCTCTATGAGTTGCATTTTATCATTTTAATTATGATATGCAGAAATAAACATGAATGTGCATATGTTTATTTGGAGTGTTATGGATATCATAGTATGTGTGATGAAACATACTTGTTGGTATATATGCATGTTTGATATATGTATATGTGTGGATAAGCATAGCTAGAAGTATGTTTATGCGGAATGAATAGAAAGGAGGAATAAACATAAATAATGTAAGTTTATGTGAAATCGTGAATTGGTGCATGATAAACATGCTTGAATTGTGTATGTACACGTTGCGATGTTTATAGGTGATGAGGTATGAATTGTGGTGAGAATATGCTTTATGTATATGTTGAGATATATAATTATATGCAATGTTATTATGATAATGTTTTTCACCCTTCTGTAGTTTTATGAGGCTCTATGAGGCATTGCAGAGTAGGTTGCTGGATGGCAATTTTTGTGAAGCTCTTCTTCATCTTTTGGTCAGTCGGCTCTGATATGTAGAACCGGATAGTTAGGTTGGCTTAGTGCCATTTTTGTGATTCATTGTGTATATGTATTTGTTGGATGGATGTTTTGTATAGACATGATTATTGTTGTTGGCATCAAACTTGTTGATATATATATATATATATATATATATATATATATATATATATATGAATGAAAATATATATGTTTGATGTTGTTGATTTCCGCTGTGCAATTTACTCTTGGGAGATATGGGTGTAAGGATTAAATTCCCTATCTTGAAAACTACCCCATCATTACATATCTTTAAATGAGCAGGGGATGTATGTTTTTAATTTCAAGAATAATGTGGAATGCCTCTTTTATACCATGTTTAATTATACTCTGATGAAATTTTAACATGTGCCTAAATGATTTAATTGATTATTTGGGGTTATAGAAAGGGGGTGTTACATTAAGTGGTATCAGAGCCAGTGTTCGAGTCAGTTGTGTCTGTCTTGATGTTGTTGGGAGCGCCGAATGTGAATGCGAATGATGAGTTCAGGAAGAATCAACCGCCAGTCTTCAAAGGAAGATTTGATCTTGATGGTGCTCAGAATTGGTTGAAGGAGATTGAAAGAATCTTCAGAGTCATGGACTATGCTGAAGAGAGTAAGGTGAGACTTGGTTCTCACATGCTGAAGGAAGAAGCCGATGACTGGTGGGTCGGTAGAAGTCAAACTCTTGAGGAGGAGGATGAAGAGATAACTTGGGAAGTTTTTCGTACTGAGTTCTTAGGGAAGTACTACCCTGAGAGTGTGAAGGGAAAGAAAGAGATGGAATTCCTTGAGCTGAAGCAAGGTAGTATGTCAGTGGTTGACTATACTGCTAAATTTGTGGAATTGTTTCACTTTCATCCTCATTATGCTGCTGCTACTGTTGAGTTTTATAAGTGAATTAAGTATGAGAATGGCTTGCGTCCTGAGATTAAGCAAGCTGTGGGATATCAGAGGATTAGAAGGTTTTCAGATTTGACTGAATGTTGTAGAATCTTTGAAGAGGATAGCAAAGCTCGTTCTACACATTACAAGAGTGTGAATGAGATGAAATAGAAGCAACAAGCTAGAAGTGGACCTTATGTGACACCCGCTGATAAGGGAAAACATAGGGGAAATTCAATAGGAGATCTGGTGGAGGGAGTTCTGGTCCCGTTAAGTGTTACAAGTGTGGCGATCTAGGCCACAAGTCTTTTGAGTGTGGGAAGAATATTGTGAAATGTTCAAACTATGGAGGTCTTGGACATGCTACTACCGAGTGTAGGAGGAATGTTGTAAAGTGCTCCAACTGTGGGGAAATTGGTCACATTAGTACTAAGTGTAGTAAGCCGCTGCAAGCTCAGGCGGGCGGAGAGGTGTTTGCATTAGCAGGGAAGGATACTACTAGTGCAGATAGTTTGATTGAAGGTACATGCTTTATTAATAGTACACCTTTAGTTACTATTATTGATACGGGAGCGACTCATTCGTTTAGTTCCCTTGAGTGCGCTAAGCGTTTGAATTTGTTTATGTCTTCTTGGGGTGGTGAGATGGTTATTGAGACTCCTGCTTCAGGGTCGTTAACTACTTCTTTGGTGTGTGTAAGTTATTCTTTGACCATGTATGGTAAAGATTTTGTTATGGATTTAGTTTGTCTACTGTTAGAGGGTTTGGACGTGATCTTGGGTATGAACTGGTTGCAATTTAATCGAGTTCATATAGATTGTTATCATAAGTTAGTAAGTGTAAACACCCCAAATTTGCCCTCACCCATTTCACCATGGCTTGTGATCATTCTCATATGCATAAGCACAATCATATCATCTCATATCTCATTTTGATTCCCTGCATAGTTTATAAGTCATCTGCACCTAGGGTTTGTGATCTGAGCAATCTCAGGGCTTCTTGAGCCACTCCAAAGGCAACCAATCACTTCAAAGGGATCCATGTGTGTTCTTATATCATATTACATCCTCTCAAAGTCAAAAATTCCAAAGAATCACAAGAACTAGGGTTTGAATGGATGCAGAGCCAAGTTTGACTGCACAGTTGACCTAAAAATTAGGGTTTTGGTTTCAGAGGCCATAACTCCAAATTTTTTGGTCATTCTTGTTTCCATTGGTCTCTATATGGTATAGGGAGTATGCATATCAATTTTCATGAAGAAATTCCATGGGGAAGTCATCTGATCAAGAGTTGACTTTTCAGACAAGTCAGTGTAAAATCAGGGCATCTGAGGCCCCCAATGACCCAACCAATGGGTGATCTTCATCATTTTGAGTGTATATGATCTTTATTTGATCATGGAATAGGGTTGAAGTTCACAAAAATCAAGAATTTAGGGTTTTTGCAAATGTTGACTTTTTGGGCATAGTTGACTTTTCAAGAATGCTTCATTTTAGGTCATTTTTCAAGCTTTGATTATTGATCCAAAAATGCTTCAAATGGAAAAACTTTGGTCATGAAAGTTGTAGATCTCATCTTTCCCTTTTCAAAAAGTACAAGAACATGATCAAACTCTTCTTGGATCAAAAGTTATGGCATGACAAAGTTGGCTAAAATCATTGATTTTCAAGGCATGCCTCAAATGGAAATTTTGCAAAATCATGGACCAAGGCCAATTGCAACCTCTAATTCATTTCAAACCATGACACAAACATTCTCTAAGTCATAAAAATCAGAATTGAACCAAGAATGCCCATGGTTTATGGTTGGTTAGGCAAAGAAATCACATGTGAACCAAAGTTGCAACAACTTGCAAAACCACTCATCATGCTTCCTACAACTTATGACATTGGATGCTGACTTTTGCTAGCCTCTCACCTCATTTTGCTGCGCAGACCCATGCCTTGTACTTGCCTAGATCATGAGCCATACTTCACTTACACAAAAGGTGGACATTTTGCAAAAGCAAACTTACCAATCACTATAGGCCAGGTCACATCATCTGACCTATAGGATTATAATACAATATCCCTTGGCAAGCCAAAGATATGAAGAGGCAAGGCTGAAACTCTCTCATGGACAACATTCACAAAAACACACCACATTGCCTAAGCTTTCGAATCTCTCTGCTCAGCCAAGAAACACTCAAACCATTTTCACCATTCAACTTACCATGCATCATTAAGTAGGAACTAGCAAGAACACAAGCCTGAATCAACCAGAACACCCCATAGCCATTCTTCACTTCATTCTGCAGTTCCATTCGAATCTCCCTCCCTAGCTCACAAACATCCAAACAAACCTTGCAAAGCTTCTCCATACATCATCTGGACCATAAACCACCATTCACAATGGCCTGAAACTACCAGAATCATCATAGCCATTTCTGACTGAGGTGAAGCAGAAACTGTCGAAGCTCATCAACCAGCCTACATAAATTGTTCTAAGGCATTCAAACATCATCAAGAGGTCCTAAGGAGTGGATTGCACAAGGAGAAGTGGCCAGAAAGTCCTCAGGTTGAAAGCTCCAAATCTCAGGTAGCTTGAAATTTATTTTTCCAGAAATTGTTTTTCTTGTTACAAACTTGTTCCTTATGATTCACTGAGCATCCTGGTGTTTTTAGTTTTTGATTTGGTTCTGGAATGAGAGTTTAATTTCTCTCTGAAGCTTGCGTGCCCTAGTTTTTATTTCTTTCGATTCAGCTTATTTAGGAAGAAGAAATTTGTTTTGAGAGAGGGGTCTGATTCGTGGGAGGTTGGAGAACATTTCCCAATTCTTAGATTTTGATTTTGTTACGATTTGAGGGAGTTTGAAGTTTTTCAGGGGAGTTGCTGGCCGGAGAAGACGACCGGAAGTCTTCTCCGGCCACCTGAGAGTGATTATGCCCTAATTACGTGATTAATTGCCATTTGAATTTGAGCCATCAGATGCGTTGAAAAAGTTGACTTCGCGCGCGTGTGGATGGCTAGGATGCAGTCATTAAACCCTAATCAGCATTATTTATTTAATTAATCAAGATTAAGTCTGTTTGAATCTGAGCCATCAGATGGCGCGCGCAGTCAATGTTTTCAAACTCAGACTCAATCTCATCCCTCCATTCTGTTGACTTTCCTTTATTTTCCTTTATTTTCATATTTTTCTTATTTGTTTTGTTTAATTTATTAAAAATAGTTAAAAATTCCTAAAAATTATGAAACTTTTTCCTAAGAGTTTTAATAATTTTTATGACACAAAAATATTTTTATTTTATTTTTTTATCATTAAAAAAGTATTTTTAAATATTTAAAAGATTATTTTTAATTGATTAATGGAAATTAATTAATTAAAAATACCTTTAGGTATTTAAAAATTACAAAAAAATTCATGAAATGTTCTAAGGCATTTAGAAACATTGTCCAACCTTCAAACCAAATTTCTTTTTTGACCTTGACGCATTTTAAGAATTTTTCATTGAATTAAATCATTTTTTATGCATTATTTTGATCATGGGTTCAAAAATTCATTTCTGCCTATCTAGGAAGAGTTGGGCATTGGTTCTTCTTGCATTGTTTTATGTTTGGCATGTAGTTTATAAGATAAAATGGCCATGATTTGATCTTGCATTTTCCAATTGTTTGGCATTTCTTTTGTTAAGAACCCTAAAAAACCCTAATAACTTAGAAAAATCATATCTTGAGATTGGTTAGGAGTTGAGACTTCCCCTTTGGACCTTGGTATAGTATAGGTTTAGGGTTTCTTAGGATGGCATTTTCCATTTTTTATCTTAGGGTTTGCTTCTGTTTTGGGTTTTTGTTTGATGTTTGATCCTTAAACCCTAATTTGAGCTTTCATTTGCATCCTTCTTGCATTCTCTTGCATAACATGACTTGTTTTTGCATTTTATGCATGCTTGTGTTTCATTTGACATCTTAAGACATGTACGAAGCATCTTTGATCATTGCATCTCATATTTGCCATGTCATTTGCCTTGTATGTTTCATAACTTTTCATGCTCATTCATGCTCCTTAGTTTGCATCATTTGCACCCATGATCTTGTATGAACATCTCCATTCCTTGCCTCATGCTTGTAGCATCTCATAACATCATTATCATCATCAACATGCTTCTGGTTTTGTTTTTCATCATGTCATTTCATTTCATTTAGCATTGCATTGCTTTTCTTTCTAACATTTCAGGTGGTAAGTAAGGTTGAGAAGTGAATTTGCCTTCACTTCTCATAACTTTTCTTCTCATCCCTCTTGCATCCATTGCTGCATTTCTACATGTGTTTGAGTTTGAGCTTGCTCATTCTTTCTCCTCCCACTTTCTTTCTTCAAGTGACTTGACTTCTTGAATGAAGCAAGTTGCTTTGCTTCTCTTGATCTTGTTCATCTGCTTCCTGGTGGCTCCTTTGAAGATTGCTCTTGAAAACTTCACAAACCTTAGGAACAACCAAGCATGACAATGATTAGGGTTTTGATTAGTCTCCCCTCTTAGTTTTACCTTTGTGTCTCTTTGAGTCTTCTCTTCTCATCTCATAATCGGGGACTAAACCCTAAAGGCTTTAAGGCTTTGTGATTAAGCTTATGCCTGCATCCTTCTCTTAGGATGGAGTGTATAACTTTAATCCTAAGTGTTAAACCCTTAATGTGTTTAAATCTCTTAATCAATTCACATAATAATCATCAAGACATCACGCTTGTAACTTGGGCCTTGCATCAGGGTTCTAATTCTTCCTTAAATGGTTAAGAAGGACTAACCCTAGTGTTAATGGACAAGTCCCCCTCAAGTTGTCTTACAAATCATAAAATTCACTTCATCATCATACCATTAAGTAAAATCCACTTAATCAAAGGCTTGTTTTGTCATGAGTTTAATCCCTAATCATGGATTAAGTTGAGGAGCTTTCCTCAGCTTAAACATTCTCATCTATTATCCTTCTATTAGGATGGTGTAATGAGTCTGTTTAATCCTTGATTATGGCTTAACCTCATTACTCAACACTAGACAAAAATACCAAAAACATCTAAATAATCAACAAGTAGGTTAATGATCTTAATCCTACACCAAAGGTGATTAAGTGTGAGAATCTGACTTCACACTTAAGGTATTCTCATTACCCCCTAATCAGAGGGAAGATGTGATGAGTTCACTAAATCCATTGGTTTAGGCTTAAGCTCATTAACTTATGACAAATTCAAAAGCAATAAAAGACTGAAAACTCAAAAAAACAAACACACAATAATCGTCTCCTTCGGGATTCTTTTCTCATCACCTTCACTCATAAACGAGAACTTGCTTCTTCCGTCTAATGCAAGACAGTTTGCATCTGTGCCAGACAGATCATACACTTGAGCATAGGCAAGTAAGCAGTTCACAAGTCAATTCATCCTTCAGTCTCTTTGGGTCGAACTACGGTGTTCTGACTTCCTCATTGCACGAGAGGATACGTAGGCATAACTTGACAGTTATCGAACAAAAGTCTCTGTACATTCCCCCTCCTTCCAGCATTATTCTTTGAGCCTCATTATCATGAGCATCTTATTCTTGTCTTTACACTGACACTTTCATACTTCACATCACTTATACACTTTACACTGACACCTGTACATATTGCTTTCCAGCTCTTTATACACAGATTGCACTGACACTACCCCTTTAAAACACAAATCTTTCAAGCGTGGATCCCGTCGAGTACGACGGACAATCTGGGTGCTAATACCTTCCCAGGTTGTAACCAACCCCCTTTCTCAGTCTCTCTGGTTCGCAACCGTCTTATCCATCTTTTCCTAGGTCTATGCAGCATTGCCTTTCCTCCGGGATAAAAATGCCTAGCTGGCGACTCTTTTCACCTCCAGTGAGTTCACGGCTGTGTGTTCTCACTGTTCCCTTCGCCGACCGTTCGCGCCTGTACCTTCATCTGGCCCTGTTTCATTTGTCGGGAGCGACAGCTTGGCGACTCTGCTGGGGAGCCTTATACTGCAACCAGGGCTTCTGGTTCTTTTTGTGGGTTCCTCCTAGCGCTTGATTGATTTGTGTTTACTGGGGTGTTATGTGCTTATTTGTGCTTGTATTTATTTTGCTTTATGTACAGTTTGCTTCCTGCTTTTCTTTATTGCACTTTGTATATATCATACTGTCATGCTGCTGGCTGGATTTGGTTTTCCTTTGGTGGGTGGGGTTCTATTGAGAGTTAAGGTCCTATACCTGGGACCTGAGTGACACCTAGGCTAGAGTGAATCATATTCTTTCCCATTCCATTTCGGTCTGGTGCGGGAATATGAAACACGGTTCAGATATGGGTTTCTTCTTGAGAACTCTGTGTTGCAGATTTCCTGCAATGCTAGGGCTATCTGGGAAGCCTGCTAAGTCTGGATGACCTTTAGTTTTGACCTTCAGAAACTGAGGTGAATTAGAGGAGGAATTGTTATGGTTATTGTAAACACTGTGCCTCCGGGTTAGAAGTGTTTACACTTCTCATAACTGATCCAAGTCTGAGGATCCTTGTTTTAGAACACCACCTGTGAGGGGCTTGGGCTGTTTACAGGTTTGCAGGTACCTTGACCTCAGAATACCCTGTTACTTTGATTTGTTAAGAATACGCCATGTTGGACAGTTCTTGTGATTCTAAACCCTGGACATGTGGCTCTTTATTTGAGTCCCCCACCCTGGTTACTGGATTTATAGACCTCCAACTAGAATTCTTGAACACACTTGGACCTATATCAGGGCATTTTGATCAGACCCAGCTCAGTCACAAACCCTTGCATATCATTTGCATACATAATCATTGCATCATATTAACATTTGCTTATTTGTGTTTCAGGGTGTCCATCTTCATCTGGTTTTGGTTTTGACCCCATCTTTAGTTTTGACCTGCCTTCATCAGCACTTGCTACCAGCTATCTATTCCAGCCAATCAGTGGCCCTTCTTTTCAGTATCTTCATCAACATTTGTCATCATGGCTCCAAAGAAAAGCAACATCACCTATCACTTCTTCCAGCCAGACTTATCAGACATCAGGAGGATCCAAACCCTGATCACTCCAGATCACATACCCTTGTTCAGGGAGAGTTATGGAGATATACTGGACATGGTTATGGATCTGGACCCTTCACAGAGGAGCCTCATCCACACCTGCATTCAGTTTTATGATCCTCCACTGAGATGTTTTACTTTTCAAGACTTTCAGTTAGGTCCCTTATTGGAAGAGTACTCCTCATTAGTTGGTATGCCTATCAGGAGAGAAATCCCTTTCAACCCTGAGATGGTCTTTCCTGCTAATGGAGAAGTAGCAAAAGCTTTGCATCTGGAACCTGTTTTGGTTGAGCAGCATATGGCCTCTAAAGCTGGGATCCCTGGTTTTCATCTGGACTTCTTAATTTCTCAAGCTACCTTGAAGGCTTCTCTAGGAGAATGGAAAGCTGTTTGTGCCCTGCTGGCCTTGTGCATATATGGAATTGTGTTGTTTGCAGATGAGCCTCGATTCATTAGCAAAAATGCAATCCATCTGTTCATCCTGAAGAACCCAGTGCCAACTTTATTGGGGGATCTTTACTATTCAGTGCATCAGAGGAATGAGAAACAGAGGGGAAGATTAGTGAGGATTTGTGCTCCATTATTTCATACTTGGCTTCTCAAGCATCTACCCAGGACATATACATTTCTCAATCCTCATCAGCAGAGCAACTGGGCTAAGAGGCTCACTACCCTAACTTCAGCAGATATCAGATGGTGCACTCAAAGCACCAAAGGCAGGGATATCATCACCAGCTGTGGGCATTTTCCCAATGTGCCCCTAATAGGAGTTAAGGGTAGTATCAATTACAACCCTCTGCTGTTCAAAAGGCAACTGGGCTATGCACTGGTCCACACTCCTAGGGCACAGGACTTGGTTGAGACTCTTTATTGTGAGAACAAGATTAGTTTGGCTGTTGTTAGGCAGGCTGCCTGGGCCTGGGATAATGTTCAAACCAAGGGAGTCACCATTCTGGGGAAGTGTAATAATGTGGCATCAGCACAATATTATGAGTGGTCCCGTGCCAGGGCCCAATTCTCTGGAATGCCCTTTACCATAGAAGACCTGCCTGAGTCATCTTCAGCACCACCCCCTGCCACCATCAGTTTGGAGGAGTTTGAGAGCTTGAAGGAAAGAAATGAGAAGCTAACCCAGGCTTTGCAGAAGACCCTCCGGGAGAGGAGTGAAGGTATGAGGGAGATTGAGAGATTGGAGAAGTTGAGAGTGGAGCATTTGACTAAGATTGAGAAGTCTGGGGATTATATCAAAAATCTAAAGCTGGAGAACAAATTCTGAAGAATGCTTGCAAAGAAGCCCAATTCCAGAGAGCAAGGACAGACTTGTATCTAAAGGAGAGTCAAGCTAGGTGGGTCAGAATCACCGAAGCTCGAACTCTAGAAGACAAGAGAGTTCAAGACAAGATGGAGCAATTGGAAGCTAGTGCAAAAGAACAGCAAGAAGCCCTGGCAGCAGCCCAGAGGGAAATATCAGAATTGAAGATCAAAGCAGGGGTGAAGAGGTCCAAGGACCAAACTCAGCACAAAAAGCTAACAGCAGCTGTTACGACCCGGAATCTCCTCATCAGGAATCTCACGGAGCGTCCGGCTGATCCTGTGACCGAAGCACTTCTCAAGGAAGTTCGTGAGGATGAGTTTGGTCTTGGTGTTTGACCATTTGTTTGTTGTTGCTTTCTTCCCATGTACTTTTATTTTTGTACTGTATTTTGACCCCTTAGTGGGCTTGTGTTGTAAAACGAACAAATTGTATTATTTCACCTTATGTAATATATTCATGTTAGTTTACTTCGAAAGCAACTTCAACAGCAGCATCTTCAAGGGTCTGGAAGGGTCAAAACTGGAGGCCAAACCGGATACCTTGAGAGCAAATAAGCATAACTGCATTGCATACTAACCCTTTTGTTTGTTTTGTAGGTTTTTGTTTTGTTGTTACTAACCTCTGTTGTGAATCTCAGGAATTATTGCTCGCCGCCGGGTATTTCCCCTCAACAGGCCACACAGGTACCCAACTAGAAACAACCTTCCGGGAATTCAGATGGATCAGATGCAGCAGGACCTTACGGAGGTCAGAAACCAGATGGCCAACGAAAGGTTGGAGATGAGAACTCAGATAACACAGTTCATGGAAGTAATGAACAACTTAGCTCAAAGCCAGGAGAGGCTCAGAGCTTTGGTAGAAGGGAGGAATCAAGAGGAACCCCATGTGGGGACTGCTGGCACAAGTAACAACGAGAGGGTCCAACCTCATGTCAATCCCCCAGTTTTTGGACCCCATCTCCATCCAGAGGCCAACATCCCTGTCAATATACAAGGGACTGCCACAGCAGGGAGGATACTACAGGAAGACCCTCAAGAAGACCAGTTCACAGTAATGGGTGCTGGGGAAGAGGCTTATGATAGAAGATTGGATGAAATAGCTGAGAAGTTAAGGTCCTTAGAATCTCAAAACTCTTTGGGCTTCGACGTTATGGACATGGGTTTGGTAGACGGGGTCAGGATCCCCCATAAGTTCAAGCCTCCTTGTTTCGAAAAGTATAATGGGACTTCATGCCCCCGGACTCATCTACAATCATTTCTGGGAAGGCTGAAGGCCTATACAATGGATGAGAAATTGTGGATGTTCTATTTTGAAGATAGCTTGACTGGAGCGTCGAGAGAATGGTACTCTCACTTGACAAGGGCAACTATTAGGTGCTGGAAGGACCTGGCAGAGGCCTTCATCAGACAGTATCAGTATAATCTAGACATGGCACCCAACAGGACCCTTCTAATGGGAATGTCACAGTCTTCAAGGGAGAGTTTTCGAGAATACGCCCAGAGATGGAGGCAACTGGCTGCTGCTGTTCAACCACCTATGTCTGAACGGGAAATGGCGGATATGTTCATGAACACCCTTCAGGGAACATATATTGACAGGTTGGCAGCTTTCTCTTCCACTAGCTTTGCAGATGTTGTCATAGCCGGGGAGAGAATTGAAAGCTTGTTAAAAATGGGAAAGATCTCAGACAACGGTGCAAGCTCGTCCAGTAGTACAAGAAAGCCTTTTGCAGGCCCGAGAAGAACTGGCGAGACCAATGCCATCCATTCAAACAGGGGTAGGCCCCAATATGCTCAGAGGTCCATAGCAGCAGTCACCATCCCTGCTCCAGCTCATCCTCAACCTGTCTATCAACCTCCTCAGCAAAGCTATCAACAACAACCTCAGTACCATCAGCAAAATCAGTATCCTCCAAGGAATTACAACAACAGCAACACCAACAACAACAGTCAACAAAGGCCATTCCAACAGAGGCCATCTCAAGCTAACAGAGTGATTGATCCGATCCCAATGCCATATGCTACTTTGCTGCCACAACTTCTGAAACTCAACTTGGTTGAGCTAAGAACGTTGGCACCTCCGGATCCCAACAGTCTACCAAGGAATTATGACTCCAATGCTAGGTGTGTCTTTCATTCAAACGCACCTGGCCACAGCACAGAAAAATGCAGGGCTCTGCATATGAAGGTACAAGACCTGGTAGACTCAAAGGCTCTGAATTTCGCACCACCACCCAATGTCAATAAAAACCCGATGCCAAACCATGGTGGTCCCCGGATTAACGCTATTGAAGAAGACAAGCCGTCTTATTTAATAACCAGTGTGGGACAGATCAGGACACCATTGGTAGAAATCAAAGCTCAGCTCTTGGAATGTCAAATGTTCCCGGGGTGTGAGTTAGGCTGTGCTTACTGCAATATCTCGGTAAATGGGTGCGATAATTTGAGGAATGGCATAGATGGCCTTATTCGGAGTGGCAAACTTCAGATCAACACATCATTTCCAACAAATCCAGCAATATCGTCAGCAACGGTTTCAGAACCTCCTACAACTGCAGCAACTATTGTTCCTGACAATTCTTCAGTTTCATCAACAAGTACGTCATCCATCATCTCAACTGATCAGTTTACAACAAATCTTCCTGCTACAACTTCAGCTTCACTCCACTTCGAGACTCCTACAACGACAACATCATTTCTTCCGACAATGTCTCCTACGACTCCAGCAACAAATCATGAAGACGTCTCTACTGTCACCATATTTTATGATCCTGAGAACAACTCTGCCTATCATTCAGAAGGTGCTGCTCCCACCAGAGCACCAGTTACAATCTTTTATGATCCGCAAACGATTACAGTCCCTTCAACAGCAGCAATCAGTCCAGTCACTGTCACGGTGCCTGGACCAGTACCATATGAGAGCAACAGGGCCATCCCTTGGCACTATGGCTCTGACGTGTACTGCGAAGGAAAAAGAATCACTCTTGAAACATCAACACCTGCACCACAAGTAGATAATGTGGGGGGAGGCGGAGGCTTCACCCGAAGCGGACGTCTCTTCGCTCCACCAATTCAAAGACCTACTGCCGAAGCAGAAGCTGCTGCCAAGGCAAAGGGAAAGAGCCCGGTGCAGGAAGATCAAGCTGCCAAAGAAACCCTGAAAACACCGTTCGATCAAGAAGTTGATGAGTTTATGAGAATCATCAAAAAGAGTGATTACAAAATTGTGGATCAACTTCACCAGACGCCATCCAAAATCTCTATCCTCTCACTGCTTATGTGCTCCGAAGCCCATCGGAATGCACTACTCAAGGTCTTGCACGCAGCTTACGTGCCTGAAGAGATTACTGTCAACCAGTTGGAAACCGTGGTTGGAAATGTTACTGCTAGCAATGGGCTAGGGTTCACCAATACTGACTTAACAGCGGATGGCCGCAACCACAACAAAGCCTTGCACATCACCATTGAATGCAAAGGAGCTGTCCTTTCACATGTGCTGGTGGACACAGGTTCATCCCTGAATGTCTTACCAAAGAAGGCTCTGGTGAAGTTATAATATGATGGTTTGGCATTGAGACCCAGCAACCTGGTAGTAAGAGCTTTTGATGGCTCAAAGAGATCAGTTCTGGGAGAGATCGAGCTGCCTGTGACAATTGGCCCACAGACCTTTAAAACTATCTTTTATGTGATGGACATTCAGCCCGCCTACAGCTGTTTGTTGGGTAGACCCTGGATTCACGCCGCCGGCGCAATAACGTCTACCCTTCACCAAAAGTTAAAATTTGAGTGGGAAGGCCAAGTTGTCACAATCTGTGGAGAGGAGGACATTTTTGTCAGCCACCTGGCAACCTATAAATACATTGAAATGGATGGGGAGATCCATGAAACAATGAGCCAGGGGTTTGAAGCCTTGAATGTCAATGAAGCATCTGCTGTATCTGGGATCTCCATGTCATCATATCAACAAGCCCGGAAGGTTGTTGAGGAAGGAACCGCCCAGGGCTGGGGCAAACTGCTATCGGTGGAGAAAAAAGAAGACAAGTTTGGGTTGGGTTACAGACCAACTCAACATCAAGCAAAGGCTGCTGAAGAGCCTGGTTTTGTCAGTGGAGGGATGCTTACCCCCGATGCTATCAACTGTTTGGAAGACGAGCTGGAAGAGGAGCGCAATCTGGAGAATTGGATTCGTCCAAAGATCCCGGGGAGCAGTGTCTCGAACTGGTCTTCCCAGGAAATTATAAGAGTTACTCGATCAGAGTAATTATTATTTCCTGTATTTTTATAAGCATGCATCAAAGTCTTGCATCTTGCCCAAGATGACAAGACTCATTTTGTAATCGGGCCATCTGTACTTTTTGTGCAAACAAGATCAATTAATGAAATATCAGACATCTTTTTGCAAACGAGTCTTTTTTTTTTCTTTTCGTTCACTGTTTTTCCATTTTTCTTTTTGTACAAAAAATAAATGGCAGTGTTTTCAAAATGACAACTTCATTTCACTTTTCTAAATAAGATTAAAATCAGATCACTAAAACGAACAACTTAACCCTTGCAGAGAGTGCCTTCCTGACAGCACCGACAACAGCACGGCTATGACATCGTATGACTTTGACAATCCGATCAATCAAGCTGATGAAGGGGTTGAAGAAGAATATGAGCTTCCTGAAGAGCTAGCCAGGTTGTTAAGACAAGAGGAAAAGGTTATTACCCCTCACCAGGAGGAGGTTGAAGTGATTAATCTTGGTACAGAGGAAGACGTGAAAGAGGTTAAAATCGGGGCCTGCCTGCAAGACTCAGTGAAGAAGCAACTGGTTGATCTACTTCGAGAGTATGTGGATGTGTTTGCTTGGTCGTATCAAGACATGCCAGGGTTGGATACCGACATTGTGGTGCACAAGCTGCCTTTGAGAGAAGAATGCCCTCCAGTCAAACAGAAGTTGCGCCGTACTCGTCCAGACATGGCTATGAAAATCAAGGAAGAGGTACAAAAGCAATGGGACGCCGGGTTCCTTGCTGTAACTAGCTACCTGCCGTGGGTTGCTAATATAGTACCTGTGCCTAAGAAGGACGGCAAAGTAAGAATGTGTGTTGATTACCGGGATCTGAACAGAGCCAGCCCGAAAGATGATTTTCCATTACCTCACATTGACGTATTGGTAGATAATACGGCCCAGTTCTCGGTATTCTCCTTCATGGATGGTTTTTCAGGATACAACCAGATCAAAATGTCACCTGAAGACATGGAGAAGACAACATTCATCACACCCTGGGGCACGTTCTGCTACAAAGTAATGCCATTTGGGCTCAAGAATGCCGGTGCAACGTATCAACGGGCTATGGTAACATTATTCCACGATATGATCCATAAAGAAATAGAGTGTTATGTGGATGACATGATTGCCAAGTCCCTTACTGAAGAAGATCATCTGGTGAATCTGCTCAAGTTGTTCAAGCGTCTGAGGAAGTACCAGCTGAAGTTGAACCCCAACAAATGCACATTCGGGGTGCGGTCAGGTAAGCTGCTGGGCTTTATTGTAAGCGAGAAAGGGATTGAAGTGGACCCTGATAAAGTCAAAGCTATTCAAGAGATGCCTACACCGAAAACTGAGAAAGAAGTTCGAGGGTTCTTAGGTCGATTGAACTACATTTCAAGGTTCATATCTCACCTTACAGCAACCTGTGAACCCTTGTTCAAGCTGTTAAGAAAAGAGCAAACGGTCAGATGGAACGAAGATTGCCAGAAGGCTTTTGACAAGATCAAGGAATATCTGCAAGAACCTCCAATCCTCATGCCGCCAGTCGAAGGAAGACCTCTGATAATGTACTTGACAGTATTAGAAGAATCAATGGGGTGTGTGCTAGGCCAACATGACGAGTCTGGTCGAAAAGAGTATGCAATATACTACCTAAGCAAAAAGTTTACCGACTGTGAACAACGTTATTCACTGCTCGAGAAAACTTGCTGTGCTTTAGCGTGGGCTGCTCGCCGACTGAGACAGTATATGTTGACCCACACTACTTTATTAATCTCGAAGATGGACCCAGTCAAGTACATTTTTGAGAAGCCAGCGCTTACCGGACGGGTTGCAAGATGGCAAATGGTCCTTACAGAGTATGACATCCAATACACATCTCAGAAAGCCATCAAAGGCAGTATATTGTCTGAATATCTTGCTGAGCAACCCATTGATGACTACCAGCCTATGAGGTTCGACTTCCCTGATGAAGACATCATGTTCATTAAATCAAAAGATCATGAAGAGCCTATTCACACTGAAGGGCCTGACCCGGAGGAAGAATGGATTATGATGTTCGATGGGGCTGTTAACATGAATGGCCGTGGTGTTGGTGCAGTCCTCATTTCACCAAAGGGAGTTCACATGCCTTTCTCGGCAAAACTCACTTTCAACTGCACTAACAACGAAGCTGAATACGAAGCTTGCATTATGGGTCTTGAGGAAGCCATTGACCTCAGGATCAAGACATTGACCGTATTCGGAGATTCAGCTTTGGTAGTCAATCAGACCAATGGGAAATGGTATACACACCAGGATCATCTGATACCTTACAGGGATTATACAAGAAGGTTATTGACATTCTTCACAACAGTCAAGCTTGAGTATATCCCTCGGGACGAGAATCAGTTTGCAGATGCTCTTGCTACCATTTCGTCCATGATCAAAGTTCAAGCTGCTAACTTTGTACCTCAGATTTCAGTGTCCAGACTCGACAGGCCAGCATATGTATTTACAACAGATGTAGTCAAAGATGATAAGCCTTGGTTCCATGACATTAAGTGCTTCTTGGAGGATCAAACATACCCACCTGGGGCATCTTCCAATGATAAGAAGACCTTGAGAAGGCTTGCTGGAAGTTTCTTTCTGAACACTGATGGTTCCCTGTACAAAAGAAACTTTGATATGGTACTTCTCAGATGCGTTGATAGAACAGAAGCAGACTTGTTGATGCATGAAGTGCATGAAGGCTCTTTTGGTACCCATGCTGGAGGACATGCAATGGCTAAGAAGTTGTTAAGATCAGGCTATTATTGGATCACAATGGATGCAGACTGTTGTGCCTATGCCAGGAAATGCCACAAATGCCAGATCTACGCAGATAAAGTGCATGTACCTCCGAATCCTTTGAACATCATGTCTTCACCATGGCCCTTTGCCATGTGGGGCATCGACATGATTGGCAAGATTGAGCCAACTGCTTCAAATGGTCACAGATTCATCCTGGTCGCCATTGACTATTTCACTAAGTGGGTTGAAGCAGCCTCATATGCAAATGTTACAAGGCAAGTGGTAGCCCGATTTCTGAAAAGAGATATCATCTGTCGATATGGAGTGCCCGAGCGAATCATTACTGATAATGGTTCTAACTTAAATAACAAAATGATGGCAGAGCTGTGCCGGGACTTCAAGATTCAACATCACAATTCTTCTCCTTACAGGCCAAAGATGAATGGCGCTGTTGAGGCGGCAAATAAGAATATCAAGAAGATTGTGCAGAAGATGGTAGTCACCTACAAAGACTGGCATGAAATGCTACCGTTCGCCTTGCATGGGTACCGCACGTCAATCAGAACATCCACTGGGGCAACACCGTATCAACTTGTGTATGGTATGGAAGCAGTCCTACCTGTTGAAGTTGAATTACCCTCCCTACGAGTATTAATGGATGTTAAGCTAGGTGAAGCAGAATGGGTTCGGGCCCGATACGAACAACTGAGTCTGATCGAAGAGAAGAGATTGGCTGCAATCTGTCATGGGCAGTTGTATCAGAAAAGAATGAAGAAAGCCTTCGATCAGAAAGTCAGGCACCGAGGGTACCAAGTAGGAGATCTTGTGCTGAAGAGAATCCTCCCTCCTCATACAGACCACAGGGGCAAATGGACTCCAAATTACGAAGGACCATTTGTGGTAAAGAAAGTTTTCTCTGGTGGAGCACTGATGCTCAGCACCATGGATGGTGAAGATTTCCCGTCCCCTGTGAATTCAGATGCAGTTAAAAAATACTTCGCATAAAATGACCCGCTGGACAAAAAAACAGAATGTAAGTCCAGGCAAAAATAGGGCATCCCGGCGAGTCAAAAACAGAATAAAAGGCTCGGGCAAAAATAAGGGAAAATAAATAAAAAAAATGTACACCCGCTGATTTGAAAAGCCGCATTGGACAGCTCAGGCAAAAATGGGTATCCCGATGGATTGAAAACCCGAAAGGGCGATCCATGCAAAATAAGGGAATAAGCGAACAACTGCACTCTGAATTCGTCTGTATCACTTACAACTTGGAAAGCTTCAACAGAATCAAGCTTCAATCAGAATCAACTTTCTCCAGAAAGCAAGACGAGAAGAAAGTCAAAAGTCATACGAGTCATAGCGGAAGAGGAAGCTCCTTTGAAAGCATCGTCAACACTGCCAGCACCTTGTTTCTCAATTTGTAACAGTCTCCTCATTTCAGGAGATATGTTTCTTTGACTGTATCTTGCCAATTCAGGGCACATGAATTAATAAAATCAGATTTTTCAGTCATGTTTCGTTTTGTATATTTTTATTTGCAAAGGATGTCTGGTGTCTCTAAAAAATCAACTGCATAAGTACAGATGCTTTTCTCCCAAAAATAATAATAATAAAACACATGCTTACAGGGAATATACTTACTCTCGAAAGTACTTAACTCCTATGACGGGATCCAGTAAAGGATACCTCGGGACCTTTTGTGCGTCTCCTTATCTTCGCAGGATTGCAGGTATCCAGAACGCAACCTGAGGGCATGCAAGTCACGTCTTGGCAAGTTGGTGAATCATTGTCAACTCGGTCTATCTTCCACATGGCACTGGAAGGTGCCCATTTCCCCAGCGAAGTTGCCAAATCAACATGCACTCAATCTCAGCATCTGAAATGCTCTATCCCCAGCTGAGTTGCCTCTTGTTGCTCTCCCCAGCTGAGTTGCCAACAGCATTCCCCAGCGGTAGTACCAACTATTCTTCCTCAGCCAAAAGTCAGGGAGCCATCACCCCACAGAGTTCCAGCCTCTATCCAGAAGAGCAGCGCATAGAAGATCACAACAGAGTGAAGAAAGCTTCTACAAACCCCAGCTGGGTCCCTCATTTCAAGGATGTGTCAACCAGGTGGCATATATCCCCAAGTGGATCCATCTCCCCAAGTCTATCAATGATCTCATCCCCAGCTGGGAGGTCCATTTCAAACAGATCAGCCAGAGATCTTCGCGGCTACGGGATCCGAATCCCGGTTTGATATCTTTGCATAATCACAGCATTCGCATCATACTGTCCCTTCAGAGCGTAGCATTCCGTCTAATACGGAGCATTACGGCAAAAAATCAAACGCATAGCATAATCATAAGCCATGTTCTGGGTTAACGCTTGTGAATAATAACCGTTCATCATCATTGTACAGAAATCCTCACCAGAGTCCCAGCAAAAACAGTAGCCTCATAATCACCAACACCAGTACATATTTCCTTTTGACACCCGTCTGTATCATCACTCCCAGTAAAGTCGCCAGAACACTCTTTACTAACCAAATCACCTGTGTTACAGATACTTCATGACACCCGTCCGTGTCATATTACCAGCAGAAAGCCAAAGACATCCTCTTTGCATCCTCACATGTACTTGTATATACACTCTCCTGACACCCGTTCGTGTCATATCCCCAGCAGTCATCTATACTTTGTATAGCAGATACTTGTTCATATTACACTTTTCTCTCTTGGCACCCGTCCGTGTCATTCTCCCCAGCAGTTAAAACATTCATCTATATATACTCACTACTCACGATACACTTATACAGATACTCGTCCGTATCTTGTATACACAACACTTATCTCCCCACAGACTCGACAGTAGTCCTTGTTCTTTGTTAACCAGTTGGTACTCGTCCGTACCATCATCTCAGAACATTGCGTCTAGTGTTTGTTTCTACGTGATACTCGTCCGTATCATAGTCTTAAGGATGCTCGTCCGCATCTTTAATCCATATACCGCGTCAAACACTTATGTCTTCTTGAACGTAGATACTTGCATGTGTCTACTATTCCCCAGAAGAGTCCCTTCAGATTCAACACTCGTCCGTGTTCTCTGTTAACCAGATGGTACTCGTCCGTATCATCATCTCTGAACACGTATCAGTATTTGTTTCTACATGATACTCGTCCGTATCATAGTCTAAGGATGCTCGTCCGCATCTTTAATCTATACACAATACCAAACACTTATACTTCCCTTTTTTGGTTGTGAACACTCGTCCGTGTTCAATATATCCCCAGTAGATCACCAACAAAGCTTTTTTTCCTTTATCTAACACTCGTCCTGTGTTATGATACCCCGAGAGCAGCCGTCCCCTGCTGAGTGGTCGTCCTCCACTTCTTGATGGTCGTCCTCCATCATGCTCATCCGATGGCCGTCCCCATCGTTGTTTTTAGCAGCCGTCCCCTGCTAGGTGGTCGTCCTCCACCTTTTGATGATCGTCCTTCATCACCTTATCCAATGGCCGTCCCCATTGTTGATTTTGGTTATCCGACACTCGTCCTAAGTTGCGATAAACCTTGAGAGCAGCCGTACCCTGATGAGTGGTCGTCCTCCACTTCTTGATGGTCGTCCTCCATCATGCTCGTCCGATGGCCGTCCCCATCGTTGACCTTTTCTATCCGATGGCCGTCCCCATCGTTGTTATTTTTCGGCAGCCGTACCCTGCCAGGTGGTCGTCCTCCACCTTTGATGGCCGTCCCCATCATATTTCTTCTATCCCCAACAGAGCAGCCGTCCCCTGCTAGGTGATCGTCCTTCACCTTTGATGGCCGTACCCCATCATCTGTTTATTTCATTTATTCTTTAACCCGATGGCCGTCCCCGTCGTGGTCCCTTTTCCTTTTAGCCCGATGGCCGTCCCCATCGTTGGTTACTTTACCTTTGTGAACTTGATGGCCGTCCCCGTCATGTTTCATCAATCCCCCAGAAAATTTTACAGCTTTATCTTGATGGCCGTCCCCATCACGATTTTATTTTTCCCAGCTAGTCGGCCGTCCCCGTCTTGGCTTTACCTTTTATCCCCAGCATGTCGGTCGTCCCCGTCATTGCTATTTACCCAGCAGTCGTCCTCTGCTCGACGGTCGTCCTCCGTCGCCCACACTTTACAATATACTTTATTTTCCTTTTACAATCTATATCCCTTTTCTTCTTCATTCTGTGAGTGCAAATTTTGGACTGTCTTTGGTATTCAACCACAAGTTATCTTGTTTTCCTGATAAGCCGTCGCTTACATCCTGCACAGCTAACTCATGTTTGAATAGGGGCAGCTGTAAACACCCCAAATTTGCCCTCACCCATTTCACCATGGCTTGTGATCATTCTCATATGCATAAGCACAATCATATCATCTCATATCTCATTTTGATTCCCTGCATAGTTTATAAGTCATCTGCACCTAGGGTTTGTGATCTGAGCAATCTCAGGGCTTCTTGAGCCACTCCAAAGGCAACCAATCACTTCAAAGGGATCCATGTGTGTTCTTATATCATATTACATCCTCTCAAAGTCAAAAATTCCAAAGAATCACAAGAACTAGGGTTTGAATGGATGCAGAGCCAAGTTTGACTGCACAGTTGACCTAAAAATTAGGGTTTTGGTTTCAGAGGCCATAACTCCAAATTTTTTGGTCATTCTTGTTTCCATTGGTCTCTATATGGTATAGGGAGTATGCATATCAATTTTCATGAAGAAATTCCATGGGGAAGTCATCTGATCAAGAGTTGACTTTTTAGACAAGTCAGTGTAAAATCAGGGCATCTGAGGCCCCCAATGACCCAACCAATGGGTGATCTTCATCATTTTGAGTGTATATGATCTTTATTTGATCATGGAAGAGGGTTGAAGTTCACAAAAATCAAGAATTTAGGGTTTTTGCAAATGTTGACTTTTGGGGCATAGTTGACTTTTCAAGAATGCTTCATTTTAGGTCATTTTTCAAGCTTTGATTATTGATCCAAAAATGCTTCAAATGGAAAAACTTTGGTCATGAAAGTTGTAGATCTCATCTTTCCCTTTTCAAAAAGTACAAGAACATGATCAAACTCTTCTTGGATCAAAAGTTATGGCATGACAAAGTTGGCTAAAATCATTGATTTTCAAGGCATGCCTCAAATGGAAATTTTGCAAAATCATGGACCAAGGCCAATTGCAACCTCTAATTCATTTCAAACCATGACACAAACATTCTCTAAGTCATAAAAATCAGAATTGAACCAAGAATGCCCATGGTTTATGGTTGGTTAGGCAAAGAAATCACATGTGAACCAAAGTTGCAACAACTTGCAAAACCACTCATCATGCTTCCTACAACTTATGACATTGGATGCTGACTTTTGCTAGCCTCTCACCTCATTTTGCTGCGCAGCCCCATGCCTTGTACTTGCCTAGATCATGAGCCATACTTCACTTACACAAAAGGTGGACATTTTGCAAAAGCAAACTTACCAATCACTATAGGCCAGGTCACATCATCTGACCTATAGGATTATAATACAATATCCCTTGGCAAGCCAAAGATATGAAGAGGCAAGGCTGAAACTCTATCATGGACAACATTCACAAAAACACACCATATTGCCTAAGCTTTCGAATCTCTCTGCTCAGCCAAGAAACACTCAAACCATTTTCACCATTCAACTTACCATGCATCATTAAGTAGGAACTAGCAAGAACACAAGCCTGAATCAACCAGAACACCCCATAGCCATTCTTCACTTCATTCTGCAGTTCCATTCGAATCTCCCTCCCTAGCTCACAAACATCCAAACAAACCTTGCAAAGCTTCTCCATACATCATCTGGACCATAAACCACCATTCACAATGGCCTGAAACTACCAGAATCATCATAGCCATTTCTGACTGAGGTGAAGCAGAAACTGTCGAAGCTCATCAACCAGCCTACATAAATTGTTCTAAGGCATTCAAACATCATCAAGAGGTCCTAAGGAGTGGATTGCACAAGGAGAAGTGGCCAGAAAGTCCTCAGGTTGAAAGCTCCAAATCTCAGGTAGCTTGAAATTTATTTTTCCAGAAATTGTTTTTCTTGTTACAAACTTGTTCCTTATGATTCACTGAGCATCCTGGTGTTTTTAGTTTTTGATTTGGTTCTGGAATGAGAGTTTAATTTCTCTCTGAAGCTTGCGTGCCCTAGTTTTTATTTCTTTCGATTCAGCTTATTTAGGAAGAAGAAATTTGTTTTGAGAGAGGGGTCTGATTCGTGGGAGGTTGGAGAACATTTCCCAATTCTTAGATTTTGATTTTGTTACGATTTGAGGGAGTTTGAAGTTTTTCAGGGGAGTTGCTGGCCGGAGAAGACGACCGGAAGTCTTCTCCGGCCACCTGAGAGTGATTATGCCCTAATTACGTGATTAATTGCCATTTGAATTTGAGCCATCAGATGCGTTGAAAAAGTTGACTTCGCGCGCGTGTGGATGGCTAGGATGCAGTCATTAAACCCTAATCAGCATTATTTATTTAATTAATCAAGATTAAGTCTGTTTGAATCTGAGCCATCAGATGGCGCGCGCAGTCAATGTTTTCAAACTCAGACTCAATCTCATCCCTCCATTCTGTTGACTTTCCTTTATTTTCATTTATTTTCATATTTTTCTTATTTGTTTTGTTTAATTTATTAAAAATAGTTAAAAATTCCTAAAAATTATGAAACTTTTTCCTAAGAGTTTTAATAATTTTTATGACACAAAAATATTTTTATTTTATTTTTTTATCATTAAAAAAGTATTTTTAAATATTTAAAAGATTATTTTTAATTGATTAATGGAAATTAATTAATTAAAAATACCTTTAGGTATTTAAAAATTACAAAAAAATTCATGAAATGTTCTAAGGAATTTAGAAACATTGTCCAACCTTCAAACAAAATTTTTTTTTTGACCTTGACGCATTTTAAGAATTTTTCATTGAATTAAATCATTTTTTATGCATTATTTTGATCATGGGTTCAAAAATTCATTTCTGCCTATCTAGGAAGAGTTGGGCATTGGTTCTTCTTGCATTGTTTTATGTTTGGCATGTAGTTTTTAAGATAAAATGGCCATGATTTGATCTTGCATTTTCCAATTGTTTGGCATTTCTTTTGTTAAGAACCCTAAAAAACCCTAATAACTTAGAAAAATCATATCTTGAGATTGGTTAGGAGTTGAGACTTCCCCTTTGGACCTTGGTATAGTATAGGTTTAGGGTTTCTTAGGATGGCATTTTCCATTTTTTATCTTAGGGTTTGCTTCTGTTTTGGGTTTTTGTTTGATGTTTGATCCTTAAACCCTAATTTGAGCTTTCATTTGCATCCTTCTTGCATTCTCTTGCATAACATGACTTGTTTTTGCATTTTATGCATGCTTGTGTTTCATTTGACATCTTAAGACATGTAGGAAGCATCTTTGATCATTGCATCTCATATTTGCCATGTCATTTGCCTTGTATGTTTCATAACTTTTCATGCTCATTCATGCTCCTTAGTTTGCATCATTTGCACCCATGATCTTGTATGAACATCTCCATGCCTTGCCTCATTCTTGTAGCATCTCATAACATCATTATCATCATCAACATGCTTCTGGTTTTGTTTTTCATCATGTCATTTCATTTCATTTAGCATTGCATTGCTTTTCTTTCTAACATTTCAGGTGGTAAGTAAGGTTGAGAAGTGAATTTGCCTTCACTTCTCATAACTTTTCTTCTCATCCCTCTTGCATCCATTGCTGCATTTCTACATGTGTTTGAGTTTGAGCTTGCTCATTCTTTCTCCTCCCACTTTCTTTCTTCAAGTGACTTGACTTCTTGAATGAAGCAAGTTGCTTTGCTTCTCTTGATCTTGTTCATCTGCTTCCTGGTGGCTCCTTTGAAGATTGCTCTTGAAAACTTCACAAACCTTAGGAACAACCAAGCATGACAATGATTAGGGTTTTGATTAGTCTCCCCTCTTAGTTTTACCTTTGTGTCTCTTTGAGTCTTCTCTTCTCATCTCATAATCGGGGACTAAACCCTAAAGGCTTTAAGGCTTTGTGATTAAGCTTATGCCTGCATCCTTCTCTTAGGATGGAGTGTATAACTTTAATCCTAAGTGTTAAACCCTTAATGTGTTTAAATCTCTTAATCAATTCACATAATAATCATCAAGACATCACGCTTGTAACTTGGGCCTTGCATCAGGGTTCTAATTCTTCCTTAAATGGTTAAGAAGGACTAACCCTAGTGTTAATGGACAAGTCCCCCTCAAGTTGTCTTACAAATCATAAAATTCACTTCATCATCATACCATTAAGTAAAATCCACTTAATCAAAGGCTTGTTTTGTCATGAGTTTAATCCCTAATCATGGATTAAGTTGAGGAGCTTTCCTCAGCTTAAACATTCTCATCTATTATCCTTCTATTATGATGGTGTAATGAGTCTGTTTAATCCTTGATTATGGCTTAACCTCATTACTCAACACTAGACAAAAATACCAAAAACATCTAAATAATCAACAAGTAGGTTAATGATCTTAATCCTACACCAAAGGTGATTAAGTGTGAGAATCTGACTTCACACTTAAGGTATTCTCATTACCCCCTAATCAGAGGGAAGATGTGATGAGTTCACTAAATCCATTGGTTTAGGCTTAAGCTCATTAACTTATGACAAATTCAAAAGCAATAAAAGACTGAAAACTCAAAAAAAAAAAAAACAATAATCGTCTCCTTCGGGATTCTTTTCTCATCACCTTCACTCATAAACGAGAACTTGCTTCTTCCGTCTAATGCAAGACAGTTTGCATCTGTGCCAGACAGATCATACACTTGAGCATAGGCAAGTAAGCAGTTCACAAGTCAATTCATCCTTCAGTCTCTTTGGGTCGAACTACGGTGTTCTGACTTCCTCATTGCACGAGAGGATACGTAGGCATAACTTGACAGTTATCGAACAAAAGTCTCTGTACATTCCCCCTCCTTCCAGCATTATTCTTTGAGCCTCATTATCATGAGCATCTTATTCTTGTCTTTACACTGACACTTTCATACTTCACATCACTTATACACTTTACACTGACACCTGTACATATTGCTTTCCAGCTCTTTATACACAGATTGCACTGACACTACCCCTTTAAAACACAAATCTTTCAAGCGTGGATCCCGTCGAGTACGACGGACAATCTGGGTGCTAATACCTTCCCAGGTTGTAACCAACCCCCTTTCTCAGTCTCTCTGGTTCGCAACCGTCTTATCCATCTTTTCCTAGGTCTATGCAGCATTGCCTTTCCTCCGGGATAAAAATGCCTAGCTGGCGACTCTTTTCACCTCCAGTGAGTTCACGGCTGTGTGTTCTCACTGTTCCCTTCGCCGACCGTTCGCGCCTGTACCTTCATCTGGCCCTGTTTCATTTGTCGGGAGCGACAGTAAGGTTTCCTTCTTTGGATGATGATGAAGAAGAAAGTTTCCTATCCACGAAAGAGTTGAAGAAACTTTTAGTGGACGAAGTTCAATTGTTTGGTTTGTTTGCATCGTGGTCAGTGGAGATAAGTAGGTTTCCAGTGGTGTGTGATTTTCCAGAAGTGTTTCCGGACGATATTAAGGATGTACCACCGGAAAGAGAAGTTGAGTTTTCTATTGATCTAGTTCCGGGTACTAGACCGATTTCGATGGCACCGTATCGTATGTCAGCTTCAGAGTTGGTAGAATTGAAGAAGCAGTTGAATGACTTGTTGGATAAGAGGTTTGTTAGGCCAAGTGTTTCTCCTTGGGGTGCACCGGTATTGTTAGTAAAGAAGAAGGATGGAAGCATGCAGTTATGTATTGATTATCGACAATTGAATAAGGTGACAATTAAGAACAAGTATCCACTTCCGAGGATTGATGATTTGATGGACCAATTGGTTGGTGCGCGTGTTTTTAGTAAGATTGATCTGAGATCAGGATATCACTAGATTCGTGTGAAAGAGGAGGATATTCAAAAGACGACTTTTAGGACACGATATACTCATTACGAGTATTCCGTGATGCCATTGGAGTTTCTAATGTGCCAGGTGTGTTTATGGAATACATGAATCGTATTTTTTATGAACAGTTGGATCATTTTGTGGTTGTGTTCATCGACGACATTTTGATTTATTCTAAGTCTTAAGAGGATCATGAAGAGCATTTAAGGATTGTGTTACAGATTTTGAAAGAGAAGCAATTGTATGCTAAGTTATCAAAGTGCGAGTTTTGGTTGTCGAAGGTAAGTTTTCTTGGACATGTTATTTCCGATGGTGGTATTAGTGGTGATCCATCCAAGATTGATGCGGTAATGTAATGTGAAATTCCTAGATCGGTTACGGAGATTCAAAGCTTTTTAGGCTTGGCGGGTTATTATCGGAGGTTTATTGAAGGATTTTCAAAGTTGGCACTTCCGTTAACGTATTTGACTTGTAAATGAAAGGCTTTCATTTGGGATATTCGTCGTGAAGAGAGTTTCATGGAACTTAAGAGATGGTTAACAATGGCTCCGATCTTGATTTTTCCGAATCTGACGGAACCATTTGTGGTGTTTTGTGATGCTTCATTGTTTGGGTTAGGTGGTGTTTTGATGCAAGATGGAAAGGTTATGGCTATGCTTCAAGACAATTGAGGGTGCATGAAAAGAATTATCCTACGCATGATTTGGAATTAGCGGTCGTGGTTTTGCTCTAAAAATTTGGAGGCATTATCTTTATGGTGCAAGATTTGAAGTTTTCAGATATCACAAAAGTTTGAAGTATTTATACGATCAAAAGGAATTGAACATGAGACAAAGGAGATGGTTAGAACTTTTGAAGGATTATGATTTTGGTTTGAATTACCATCCAGGTAAGGCGAATGTGGTGGCCGATGCCTTAAGTCGTAAGTTGTTACATATGTCCGCATTGATGATAATAGAATGGGAACTTTTGGAGAATTTTAGAGACTTGATTTTGGTGTGCGAGATGACACCGAGAAGCATGAGAATTGGTATGCTTCGTGTTACGAATGACTTTCTTGCAATCGTTTGTGAAAAGCAAAAGTTGGATTTGAAATTTGTCGATTTGATGATGAATGAGAATGAGGCTTTCAAGGTTGATAATTTTGGAGTTTTGAGATTCTGTGGTCGTATTTGTATTCCCGATGATGAGGAGTTGAAAAAGATGATATTGGAAGAGGGATACCGGAGTAATTTAAGTATACATCCGGGAGCGAATAAGATGTACCAAGATTTGAAAAAGATCTTTTGGTGGTCCGGATTGAAGAGAGATGTAGCTTATTTTGTGTATGCGTGTTTGACTTGTCAGAAGTCTAAGGTGGAACATCAGAAGCCTAGTGGTTTGATGCAACCGTTAGATATTCTGGAATGTAAATGGGATAGTATATCGATGGATTTTGTTACGGGTTTGCCGAATACGCTAAGAGGTCATAATGCTATTTGGGTGATTGTCGATACGCTTACTAAATCCGCTCACTTTATTCCGATGGATATTAGTTATTCTTTGGAGAAGCTAGCCGAGATTTATGTTTTTGTGATTGTGAAGTTACATGGAGTTCCTAAGAGTATTGTATCAGATAGAGATCCTAGATTTATATCGAGGTTTTGGGAAAGTTTGCAAAAGGCTTTGGGTTCTAAGCTAAGATTGAGTTCGGCTTACGATCCGTAAACGGACGGTCAAACCGAGAGGACAATTCAATCGTTAGAGGATTTGTTGCGTGCTTGTGTGCTAGAATAAGGTGGTGTTTGGGATAGTTATTTAGCGTTGATTAAGTTCATCTATAATAAAAGTTTTCATTCGAGTATTGGTATGACACCATTTGAGCCTTTATATGGTCGGAGATGTTGAACACCTTTGTGTTGGCATGAAACCGGAGAGAGAACGGTAGTAGGACCGGAGATGGTACAACAGACGACGGAAAAAGTAAAGTTTATTCGGGAGAAGATGAGAACTTATCAAAGTAGACAAAAGAGTTATCATGACAAGAGAAGGAAGGATCTTGAGTTTCAGGAAGGCTACCATGTATTCTTGAGAGTTACACCAGTTACGAGTGTGGGTCGTGCTTTGAAGTCGAAGAAGTTGACTTCTCGTTTTACTGGGCCGTATCAGATTACTGCAAGAGTGGGTGTTGTGGCTTATCGTGTGGCGTTGCCTCCGAATCTTTCGAATTTTCATGATGTGTTCCATGTTTCGCAACTTCGGAAGTATGTTCCGGATCCGTCACATGTTATTCCTATGGATGTGGTTGAGGTAAGAGATAACCTTACGGTGGAAGCTTTGCCGGTTAGGATTTTGGATCGTGAAATCAAGAAGCTAAGAGGCAAGGATATTGCGCTTGTGAAAGTGGCATGGGGAGGCGCTGCGGAAGGCAATATGACTTGGGAATTGGAGAGTAGGATGCGCGAGTCGTATCCGGAGTTGTTTGGATCAGGTAATATTTTCGAGGACGAAAATTTCTAAAGTGGGGGAGAATTGTAATTTCTCGATTCGATAATTCCCATTTTTGTCGGAGTCTTTTATTTTAATTGAGTAATTATTGTTTTATTTGTGAAATTATCATGATGATATTTGATGTTGAGGAATTAATATGATGATATGATATGTTGTGAGATTTTACCATTTTGTGAATTTCCGGGTAAAATTGGTTTGGAGGGTATTTTACGTATTTGTTAATTAATGATAAGTTAGAAATTATTAGAATTGGTATTTTTGTGAGAAAATGATATTTGGTTGGAAAGAAATAGAAATAATAGAGTAAGAATAGAAATAGAGAGAAAAGATTATAAGTTATTAAAGAGAAAGAAAAGAAAGGGATAGAAAGAAAATAGAAGAGAAAGAAAAAGGAGAGAAGAGAAAAGAGGGAAAGTTGGAAAAGCTTCAAGATTGCTCCAAGGAATCAGAATAATCGGGTAAGGGTGATAAACATTGTTATCTTAATCTTGTATATGATTATGTATGTGTTAGATTTTGTGGGTTTTTGATTTGGTAGAATTTAGAGAAGATGAATAGTTAGGGTTTGAGAGAAAATGTGAGAAATTTATGGATTAATCGGTTGGAAATCGTTATAGCCGAAGTATGATAGCTAGAATATGTTATTGATCATGTTTGTATGAGCTTAGAGGAGTTTTGGGGTCATTTGGTTAGACTGTTTGCAACTGGTATTTTTCTGAAATCACATTGGTCGCTCAGCGAGTTACCCCTCGCTCAGTGAAAGTTCCAGGGTGATTTTCGCTCAGCGAGCTGTTCGTCGCTCAGCGAGCCTGGGAGGATTTTTGGGTTTTTACGTTTTGTTTCGTAACTTGAGTTTCGGGTATCTGTCTTTAGTGATCCTTATATAGATTCGAAGCTAAAAACATGTAGAATCTAATGATTCTAAAATATGTAATGTTTAGCCGACTTTTACCCGACTTTTCCGATAAAACGTAACTATGTTAATTATGGAATTGTGGGTTTGATTGTTGTGTTGTGGCCGTTTGGCAAGTAGATACTTTGCTTGAATTAAATGCGAATGTATGTAAATTGAATGAGATGAATGCATAACTATATTGTGAATATGTATGCATTTTTAAGAATGTTGTGTGTTATTTTGCATGTAAGCATAATGTATGCATTCTTGTGCTGTGGGATTCTTTGTTAATCCGTTGTAGAATCGTGTGCTCATGTGGAGTGTGAGAGATGACTACAACAAGATCGTGTGCCCATGTAGGGTGTGAGAGATCGAATTGTGTTCCCATGTGGGGTGTGAGCAATCCAGAAACATCGTGTGCCTGTGTGGGTGTGAGCGATGGGTGATTTATTCACATTGATTGTGTGCTCGTGTGGTGTGTGAGCAATCAGATTGTGTGCCCGTGTGGGGTGTGAGAAATCCATAAACAATGTGTGCCCATGTGGGGTGTGAGCAATGGGGAACATCGTGTGCCCGACTGGGAATTACTTTAAGTAACAAGCGATGATTCCATTTGGTTCCTGAGTGAATCTGCTGAAATGTTGAGTCAGTACCGCATTTGCATCTGCATAGAGTCGTGTGTCGGTCTCTATGAGTTGCATTTTATCATTTTAATTATGATATGCAGAAATAAACATGAATGTGCATGTGTTTATTTGGAGTGTTATGGAGATGATAATATGTGTGATGAAACATACTTGTTGGTATATATGCATGTTTGATATATGTATATGTATGTGATTTATACATTTGTAATGTATATGTGTGGATAAACATAGCTAGAAGTATGTTTATGCAGAATGAATAGAATGGAGGAATAAACATAAATAATGTAAGTTTATGTGAAATAGTGAATTGGTGCATGATAAACATGCTTGAATTGTGTATGTACACGTTGTGATATGTATAGGTGATGGGGTATGGATTGTGGTGAGAATATGCTTTATCTGTATGTTATATGTTGAGATATATAATTATATGCAATGTTATTATGATAATGTTTCTCACCCTTCTGCTGTTTTATGATGCTCTATAAGGCATTGCAGAGTAGGTTGCTGGATGGCAATTTTTGTGAAGCTAGTCTTCATCTTTTGGTCGGTCGGCTCTGATATGTAGCACCAGGTAGTTAGGTTGGCTTAGTTCCATTTTTGTGATGCATCATGTATATGTATCTGTTTGATGGATGTTTTGTATAAACATGATTATTGTTGTTGGAATCAAACTTGTTGATATATATATATATATATATATATATATATATATATATATATATATGAATGAAAATATATATGTATGATGTTGTTGATTTGGTTTCAACTGTGCAATTATATTCTTGGGAGATATGGGTGTAAGGATTAAATTCGCTATGTTGAATGCTACCCCATCTTTGTATATTTTTATATGAGCAGGTGTTGTATGTTTTTAATTTCAAGCATAATGTGGCATGCCTCTTTTATTCCATGTTTAATTATACTCTGATGAAATTTTAACATGTGCCTAAATGATTTAATTGATTATTTGGGGGTATAGAAAAGGGGTGTTACACATCACATGTTAGAACCATTTTGTTTCTTTTTGAACTTCATTCACTACTTAAAAGACCTTGAAACCCTAATTTGAACACCTAGCATTAGGATGCTTCTTAACACTTCATTTGTGAACATTTTCTAGATATAATTCCCTTTTTATTTTGTTGTCAGGCCCTTGGTTTTTGTATGGGGAAACCAAATCACTTTGGTTTTTTGTTGAATTTTTTCTAAGTCACTTTGTTGCATCTTTAGAACCATGTTTCCATATGCTTTCTTCCACCCTTCAATTTCACATTTGCATATCTTTAACTTGAATCTCTTCTTCCACTTTCGTTTATTCATTCCCTTCATTTCCATATATTGTCAAGTTCTGGATTTACCATTCACCCTTGAGTTTAGGAGGCTTTGGTTTAGTAAACACTTAGGTTATCTTACTAACCTCATCTTTAGGGTTTAGTAGTATTTTAGGGTATAGTCGGACTTTAATTCAATTAATCCCTTTAGTTGCTTTTGAATTGATTTAGCTAGTGACTTTTTAAGTTTGATATCTTATAGGATTCCTTAGACATATGTACTAACCTTAGGAGTTCATTAATATCCTTCCTTAGCTAGTAAGAGTTGTTTGAGAAGTTTGACATATCTTAATTGTTCATATTTCTTCATCATCCTAACATTTTTTTTGTAGGGGGGAAGATATGGTAATCACTTCATTCCTATATCTTATGCATTTAATTGTCTTTGCCTTAGCACCTTGGTGCTTTGTTCATAGGCTTCCCTTTTGTTCCTTAGATTCAACTTAACTTCCTTAGGAATTAAGTTGAATTCTAACTTGCTTTTCTTTTCCTTAGGTTTGAATGCCTCATTAACCATAGAACCACATTTTGTACATAATAAAATAACTTAGGGTTATGTCTTAGTCCCCCATTAGCTTTGACCTTTTGCCTTTTGAGTCTTCTTTTCTCATCTTCAAACAAAATAAAAAAAACTTGATAAATGCACGAAATAATCTCTGGTGTATAGCCTTATTCCGTGGGGCACTTAGATTCATTCCATCTTGGAATAGTGTGGGATTTTCTAGCATGATGTACAAGTCTAATCAAGAGATTACTTTCAAAAAGAAAACCTAAAAGACACTTCTTCAAAAAGCTACAAAAATACATGTAATAAGTTCAACAAGCTAGTGAACTTAGACCCTAATATATGGAAACAAGTCTTGGATAAATTCTCCCTGCTTGGTGTGCTTGTTCTATTATTCTATCTTGGAATGTAGTTGCAAGTACACATTACATGGAAAAGAGTTTTAATTCACTTCCTTGTGCCAAATTCATGCAAAACTCTTAAAAAGAAAACAACAAACAATAAGCGAATTTCCTGCGGGAACTTCTTTTCTCATCTCATTCATTCTCAACGTGAACTTGTGACGACTTGTCTCGCATGCAAGACGGTAAACACACTCGTACCAGACGAGCCTGCAACACTTGAGCATAGACATACGCAGTTCCAGCTATAAAAACACAAATAAATAGTTCCCGCCTTAGTTAGGCGAACTACGTCGACTGTGATCCTCATTTTCCCGATGAGGTACGTAGGCAGCGGGGTAGGGCCCATTCGAGCACATTCTTTATTTTCTCTAAATTCCCCTATTCTTTCTTTTTATTCTCTTTTTGTGCCATTTCTCACTTCAATTCCAGTTAGCAGTTCTTTTGTTCAGCATCACCTTATTTCTCACCCTTTGAAACAGACAAACAAGCGTGGATCCCTTCAGGTACGATAGACGATCTGGGGTGCTAATACCTTCCCAGGTCGTAACCGACTCCCGAACCCAGATCTTTGGTTCGCAGGACCTCGTCTTTTTCCTTCTTCCTCAGGTTTGTGCAGCATTACCTTTCCTATTCATTCGGGATAAAAATGTCTGGTTGGCGACTCTACCTTTTCCAAGCCACTTTCACGTTTGTACTAGGATGAAAATCCCGAGAGCGACACATAGGATGCCTGGTTCTCTCATAGGAATCCAATTAAGGCAAACTGTTCGTATGACGATAGTATTGTATCCTTCGGGATGAATGTACTATTGTTTCTCGATTCAGTGCTTGAAGTTGGGGACTTATGGGGGATGCTTTTTTCCTTGGACTCGGCTAAGACCTCCCTGAGTAGTACATAATGCCAAACTGATTCCCTAATTTGGTCATGAGCCATTTCTTGGAGATGGTGAACGTATTACTACTACTCGGCTTTGAGAGTCTGTGATGTTGACCCGAGTAGCACACCCGTGAGATTGGGAAGAGGTTTACAGGTTTGAAGGAACCTTGACCTTCAACACACCCACAATACTAGTATTGTGATCTATTCTCTTGCACATTGATTCTAAGATTTGAACCTCTGATCAGAGAGATACTTGTTTTGATGTGGTGATGTTGTGACCCTACATAGACACTTTCTTATATGTTTGAAACTACACATACACATCACTGATCACATGCCTTTCCTTGCATGAGCATCATGACATCATTAATCATATGTGTTCTTTTTATTCTCTGGGTTCATATTTCTTCCGATTCCCGGTCTCATTGTTGCTTCAAGATGGAGACTCTAAGGAAGAAAATGTTCATTATACTTTCCCGCAACCAGAGACAAAAGGTATTCAGAAGTTGATCAGCCTAATGAATGACAAAATTTTGGATGACATCAAAAGAGAGTATGGAAAGATTCCGGAATATGTGAATAAGCCAACAATTTATCAAAGGGACAGCCTGCATTCCTTGTTGAAATTTTATGATCCACAATTACGAGTCTTTGTTTTCCCATATTACATTTTGGCACCAACCTTGGAGGAGATCTCCAGTATCCCAAATGTTCCCATCAGATAGGGTATACCTTATTATGCTTCAGAGTGGATCCCTCCTTATGAAGACATTATTGATGCATGTCACTTATGTATGCTCAGATTCAAGATGGGGCTAGAAGCCAACCAAGGTAAGGGAATTTCTTTGGAGTTTCTCATCACAGAAGCTCATGTTATGGCATTGGGAAACAAATGGGCAGATTTCAGAGTATTAATAGCCATGATAGTGTATGGGATAAGCTTATTCCCAAGAGAGAAAGGATTAATCATCATGGAGGTTATCACCATCTTTGTCAGGAGAAATACAGTGCCTATATTGCTTGGTGACTTTAACTATGGGGTCCATTACAGGAATGAAAAAAGAAAATGACATGTGAATTGTTGTGCTCCCTTGTTTGCTTACTGGTTTGTAAGGCAACTCCCAAAATCAAGACCTTTCCAAGATTTGAAATAGGATTGGAAATGGTCCAAAAGATTGATGTGCTTAACCTCAGACAACATATCTTGGGGATGCAATAGAGACTTGATAGGAAAAGAATTTTATTGCTAGCTGTGGCACTTTCCCTAATGTACCCTTGCTGGGAAGAAAAGGGGGAATAATCTACAATCCTTCGTTGTCAAGAAAACAATTTGGTTACCCTCTAAAATTTCCTCCATCGGCTGAGGAGGTAGCTGAGTCATTGTATTTCTCAACAGAAGGAAATATGGAGTTGTATGTACAGGTAGCCCAAGCTTAGGATGTCAGGATAAAAAAGGAAAGAAAGATTTTGGGAAGGTGGACCCAAAAACAGATCCTTTTGCTACATGGTTGAAAGATCGTGTAGAAGTCTTACTTCTCCCATTCTCTATGGAGCCCCCTTTGTACCCTAAGGAGGAGTTATCCTTGGATTCAGTACCTCTCAAAGACTATCAGAAATTAGAGGCCTTTGTTAAGCAGCTCAGAATGGAGAATCAGGAGGCCAACAACTCATGCCAGAAGCTGAAGATTCAAAATCATAGATTGGACGAAAGAGCTCACTAGGCTGAAGAGATGGTCAGGCTCAAGTAGCAGGACTTCCAGGAGAGAGAACTCTACTACAAGAAAAGAGGATTAGCTGAAACTCACAAGGCGAACCAGCACCGAAAAGATAAGAAAGATTTGAATGAAGCTAATGAGGCTATAACTTTATAGCAGGAGAAATAGGAAGACAACATGAAGAAGCAGAAAGAGTTGCAGGCCAAATACAAACTAGAGATCAAAGATCTTCAGGATTCCTTAGCTGGGCAAGGAGAGCTCCTTCAAAAGGCCCAACACCTAGAAAATAGTCATATTTAAGATGTTGTAAAGAGTCAATAGGCAGGGGAGGATGCTCAGAAAGAGATAGAAGAGTTAAAGCTTCAGGTTGATGTTAAGAAGACTAAGACTGAGTCAAGTGCAAGAAAAGAAAGTGAGAAGGTGTTCCTGCAACAAATTGAGGAGTTGAATGCTTCTTTAGACCTCAAGGATCTCCTGATCTAGAAGCTCATACAGGAACTAGATCATCCAGACATAGCCCAGTTGCTTCAAGGTGTCAAGCGCCTTAGCTGGAGGTTGCAGAATGTAGATTTTCCTAGACTTTAGTGTTGTATTCACATATTTGGATTACCCACAGGCCTATAATGGGATTCCTCTCTTTCTGATATACTTTACCTTTTAATGTATGAACTTGCACCCTACGGGGACTTTGTTATTCCAAATTTTCTTTTGATCTGCCTTAAATTTATGGTTGTTATCTTTTGCACGGACACATGATATTAAATTCTACCTCTTCACATCTGAATATCACACAAGGTCTTCTTTCAAAGGTTTTTCTCCTAATACCAGAATGGGAAAGTAAAACAAAACCCTTGAGGATAAAAGGAACAAATCATTGCATACATATCATTTGCATTTTTTCTTTTGCAGGTTTCTCCAGGTTACTTAACTTATTCACATTTCAGGAAAAGGTTGCGAGAGCAGACAGGACCCGTCATCCTAGATAGAGTATTCCTCACAGGTACGCTACCCGCGACAATCAAAGAAACATCATGGACACTGTGCAAACAGAACCTAAGGAACTCCGCACCCGAATGGGAGAGTTTATGATTATGATGCAGGGCACGGCTCAATGGCAGCAGGATCTGAGGAAAGCCATGAAGAGGCTTACTCCTCCCCAAACTGACCCTCCAGTGGTTACTCCAGAAAATCCACCCAACAACAATAGAGGAAATGGACCTCCAGGCCCTTAAATTGACAAAACTATTCTTATCCTTGTGGAAGACCTTCAGGAGGATCAATTCCCTCCTATTAATGATGATATGGGATTTGACACGGGAGGAAACTTTCAAGATTTTCTATTGCTAGCTGAGAAGGTTAAGGACCTTGAATGCAGAGACACTCTTGGGATAGATGTATCTAATATGGGTTTGGTTCCCAGAGTGGTATTTCCTCCTAAAGTTCATACCACCAAGCTTTGCTAAGTACAATGGCAATTCCTGCCCCAATATGCATTTACAGGCTTTTTACCGAAATATAGCTTCCCAAACTAGAGACAAAAAATTATGGATGTACTATTTCCAGGACAGGCTCTCTGGGGTCTCACTGGAATGGTATATGAAGCTAGAAAAGAACTATGTCCGAAACTGGAAAGAACTAGGGGAGGCTTTCCTTAAACAATATCAGTACAACATTGATATGGCGCCTAGTCGTACTCAACTCCAGAGTTTGTCGCAGAAGAATTCAGAAAGCTTTAAAGATTATACTCAAAGATGGCGTGAAGTTGCTGCCAGAGTACAACCACCTCTGCTGGAGAGAGAAATGGAGGATCTCTTCATGGACACCCTTCCAGGACACTTCATGGAGAGATTAGCAGGATGTTCCTCTAGCGGATTTTCAGACATTATCTTAACAGGTGAGAGGATAGAAAGCTGGATAAAACAAGGAAAAATCCAGAATAGTGGAGCGTCAACCTCCAATGTGAAGAAACCATTTGTGAAACGCCGAGAGGGAGAAACATGGGTTGTGTACACTCAGGACAGAAGACAGAACCACAATATGTATCATCAAGCAGCTCCAGTTACCATTGCAGCTCCAGCAAACCAACCACCGGTTCAACAACAACAACATCAACCAAACTACCAGCAACAGAGGGCCCCCAGACCATACTATCCTTCCAGACACAAAGACAGGCATCTTGAAGCACCACCCATGTCATATTCCCAGCTCCTTCAGAATCTTCTACAACTTCAAATGATCCAACTAAGGACCCTACAACCTCCAAGTCCGGGGAAAATCCCTGAAAGGTATGATGCTAATGCTCACTGTGAGTTCCATTCCGGGGCTCCTGGTCACAACACGGAGAATTGTAAAGCTTTGAAGCATGTTTTCCAAGACTTGATTGATTCCAAAACCATTAATTTCGCTCCTACTCCGAACGTAATCCTGAATCATATGCCTCCTCATGGGAGAACTGTGGGGGCTATTGATAATGGTGAAGGTCTAAATTTGATACCTGATGTTAATGACTTGAAAACTCCACTGATGTCAATAAAAGCTTGCTTTGCCAAAAAAGACTTATTTCCGGGTTGTGAAGAAGCTTTCCAAGATTGTGCTAGTTCCCTTGATGGTTGCGATCAGCCGAGATCAGGGATACATATGTTGATCAACGAAAGCAGCATACAGTTTGATAAAGTTGTGAAAAGCGAGGACATATTAATTGTTACTATCTATTACAACCCAGCACAGGTTCCTGCTGCAACAAGAGTAACACCCATAACCATTACTACTGCTGGTCATGTCTCGTACCAGAGTGACAGGGCTATTCCGTGGAATTATGGGGGTGAAGTGTACTTTATTAGCCATAAGCAGGACTTGACTGCATCCACTTCTACTCCATTCCAAATATAAAATGACGGAGTAGGAGGGTTTACCTGAAGCGACAGGTTATTTTCTCTAGAAACTCTGAGAGGTAATACGGTGCCACCAAAAGATACTGCCGAAGCTCAGGCAAAAGCCATGGGCAAACAGCCCATGACCAATGGTACACTTGCACCTTCAGCAGAGCCTGACATCACTTTTGATAAGGAGGCGAAGAATTCTTAAGAATTATCAAGAAAAGTGACTATAAGATTGTAGATCACTTACAACATACTCCCTCGAAGATCTCAATCCTATCCTTGTTAATGTGCTCAGATGCCCATAGGAAGGTACTGTTAAAAATCCTGAACAATGCTTATGTACCACAGGACATATCGGTGAATCAGTTGGAAACCGTGGTGTCGAGTGTAAACTCTAGCCTTGGTTTGGGATTCACAGATATGGATTTAACATCAGAAGGACGCAGTTACAACCGCACCTTGCATATCTCCCTGGAGTGCAATGGTGTTGTATTATCCCACGTGCTGGTTGACACAGGATCATCGTTGAATGTATTGCCAAAGAAAGCCCTCATGAAGCTAAACTATGATAGGGTCGTGTTGAGGCCAAGCGAATTGGTTGTACGAGCATTTGATGGCTCAAGGAGGTCAGTGTTCGGAGAGGTGGAGTTGCCTATCAAGGTGGGACCACAAGTCTTCAATGCTACTTTCTATGTAATGGACATTCAGCCTGCTTATAGTTGCTTGTTGGGGAGACCTTGGATTCATTCAGCGGGAGCAGTATCCTCCACTCTTCATCAGAAACTAAAGTTCGTATGGGAAGGGAAAATTGTGACAGTATCTGTCGCTCCCACCAAATGAGGCTAGGTCAAATGGGGTACAGACGCGAACGGTCGGCGAGAGGGACAATGAGAACACACAGCCGTGAACTCACTGGAGATGAAAAGAGTCGCCAGCTAGGCATTTTTATCCCGGAGGAAAGGTAATGCTGCATAGACCTAGAAAGAGATGGACAAGACGGTTGCGAACCAGAAAGACTGAGAAAGGGGGTTGGTTACAACCTGGGAAGATATTAGCACCCAGATTGTCCGCCGTACTCGACGGGATCCACGCTTGAAAGATTTGTGTTTTAAAGGGGTAGTGTCAGTGCAATTTTTGTGTAAAAGAGCTGGAAAACAAAATGTACAGGTGTCAGTGTAAGAGAAAAGTGAAGTGTATATATGTAGTGTCAGTGTAAGGAGGAGAGTGAAATGCTCATGACTATGAGGCTTAAGAGAATGAAGCTAGAAAGAGGGGGAATATACAGAGACTTTTGTTCGATAACTGTTAAGTTATGCCTACGTATCCTCTTGTGCAATGAGGAAGTCAGAACACCGTAGTTCGACCCAAAGAGACTGAAAGATGAATTGACTTGTGAACTGCTTTCTTGCCTATGCTCAAGTGTATGACCTGTCTGGCTCAGGTTCAAACTGTCTTGCATTAGACGGAAGAAGCAAGTTCTCGGTTATGAGTGAAGGTGATGAGAAAAGAATCCCGAAGGAGACGATTATTGTTTGTTTTTGTGTTTTCAGTCTTTTATTGCTCTTGAGAGTTTGTCATAAGTTAATGAGCTTAAGCCTAAACCAATGGGTTAGTAAACTCATCACATCTTCCCTCTGATTAAGGGGTAATGAGAATTACCTTAAGTGTGAAGTCAGATTCTCACACTTAATCACCTTTGATGTAGGATTAAGACCGTTAACCTACTTGTGATTATTTAGATGTTTTTGTTGTTTTTGTTTAGTGTTAAATAATGAGGTTAAGCCATAATCAGGGATTAAACAGACTCATTACACCATCCTAATAGAAGGATAATAGATGAGAATGTTTAAGCTGAGGAAAGCTCCTCAACTTAATCCATGATTAGGGATTAAACTCATGACAAAACAAGTCTTTGATTAAGTGGATTTTATTTAATGGTATGATGATGAAGTGATTTTTATGGTTTGTAAGACAACTTGATGGGGACTTGTCCATTAACACTAGGGTTAGTCCTTCTTAACCAGTTAAGGAAGAATTAGAACCCTAGTGCAAGGCCCAAGTTACAAGTGATGTCTTGATGATTATTAAGTGAATTGATTAAGAGATTTTAAACACATTAAGGGTTTAACACTTAGGATTAAAGTTATACACTCCATCCTAAGAGAAGGATGCAGGCATAAGCTTAATCACAAAGCCTTAAAGCCTTTAGGGTTTAGTCCCTGATTATGAGGTGAGAAGAGAAGACTCAATGAGACACAAAGGTAAAACTAAGAGGGGAGACTAATCAAAACCCTAATCATTGTCATGCTTGGTTGTTCCTAAGGTTTGTGAGGTTTTCAAGAGAAGTCTTCAATGGAACCACCAGGAAGCAGATGAAAGGATCAAGAGAAGCAAAGCAACTTGCTTCATTCAAGAAGTCAAGTCACTTGAGGAAAGAAAGTGGGAAGAAGAAGGATGAGCAAGCTCAATCTCAAACACATATCAAAATGCAGCAATGGATGCAAGAGAGATGAAAAGAAAAGTTATGAGAAGTGAAGGCAAATTCACTTCCCAAAATCACTTACCACCTGAAAGGTTAGAAAAGAAATGCAATGCAATACAAAATGGGATGAGATGACATGATGAGAAACAAAACCAGAAACATATGCATGATGCTAATGATGTTATGAGATGCTACAAACATGAGGCAACACATATGGGAATGATCATACAAGTTCATGAATGCAAATGAAGCAAGTTAAGAACCAAGAACATACATGAAAAGTTATGAAATGCACATGGCATACAACATGGCAAATACATGATGCAATGATCAAACATGCTTTCAATATGTCTTATGATTTCAAATGAATCAAATGGATGCTTGAAATGTCATGACAAGTCATGTTATGCAAGAGAATGCAGGATGGATGCATATGGAAGCCCAAATTAGGGTTTAAGAACCATACATCAAACAAAAATCAAAATCAGAAGCAAACCCTAAGATAAAAAATTGAAAATTCCACTCAAAGGACCCCTAATCCTATACTAAACCAATGCCCAAAGGAGAGGTTTCAACTCTTAACCAAATTCAAGTTATGGTTTTCTTAAGATTTCTAGGGTTTTAGGGTTTCCAAACAAAAGAAATATCAAACAAATGGAAAATGAAAGATCAAATCATGGCCATTTAATCTCACAAACTACATGTTAAACACAATGCAATGCAAAAAGAATCAATGTCCAACTCTTCATGGATAGGCAGAAATGATTTTTGGAACTTTGGATCAAATTAAAGCATGAAAATGATTTTAATTCAATGAAAAATTCTCAAAATGCATCAAGATCAAAAAATAAATTTGGTTTGAAGGTTGGACAATGTTTTTAAATGTCTTAGAACATTTCATGAATTTTTTGGTGATTTTTAAATACTTAAAAGTATTTTTAATAAATTAATTCTCATTAATCAATTAAAAATAAACTTTTAAATATTTAAAAATATTTTTTTTAATGCTAAAAATGAAAATAAAAATATTTTTGTGTTTTAAAAATTATTGAAACTCTTGACAAAAAGTTTCATAATTTTTAAACAATTTTTACTATTTTAAATAAATTACACAAGTTAAATGAGAAAAAATGAAATAAAAACAAAATAAAATGGAAAGTATTTAGATCTAGAGGCTGAGATTTGAACTGGGTTTGGAAACATTGACTAGCGCGTCATCCAATGGCTGTGGTTGGTTCTGATTAAATTAATTTAATTAAGATTAATTAAACTAATGAAAAGGGATTAGGGCTAAGCAAATGAATCTGGGCCATCCAAGCAAGCGGGAAGTCAATGGGGTCAACTAATCTAACGCCCCACATTCAAATGGAATTAATGACCTGAGATTAGGGCATAACAACATTCAGGTGACCGGAGGGAAGCTCCGGTCATCTTCTCCGGCGACAACACAACCCTAATTCATGATTCAGGCATCTAAACAACAAATTAAACACAACCAAATGATCCTCTAACAACCTAGGTCATGAATCCATGCTCAAACATCATTTAAACCACCAGAATCAAGCAAATCGAAAGAAACAAAATCCACGGGTAAAATTTCAGAGAAGCATAAAATGGTCATCCCTTCACTATTTTCAAATCTAAAGACATCCCCATGATCAGCATAACACACACTTTCATTCTATAACAAGAAAAGCAAGCTCTGAGAAAAAATGTTCATAGCCATACCTGAGATGGCTGCTCCTGTTTCTGGACTTTCAGAGCTGTTCTTTGGTGCAAGCTTGCTCCACTGACTCCCCTGGTGCTAATGGAAGGCTTGAAATGAGCTTAAACAAGCTGGTTTGAGAAGTCCAGTTCTGGTGTATCAGAAAATGGAGTTTGTGTATAGGCTGTTTCAGATCAATGTGAAGGGTGGTTTTGGTTCCTTTTGATGTGTTTGATTTGTTGGTGAAAAGAGTTTGGATGTTTTGTGGCTGTGGAAGGTGATTCGAATGAAAATGCAGATTGGAGTGAAAATGGGAATGAGGTGTTCTTGCTTGATTCAGGCTTGTGTCTTGTTGGTTTTTGCTCAGTGAAGCAAGGTGAGTTGATGTGTGGAATTGGTTTGAATGTTTGTGAGCTATGGAGACAGATTCGAAGAGAAATGCAAAATGGGGTGAGTTTGTGTATGTGTTGCTAGGGCTTGTTTCAGGCTGGCTCCCTGTGTGAAATGGCTAGCAAATGGATAGTATAAACAACTCCAATTGGTCAGATGATGTGACCTGGCCTGCTGTGATTGGGATGTTCACTTTTGCAAAATGTCCACTCTTGTGTAAGGAAGGCATGGGCTTGGTTCTAGGCTAGTACATGGGCTGTGTGATGCGCAGCAAGGTGAGGAGAGAGGGCTAGGGTGGTTCAGAAGCCAATGCAGCAAGTTGGTGAAGGTGATCATGAGCTTTTGCAACTTGGTTACTTTTGAAACTTCATGAAAATCTCTTGCTTTGCCAACCATGAAAATGTGATCTTTTGGTTCAAATCTGATCTTTAGAACTTGTATGATGCTTACACATTGGTTTGATATGAACTAGAAGTCACAAATGGCCTTAATACATGATTTTGCAAATTTTCCAATTGGTGCATATCTTGAAAATTAGTGATTTTTGCCAACTTTGTCACACCATAACTTTTGATCCAAAACGAATTAGGTCATGTTCTTGTACTTTTTGAAAAGGGAAAAATGTATTCTACAACTTTCATGACCAAAGTTTTTCCATTTGAAGCATTTTTGGATCAAAAAGTAAGGTTTGAAAAGTGACCTAAATTGACAAATTCCTTAAAAGTCAACTATGCCCTAAAAAGTCAACTTTGCAAAAACTTCAAATTCTTGATTTTTGTGAACTTCAATCCTCTTCCATGATCAAATAAAGGTCATATACACTCAAAATGATGAAGATCACCCCTTGGTTGGGTCATTGGGGGCCTCAGGTGCCCTGATTTTGCATTGACTTGTCCAGAAAGTCAACCCTTGATCAGATGACTTCCCCATGGAATTTATTCATGAAAATTGATATGCATACTCCCTATACCATATAGAGACCAATGGAAACAAGAATGACAAAAAAAAATGGAGTTATGGCCTCTGAAACCAAAACCCTAATTTTAGGTCAACTGTGCAGTCAAGCCTAGCCCTGCTTCCATACCAATCCCAGTTCTTGTGATTTTTTGAGATTCTTGACTTTGAGAGGATATAATATGATACTTGAACACACATAGACCCCTTTGAAGTGATTGGTGACCTTTGGAATGGCTCAAGAAGCTCTTGGATTGCTCAGATCACAAACCCTAGATGCAGATGACTTAGAATCTATGCAGTGAATCAAAAATGTAATATGAGATGATATGATTGTGTTTATGCATATGAAATGATCACAAGCCATGGTGTGAATGGGTGAGGGAAAATTTGGGGTGTTTACAGCTGCCCCTATTCAAACATGAGTTAGCTGTGCAGGTTGTAAGCAACGGCTTAACAGGCAAACAAGATAACTTGTGGTTGAATACCAAAGACAGTCCAAAATTTGCACTCACAGAATTGATCACACTAAAATTCACCGTATTTCTGACTCTGATTTCGCATGCATTCTTAGCTTTTATTGTTGTTTTGCTTTGTTATTGCTTTGTTTTCTTATGTTTTCAGGTTTTTATAATAATCGGAGCTTGAATCAGGAAAAGGAGCGAAAAAGGAGTGAAAACGGACGAAAACCTAGAAATTCAGCGTTTTGCACTTGCGGCACCCACCGTGGCGGGCGCCATGGGGTTAGCCATGACATGGCCACGTCTCAAGACCACTCCTCAACCTCCAAGACCCACGTTCCCCACTCCATCATCCCCTGTAGGGACCATGGCGGGCGCCATAGGCCTGTGGCGGGCGCCACAAGGCCAAAATCAGTAACCTCCACTTTTTAGTGGAGGGGCGTCCCGGTCATTTCATGCTTTCAGTTTTTCCTATAAATAGGACCTTAGATTTTCGTTTTTCTTCATCCAGAATTAGAATTCTCTAGGCATATATCAGTTATAAAGCAGTTGCCATTCCACATCGGGGTGCCTCTGCAATCGAGTGATCGAGTCTGTAATCTGTCTGTGGTTCGAGTTTTGGAGCCCTCGGGAGGAAGTTAATCCTGCCGCCATTTTAATTCAAGTTCGTACTTTACTTTTATTTATTTCCCGCACTCGCACATTTACTTTGTTTATTTCCCGCACTCGCACATTTACTTTGTTTATTTCCCGCACTCGCATATTTACTTTGTTTATTTCCCGCACTCGCACATTTACTTTGTTTATTTCCCGCACTCGCACATTTACTTTGTTTATTATCCGCACTCGCTTTAAATTACTTTTATGAAAAATTATAAAAAGAATCTTTACTTTATCATGTCTAACTAATTCCATAAAGGTTAGAATGTAAGGATCGTAATTAAACCAGTAATCAGTATAATTGTTCGTGGAAACACCTAAGGGCTATTTTATCTTTCAATTCAAGTAATTGTTTTTAACTATTTCAAAAACAGCCAAAAGCGCTTTGTCTAGTTTATTAGGAGTTTTTAGATTAAAAAGAAAGGAGATTTTAAAACGACTTTTGAACGCGTTAAAGAAGTTTGGAGTCTGGTTCGTGAGAACCTCTTTTTGCTAAGAAATCCAGGTTAAAGTACTTTTCAACTTAGATAAGATACTATATTTCTTAAAAATAGGTTTACTACTCTAACGCAGTACGCACCTTTTTATCCGTGACAATAGGAGGGGTTGATTAGAGAGTACAACTCGGTTCTGAATACGCGAAAGCGACAGTTCCTGTTAAATTAGTTCTTTTCAAAGAAGAAAACATTGCCCATAAGTAGTTCCACTAACAAGTACTGGATTATCATTGATTACGTGAATTACATTCGAGCCTGTCCTTTATCTATTATTTAAAATTATAATTTTATTTACCATTGCACCCTTATTAAAACCCTTAAAAATAGTTGCCTTAGATAAGAACCATAACAACAGGTACGATAGATTGACACTTGGTCTCTGTGGATTCGATAATCTTTTATATTACTTTGATGTGATTCGTACACTTGCGAAAAACACGCATCAAGTTTTTGGCACCGTTGCCGGGGACCAATATCGTCAAATTTCATTACCCTGTAGTTATACCGTTTAGACTAAGGTTGTTACCCACCGGTCAATGCGAAAGACTCGCAGTGATGGAAGTTTAGTAGACCCTCTAGCTGAACCTGAACGTTACGCTCGCGCACGTTTGTTTTTCCATAGGAATAGGAGAGCTATGGACGAAGATCAAAACCGAAGACCTCTTAAGGACTTCGCCCAACCATCAAACGAGGAACCTAGTTCCAGTATAGTAAACCCCGCTATCCCAGCCAATAATTTTGAACTTAAACCATCCCTGCTGCAATTAGTGCAACAGAGACAATTCGCAGGTCTCGCTACTGATAACCCAAACCAACATTTAAAAAACTTTCTTCAGTTAGCAGACACCTTTAAAACCAATGGAGCTTCTCCTGAGGCAATACGCTTAAGATTATTTCCCTTTTCCCTCAGAGATAAAGCTCTATCATGGTTAGATTCCCTTCCACCCAATTCAATAACAACTTGGGATGACCTTAGAAAAGTTTTCCTTGCTAGATATTTTCCCCCAAGTAAGACCGCTCTTCTTCGAAACCAAATAACTAGATTTACCCAACACCAAGGAGAGTCGTTGTTCGAAGCCTGGGAGAGATATAAAGAACTATTAAGAGCATGCCCACACCATGGCTTAGAAAATTGGCTAATCATTCAAACCTTCTATAATGGACTTCTTTATAACACTAAAATGACCATCGACGCTGCCGCTGGTGGCGCACTGATGAACAAACCTTACCCTGAAGCTAGTGCCCTTATCGAGGATATGGCCCAAAACCATCAATCATGGGGAGTAGAACGAGCGACAGTGGAAAAGAAGGAAGCCCAAGGAGGAATACATGAGCTAAGCTCTATAGACATGATGCAGGCTAAAATGGACGCGTTGGCCCTTAGAGTCGAACATATGTGTACAACTCCGAATATTGTAGCCGCAGTTTCGCCGAATTGTGAGATATGTGGAACGCAAGGACACCAATCCGCCGAATGCAATCTGTTAAATGAGACCAACACTGAGCAAGTGAACTATACCCAAGGGAACCCATTTTCAAACACATATAACCCTGGATGGAGGAATCACCCAAACTTCTCCTACAAAAATAATAACCCTATCCAAAATACCGCACCTCCGAGACAACAAGGTTACCAAGCCCCTAGAACAAATCAACCTATGCAACCTGTACCACCTAGTCCGAGCTTTGAGGAAGTTGTAAAAGATTTTATCGTTGCTCAAAAACAACAAAACAAAGAGTTCATGAACCATAACGTCCATGTTAACGAAATGATTACCAAGTTAGGAACCAAGGTTGATCAAATCATTACTCATAATAAGATGCTTGAAACCCAGATCTCTCAGGTAGCGTTAAACCAAGCCCCACAGACTACACCTGGAAGACAGTTCCCTGGACAACCTCAACAAAACCCGAAAGGGAAAGCAAATGCCATTACTCTACGAAGTGGAACCTCTTATAAGGAACCTTTAAACCCTAGATTAAGTGAGCCCGAAACTTCTGAGAGGAATGAGGAAAAAGAACCAGAGAAGCCTGAAACCCCGGAAAGTCAAGAAAAAGGAGAAGAACCTAAAAATAAAACCTATGTACCACCACCGCCATATAAACCACCAATACCTTACCCTCAAAGATTAAAGAAAACCCAAATCGATAATCAATATCAAAAATTCGTTAAGGTTATAGAAAAACTTCACGTAGAAATCCCCTTTACAGAAGCCATCACCCAAATACCTTCTTACGCTAAGTTTCTCAAAGACATACTTACAAATAAACGTAGACTTGAAGATCCGAAACCCTTGGAATGTAATTCTATTTCCGAAAATAGGTTAGCAAAGAAAGATAAAGATCCCGGAAATTTTTCCATTCCTTGTATTTTGGGGAATCATGTCATCGAAAAAGCTTTTCTAGACTTAGGAGCTAGTGTGAGCTTAATGCCTTTAGCAGTTTGTGAGAGATTAAACTTAGGAGAATTACAACCTACTAAGATGTCACTTCAATTAGCCGATAGATCCGTTAAATACCCTATAGGCATACTTGAAGACGTCCCTGTTAGGATAGGTCAGCTGTTTATACCTACTGATTTTGTTGTCATGGACATTAAAGAAGATGACGACATACCAATCCTCCTAGGTAGACCGTTCTTATCGACTGCTGGAGCCGTAATAGATGTTAAAAAGGGAAAACTAACTTTTGAGGTAGGTGTCCAGAAGATAGAATTTATATTGTCAAAATTTCTTATGGCACCTGTGATAGGAGATGCTTGTTATGCCTTAGATATCATCGAAGAATGTATTAGGGAATTAGAACGAGAAGAAGAAACTGAATCTATAAAATTGCCGTCAACCCTTATCTTGGAAGATGACAATTATAAAACTCCCTACATTGATGATAACCTTCACGAATGTTTATCTCTTACCCCAGATCCTATGCCTTGCCCTATGAAACCGACCGTAAAACTTAAGGAACTGCCTAAAAACCTGAGATATGAATTTCTCGATGAAGATATGAACCGTCCAGTTATAGTCAGTGCTACCTTAAACCAAGAAGAAACCGATCAATTATTAGAAGTTTTACGTAGGTACCCCTCAGCCTTAGGATATAAGATCTCTGATCTAAAAGGAATAAGCCCATCCGTATGCATGCATCGGATTTTGCTTGAAGAAGATTCAAAACCTTCCAGAGAACACCAACGTAGAATAAATCCTATAATGAGTACTGTAGTTAAGACTGAAGTTCTTAAGTTACTAGAGGCAGGTATAATATATCAGATCTCGGACAGTAAATGGGTGAGTCCTGTGCATTTAGTACCTAAAAAGGGAGGCATCACAGTCGTGCAAAACGAGAAGGGCGAACCTGTAGCAAAAAGAACCGATGGAGGTTGGCGTATGTGCATAGATTATAGAAAATTAAATAAAGCAACTAGGAAGGACCATTTCCCATTACCATTCATAGACCAAATGTTGGAGCGCCTAGCCAGACACTCTTACTTTTGTTATTTAGATGGATATTCGGGATTCTTCCAAATACCTATTCATCCCAAAGATCAAGAAAAAACTACCTTTACATGCCCAGTTGGAACTTTTGCCTATAGAAGAATGCCTTTTGGACTTTGTAATGCTCCTGCAACTTTCCAACGCTGCATGATGTCTATCTTTGCTGATTATTTAGATGGAATTATGGAAGTATTTATGGACGATTTCTCAGTTTGTGGGTCAGATTTCAAAGATTGTCTTGTCAACCTTGAGAAAATCCTGGAGAGATGTGTGGAGGTAAACCTTGTGCTAAATTGGGAAAAATGTCATTTCATGGTCACCGAAGGGATTGTTTTAGGACATAGTTTCCGAAAAAGGTATAGAGGTAGATAAAGCAAAAATAGAAGTCATAGAGAATCTAAAACCGCCGAAGACTATCAGGGAGATAAGAAGTTTTCTTGGACATGCCGGATTTTACCGACGTTTCATCAAGGATTTCTCCAAAATAACAAAGCCCTTAACTGGTCTTTTAATGAAAGATGTTGAATTCATCTTCGATGAAAAATGTACTGAAGCATTTAATCTTCTGAAGCAAGCTCTGATTTCAGCACCTATAATGAAACCCCCTGATTGGTCAGAACCGTTTGAGATAATGTGTGACGCCAATGATTATGCTGTTGGAGCCGTTCTAGGTCAGAGAAAAGACAAAAAGTTACATGTGATTTATTATGCCAGTAGAACCCTAGACGCTGCATAGCTCAACTACGCAACAACCGAAAAAGATCTCCTAGCTGTAGTTTTTGCAATAGACAAATTTAGATCTTATCTAGTAGGAGCCAAGATTATAGTTTATACCGACCATGCTGCCATTCGTTACTTACTAAGCAAAAAGGATGCCAAGCCTAGGTTACTTCGATGGATTCTATTACTGCAAGAGTTTGATTTGGATATCCGTGATAAGAAAGGCACTGATAATGTGGTAGCTGATCACCTATCTAGGCTAGAATACCTGAAACCTGACTCAGTACCCATAAATGACGATTTTGCCTATGATAGACTGATAGCCCAACTAGAAACTATTGAAGATGATAACCCAGACCCTCATGAGCATCCTAACCAGTCCTTAGCTATAAGTAATGTACCTTGGTATGCAGACTTTGTTAATTACCTAGCCACTGACATCATACCCCCTGATCTAAACTACCACCGGAAGAAGAAGTTCTATAGTGATGTGAGAAACTTCTATTGGGACGATCCATTTCTTTTCAAGAGAGGTAAAGATGGCATTTTCCGCCGTTGTGTTCCAGAAGAAGAGGTAAATAATATAATTGAGCATTGTCATTCTGCACCCTATGGTGGACATGCAAGCACATCTAAGACCTACGCCAAGATTCTTCAAGCTGGCCTATTCTGGCCTACTATGTGGCGTGATGTCCATGCTTTCATTGTCAAGTGTGACAGATGCCAGCGCACAGGAAATATTTCAAGACGTAATGAAATGCCCTTAAGAAATATCCAAGAAGTAGAACTCTTCGACGTATGGGGTATAGACTTTATGGGACCGTTCCCACCATCTTTTGGAAATCAGTACATATTAGTAGCTGTTGACTACGTGTCTAAATGGATTGAAGCTATCGCCGCACCCACAAATGACACCAGAGTAGTCATCAAATTATTCAAGAATTATATATTTCCCAGGTTTGGAACCCCCCGTTTAGTCATAAGTGATGGAGGATCACACTTCATATCGAGAATATTTGATAAACTTTTAAGCAAGTATGGAGTTAAGCATAGAGTAGCAACACCATACCACCCACAGACCAATGGACAAGTGGAAGTATCTAATAGGGAGATAAAACAAATCCTCGAGAAGACTGTCTCTATATCTAGAAAGGATTGGTCACAAAAACTTCAAGAAGCATTATGGGCCTATAGAACCGCTTTCAAAACTCCTATAGGAACAACCCCTTATCAACTGGTCTATGGAAAATCATGTCACTTACCTTTTGAGTTGGAGCATAAGGCCTATTGGGCCATCAAAACTTTGAATCTGGATTACTTGACAGCTGGTGAGAAACGTATCCTTGACATCCACAAATTAGAAGAGCTCAGACAATCTGCCTACGAAAATGCCATCATATACAAAGAAAGAACAAAAGCTTGGCATGACAAAAGAATCATAAGAAGAGACTTCAAAATAGGCGATCTTGTTCTCCTGTTCGATTCTAGGTTACGACTATTTCCAGGTAAACTCCGTTCGAGATGGACTGGCCCCTTCGAAGTATCTAAGATCCTAAGATCCGGTGCTATTGAAATCAAGAACCAGACATGTAAACCATTCATCGTTAATGGACAGAGGTTGAAGCCCTACGAAGGAGGTGACATTCCAACAACATACACCTGCCATACTCTGAGTGATCCACCGTATCCTTCCAATGATGTTTAAATATCGGTCGTCGAGCTAATGACGTTAAACAAGCGCTGCATGGGAGGCAACCCATGGTTTTCTTATTTTTGTACTTTTTATTTATTTTTACTTTATTTTAATTTGTTTATTATTATTATGTCAGGACTAACGATTGAATGTTTTATGTGCTTTCAGGACTTGTTTGCTAACCTTGTACAGAATGCAGAACCCTGATGACATGCACGTGGCCTTTAGAGATGATGCACAGAGAGAGCGTTACTATGTTCACATGAGACGCCCTATGGCTCCTACCAGGTACCCTGACCATGACTGCATGGATGCCTTGGGGATAGAGCCAAGCGTCAGATTTTTATGCCATCAACTCCAGTGGGACCAGTTTGACTACAGGAACAACACTTATAGGAACTTGACTCTTGAGTTCCTCAGCTCATTTCATCATGACCCTTGGGCTGGACCCGATGGACTCGCTGTTTTCAGGTTGTTCGGGATTGACTACTCATTCTCTCACAAAGAGTTTGGTGACTTACTAGGTTTCCAGACTACTCCTGATGCTATTCCAGAGACTCCGATGGGGTATTTTATGAGCAGAGAAGTGGAAAAGTTTTGGACTAAAATATCAGGCGGAGGGAGCCAAGATCCTTCTACCCAGTTTTCTCAGGTAATCCACAACCCTGCATTGAGGTACTTCCAGATGATTCTAGCACATTCTTTCCTAGGTTTTCCAGATACAGAGACACTGCTAAGTGAAGAGGAGATTTTCCTACTGTTTTGTGCGACTCAGTCTCGCCCTGTTGCTTGTGGCAACTTTCTACTGAAGGGCCTTGCTAGTGTTGCCAGATCATCAGTAGGCATCATCCATGTCGGTGGGATTGTTACACAGATAGCTACTGCATTGGGTTTGTCTCGCAAGTTATTGCACCTCAGGACCTTCTGCTGCTACACCACCCTGGATATTGATTTTTGTCTTGATAGAGGACTGATGAGGAGGGCTTCCTTTGAGCCCAACATGTTTAAATTACTGATCGACGGTGAAGCGATACACTACTTTACATTACCAGATCCGCTGATGACCAGTGTCCATGATCCTGCAAATTGGAGTTATGCTCTAGAGGGTTATGGAGAGACTGTCGAAGAGCCGAAATCGCCTCCCGCCGCTGAGTACACTCCTACACCTCTTACTCCCCGAATCACTGTTATGTCTAACAATATGTCTCTGCAGCCACCTGACCTACAAACACAGATTTATGAGCTCCGTAAGGAGACTGCCCTGCTCAAGCAGGAAGTGGCAGACTTAGAGTTACAGATGCAGGTTTCTGATCTCACTCATGCCTCAGAGGCCGATGCTCTATATCAGGCGATTGAAGAGCTTCGGAGGGAGATAGCTGAGATTCGTGGATCAAGCCAGGAAAAGAAACCTACCACATGACTCATTCTACACTGACAGCGCTACCCTAGTATTTAATTTCCTTTTATACGCTTTATTTTATTTATCGCATTTCCAGACATATTTTACTTTATTGCAGCTTTTATATTTTCATGCACTTTGAATTCCCTATATATATACATATTATGCACTAATGTTAATTTTTCTTTTTTGATTTTTAATTATTTTATTTTTGTCGTGCAAAGAAAAAAAATATATAAGACAAAAATATTTTCATTTTTGTCTTCACAAAAAAATATATGCAAGCCTCATGCCTTGAAAAGAAGAAGAAAACGCTATTGTTTTTGGAGGGCTTGTTACGTCTATTGCTCGGGCCCTTGGCCTGAATGATGAGATAGCTACACTTGAACCACTACCTCCTCGCACAATTAATTTAAAATTTTTGAAAGACATGAAATTGTGCCGAACGAGGAGAGAAGGTGGTTATGAGTTGATGGTTCATGGGGTAGCTATCCCATCTGTTGCTTTACCATGCAGTAGACGTACTGATGTACGTGATGAAAGGAACTGGACCTATGATCTTAATGCTCCACGTGTTTTGGGTCCACTTCCTCCTAATATTCCCGATGGGGAGGCACATGACACTGATGAAGAGTATGATCGGAGAGAGCAGTCTCCCATCCCTCACATGTCCCCCCATCGTCCTTCACATTCACACACTGCACCATCTTCCTCTAACCCTGTTGCAGGTACTGCTCCTGGATTCTTTGTCACCGAGGAGATGTGGCGTGATATGACAGCTAGAGAAGAAAGGCGTGATGGCCTTCTCTCTACTATTTCACAGCAGCTGACGGACAACATGAGCTTCATGCAACAATCGCGATTGGTTTCGGATCGTGCTTATAGCAACGTTTGTCGTACCTTGAACGATATCTCATTAGAGCAGAACCGTCAGAGAGAGTTCAACAGCCGACACTACCAGCTTGTAGAGGCTACTCAGGGTTCCATCTTGGGTAACCTTCGAGAGGTCCGGAGTGCTCAGGCTGCTTTATCAGCACGACTCGACCGGAGGGACCAGCATCGTAGTAGATCCCGTCGTTCCAGACCATCACATCAGGACGGCGAAGGCACCAGTGCCCCTCCTCAGTAGTCTTTTTCCAGGTTACCCCCCTTATCTTATTTCGAAACATTGGGGACAATGTTCGATTTAAGTGTGGGAGGGGATTTTATTGCTTTCTGTTATTTCCCTTTTTAGTTTATTTCCTTTCAGTTATTTCCCTTTTCAGTAATTTATTTTTCTTAGATAATGCATGAGTCTGACGAGTCACCAGTATAGTGTCTTTTTAGTTCATCTTCATTTTTTCCCATTTCCTTAGCCTTACCAGAAAAATTTTAAAAAGAAAACAATGTTGTTTCACATGTTTTTTGGGCTTTGAGACAGGTTTAGATTAGGATGTGGTGACTTAGGTCAACTTTTTGAAACACCAGAACCATTTTAGCACCATAGACCTCTTGAATATAGGAATCACTCCTAAACCCCACCACCTTGGCCTTTACTATCATTTAAAAATTGTCCTAAGTAGTTTATCCTAGCAGTCAGCTCCGGCCTAAGCATGCTCTACGTAGGGGGCCGATGAATATAAGTGAATGATCCAGTGCTAATAAAAAAAAAAAAAAAAAGAAAAAAAAAAAAGGCAAACTCTGGTATAGGTGACCCTCACAAAGTCATTTAAACCGAAAAAAGAGAAGAAAAAAATTTTTCCACAAAAAGAAAAAAATTGCAAGTCACTTATTGTTAGTTGGTTCAGAGGTATCTGGCACTGAACTTGGTAGGGCGGATTACGATCCGATCCCCCGCAGCTACATTTAGGCGAAATAAAAACAGGTTTACACATGCTTATGTGCCAGAAACCTTATGTTATGGATCAGAATCACTAACCGGTCACTCTACTATGAAGCATGTACGGATAACGGGCTTAATGTGATTGCGCCTGAATGAAAAGGACACAAAAAGATGAGAAGATAGGCCTAGGTATCGTGGGATGATATGGAGTGGTCAATATAGGATTGAAGTTTGTGTTTGTGTTACTATGGTACCCTTGGTTCACTTAGTTAGTATCTGTCACTGCATCCTGACTTGAACTTAGAATCCCTTTAGCCTAAAGACACGTGTTGACACCATATTTTCTTAAGCTTTAATGTTTGCTTGAGGACAAGCAAAGGTTTAAGTGTGGGAGAATTTGATCACACTAAAATTCACCGTATTTCTGACTCCGATTTCGCATGCATTCTTAGCTTTTATTGTTGTTTTGCTTTGTTATTGCTTTGTTTTCTTATGTTTTCAGGTTTTTATAATAATCGGAGCTTGAATCAGGAAAAGGAGCGAAAAAGGAGTGAAAACGGACGAAAACCTAGAAATTCAGCGTTTTGCACTTGCGGCACCCACCGTGGCGGGCGCCATGGGGTTAGCCATGACGTGGCCACGTCTCAAGACCACTCCTCAACCTCCAAGACCCACGTTCCCCACTCCATCATCCCCTGTAGGGACCATGGCGGGCGCCATAGGCCTGTGGCGGGCGCCACAAGGCCAAAATCAGTAACCTCCACTTTTTAGTGGAGGGGCGTCCCGGTCATTTCATGCTTTCAGTTTTTCCTATAAATAGGACCTTAGATTTTCGTTTTTCTTCATCCAGAATTAGAATTCTCTAGGCATATATCAGTTATAAAGCAGTTGCCATTCCACATCGGGGTGCCTCTGCAATCGAGTGATCGAGTCTGTAATCTGTCTGTGGTTCGAGTTTTGGAGCACTCGGGAGGAAGTTAATCCTGCCGCCATTTTAATTCAAGTTCGTACTTTACTTTTATTTATTTCCCGCACTCGCACATTTACTTTGTTTATTTCCCGCACTCGCACATTTACTTTGTTTATTTCCCGCACTCGCATATTTACTTTGTTTATTTCCCGCACTCGCATATTTACTTTGTTTATTTCCCGCACTCGCACATTTACTTTGTTTATTATCCGCACTCGCTTTAAATTACTTTTATGAAAAATTATAAAAAGAATCTTTACTTTATCATGTCTAACTAATTCCATAAAGGTTAGAATGTAAGGATCGTAATTAAACCAGTAATCAGTATAATTGTTCGTGGAAACACCTAAGGGCTATTTTATCTTTCAATTCAAGTAATTGTTTTTAACTATTTCAAAAACAGCCAAAAGCGCTTTGTATAGTTTATTAGGAGTTTTTAGATTAAAAAGAAAGGAGATTTTAAAACGACTTTTGAACGCGTTAAAGAAGTTTGGAGTCTGGTTCGTGAGAACCTCTTTTTGCTAAGAAATCCAGGTTAAAGTACTTTTCAACTTAGTTAAGATACTATATTTCTTAAAAATAGGTTTACTACTCTAACGCAGTACGCACCTTTTTATCCGTGACAATAGGAGGGGTTGATTAGAGAGTACAACTCGGTTCTGAATACGCGAAAGCGACAGTTCCTGTTAAATTAGTTCTTTTCAAAGAAGAAAACATTGCCCATAAGTAGTTCCACTAACAAGTACTGGATTATCATTGATTACGTGAATTACATTCGAGCCTGTCCTTTATCTATTATTTAAAATTATAATTTTATTTACCATTGCACCCTTATTAAAACCCTTAAAAATAGTTGCCTTAGATAAGCACCATAACAACAGGTACGATAGATTGACACTTGGTCTCTGTGGATTCGATAATCTTTTATATTACTTTGACGTGATTCGTACACTTGCGAAAAACACGCATCAAGTTGAAGAAGAAAAGGGATATAGATTGTAAAGGAAAATAAAGTATATTGTAAAGTGTGGGCGACGGAGGACGACCGCCGAGCAGAGGACGACTGCTGGGTAAAGAGCAATGACGGGGACGACCGGCATGCTGAAAAAGGGTGTATAAAATAAAGCGATGACGGGGACGGCCGACATGCTGGGGATACAAAGCAAAGACGGGGACGGCCGACTAGCTGGGGAAGGAAAGAATTATGATGGGGACGGCCACCAAGATAAAGCTGTAAAATTCTCTGGGGATTAATGAAACGTGACGGGGACGGCCATCAAGTTCATAAAGTAAAATAACCAACGATGGGGACGGCCATCGGGCTAAAAAGAAAAGGGACCACGACGGGGACGGCCATCGGGTTAAAGAATAAATGAAATAAACAGATGATGGGGTACGGCCATCAAAGGGTGAAGGACGATCACCTAGCAGGGGACGGCTGCTCTGTCGGGTATAAGATGAGGGACGGTCATCTAAGGTGGAGGACGACCACCTGGCAGGGTACGGCTGCCGAAAATATTGCGACATAGGACGAATGCCGGATAAAAAGTCAACGATGGGGACGGCCATCGGACGAGCATGATGGAGGACGACCATCAAGAGGTGGAGGACGACCACCTAGCAGGGGACAGCTGCTCTCGAGGTTTATCATGACATAGGACGAATGTCAGATAACCAAAATCAACAATGGGGACGACCATTGGATAAAATGATGAAGGACGATCATCAAAAGGTGGAGGACGACCACCTAGCAGGGGACGGCTGCTAAAAATCACGACATAGGACGAATGTCGGATAGAAAATCAACGATGGGGACGGCCATCGGATGAGCTTGATAGAGGACGACCATCAAGAGGTGGAGGACGACCACCTAGCAGGGTACGGCTGCTCTCAGGGTTTTATCATGACATAGGACGAATGTCAGATAAAAAGAAAAATTGCTTTGTTGGCGATCTACTGGGGATGTAGTAAACACGGACGAGTGTTTACAACCAAGAAAAGAAAGTATAAGTGTTTAGATGTTTGTGTATAGATTAAAGATGCGGACGAGCATCCCTAAGACTACGATACGGACGAGTATCGGGTAGAAACAAATAACTGACCCGTGTTCAGAGATGATGATACGGACGAGTATCAACTGGTTAACAGAGAACACGGACGAGTGTTGAATCTGAAGGGACTCTTCTGGGGAATAGTAGACACAGACGAGTGTCTATATTCAAGAAGACAGGAGTTTTTGACACAGTGTATGGATTAAAGATGCGGACGAGCATCCTTAAGACTATGATACGGACGAGTATCATGTAGAAACAAACGCTTGACGCATGTTCTAAGATGATGGTACGGACGAGTACCAACCGGTTAACAGAGAACACGGACGAGTGTCGAATCTGTGGGGATATGAGTAGTATGTATAAGACACGGACGAGTATCTGTATAAGAGTAACATGAGTAGTGTATAGATGAGTGTTTATCTGCTGGGGAGATTGACACGGACGGGTGTCGAAAAGTATAGTATGAACAAGTATATGGGTTGCAAAAGTGCAGGTGACTGCGCTGGGGATATGACACGGACGGGTGTCAAGGAGGTGTATATGCAGGAGTATCTGTGAGTGCAAAGAGGATGCTTTGGTTTTCTGCTGGGGATATGACACGGACGGGTGTCAGGAGGCATCCGTAATACGGGTGGTGTTGTTTGCAAAGAGTGTTCAGGCGACTCCACTGGGGAAAGATGGCATGGACGGGTGTCACAATGAGTATACTGGTGTTTGTGATTTGTGAGGCAACTGCTTTTGCCGGGGACCCTGGTGGGGATTTTTCTGTATATTGATGAACTGTCATTATTCACAAGTGTTGGTTTAAAACATGGCTTATGATTATGCTATGTGTTGGATTTTTGCCGTAATGCTCAGTGTTAAAACGGAATGCTACGCTTTGTGGGTGAATATGATGCGAATGCTATGATTGTGCAAAGATAACGATCCGGGATTCGGATCCCGCTGCTGTGAAGATCTTCGGTTGATCTGCTTGAAATGGACGTCCCAGCTGGGAGATGAGATCATTGGTAGATCTGGTGAGATGTATCTGCTTGGGGAAACGGGTCAATGATAAACCTATTCCAATAAATGAGAGACCCAGCTGGGGTCTGTAGAAGCCTTATTCACTCTGTTGTGATTCTTCATGCGTTGCTCTTCTGGATAGAGGCCGGAGCTCTGTGGGGAAATGGTTCCCTGACTCGTATTCGGCTGAGGATGAAATGGCAACTCGGCTGGGAGTAGTAGCAAGTGGCAGCTCAGCTGGGGGAAGTCATGAGAGGCAACTCAGCTGGGGAGAAAGCACTTCGGATGCTAATACTGAGTGTTGATCTGCCAGCTTGCTGGGATGAAGCCCACATGCCCCAAGTTGCGCTTTGGATACCTGCAATCCTACAAAGATAGGGAATGCACAAATAATCCCGAGGCATCCCTTACTGGATTCCGTCATAAGAGTTCAGATACTCCTGAGAGTAAGTATATTTCCTGCAAGCATGTGTTTTTTTTTTTTTTTTTGAAGATAATCATCTGTATTTATGCGACCATTTTTCTTTTAAGATATCAGACATTTTTGCAAATAAATGGAAATGTATAACACGAGACGTGACTGAAAATCTGATTTTATTGATCCAAGTGCCCTGAATTGGCAATATACAGTCAAGGAAACATATCTCCTGAAATGAGGAGATTGTTACAAATTGAGAAACAAGATGCTGGCAATGTTGATGACGCTTTAAGGAGCTTCCCCTTTTGCTATGACTCGTATGACTTTTGACCCTCTTCTCATCTTGCTTTCTGAAGAAGGCTGGTTCTGATTGAAGCTTGATCCTTTTGAAGCTTACCAAGTTGTAAACGATACAGACGAATTCAAAATGCAGTTGTTCGCTTATTCCCTTATTTTGCATGGATCGCCCTTTCGGGTTTTCAATCCATCGGGATACCCATTTTTGTCTGAGCTGTCCAATGCGGCTTTTCAACTCAGCGGGTGTACATTTTTCTTTATTTTCCCTTATTTTTGCCCGAGTCTTTTATTCTGTTTTTGACTCGCCGGGATGCCCTATTTTTGCCTGGACTTACATTCTGTTTTTGTGTCCAGCGGGTCATTTTATGCGAAGTATTTTTTAACTGCATCTGAATTCACAGGGGACGGGAAATCCTCACCATCCATGGTGCTGAGCATCAGTGCTCCACCAGAGAAAACTTTCTTTACCACAAACGGTCCTTCGTAATTTGGAGTCCACTTGCCCCTATGGTCTGTATGAGGAGGGAGGATTCTTTTCAGCACAAGATCTCCTACTTGGTACTCTCGGTGCCTGACTTTCTGATCGAAGGCTTTCTTCATTCTCTTCTGATATAACTGCCCATGGCAGATCGCAGCCAATCTTTTCTCTTCGATCAGACTCAGCTGCTCGTATCGGGCCCTAACCCATTCTGCTTCATTCAGTTTAACATCCATTAGTACCCGTAGAGAGGGTAATTCAACTTCAACTGGTAGGACTGCTTCCATACCATACACAAGTTGATACGGCGTTTCCCTAGTGGATGTTCTGATTGACGTGCGGTACCCATGCAAGGCAAACGGTAGCATTTCATGCCAGTCTTTGTAAGTGACTACCATCTTCTGCACAATCTTCTTGATATTCTTGTTTGCTGCCTCAACAGCGCCGTTCATCTTTGGCCTGTAAGGAGAAGAATTGTGGTGTTGAATTTTGAAGTCCCGGCACAGTTCTGCCATCATTTTGTTGTTCAAATTGGAACCATTATCAGTAATGATTCGCTCGGGAACTCCATATCGACAGATGATATCTCTCTTTAGAAATCTGGCTACCACTTGCCTTGTGACGTTTGCATATGAGGCTGCTTCAACCCACTTGGTGAAATAGTCGATGGCGACTAGGATGAATCTGTGGCCATTTGAAGCAGTCGGCTCAATCTTGCCAATCATATCAATGCCCCACATAGCAAAGGGCCAGGGTGAAGACATTATATTCAGAGGATTTGGAGGCACATGCACCTTATCTGCGTAGATCTGGCATTTATGGCATTTTCTGGCATAGGCACAACAGTCTGCATCCATCGTGATCCAGTAATAACCTGATCTTAGCAATTTCTTTGCCATGGCATGCCCTCCCGCATGGGTACCAAAGGATCCTTCGTGTACTTCGTGCATCAACAAATCTGCTTCCGTCTTGTCAACACATCTGAGGAGTATCATGTCAAAGTTTCTCTTGTACAAAGAGCCATCAGTGTTCAGAAAGAAACTACCAGCAAGCCTTCTCAAAGTCTTCTTATCATTGGAAGATGCCCCAGGTGGGTATGTTTGATCCTCTAAGAAGCACTTAATGTCATGGAACCAAGGCTTATTATCTTTAACAACATCTGCTGCGAACATATATGCTGGTCTGTCAAGTCTGGACACTGAGATTTGAGGTACGAAGTTGGCAGCCTGAACTTTGATCATGGATGAAATGGTAGCCAGGGCATCTGCAAACTGATTCTCGTCCCGAGGGATATACTCAAGCTTGACTGTTGTAAAGAAAGTCAATAACCTCCTTGTATAATCCCTGTAAGGTATTAGATGATCCTGGTGGGTGTACCATTTGCCGTTGGTTTGATTGATTACCAGAGCTGAATCTCCGAATACAGTCAATGTCTTGATCCTGAGGTCAATGGCTTCCTCAAGACCCATAATGCAAGCTTCGTATTCAGCTTCGTTGTTAGTGCAGTTGAAAGTGAGCTTTGCCGAGAAAGGCATGTGAACTCCCTTAGGTGTAATGAGTACTGCACCAACTCCACGACCATTCATGTTAACAGCCCCGTCAAACATCATAGTCCATTCTTCTTCCGGGTCAGGCCCTTCAGTGTGAACAGGCTCTTCATGATCCTTTGCTTTTATGAACATGATGTCCTCATCAGGGAAGTCAAACCTCATAGGCTGGTAATCATCAATGGGTTGCTCAGCAAGATATTCAGACAACACACTGCCCTTGATGGCTTTCTGAGAAGTGTACTGAATGTCATACTCTGTAAGGATCATTTTCCATCTTGCAACCCGTCCGGTAAGTGCTGGCTTCTCAAATATGTACTTAACTGGGTCCATTTTTGAGATCAACAAAGTAGTGTGGGTCAACATATACTGTCTCAGTCGGCGAGCAGCCCACGCTAAAGCATAGCAAGTTTTCTCGAGCAGTGAATAGCGTTGTTCACAGTCGGTAAACTTTTTGCTTAGGTAGTATATTGCATACTCTTTTCGACCAGACTCGTCATGCTGGCCCAACACACACCCCATTGACTCTTCTAATACTGTCAAGTACATTATTAGAGGTCTTCCTTCAACTGGAGGCATAAGTATTGGAGGTTCTTGCAGATATTCTTTGATCTTGTCAAAAGCCTTCTGGCAGTCTTCATTCCACCTGACCGTTTGTTCCTTTCTCAGTAGTTTGAACAAGGGTTCACAGGTTGCTGTAAGGTGAGATATGAACCTTGAAATGTAGTTCAGTCGACCTAGGAACCCCCGAACTTCCTTCTCTGTCCTCGGTGCAGGCATCTCTTGAATAGCTTTGACTTTATCAGGGTCAACTTCAATCCCTTTCTCGCTTACAATAAATCCCAGCAGCTTACCGGATCTCACCCCGAATGTGCATTTATTAGGGTTCAACTTCAGTTGGTACTTCCTCAGACGCTTGAATAGCTTCAGCAGGTGATCTTCTTCAGTAAGGGACTTGGCAATCATGTCATCCACATAGCATTCAATTTCTTTATGGATCATATCGTGGAATAATGTTACCATAGCCCGTTGATATGTTGCACCGGCATTATTGAGCCCAAATGGCATCACTTTGTAACAGAACGTGCCCCAAGGTGTGATGAATGTTGTCTTCTCCATGTCTTCAGGTGACATTTTAATCTGATTGTATCCTGAAAATCCATCCATGAAGGAGAATACCGAGAACTGAGCCGTGTTATCCACCAATACATCAATGTGAGGTAATGGGAAGTCATCTTTCGGGCTAGCTCTGTTCAGGTCCCGGTAGTCAACACACATCCTTACTTTGCCGTCTTTCTTAGGCACAGGCACAATATTAGCAACCCACGGTGGATAGCTAGTTACAGCAAGGAACCCGGCGTCCCATTGCTTTTGTACCTCTTCTTTGATCTTCATTGCCATGTCTGGGCGAGTACGGCGCAGTTACTGCTTGACTGGTGAGCACTCTTCTCTTAAAGGCAGCTTGTGCACAACAATGTCGGTATCCAACCCTGGCATATCTTGATAAGACCAAGCAAACACATCCACATATTCTTGAAGCAGGTCAATCAGTTGTCTCTTCACTGAGTCTTGTAGGCAGGCCCCGATTTTGACTTCTTTCACGTCTTCAACTGTACCAAGATTAATTGTCTCGACTTCCTCCTGATGAGGAGTAATAATCTTTTCCTCCTGTCTCAACAACCTGGCTAGCTCTTCAGGAAGCTCATATTCTTCTTCAACCCCTTCATCAGCTTGATTGATCGGATTGTCAAAGTCATACAAAGTCATAGCCGTGCTGTTGTCGGTGTTGTCTGGAGGGCACACTCTGCAAGGGTTCAGTTTGTTCATTTTAGTGATTTGATTTTAATCTTGTTTAGAAAAGTGAAATAAAGTTGTCATTTTGAAAACACTGCCATTTATTTTTTGTACAAAAAGAAAAATGGAAAAACAGTGAGCGGAAAAGAAAAAGACTCATTTGCAAAAAGATGTCTGATATTTCATTGATTAATCTTGTTGCACAAAAAGTACAGATGGCCCGATTACAAAATGAGTCTTGTCATCTTGGGCAAGATGCAAGACTTTGATGCATGCTATAAAAATACAGGAAATAATAATTACTCTGCATGAGTAACTCTTATAATTTCCTGGGAAGACCAGTTTGAGATACTGCTCCCCGGGATCTTTGGACGGATCCAATTCTCCAGATTGCGTTCCTCTTCCAGCTCGTCTTCCAAATTGTTGATAGCATCAGGGGTGAGCATCCCCCCACTGACAAAACCGGGCTTCTCAGCAGCCTCTGCTTGATGTTGTTGAGTTGGTCTGTAACCCAACCCAAACTTGTCTTTCTTCTCCTCCACAGATAAAACCTTGCCCCATCCTTGGGCAGTTCCCTCCTCAACAACCTTCCGGGCTTTCTGATAAGATGACATGGAGATTCCAGATACAGCAGATGCTTCATTAACATTCAGGGCCTCAAACCCTTGGCTCATTGTTTCATGGATCTCCCCATCCATCTCAATATACTTATAAGTAGCCAGATGGCTAACAAATATATCCTCCTCTCCACATATTTTAACGACTTGACCTTCCCACTCAAATTTTAACTTCTGGTGAAGGGTAGACGTTACTGCGCCAGCGGCATGAATCCATGGTCTACCCAACAAACAGCTGTAGGCAGGCTGAATGTCCATCATGTAGAAGATCGTTTTAAAGGTTTGCGGGCCAATCGTTACAGGAAACTCAATCTCTCCCAGAACCGATCTCTTCGAACCATCAAAGGCTCTCACCACCAGGTTGCTGGGTCTCAACGCCAATCCGTCATATTCTAGCTTCACCAAGGCCTTTTTAGGTAAGACATTGAGAGATGACCCCGTGTCTACCAGCACATGGGAAAGGACTGCACCTTTACATTCCATGGTTATGTGCAAGGCTTTGTTATGGTTGCGGCCTTCCGTTGTCAAGTCAGTATTGGTGAACCCTAGCCCATTGCTAGCAGTAACATTTCCAACCACGGTTTCCAGCTAATTGACGGTGATCTCTTCAGGCACGTAAGCTGCGTGCAAGACTTTGAGTAGTGCATTCCGATGGGCTTCGGAGCACATAAGCAATGATAGGATAGAGATCTTGGAAGGCGTCTGATGAAGCTGATCCACTACTTTGTAATCACTCTTTTTGATGATTCTCATGAACTCATCAACTTCCTGGTCGAATGGTGTTTTCAAAGCTTCTTTAACAGCTTGATCTTCCTGCACAGGGCTTTTCCCTTTTGCCTTGGCAGCAGCTTCTGCTTCGGCAGTGGGTCTCTGAATTTGTGGAGCAAAGAGACGTCCGCTTCGAGTGAAGCCTCCGCCTCCTCCCACATTGTCTATTTGTGGTGCAGGTGTTGATGGTTCAAGGGTGATTTTCTTTCCTTCGCAGTATACGTCAGAGCCGTAGTGCCAAGGGATGGCCCTATTGCTTTCATAAGGTACTGGTCCAGGCACCGTGACAGTGACTGGACTGATGGCAGCTGCAGAAGGGATTGTGATAGTCTGTGGATCATAATAAACTGTGACTGGTGCTCTAATGGGAGCAGCACTTTCTGAGTTGTAGACAGATTTGTTTTCAGGATCATAAAATATTGTAACGGTTGAGACATCTTCATGATTTGTTGCTGATGTTGTAGGAGACATTGTTGGAAGAATGGATGTTGTTGTTGTAGGAGTTTCAAAATGGAGTGGTGCTGGAGTTGTAGAAGGAACATTCGTTGATATCTTATCAGTTGAAATGACAGATGAAGTACTTGTTGATGAAGCCTAAGAATTGTCAGGAACAATAGTTGTTGCAGTTGTAGGAGGTTCTGGAGTTGTTGCTGATGAGATTGCTGGATTTGTAGGAAATGATGTGGTGATCTGAAGTTGGCCACTCTGTATGAGACCATCTATGCCATTCCTCAGGTTATTGCACCCATTTACTGAGATATTGCAGTAAGCACACCCCAACTCACACCCCGGGAACATCTGACATTCGAGGAGTTGAGCCTTGATTTCTACCAACGGTGTCCGGATCTGACCCACACTGGTTATTAAATAAGACGGCTTGTATTCTTCAATAGCGTTGATTCTGGGACCACCGTGGTTTGGCATTGGGTTTTTATTGACATTGGGTGGTGGTGCGAAATTCAGATCTTTTGAGTCTACCAGGTCTTGTACCTTCATATGCAGAGCTCTGCACTTTTCTGTACTGTGGCCAGGTGCATTTGAATGAAAAGCACATCTGGCGTTGGAGTCATAATTCCTGGGTAGACTGTTGGGATCTGGAGGTGCCAACATCCTTAGCTCAACTAGGTTGAGTTTCAGGAGTTGTGGCAACAACGTAGCATATGGCATAGGGATCGGATCGATCACCCTATTAGCTTGAGATGGCCTCTGCTGAAATGGCCTTTGCTGGTTGTTGTTGTTGGTGTTGCTGTTGTTGTAGTTCCTTGGAGGGTACTGATTTTGTTGATGGTACTGAGGTTGTTGCTGATAGTTCTGCTGCGGAGGTTGATAAGCTGGTTGTGGATGAGCTGGAGCGGGAATGGTGACTGCTGCTACAGACCTGTGAACATACTGGGGTCTGCCCCTGTTGGTGTGGATGGCATTGGTCTCGCCAGTTCTTCTTGGGCCTGCAAAAGGCTTCCTTGTACTACTGGACGAGCTGGCACCATTGTCAGAAATCTTGCCCATTTTTAACAAGCTGTCAATTCTCTCCCCAGCTATGACAACATCTGCAAAGCTAGTGGAAGAGAAAGCAGCCAGCCTGTCAATATATGTTCCCTGGAGGGTGTTCATAAACATATCTGCCATTTCCCTCTCAGACATAGGTGGCTGAACAGCAGCAGCCAATTGCCTCCATCTCTGGGCATACTCACGGAAGCTTTCCCTCGACGACTGTGACATTCCCATTAGGAGGGTCCTGTTGGGCGCCATATCCAGATTATACTGATACTGTCTGATGAAGGCCTCTTCCAGGTCCTTCCAGCATCTAATAGTTGCCCTTGTCAGGTGAGAGTACCATTCTCTTGATGCTCCAGTCAAGCTGTCTTCGAAATAGAACATCCAGAGCTTCTCATCCATAGTATAGGCCTTCAGCCTCCCCAGAAATGATTGTAAGTGAGTCCGAGGGCATGAGGTCCCGTTGTATTTTTCAAAACAAGGAGGCTTGAACTTATGGGGAATCCTGACCCCGTCTACCAAGCCCATGTCCATAACGTCGAAACCCAAAGAGTTTTGAGACTCTAAGGACCTCAATTTCTCAGCTATCTCATCCAGCCTCCTATCATAAGCTTCCTCCCCAGCACCCATTACTGTAAACTGATCCTCTTGGGGGTCTTCTTGCAGTATCCTGCCTGCAGTGGCAGTCCCTTGAACATTTGCAGGAATATTAACCTCTGGATGAAGGTGGGGACCAAACACAGGGGGATTGACATGAGGTTGGACCCTCTCGTTGTTGCTTGTGCCAGCAGTCCCTACATGTGGATCCTCTTGATTTTGTCTTTCCACCATGGCTCTCAATCTTTCCTGGCTCTGAGCCATGTTGTTCATCACTTCCATGAACTGCGTCATCTGCGTTCTCATTTACAATCTTTCGTTTGCCATTTGATTTCTAACCTCTGCAAGGTCCTGCTGTACCTGATCCATTTGTATGCCCGGAAGGTTGTTACGGGTTGGATAACGGTGCGGACGGTTGAGGGGAAATACCCGGCGCCGAGCAATAGTTCCTGAACATCACAACAGAGTTAGCAACAATAAAACAAAAACCTACAAAACAAACAAAGGGTTAGCATGCAATGCAGTATGCTCATTTGTTTTCAAGGTATCCGGCTTGGCATTCAGTTTTGACCCTTCCAGACCCTTGAAGATGCTGTTGATGTTGCTTTTGAAGGGAATTCGGATGGAACAAACTGATACATATATTACAAAAGGCAAATGGTACATAGTTTGTTTACAAATACAAGCCCTCTGAGGGGTCAAAATACATTACAGGAAAACAAAAGTACATGGAATGAAAGCAACAACAAACAAATGGTCAAACACCAAGACCATACTCATCCTCCCGAACTTCCTTGAGAAGTGCTTCGGTCACAGGATCAGCTGGACGCTCCGTGAGATTCCTGATAAGGAGGTTCCGGGTGGTAACAGTTGTAGTTAGCTTCTTGTGTTGACCTTGGTCCTTTGACCTCTTCACTCCAGCCTTGATCTTCAGCTCTGATATCTCCCTCTGGGCTGCTGCCAGGGCTTCTTGCTGCTCTTTTGCACTAGCTTCCAGTTGCTCTATCTTGTCTTGAACTCTCTTATCTTCTAGAGTACGAGCCTCGGTGATCCTGACCCACCTAGCCTGACTCTCCTTCAGATACAAGTCTGTCCTTGCTCTCTGGAACTGGGCTTCCTTGCAAGCATTCTCCAGAATTTGTTCCCCAGCCTTAGACTTTTTGATATAATCCCCAGACTTCTCAATCTTAGCCAGATGCTCCACTCTCAGCTTCTCTAGCCTCTCAATATCCCTCATACTATCACTCCTCTCCCGAAGGGTCTTCTGCAAAGCCTAAGTCAACTTCTCATTTCTTTCTTTCAAACCCTCAAACTCCTCCAAACTGATGGTGGCAGGGGGTGGTGCTGAAGATGATTCAGGCATATCTTCTATGGTAAAGGGCATTCCAGAGAATTGAGCCCTAGCATGGGACCACTCATAATATTGTGCTGATGCCACATTGTTGCACTTCCCCAAAATGGTTACTCCCTTAGTTTGAACATTATCCCAGGCCCAGGCAACCTGCCTAACAATAGCCAGATTAGGCTTGTTCTCACAATAAAGAGTCTCAACCAAGTCCTGTGCCTTAGGAGCGTGGACCAGTGCATAGCCCAGCTGCCTTCTGAACAGCAGAGGATTGTAATTAATACTACCCTTAACTCCTATTAGGGGCACATTGGGAAAATGCCCACAGCTGGTGATGATATCCCTGCCCTTGGTGCTTTGAGTGCACCACCTGATATCAGCTGAAGTTAGAGCAGTGAGTCTCTTAGCCCAGTTTTTCTGTTGATGAGGATTTAAAAATGCATCTGTCCTGGGCAGATGCCTGAGAAGCCAAGTATGGAACAAAGGAGCACAGCACCTCACTAATCTTCCCCTCTGCTTTTCATTCCTCTGATGCACTGAGTAATAGAGATCCCCCAATAAAGTGGGCACTGGGTTCTTCAGGATTAAAAGATGGATTGCATTCTTACTAATGAATCGAGGCTCATCCGCAAACAATACAATTCCATATATGCTCAGGGCCAATAAAGCACAGACAGCTTTCCACTCTCCTAAAGAAGCTTTCAGGGTAGCTTGAGAGATCAAGAAATCCAGATGGAAGCCAAGGATTCCAGCTTTAGAAGTCATATGTTGCTCAATCAGGACAGGTTCCAGATGCAGAGCCTTTGCTACTTCTCCATTACCAGGAAAGACCATCTCAGGGTTGAAAGGGATTCCACCTCTGATAGGTATACCAACCAATGATGAGTATTCTTCTAATAGAGGGCACAACTGAAAGTCTTGGAAAGTGAAACACCTCAGTGGGGGATCATAAAACTGAATGCAAGTGTGGATCAGGCTTCTCTGTGAAGGGTCGAGATCCATAACCATATCAAGTATATCTCCATAGTGTTCCCTGAACAATGGTATGTGATCTGGAGTGATCAGGGTCTGAATCCTCCTGATGTCAGCTAGCTCTGGCTGGAAGAAGTGGTAGGTGATGTTACTCTTTTTAGGAGCCATGATGCTGAGACTGAGTAGAGACAAGTGCTGATGATGATGCTGAAAGAATGAGCCACTGATTGGCTGATGCAGGTGACTGAAGCAGATGCTGATGAAGATAGGTCAGTAATGAAGATGGGGTCAAAACCAAAACCAAATGAAAATGGATACCCTGAAACACAAATAAAAAAATGTCAATATGATGCAATGATTATGTATGCAAATGATATGCAAGGGTTTGTGACTGAGCTGGATCTGATCAAGTGCTCTGATATGAGTCCATGTGTGTAAGAAGTCCAGATGGGGGTCTATAGGTCTAGTAACCAAGGTAGGGGACTCAAATAAAGAGCCACATGTCCAGGGTTTTAGAATCACAAGAACTGTCCCAAAATGAAGTACTCTTATTCAAACAAAGTAACAGGGTATTCTGAGGTCAAGGTACCTGCAAACCTGTAAACAGCCCAACCCCCTCACAGGTGGTGTTCTAAAACAAGGATCCTCAGACTTGGATCAGTTATGAGAAGTGTAAACACTTCTAACCCGGAGGTACAGTGTTTACAATAACCATAAAAGTTCCTCCTCTAATTCACCTCAGTTTCTGAAGGTCAATACTAAAGGTCATCCAGACTTAGCAGGCTTCCCAGATAGCCCTAGCATTGCAGGAAATCTGCAACACAGAGTTCTCAAGAAGAAACCCATATCTGAACCGTGTTTAATATTCCTGCACCAGACCGAGATGGAATGGGAAAGAATATGATTCACTCTAGCCTAGGTGTCACTCAGGTCCCAGGTATAGGACCTTAACTCTCAATGAATCACCCACCCTCCAAAACAAAAACCAGATCCAGCCAGCAGCATGATAGTATGATATATGTAAAGCAGTAAAGAAAGTAATAAAACAAACTGTACATAAAGCAAAAATAAAACAAATACAAACACAAATAAACACAAAACACCCCAGTAAACACAAATCAAACAAGCGCTAGGAGGAACCCACAAAGAGAACCAGAAGCCCTGGTTGTAGTATAAGGGTCCCCAGCAGAGTCGCCAAGCTGTCGCTCCCACCAAATGAGGCTAGGTCAAATGGGGTACAGACGCGAACGGTCGGCGAGAGGGACAATGAGAACACACAGCCGTGAACTCACTGGAGATGAAAAGAGTCGCCAGCTAGGCATTTTTATCCCGGAGGAAAGATAATGCTGCATAGACCTAGAAAGTGATGGACAAGACGGTTGCGAACCAGAGAGACTGAGAAAGGGGGTTGGTTACAACCTGGGAAGGTATTAGCACCCAGATTGTCCGCTGTACTCGACGGGATCCACACTTGAAAGATTTGTGTTTTAAAGGGGTAGTGTCAGTGCAATTTGTGTGTAAAAGAGCTGGAAAACAAAATGTACAGGTGTCAGTGTAAGAGAAAAGTGAAGTGTATATATGTAGTGTCAGTGTAAGGAGGAGAGTGAAATGCTCATGACTATGAGGCTTAAGAGAATGAAGCTAGAAAGAGGGGGAATATACAGAGACTTTTGTTCGATAACTGTTAAGTTATGCCTACGTATCCTCTCGTGCAATGAGGAAGTCAGAACACCGTAGTTCGACCCAAAGAGACTGAAAGATGAATTGACTTGTGATCTGCTTGCTTTCCTATGCTCAAGTGTATGACCTGTCTAGCTCAGGTGCAAACTGTCTTGCATTAGACGGAAGAAGCAAGTTCTCGGTTATGAGTGAAGGTGATGAGAAAAGAATCCCGAAGGAGACGATTATTGTTTGTTTTTGTGTTTTCAGTCTTTTATTTCTCTTGAGAGTTTGTCATAAGTTAATGAGCTTAAGCCTAAACCAATGGGTTAGTAAACTCATCACATCTTCCCTCTGATTAAGGGGTAATGAGAATTACCTTAAGTGTGAAGTCAGATTCTCACACTTAATCACCTTTGATGTAGGATTAAGACCGTTAACCTACTTGTGATTATTTAGATGTTTTTGTTGTTTTTGTTTAGTGTTAAGTAATGAGGTTAAGCCATAATCAGGGATTAAACAGACTCATTACACCATCCTAATAGAAGGATAATAGATGAGAATGTTTAAGCTGAGGAAAGCTCCTCAACTTAATCCATGATTAGGGATTAAACTCATGACAAAACAAGTCTTTGATTAAGTGGATTTTATTTAATGGTATGATGATGAAGTGATTTTTATGGTTTGTAAGACAACTTGAGGGGGACTTGTCCATTAACACTAGGGTTAGTCCTTCTTAACCAGTTAAGGAAGAATTAGAACCCTAATGCAAGGCCCAAGTTACAAGTGATGTCTTGATGATTATTAAGTGAATTGATTAAGAGATTTTAAACACATTAAGGGTTTAACACTTAGGATTAAAGTTATACACTCCATCCTAAGAGAAGGATGCAGGCATAAGCTTAATCACAAAGCCTTAAAGCCTTTAGGGTTTAGTCCCTGATTATGAGGTGAGAAGAGAAGACTCAATGAGACACAAAGGTAAAACTAAGAGGGGAGACTAATCAAAACCCTAATCATTGTCATGCTTGGTTGTTCCTAAGGTTTGTGAGGTTTTCAAGAGAAGTCTTCAATGGAACCACCAGGAAGCAGATGAAAGGATCAAGAGAAGCAAAGCAACTTGCTTCATTCAAGAAGTCAAGTCACTTGAGGAAAGAAAGTGGGAAGAAGAAGGATGAGCAAGCTCAATCTCAAACACATATCAAAATGCAGCAATGGATGCAAGAGAGATAAAAAGAAAAGTTATGAGAAGTGAAGGCAAATTCACTTCCCAAAATCACTTACCACCTGAAAGGTTAGAAAAGAAATGCAATGCAATACAAAATGGGATGAGATGACATGATGAGAAACAAAACCAGAAACATATTCATGATGCTAATGATGTTATGAGATGCTACAAACATGAGGCAGCACATGGGAATGATCATACAAGTTCATGAATGCAAATGAAGCAAGTTAAGAACCAAGAACATACATGAAAAGTTATGAAATGCACATGGCATACAACATGGCAAATACATGATGCAATGATCAAACATGCTTTCAATATGTCTTATGATTTCAAATGAATCAAATGGATGCTTGAAATGTCATGACAAGTCATGTTATGCAAGAGAATGCAGGATGGATGCATATGGAAGCCCAAATTAGGGTTTAAGAACCATACATCAAACAAAAATCAAAATCAGAAGCAAACCCTAAGATAAAAAATTGAAAATGCCACTCAAAGGACCCCTAATCCTATACTAAACCAATGCCCAAAGGAGAGGTTTCAACTCTTAACCAAATTCAAGTTATGGTTTTCTTAAGATTTCTAGGGTTTTAGGGTTTCCAAACAAAAGAAATGTCAAACAAATGGAAAATGAAAGATCAAATCATGGCCATTTAATCTCACAAACTACATGTTAAACACAATGCAATGCAAAAAGAATCAATGTCCAACTCTTCATGGATAGGCAGAAATGATTTTTGGAACTTTGGATCAAATTAAAGCATGAAAATGATTTTAATTCAATGAAAAATTCTCAAAATGCATCAAGATCAAAAAATAAATTTGGTTTGAAGGTTGGACAATGTTTTTAAATGTCTTAGAACATTTCATGAATTTTTTGGTGATTTTTAAATACTTAAAAGTATTTTTAATAAATTAATTCTCATTAATCAATTAAAAATAAACTTTTAAATATTTAAAAATATTTTTTTTAATGCTAAAAATGAAAATAAAAATATTTTTGTGTTTTAAAAATTATTGAAACTCTTGAAAAAAAGTTTCATAATTTTTAAACAATTTTTACTATTTTAAATAAATTACACAAGTTAAATGAGAAAAAATGAAATAAAAACAAAATAAAATGGAAAGTATTTAGATCTAGAGGCTGAGATTTGAACTGGGTTTGGAAACATTGACTAGCGCGTCATCCAATGGTTGTGGTTGGTTCTGATTAAATTAATTTAATTAAGATTAATTAAACTAATGAAAAGGGATTAGGGCTAAGCAAATGAATCTGGGCCATCCAAGCAAGCGGGAAGTCAATGGGGTCAACTAATCTAACGCCCCACATTCAAATGGAATTAATGACCTGAGATTAGGGCATAACAACATTCAGGTGACCGGAGGGAAGCTCCGGTCATCTTCTCCGGCGACAACACAACCCTAATTCATGATTCAGGCATCTAAACAACAAATTAAACACAACCAAATGATCCTCTAACAACCTAGGTCATGAATCCATGCTCAAACATCATTTAAACCACCAGAATCAAGCAAATCGAAAGAAACAAAATCCACGGGTAAAATTTCAGAGAAGCATAAAATGGTCATCCCTTCACTATTTTCAAATCTAAAGACATCCCCATGATCAGCATAACACACACTTTCATTCTATAACAAGAAAAGCAAGCTCTGAGAAAAAATGTTCATAGCCATACCTGAGATGGCTGCTCCTGTTTCTGGACTTTCAGAGCTGTTCTTTGGTGCAAGCTTGCTCCACTGACTCCCCTGGTGCTAATGGAAGGCTTGAAATGAGCTTAAACAAGCTGGTTTGAGAAGTCCAGTTCTGGTGTATCAGAAAATGGAGTTTGTGTATAGGCTGTTTCAGATCAATGTGAAGGGTGGTTTTGGTTCCTTTTGATGTGTTTGATTTGTTGGTGAAAAGAGTTTGGATGTTTTGTGGCTGTGGAAGGTGATTCGAATGAAAATGCAGATTGGAGTGAAAATGGGAATGAGGTGTTCTTGCTTGATTCAGGCTTGTGTCTTGTTGGTTTTTTCTCAGTGAAGCAAGGTGAGTTGATGTGTGGAATTGGTTTGAATGTTTGTGAGCTATGGAGACAGATTCGAAGAGAAATGCAAAATGGGGTGAGTTTGTGTATGTGTTGCTGGGGCTTGTTTCAGGCTGGCTCCCTGTGTGAAATGGCTAGCAAATGGATAGTATAAACAACTCCAATTGGTCAGATGATGTGACCTGGCCTGCTGTGATTGGGATGTTCACTTTTGCAAAATGTCCACTCTTGTGTAAGGAAGGCATGGGCTTGGTTCTAGGCTAGTACATGGGCTGTGTGATGCGCAACAAGGTGAGGAGAGAGGGCTAGGGTGGTTCAGAAGCCAATGCAGCAAGTTGGTGAAGGTGATCATGAGCTTTTGCAACTTGGTTACTTTTGAAACTTCATGAAAATCTCTTGCTTTGCCAACCATGAACATGTGATCTTTTGGTTCAAATCTGATATTTAGAACTTGTATGATGCTTACACATTGGTTTGATATGAACTAGAAGTCACAAATGGCCTTAATACATGATTTTGCAAATTTTCCAATTGGTGCATATCTTGAAAATTAGTGATTTTTGCCAACTTTGTCACACCATAACTTTTGATCCAAAATGAATTAGGTCATGTTCTTGTACTTTTTGAAAAGGGAAAAATGTATTCTACAACTTTCATGACCAAAGTTTTTCCATTTGAAGCATTTTTGGATCAAAAAGTAAGGTTTGAAAAGTGACCTAAATTGACAAATTCCTTAAAAGTCAACTATGCCCTAAAAAGTCAACTTTGCAAAAACTTCAAATTCTTGATTTTTGTGAACTTCAATCCTCTTCCATGATCAAATAAAGGTCATATACACTCAAAATGATGAAGATCACCCCTTGGTTGGGTCATTGGGGGCCTCAGGTGCCCTGATTTTGCACTGACTTGTCCAGAAAGTCAACCCTTGATCAGATGACTTCCCCATGGAATTTCTTCATGAAAATTGATATGCATACTCCCTATACCATATAGAGACCAATGGAAACAAGAATGACCAAAAAAATTGGAGTTATGGCCTCTGAAACCAAAACCCTAATTTTAGGTCAACTGTGCAGTCAAGCCTAGCCCTGCTTCCATACCAATCCCAGTTCTTGTGATTTTTTGAGATTCTTGACTTTGAGAGGATATAATATGATACTTGAACACACATAGGCCCATTTGAAGTGATTTGTGACCTTTGGAATGGCTCAAGAAGCTCTTGGATTGCTCAGATCACAAACCCTAGATGCAGATGACTTAGAATCTATGCAGTGAATCAAAAATGTAATATGAGATGATATGATTGTGTTTATGCATATGAAATGATCACAAGCCATGGTGTGAATGGGTGAGGGCAAATTTGGGGTGTTTACAGTATCAAGACAGGAAGACATCTTTATCAGCCATCTATCCTCATTCAAATATGTGGAAATGGATGGAGAGATCGTCGAGACTCCTTGCCAAGCTTTTGAGCCCGTCAAATCTGAAAATGCATCAGCTGCTTTGTCTGAAGACTCAAAGAGAGGTGCTTCTATAGCTTCTTACAAACAGGCCCTGGAAGTGGTAGAGTCAGGTGTGAAAAAGGTTGGGGCAGGACAATTTAAATCCCAAAAAAGAAAGATATGTATGGGGTTGGTTATCAGCCAGGTCTGTCAACGCCTGGACAAAATGCTAGTGGTCGGAAAAGCCCAATAACATTCACCAGTGTTGGTTGTATTGATCATGGCAATATTTGTGCTGCATAAGAGGATATGACTGACAGTGATTGCGATATGGATGAATGGGTCAAGCCTTGTGCTCCAGGGACACAACTAAATAACTGGTCGTTGGAAATGCTCATCTCTGTCACTTGCCTTGAAGAGTAATAGTTTTTTATGTTTTTCTTTCCTATATTCAAGTCTTATGTCTTACTCGGGGCATAGGGACTCATTGTAAGGGTTCTTTTATTCATAATGTGGTTTCATAATCATCAATAAAGCGGACGTTTTTGTATTCATGACATGTTGTTCCCTGTCTTTCATTCTTTTGTTTTTGTTTTCAAAATAAATGGCAATGTTTCCACATTTCAAATGGCTTCTAAATCTAGCATGAATCATCATTCATGCAGATGCTCATCCTCGGGTCTCATCAACGACAACCTTGCTATGGCTCAGTATGACTTCGACAATCCAATTTACCTAGCCAACGAGGAAGGTGAAGAAGATTGTAAATTTCCCGAAGAGCTATCCAGGTTGCTTAAACAAGAGGAGAAGATAATTTAGCCACATGAAGAGGCTATTGAAGTGATAAATTTGGGTACCGAAGAGGACATGAGAGAGGTAAAGATCGGGGCTGCGTTAGAAGAATCTATCAAGAGTCGTCTAATTGCCATGCTTCGAGAATATGTTGATGTTTTCGCCTGGTCATATCAAGACATGCCTGGTTTGGACATTGATATTGTGATGCATAAATTACCCCTCAGGGAAGAGTGCCCACCTGTAAAGCAAAAGTTGAGGCGTACACGTCCTGACATGGTCATTAAAATTAAAGAAGAGGTGCAGAAACAGTTTGACGTCGAATTCTTGGCAGTAACCAGTTATCCTCCATAGGTTGCGAATATCGTACCAGTCCCTAAAAAGGATGGTAAGGTTACGATGTGCGTGGACTATAGGGATTTGAATCGGGCCAGCCCTAAAGATGATTTCCCTCTGCCTCACATTGACGTGCTAGTTGATAACACTACTCAGTTTTCCATATTCTCTTTCATGGATGGCTTCTCAGGATACAATTAGATTAAAATGGCGCCAGAGGACATGGAAAAGACTAAGTTTATTACGCCTTGGGGAACCTTCTGTTACAAAGTCATGCCGTTTGGTTTGAAGAATGTTGGGGCAACTTACTAACGTGCAATGGTGACTCTATTCCATGATATGATCCATCATGAGATTGAGGTCTACGTTAATGATATGATCGCGAAGTCACAAACAGAAGAAGAGAATCTAGTCAACTTAGCCAAGTTGTTTAACAGACTCCGAAAATTCAGACTATGGTTGAATCTGAACAAATGCACATTCAGGGTATGTTCCGGTAAGCTACTGGGCTTCATTGTCAGTGAACGGGGAATCGAAGTTGACCCTGCAAAGGTAAAGGTTATCCATGTGATGCATGAACCAAGAAGTTAAAAAGAAGTACGCAGTTTCTTAGAGAGGTTGAACTATATTGCACAGTTCATCTCGCACCTAACAACCACGTGTGAGCCTATTTTCAAGCTTCTAAGGAAGAATCAGGCTATCAAGTGGAATGATGACTGCCAACAGGCTTTCGACCGAATCAAGGAGTATTTGCTAGAACCCCCGATTCTCATGCCTCCAATGCCAGGGAGACCCTTAATCATGTATGTCGTTGTACTCTAAGGATTAATGGGATATGTATTGGATCAGCAGAACGAGTCTGGTCGAAAAGAGCATGCCATTTATTACCTTAGCAAAAAGTTTACCGATTGTGAGACATGCTACTCACTACTCAAGAAAACTTGTTGCGTTTTGGCATGGTCTTCTCGCCGGCTAAGACAGTACATGCTGACTCACACCACTCTCCTAATTTCCAAGATGGACCCTGTAAAGTATATCTTTGAGAAGCCGACTCTAACAGGAAGGGTATCCCGATGGCAGATGATTTTGACAGAATATGACATCCAATACACTTTGCAAAAAGCAATCAAAGGGAGTGTGTTGTCCGAATATCTGGCTCAACAACCAATTGACGATTATAGGCCTGTGAAATTTGAGTTCCCGGATGAGGACATCATGTTCCTCAAGTTGAAAGACTATGAAGAACCACTTTCAGAGGAGGGACCAGACCCAGGATCCAAGTGGAAGTTGATGTTTGCCGGGGCTGTGAACGTAAACAGAAGTGGAGTAGGTGTTTTCATCATCTCACCAGAGGGGGTCCATATACCTTTAACCACTCGGTTGACATTCAAATGTACCAACAATGAAGTAGAGTATGAAGCTTGCATCATGGGGGTTGAAGAGGCAATCAACTTGCGAGTCAAGAACCTAGAGATCTTCAGAGATTCTGCTCTGGTAGTGAACCAAGTCAATGGCAAGTGGTTAGTTTACCAACCTCACCTGGTTCCTTATAGGGATTATACCAGGAGGTTGCTAACTTTCTTCACCAAGGTCAAGCTGAATTATATTCCATGAGATGAAAATCAGTTTTCTGATGCTCTAGCAACTTTATCATCCATGATTAAAGTTTGTCAAGAGAATTATATGCCTCAGATCATGGTCTCTCGTCTCGAAAGACCTGCCTATGTCTTCGTAGTTGACAGTGGTGAAGATAATAAACCTTGGTATCATGATATCAAGCAATTCTTGAATTCTCAAGAGTACCCCACTGAGGCATCCACTAAGGACAAGAAGAATCTCATAAGGCTAGCCAGGGGATTCTTTTTGAATCAAGATGATGTGCTATACAAGCGAAACTTTGACATGGTTCTGCTCAGATGCGTGGGTAGACACAAAGCAGACCTGTTGATGCAAGAGGTTCCTGAAGGCTCCTTAGGTACCCATGTTGGAGGGCATGCTATGGCAAAAAAGTTGTTAAGGTCGAGATATTATTGGATCACCATGGAATCTGATTGTTGAAAATATTCCTGCAAGTGCCACAAGTGCCAGATCTATGATGATAAGGTCCATGTACCTCCAAATCCATTAAGTGTCATGTCTTCACCATGGTCGTTCGCCATGTGGAGCATTGATATGATTGTCAAGATTGAACCAATAGCTTCCAACGGTCACCGCTTCATCCTAGTTTCTATATACTACTTCACAAAGTGGATCGAAGCGACATCTTATGTTAATGTTACCAAACAAGTGGTATCCTAGTTTATCAAAAGAGATATCATTTGCTGATATGGAATTACCGAGAGGATCATTAATGATAATGGTTCTAACCTCAATAACAAGATGATGGCTGACTTGTGCCAGGACTTCAAAATTGAGCATCACAACTCTTCGCCATATCGCCCGAAGATGAATGGCGCTGTCGAGGTGGCCAACAAGAATATCAAGAAAATCATTCAGAAGATGGTGGTGACTTATAAGGATTGGCATGAGATGTTACTGTTTGTGTTACATGGGCACCGAACGTCTGTGCGCACCTCGATAGAGGCAACCCCGTTCTCATTGGTATATGGTATGAAGGCGGTCCTACCGGTTGAAGTTGAGATCCCCTCGTTGAGGATAATAATGGATGTCAAGCTAGATGAATTTGAATGGCTCCGATCCAGGTACAATCAACTGAGCCTCATTGAAGAGAAACGCCTTATAGCTGTATGCCATGGACAGTTGTACCAACGACGAATGAAACAGGCTTTCGAGAAGAAAGTACGGCCTCAACCGTACATACCAGGTGACCTGGTACTGAAAAATATTCTTCCTCCTAACAATGATCACAGGGGGAAGTGGACGCCCAATTATGAAGGTCCATTCGTGGTTAAAAAGGTCGTCTCGGGCGGAGCCTTGATGTTAATAACCATGGATGGCAAAGACTTACATTCCCCTATCAACGCAGACGTAGTAAGAAAATATTTCGTGTAAAAGTACCCGTTGGATAAAAACAGAATAAAGATCCAGGAAAAAACAGGCATCCCAGCTAGCCAAAAATAGAATAAAAAGGCTCGGGCAAAAATTAGGGAAATATTAAAAGAAAAATGTACACCCGCTGAGCTGAAAAGCCACATTGGACATCTCAGGAAAAATAAGGTATTCCGGTGGATTGAAAACCCGAAAGGGCAATCCATGCAAAAGAGGGACTAACACGAATGACAGCGGTCTGTGAAATTTGTGATCCATTTGCAACTAAAGGCATTCCAAGGGTTGAAGATCAATTCAATCACTTTCCTCAAGGGCGAAGAAAGCGGATAATCACGAAGATATACAAGTCATAGCCGGGTTGAAACATGATGAGATCCATTCTTCATATTGCCAACAGGATAGTTTGTTTTCCTTTTGAGCGATTTCCTCTTTCTAGGGATTTCTTCCTGATGTAATGCCAATTAAGGGCCTTTCACCAAATCAATAAAATCCAATTTCAGTCAAACCTGTGACCATTTGTATTTTGTTTTTCTTCTAACATTGATTTATTGCAAAAGTGTCTAGTAAATTGTGATTTAAAATCGTGTTATGAACAATTGAATTCCTTCTAACTCATGCAGGAGGACATAAACATTTAATGCAACTCTAAAAAGTGTTAAGTGACCGGGATGGTGATTCTTACCATAAGCCTGGGGCATACCAAACAAACTCTCCATGTTGCAGGAATTTTCAATTGTGTTTATGCAGGTACAAGTGTTGCTAGTAGAACTAGAGCAGACTTCCAGGAGGAGTCTCTTAACAAATGTTGGAACATAATTCTTCAACAAGCGCCTTCCCGTTTGTCTTCTACTATCCCAATAGAATGAAAATTGGAATCTTCCTCATCAGTGGTGAAAGATGATTGATGGTCTCCCCGAGCAGAGATTTTCTGTCAACACAGGAGCAATCCCTAGTAGTATAAGGAGTCATTTCTTCCCCAGCAGATTTCTACCTCAGTAGAGCATCAACACATCTGATTCCCCAGCCAATTCAGAAGTTTATCATTCCCCAACGGAGTTCAACAGGTAGCGTACTTCTCAAATCAAGTTCACTCCCGACAAGATCTTGGCTATCTAATCTCAAAGTCCAATTTATTTTTGGCAAGGGCGGCAGTTCAGGGCCGGTGTATCACTAACAATATCTCCCATAGAGATTTTTTCTCCTCACAAGAATTAATCAGATCAATGCAGTGATCATTTCTCCCCAATGAAGCTACCTGGCATACCTGTTTTCTCCTCATCAGGAGATTTCTTCATATTCGCATATGCATAATCATCATTGCATCTGCATCCTTAAACGCGTATCATTTCCATCATCATGGAGCATTACGCCATAAATTGAAACACGTGCATATCAAAATGGGACAATTTTGGGATATATTACATAAAGACCTATGACATATTCTCAACCAGAAGTGCTCCCTACAGAGGATACCAATTTTGTTTTCCAAACAATATTGTCTTTTTAAGCCCTGTTTAAGTACAACAAGCCCTCCTTTTTATTTCCAAGCCCTGTTTAAGTACAACAGGCCCCTTTTTCTTTTCAAGCCATGTTTAAGTACAACAAACCCCTTTTTCATTCCAACCCTTGTTTGAGTACAACTGGCCCTCCTTTTTCTTTCCAAGCCCTGTTTAAGTACAACAAGCCCCTTTTTCTTTTCAAGCTCTGTTTAAGTACAACATGCCCATTTCTCATTCCAAGCCCTATTTAAGTACAACAGGCCCTCCTTTTTCTTTCCAAGCCCTGTTTAAGTACAATAGACCCCTTTTACATTTCAAGCCATGTTTAAGTACAACAGGCCCTCATTTTTCTTTCCAAGCCCTATTTAAGTACAACATGCCCCTTTTTCATTCCAAGCCTTGTTTAAGTACAACATGCCCTCCTTTTTCTTTCTAAGCCCTGTTTAAGTACAACAGGCCCCTTTTTCTTTTCAAGCCCTGTTTAAGTACAACAGACCCCTTTTTCATTCCAAGCCATGTTTAAGTACAACAGGCCCCTTTTTCATTCCAAGCCCTGTTTAAGTACAACATGCCCATTTTTCTTCCAAGCCTTGTTTAAGTACAACAGGCCCCTTTTTCATTCCAAGCTCTGTTTAAATACAATAGACCCCTTTTTCATTCCAAGCCTTGTTTAAGTACAACAGGTCCCCTTTCTTTTTGCGTCTCATTTCAGTACAACGGTCGCGTCGTGGGTAATCATTTAAGTACAATGATCCCATTCTTTCTGGAAAAAAAGAAGAGGAAAAAGGATACAAAAACAAGAACAAAATGGCATTTTCATCATTACACTTTTATCAAAGTACAAATTTCCAGGTTTTATTCGAGTATTCAAACACTTCATACCTTGAATGTCTAAAAGTCATTGCTATTATTCACTCATGTATGTAGATGATTGAATAGGGGCAGCTGTAATACCTCAAAATTTTCCCTCTCATTTTTCATGGCATTTAGCATATCACTTTGCATATTCCAATTTATAGCATGACACAAAGGATTGCATCATAAACACCAGTGCAAAGGCATAGGGTTTTGATCAGTAACTGAGGCAGTAGATCACTGATAGACCTATCCGGTGAGGAGATAACCCAGGTGGGGTTGAGGAAGCTTTCGTCACTTTGTTGTGTGAGAATTTCAGACATTGCTCTTCTTGGGAGAGACTGGAGCTCTGTGGGGGGATGGTTCCCCTTATCCTTAACAACTCTGTTGGGGGAGGAAAGATCACTGAACGATCTTCCTAGAGATTTCTGTGAGGATCCTTCTGAGGATGAGGAGACTTGATAACTCAGCTGGGGAAAAAGTTCTTTAGATGCTGCTTGGAAAAGATATGCTGGGGAAGTGATGCTTTGGCAACTTCGCTGGGGAAAAACATTCCAGATACTATTAGGGGAGGAAGTAGGTTTGGCATGCCCCATGTCGCGTATTGAATACCTGCAATCCTGTTAAGACAAAGAAACTCATAAATATCCCGAGGTATCCCTTACCGGATTTCGTCATAGGAGTTAGATATTCCTGGAAGTAAATACATTTCCTACAAGCATGTAATTTAGAAAGGCACATCTGTTTTATGAAAATATTATGTTATGGATATTTGACATTTTGCAAACAAAACCAAAATGTACAAGACAAAGTGTGACTGAAAACTATGATTTTATTAATCTGGGTGCCCTGAATTGGCAAGTACAGTCAAAGAAACAAATCCCCTGAAATGAGGAGATTGTTACAAAATTGAGAAAAATAAAGGTGATGGCAATGTTGACGACGCTCCAGTGAGCTTCCCTTTGCTATGACCCGCATGACCTTGACGTTCTTCTTATCTTGCTTTCTGGAGGAGATTGATTCTGACCGACGCTTTAACCTTTCGAGGCTTACCGTGTTGTAAGTGATACAGACGAATTCAGAATGCAGTTGTTCGCTTATTCTCTTGTTTTGCGTGGATCTCCCTTTCGGGTTTTCAATCCACCGGGATACCCATTTTTGCCTGAGCTGTCCAATACGGCTTTTCAACTCAGCATGTGTACAATTTTTGATTTTTCCCTTATTTTTGCCCGAGTCTTTTATTCTGTTTTTGACTCTCCGGGATGCCCTATTTTTTCCTGGACTTACATTCTGTTTTTATGTCCAGCGGGTCATTTTATGCGAAGTATTTTTTAACTGCATCTGAATTCACAGGGGATAAGAAATCTTCACCATCCATAGTAGTGAGCATCAGTGCTCCACCAGAGAAAACTTTCTTTACTATGAACGGACCATCGTAATTTGGAGTCCACTTGCCCCTGTGGTCTGTATGAGGAGGGAGGAGTCTTTTCAGCACAAGATCTCCTACTTGGTATTCCTGAAGCCTGATTTCTGATCGAAGGCTTTCTTCATTCTTTTATGATATAACTGCCCATGACAGATAGCAGCTAATCTCTTCTCTTCGATCAGATTCAATTGATTGTACCGAGAACAGACCCATTCTGCTTCGTTCAGCTTGACATCCATCAGCACCCGTAAAGAGGGTAATTCAACTTCAACAGGTAGGACTGCCTCCATACCATACACAACTTCAACTTCAACTTTAACAATAATAACCAATTCATTCGTCCTTCCTTTAATCTCAAAAACTCTATAATCCATATAGTTTCACACTTTGGGCCTCATTCAATTCACAACTCAACAATACTATCTTGCTCTCTCTTGAATTTATTATTCTCTCAACATTACCATCAGACAACATCTTCACCCTAATAATTCTCATTTAACATAAGTTGCATCTCTATACATTCTCCAACACTGTCACATTCCTTCTAATACCAACATTTCATTCCTTATCAATATTTCACACTCGTCTTCATCTTTCCAATTTTCTGAAATAATTGCTCAACTTCAAACACATTTATCTCTTTCAATATAGACCTCCCTGTAATACCTCATAACTTGCCCTCTTTTTTTTCCCAACATTTTGCATAGCATTTAGCATAAACAAGTTCATGAAATAATCAAAAACATTGCATCATGTTCATCATAGCTGAGGCATAGGCATGTGATCATTGATTGGAGCAATTGAAGGTTATACAGAGGCATCCAAGGAGCCAAAAAGATTCTCAACCTTGTGCAAAGGGTTTACAACATTGCACAAGTCTTCATTTGAAGCTACAAGTCATTAAAAGAATTGAATTGATCAAAGGAGGCAAGCAGTGCAACATCTCCTGATGAAAAGGGGCCAAATTAAGGTATCTATTCTACTGGGCTTCTCAGTGAAATTTTGATCTAAAGTTGATTCCATTGTATTATATATGATGTCAAGTGCTTAGGGTTCAAATTTCATCCATAGAAACATTTTGGAAGAGGTTCAATTGGCCAGATGACTGAAAATCAGGGAATTGGGGAAAAGTCAACCATGTTGAGGAAAAAGTCAACTCCTGAGTTTTTGAGACCAAAATTATGAAATTAGGTTTACAAGGATCCTATGGGTTATATTTGATCAATAAATTATGGAGGAATCAAGAGAAATCAAGAAAACCAAAACTTACTATTTTTGGAAAATTAGGGTTTCCAAAAATGGCAAGTTTTGGCCATTCTTGCAGCAACTTCAAGATAGGCCTTCTCCCAAAATACAGGGGCTATCAAAATTCTACCTTGAGCCAATTGAAAAGGGAATATTAAGCTTCAAATCCATATGTGGAACTCATTCATAGCATTAAAACTGAAGGAGTTATGATCATTCAAAGTTGGTGCAAATTAAGGCAAGCTAGGGAAAAACCAAGGCAGGTCTTGCATCCTACGTGCGTTCCAGGCAAGGTTTTTCGTCAAACATGTGATGTGCAACATGCCAAGCCAAATTACTCCAACAAGGAGGTTTCAAATGAATTTTCTTTGAACATCAAATTTGTTCATTGGCATGTCCTCTACAACTTTGATGTTTTAAGAATTTTTGTTTGATAAATGGTTTGAGAGATATGAGGGGTCAAAGTGACAATCTCACATTGATCATCCCTTGTGCATGTTGCCCAAGGCATGCCCAATCTCTGCAGGCCCATGTATGCAGTCTTATGCATTGAGTTCAATGAAAAATTTGAAGTACCTAGAGGCCATATCTCATCTTGGAGTAAACATCAAACGTGTTCTATGTTGCATTACCTTCAATTTGTTCACAAGAATTGCTTCAATTGATACCTTGAGCTTGAGGTTTTGCATAATGTAAGATCATAGTTTGCATCCTGATTTCTTGTAGGCTAAGCCATTGAATCATGAACTGGTTTTATTCAATTCAGGCTTGCAAACTTCAGTTACCATGTTATGATCACAAGGCTTCATTTTTAGAGTGTAAGTCATCACATGTATGACCATACACACCAACTTCCATGCACTATCATGATGAATCCAAACAAGTGAAAATATTATACATTGAACTTGTGCTACATTGATCTCAGCTTCATCATATATCACTCAACCTCACCATAATTTCCATGATCTGCATCACATATTAACACTAGCCACGAGTTACATGAATTCAGCTTCACTCTATTTGATTCAAACACCTGCATGCTACTTCAACCTCAAGCTAACTAACTCTAGTTCCAACTGTTAACTAGAGTAGTTAACTTCTAACCACACCTATAAGAGGCTTCTCATAACTGAATCATAACCAACTTTGCGATTTGCTCAAATCATACTTCAATATGCACTGAAAATTCTCTCTGCAAATTGAAGATTTCACTCTGCATTTTGCTCTCAGCTTGCATTGTTCTTCATCAACACACTTCGTTCTTCATTTCTCATCATCATCATCAACTTAAACTCCATTTCCATGGCTTAATTCAGTGGAAGTTTCAACATTGAACCAATGCATACCTCTGCAAATTGCTAAGATTCTCATTGATCTTCATCAATCTTGCATCAATCATCATCATTGCAACTTCACCATCATCTAAGGCACAAGATCCATGGCACGAGCAGTTTGAAACTTCAAGATTCAGTTGTTGCATCATCACTGCATTACTCCAAGTTTCTCCAAGATTCATCATCCAGTGAGTGTTTATTTCACTCCACTAAGGATCAGAGACAATTAGCAAGCACAAAAGGAACCTCACCTCTGGATTTATTCAACCTCTGCATATCTACATTTTTAGGTTTCTTCTGAAATTCAACTGGCACGATTTCCTTCCATTTTATTTGATTTATGTGCTTTAAAGCTTGATAGAAGTTGTGCATACTCTGGCTAGTTGATAGGCATAGTAGATGCTTAGATTCAGTTTTTAGGTGGATATTGTTTTCTTTGATTCGCACGGATTAAGCATGATAATTGAATTGTGATCCTGGATTCTTGTTGTCTTCAACCTTGCGAACATTCCTATGGTTTTAGATTTCACTTCCATGAGGTTTTGAACTTTTCCCTAACCAGGATTCACCAGAGAAGGTGATCGGAGACTAGCTTCGATCACCTGAACAGTAGCCCTAGTTTTATGTTAGAATATGTCACATCCATTGGATCACTTCCATCCTAGGGTCCACAGTGCGCCAGCAATTAAAAATTCACATGACCTCACGTGCGTTTTTATGAAGGCAAAAGTTTAGCTTGTTATTGGCACCTCCCACGCATACGCATCTGGCCCATTGTAGTGTATTTTGTTGATGTTAGCACCCCCCATGCCCATTCCATTAATTCAGTCTAATTTTTTTAATTTCTTTTCTTCTCATTTTATTCCATTTTAGTTTTTGATTTTTAAAAACATCAAAACACCATCAAAAATTCCAGATTAATTCATATGAGATCCTCATATTTTTCTTCAATTTTCCATAATTTTTGTTCTCATTTTTCTTTTATTTTCAAGGCAGGATTAATTTCCCAATTAATTCATTTCCTATTTTCTCCATTTCTGACCAATCAATTTGTTCATTTTTGTTCTCCTAAACCATAAAAGATAAATTGTTCATTCTTCATGCGTTAGTCAGAGGACTTCCTAAGCCTCCCAAAAATATTTTTGTTTTGATTTTTAGGTCATTCTAAGTCATGTTTTGGTCCCATCCTTTCACATTTATGCACCTAAACCCTAATTCACTTCCACACTTCATTTGGCCACTCAAAAATAAGAATTTTTGAGATATTTTTGGATATAAGTCATCCTCTGGATTGTTTATTCAATTGTCAAATTTCTTAATTTTTCATGATCATTTGGTATTTTTCTAAGTTGTTTAGGTCATAAGTCACATTTTTTATCCTTTCATTCACTTCCTTTGATCCCATTAGAATAAGGCATTTATGCCATTGCCTTGAGGTCATAATTTTGAGTCCTATAGGTCTTATGGGATGTCTTCAAATGTTATATACCATCATTGGACTTTCACCTTTGATTTTTAGGGTTATCGTGAGTCATAAGTCACATATGCTCCTTTTTTACCTAATTTCACTTCTCCTTCCATCTTAGCCATCTAAAATTGAATTTGTACATAAGCTAACTTCATAATATTTTTTTTTGTGTCTCATAATTGTTTTTGTGATTATTTCCATATGTTTACCTCAAGTTTAGAGCCTTTTGCCTTCTTTTGAACTTCATTTGTTATCTAAAGGTCCTTAAAAACCCTAATTTGGACACCTATCCTTAAGATACCTTTTGCCACTTCATTTGAACATATTTTGTGAATACAATTTCCATTCTATCTTGTTGTCAAGCCTCTGATTTTTGTATGGGGATTTCAAAACTCTTTGGTCATTTTTTGAGTTTTCTTATTAAGTCATTTGTGTCACATTTAGAACCATGTTTCCATGTTCATTCTTCCACCTTTCAATCCCATGTTTGCATATCTTTAACTTGAATCTCCTCTTTACCGTATGATCTAATATCATCCTTCATTTTCATTTAGTGTTAAGTTCTGGATTTTTCACTTACTTTTGATTTTTACAAGATTTTAGCAGGTTAAAACACTTAGGTTTCCCTTTTAATTTCATCCCTAGGTTTCATTAGGGTTTAGTAACACTTTAGGGCGTAGTTTGATTTTGATCCACTTGATCCCTCTAGATGATTTTAATATGATTTAGATACTGACTTTTGAAGTGTGTTACCTTATAAGATACCTTAGACTAGGTATTAGCCTTAGAAGTTCACTAACACCTTTCTTAAGATAGTGTGAGTTCTTAATTGAAGTTTTCCATGTAATAATTGCTCAAATTACTTCATCATGCTAACATTTGTTTTGTAGGGGGGAAGATGAGGTAATAATTCTTCATTCCTATTTCTTATGCATTTTATTATATTTTCCTTTAGCACTTGGTGCTTTGTTTATAGGCTCCCTTTTGTTCTTTAGATTCAACTTAACTTCCTTAGGAAGTAAGTTGAACTCTAACTTGCTTTTCTTCTCCTTAGGTTAGAATACTTCATAAACCATAGGATCACCTTTTGTACATAATAAGATAACTTAGGGTTATGTCTTAGTCCCCCATTAGCTTTGACCTTTTGCCTCTTGAGTCTTCTTTTCTCATATTCAAACAAAATCAAAAAAACACTTAATAAAGGATGGAAGTAGTCTCTTGTGTATAGCCTTATTCCATGGGGAACTCATATTCATTCCATCTTGGAATAGTGTGGGCTTGTCTAGCATAATGTACAAGTCTGATTAAGAGGTTATTTCACAAAGAAAACCTAAAAGACAGTTTCTTCATAAAAGCTACAAAAACATGTAATAAGTTCAACAAGCTAGTGAACTTAAACCCTAATCCTTGGAAACAAGCCTTGGATATATTCTCCTTTCTTGGTGTGCTTGTTCTATTATTCAATCTTGGAATGTAGTAGCGAGTACACATTCCATGGAAAAGAGTTTGAATTCACTTCCTTATGCCAAATTCATACAAAACTCTTAAAAAGCAAATAACAAACAATAAGCGGCTTTCCTGCAGGAACTTCTCTTCTCATCTCATTCATTCTCAACACGAACTTGAGACGACTTGTCTCGGATGCAAGACGGTAAAAGCACTCATATCAGACGAGCCTGCAACACCTGAGCATATACATACGCAGTTCCAGGCATAAAAATCACAAACAAATAGTTCCCGCCTTAGTTAGGAGAACTACGTCGACTCTGATCGTCATTTTCCCGATGAGGTACGTAGACAGTGGGGTAGGGCCCATTCGAGCAAATTCTTTATTTTCCCTACATTTTCCCATTCTTTCTTTTTGTTCTCTTTTTCAATTCCTTTCTCATTTTAGTTACAGTTTCCAGTTAGCAGTTCATTTGCTCAACAACTTTATTTTCTCACCCTTTGAAACAGACAAACAAGCGTGGATCCCGTCGGGTACGACAGACGGTCTGGGGTGCTAATACCTTCCCAGGTCATAACCGACTCCCAACCCAGATCTTTGGTTCGCAGGACCTCGTCCTTTCCTTCTTCCTCGGGTTTGTGCAGCATTACCTTTCCTGTTCCTTCGGGATAAGAATGCATGACTGGAAACTCTACCTTTTCTGCGCCACTTTCACGTTTGTACTAGGATGAAAATCCCGGGAGCAACAGATGGCAAATCTGCTGGGGATCAAACCCAGAATCTCTGGTTTCCCTTGTAGAGTCAATCCTAGCGCCTATTTGTTTTTGTTTCTTTGGGTGTTTATGTGTGTGTTGTTGTGTGTTTATTTACTGTTTTCATTTACAATTTACTTTACAGCATTTATCTACTATTTTTAGTATTTATTTTCACATGCATCATATACTGGACTGTGCTGGTTTAATTTTTTTCTGTCGGATGGGCTTTATTACTATGAGATGAGCTCGTAATCGGGGCTCGAGTGCACCTTAGGATTTAGAGTGGTTCCACTTTGGCTTCATGGCATCTTGCTATGTTGGTAGTAGTGAGTTCCACACCTTGACTTGCGACCTTCTCGGAAATGTATTGATGCTGAACTCTTTCTGGGGCAATACACAACCTTGATAGTTATGTGCATTCAAGGGACCGGTCATTGAGAACCTTTATGGAAACATCCCTCTCCAGTGATGACACTGGCATACCACATTTACTGGAAAACCCACTCGCATCCGAGGGCCCACTTGGAACTCGCATAGGATGGCCTGGTTCTCTCATAGGAATCCGTTTAAAGCAAATTATTCGTATGACGATAGTATTGTACCCTTCAGGATGAATGTACTATTGTTTCTCGATTCAGTGCTTGAAGCTGGGGACTTATGAGGGATGCTTGTTTCCTTGGACTCAGCTGAGACCTCCCAGAGTAGTACATAATGCCAAACTGATTCCCTGATTTGGTCATGAGCCATTTCTCGGAGATGGTGAACGTATTATTGCTGCTCGGCTTTGAGAGTCCGTGATGTTGACCCGAGTAGCACACCAGTGAGATTGGGAGGGGTTTACAGGATTACAGGAACCTTAACCTTCAACATACCCATTGTACTAGCATGCTTCAGTATTGGGATATGTTCTATTACACATGGATTCTGAGATCTGAACCTCTAATCAGAGAGATGTTTGTTCTGATGTTGTGACCCTGCACAAACACTTGATTATATGATTGACACTACACAGACATATCACTGATCACATGCCTTACCTTGCATAAGCATCATGACATCATTAATCATATGTGTTCTTTTTATTCTTAGGGTTCATATTACTTTTGATTCCCGGTCACATTTATGCTTCAATATGGAGACTCTAAGGACGAAGAATGTTCACTATACTTTCCCACAACCAGAGACAGAGGGTGTTCAGAAGGTTATCAGCTTGATGAGGGACAATGTTCTTGATGACTTCAAAAGAGAGTTTGGAAAGATTTTGGATTATGTGAATAAGCCAACAGTTGATCAAAGGGATATCCTGCATTCCTTGTTGCAATTCTATGATCCATAGCTACGAGTCTTTGTTTTCCCATATTACATTTTGGCACCAACATTAGAAGAGGTCTCTAGTATCCTGAATATTCCTATTAGAAAAGGTATGCCTTATTATGCTTCATAGAGGAGCCCTCCTTATGAAGACATTATTGATGCTTGTCACTTGAGTATGCTCAGATTCAAGATGGGGCTAGAACCCAGCCAGGGTAAGGGGATTTCTTTGGAGTTTCTCATCATAGAGGCTCATGTTATGGCATCAGGAAACAAATGGGCAGATTTCAAAGCATTACTAGCTATGGTAGTGTATGGGATTAGCTTATTTCCAAGAGAGAAAGGGTTAATTAGCATGGAAGCTATCACCATCTTTGTCAAAAGAAACTCAGTGCCTACATTGCTAGGTTACTTCTACTATGGGGTTCATTACAGGAATGAAAAGAGAAAGGGACATGTGAACTGTTGTGCTCCCTTGTTTGTTGATTGGTTTGTAAGGCAACTCCCAAAATCAGGACCCTTTCAGGATTTGAAACAATCCTGGAAGTGGTCCAAAAGATTGATGGTCTTAACCTCAAATGATATTGCTTGGGGATGCAACAGGGATCTTATAGGTAAAGAAATCTTGGTTAGTTGTGGTAGCTTTCCAAATGTACCCTTTATAGGAAGGAAAGGTGGAATCAACTACAATCCTATATTGTCCAAAAAATAATTTGGTTATCCTTTGAGAGTTATACCATTGATTGAAGAGATAAGTTAGTCACTATACTTTCCAGCAGAAGGTAATCTGAAGATGATCTTACTAGCATCCCAAGCTTGGGAGGTCAGAATGATGAAAGGAAAGTAGGACTTTGGGAGAGTAGATCCAAAGACTTTTGATCCTTTTACCACCTGGTTGGAAGATCGTGTAGAGATTTTATTTCTCCCATTCTCTAAGGAACCACCTCTCTACCCTAAGGAAGTAGTCCCCATAAATTCAGTTCCTCTTCAGGAGTATAAAAAATTGGAGGCCTTAGTCAAGCAACCCAGGTTGGAGAATCAAGAAGCCAACAAATCATGCTAGAAGTTGAAGATTCAAATCCAGAAGTTAGAAGAGAGGGCTCACCAAGCTGAAGAAATGGTCAGGCTCAAGCAGCAAGACTTTCAGGAGAGAGAGCTCTATTTTAAGAAAAGAGGATTAACTGAAACTCACAAGGCGGTCCAGCGCCGAAAAGATAAGAAAGAGTAGAATGAAGCTAATGAAACTATAATCTTATGGGAAGAGAAATGGGAAGATAACTTGAAGAGGAAGAAAGAGATGGAAGTCAAGTACAAGTTAGAGATCAAAGGTCTTCAAGATTCTTTAGTTGAAATGGGAGAGTTCCTTCAGAAGGCTCACCACCAAGAGAATAGTCATCTTCAAGATATATTAGAGAGTCAATAGGCAGTGAAGGATGCTCAGAAAGAGATATAAGAGTTGAAGCTGAGAGCTAATGTTAAGAAGACCAAGACTGAGTCCACTACAAACAAGGTGAGTGAGAAGGTGTTCCTACAAAAAATTGAGGAGTTGCATGCCTCCTTTGACCTCAGGGATATCCTGATTCAAAAAATCATACAAGAACCAAACCATCCAGATATAGCTCAATTACTTCAAGGTGTCAAGCGCCTTAGCTGGAGGTTGTAGGATGTAGATCTTCCTAGGCTTTAGTCTTGTATTCATATGATTTTGATTACCCACAGGCCTGTTATGGGATTCCTCTTTTGCCGATGTACCTTTTTCTCTTTGATGTATGAACTTGTACCCTACGGGGACTTTACTATTCCAGTTTTCTTTTGATTTACCTGAAGTCTCTGGTTGTTATCTGTTGCACGGACACGGGATATTAAATGCTATCACTTCACATCTGAATGTTACACAAGGTCTTTATTCAAAAGTTATTCTCATAATACCAGAATGGGAAAGTAAACAAAACCTTGAGGATAAGAGGAACACATAATTGCATACATATCATTTGCATTTTTCTTTCTTTTGCATGTTTCTCTAGGTTATTTAACTTATCTATTCAACAGGCAAAGATTGCGAGAGCTGCCAAGACCCGGATATTCAGACAAAATATTCATCATCGGTACGCAACACGCAACAACCAAAGGATTATCATGGACGCTATGAAAACAGAGCTCAATGAATTCTGCACCCGGATGGGAGTATTTATGGTCATGATGTAAGGAATGGCCCAAGGACAGCAGGATTTGAGGAATGCCATGCAGAGGCTCACTCCTCCCCAGGCTGACCCTCTTGTAGTCACTCTAGAGGATCAAGTGAATCCCCCTAACAACAACAATGGAGCAGGTGGACCTCTGGTTCCAGAGACTGGCACACCAACTCTCATTCCCATGGAAAACTGACAAGAGGATCAGTTCCCTCCTACTAATAATGATATGGGGTTTGGCATGGAAGGAAATTTTCAGGACTTTTTGTTGCTAGCTGAAAAGGTCAAGGCCCTTGAGTGTAGAGACACCCTTGGGATAGACGTATCTGGCATGGGCTTGGTTCCTGGAGTGGTACTTCCTCCCAAGTTCAGGCCACCAAATTTTGATAAGTACAATGGTAATTCATGCCCCAAAACCCATCTACAGGCTTTTTATCGAAAGATTACTGCCCATACTAGGGAAGAGAAGCTCTAGATGTACTATTTCCAGGACAGTCTCTTAGAAGGCTCCTTGGAATGGTATATGAAGTTGGAGAGAAGCTATGTTCGAAGTTGGAAAGAGTTGGGGTAAGCTTTTCTTAAACAATATTAGTATAACATTGATATGGCGCCTAGTCGCACTCAGCTCCAATGTTTGGCACTGAAAAATTCAGAGAGCTTCAAATATTATACCTAGAGGTGACGCGAGGTGGCCGCCAGGGTACAACCACCGTTTCTAGAAAGACAAATGGTAGACCTTTTCATGGACACCCTTCATGGGTACTTCATGGAAAGGTTGGTTGGGTGTTCTTCAAGCGGTTTTTCATATATTATCTTGACTGGTGAGAGGATAGAGAGTTGGATTAAGCAGGGAAAGATCCATAATGGTGGTGCTTCAGCTTTCGGTATCAAGAAACCTTTTGTGAAGAAGATGGAAGGAGAAACGGGAGATGTGTATGCACAGAGAAGCGGAGGCAATAGAGGTGTTTATCAGCAAGTGGCTCATGTTACTATTTTAACTCATCTTAATCAACAACAGGTTCAACAACCACAACAACAAAGCGAACCGGGTTATCAGCAATAGAGGGCCCCTCGTCCTTATTATTCTCAAAAGGCTAAAGACAGGCAGTTTGACCCTCCACCTATATCTTACCCATAACTCTTGCAGAATCTCCTCCAGCTCCAAATGGTCCAGCTCAGAACTTTGTAACCTTCGAGGTTGGGGCAAATCCCTGAGGGCTATGATACAAATGCACGGTGTGAATTCCATTCTAGATCCCCCGGTCATACTATAGAGAACTGTAAAGCCCTGAAGCACGTTGTTTAGGATTTAATAGAGTCCAAAGCGATTAATTTCACTCCTACTCCGAATGTGATACAAAACCCCATGCTTTCTCATGGAGGTATAGTTGGGGAAATTGATGACGGAGAGAATCTGAATTTGGTGCATGATATCAATAACCTAAAAACTCCATGGAGTGTTGTCAAAGCTTGTTTGGCCCAGAAGGGTATTTTTCCGGGTTGTAAGAATGATTGTCTAGATTGTGCTGAAGCTCCTGATGGTTGTGAGCAATTAAGGACAGGGGTACAAAGCATGATTGATGAAGGGATCCTGCAATTTGATAGATTTGCCAAAGAGAAAGAAGTTTCGACGATGACCATTTTCTATAATCCAGCCCAAGTTCCTCCTCAAGCCAAAGTGGCACCAATAACTATCACTACTGCAGGACCTGTGATGTATCAAAGTGATAAGGCCATCCCATGGCATTACGGAGGTGAAGTGTATTGCAATGGCCAGAAGCAAGGCTTGGCCACACCTAGTATATCTCCAGCTCAAGTAGAGAATGTTGGGGTAGGAGGTTTTACTAGGAGTGGAAGATTGTTTGCGCCTGAGACGCTCAGAAACAGTGTAATGCCACCTAGAGATACTGCAGAAGCCCAAGCCAAGGCTGGGGGAAATCAACTAGTGACCACTAATGAGCCCATACTCGTGGTTGACCCTGACAATACATTTGACAAAGAAGCAGAAGAGTTTTTAAGAATCATCAAGAAGAGTGATTATAAAATCGTAGACCACTTGCAACAGACTCTATTAAAGATCTCCATCTTGTCTCTATTAATGTGTTCTGACTCTCATAGAAAAGCTCTTTTAAACATCCTGAACAAAGCCTATGTACCTCAAGATATCTCATTGAACCAATTAGAAATTGTGGTGTCCAGTGAGAACGCCACTCATGGATTGGGCTTTACTGACATGGACCTAACATCTGAGGGCCGCTCCCACAATCGGGCACCACATATTTCTTTGGAGTGTAAGGGTGACAAGTTATCTCATGTATTGGTGAATACAGGGTCATCTCTGAATGTTCTTCTCAAAAAGGCGTTAATGAAACTGGATTAGGATGGAGTTATTCTGAAGCCCAGTGACTTAATGGTTCGAGTGTTTGAAGGATCAAGAAGATCAATGTTTGGAGAAGTGGACTTGCCAATCAAGGTAGGGCCACAAATCTTCAATATCACATTCTACGTAATGGACATCCAACCTGCATACAGTTGTTTCCTGGGGAGGCCCTGGATCCATTCGGCAGGGGAAGTATCGTCTACGCTTCATCAGAAATTGAAATTTGTCTGGGAAGGGCAAATCATAACGGTCTGTGGAGAGGAGGATATCTTTATCAGTCATCTGGATTCATTTAAATATGTCGAGATGGACTGTGAGATTGTTGAGACTCTATGTCAGGCTTTCGAGCCCCTGAAGAGTGAATTAGCATCATTATCACCAGCTTCTTCCGAAGAGCCAAAGAAAGGAGTTTCCATAGCTTCTTACAAACAGGCTCTGAAAGTGGTGGAGTCAGGAATACGATAAGGCTGGGGCAAGCCAGTGGAAGTATCAGAGAAGAAGGACATGTTTGGTGTTGGCTACCATCCTGGGAAGTCATTATCTGAACAGAGCGCCAGAGGTCGACAAGGACCTATTACCTTCACAAGTGCTAGATGGGTTGATTATGGGAGTATCAGTGCAGTACAAGTTGGCACAGTTGATAGTGATTGTGACTTGGCCGAGTGGATCAGACCTTGTGCTCCAGAGACTCAGCTCAACAATTGCTCGTCTGAAAGCCTCATTTCTGTCACTTCATTTGAAGAGTAATGTTTTTTTTGTCTTTCTTGTATTCAAGTGTTGTGCCTTGCCCGGGGCATAGTAGCTCATTGTAAGGGTTCCATTGTTCATAACACAATACCATGATCATTAATAAAGTGGACGTTTTGCATTCATCCATGTTGTTCCTTGTCTTTCATTTTGTACTTTTTTTTTAAAAGGAAAGAAAGGTTTTAAAATGGCAATGTCTTCATTTTCTCAAACTCTTTCTAAAGCCTTGCATGAATCATCATTCATGCAGGTTCTCTTCACCGGGTCTCATCAATGACGACCCTGCTATGGCTAAGTATGACTTTGACAATCCGATTTACCAAGCCGATGAGGAAGGTGAAAAAGATTGCGAACTACCTGAAGAGTTAGCCAGATTGCTTAAATAAGAGGAAAAAATGATTCAGCCGCATGAAGAGGTTATTTAAGTGATAAACTTGGGTACCGAAGAGGACAAGAAAGAGGTAAATATCAGGGATGCGTTAGAAGAATCTATCAAGACTCGTCTAAATGCCATGATTCGAGAATATATTGATGTCTTCTCCTGGTCTTATAAAGACATGTCTGGTTTAGACACAGATATTGTGGTGCACAAGGTGCCTTTGAGAGAAGACTGCCCTCCAGTGATGCAAAAGTTAAGATGTACACGCCCTGATATGGAAATCAAAATCAAAGAGGAAGTACATAAGCAATTTGATGTTGGATTCTTAACAGTGACCAGTTACCCTCCATGGTTTGCCAATATTGTGTCGGTCCCTAAAAAGGACGATAAAGTCAGAATTTTTGTAGACTATAGGGACTTGAATCGGGCCAACCCTAAAGATGATTTCCCTCTGCCTCATATAGATGTGCTAGTTGTCAACAATGCTCAGTTTTCCGTATTCACTTTCATGGATGGTTTTTTAGGTTATAATCAGATTAAAATGTCTCCTGATGATATGGAAAAGAGTACGTTTATTATGCCTTGGGGCACCTTCTGTTATAAAGTTATGTCGTTTGGTCTTAAGAACGTTGGAGCCACATACCAATAGGCAATGGTGACGCTATTTGACGACATGATTAATCACGAGATTGAGGTCTATGTTGATGATATGATAGCAAAGTCCCAAACAAAAGAAGAGCATCTGGTCAATCTAGAAAAGTTGTTTGACAGACTCAGGAAATTCAGATTAAGGTTGAATCCGAACAAATGCACCTTCAGGGTACGGTCCGTCAAGCTACTGGATTTCATTGTTAGTGAACGGGGGATTGAAGTCAACCCTACAAAGGTAAAAGCTATCCAGGAGATGCTTGAACCAAGAACTGAGAAGCAAGTACGTGGTTTCTTAGGGAGACTAAACTACATAGCATGGTTTTTCTCGAACCTAACAACCACGTGTGAGCCTATTTTCAAGCTTCTAAGGAAGAATCAGGCTATCAAATGGAATGAAGACTGCCAACAAGCATTCGACTGAATCAAGGAGTACTTGTTAGAACCTCTGATTCTCATGCCTCTAGTTCCAGGGAGACCCTTAATCATGTACCTCACCGTACTCGAAGGATCAATGGAATGTGTGTTAGGGCAGCAGGACGAGTCTGTTCGAAAAGAGCATGCCATTTATTATCTTAGCAAAAAGTTTACCGATTGTGAGACACGCTACTCACTACTCGAGAAAACTTGTTGCACTTTGGCATGGGCTACTCGTCGACTAAGACAGTACATGCTGACTCACACCACTCTCCTAATTTCCAAGATGGATCCTATAAAGTATATCTTCGAGAAGTCGGCTCTAACAGGAAGGGTAGCCCGATGGCAGATGATTCTAACAGAATATGATATCCAGTACATTTCAAAAAAAGCAATCAAAGGGAGTGTATTGTCAGAATACATGGCTCAACAGCCAATTGACAATTATCAACCCATGAGATTCAAGTTTCCGGATGAGGACATCATGTTCCTCAAGTTGAAATACTGTGAAGAACCACTTCCGGAGGAGGGCCAAACCCTAAATCCAAATGGAAGTTGATGTTTGACGAAGTTGTGAATGCAAATGGAAGTTGATGTCCATATGCAAACGGAAGTTGATGTCCATATGCCTTTTGCTGCTCGGTTGACTTTCGAATGTACCAACAACGAAGCTGAGTATGAAGCTTGAATCATGGGGGTCGAGGAGGCAATCAACTTGCGAATCAAGAACCTCGAGATCTTCGGAGATTCTGCTCTGGTGGTGAACCAAGTCAATGGCAAGTGGTTAGTTCATCAACCTCACCTGGTTCCTTACAGGGATTATGCTAGAAGATTGTTGACTTTTTTCACCAAAGTCAAGCTGAGTTATATTCCACGAGATGAAAATCAGTTCGCTGATGCTCTAGCAACTTTATCATCCATGATTAAAGTTTGTCAAGACAATTACGTTCCTGAAATCATGGTCCCTCATCTTGAAAGACATGCCTATGTCTTTGCAATTGACGGTGGTGAAGATAATAAACCTTGGTATCATGATCTCAAGCGATTCTTGAAGTCTAAAGAGTACCCGACTGGGGCATCCAGTAAAGACAAGAAGACTCTCAGAAGGCTAGCTGATGGATTCTTTTTTAATCAAGATGATGTGCTATATAAGCGAAACTTCGACATGGTTCTGCTCAGATGCGTGGATAGACACGAAGCAGACCTGTTGATGCAAGAGATTCATGAAGGATCCTTTGGTACCCATGCTGGAGGACATGCTATGGCGAAAAAACTATTGAGGTCAGGATATTATTGGATCACCATGGAATCCAATTGCTGTAAATATTCTCGTAAATGTCACAAATGTCAGATCTATGGTGATAAGGTCCATGTACCTCCAAATCTATTGAGTGTCATGTCTTCACCTTGGTCGTTCTCCATGTGGGGCATTGATATGATTGGTAAGATTGAGCCAATAGCTTCCAACAATCACCGGATCATCTTGGTTGCCATAGACTATTTTACGAAGTGGGTCAAAGCGGCGTCTTAGGCCAATGTTACAAAGCAAGTGGTAGTCCGGTTTATCAAGAAAGACATCATTTTCCGATATGGAATTCCTGAAAGAATCATTACTGATAATGGTTCTAACCTCAATAACAAGATGATGGCTGACTTGTGTCGGTATTTCAAAATAGTGCATCACAACTCTTCGCTATATCGCCCGAAGATGAATGGCACCGTCGAGGCGGCCAACAAGAACATCAAGAAAATCATGCAGAAGATGGTTGTGACATATAAAGATTGGCATGAGATGCTACCGTTTGCACTACATGGATACCAAACATCCATGCATACCTCAATAGGGGCCACCCCGTTCTCATTGGTGTATGGTATGGAGGCAGTCCTACCAGTCGAAATTGAGATCCACTCGTTGAGAATAATGATGGACGTTAAGCTAGATGAAGCTGAATGGCTCAGATCCAGGTATAATCAACTGAGCCTCATTGAAGAGAAATGCCTAACATTTGTATGCCATGGACAGTTGTATCAACGGTGGATAAAACAGGCTTTCGACAAGAAAGTACGGCCTCAACGGTACATACCAGGCGACCTGGTGCTGAAAAGGATTCTTCCTCTTCTTAACGATCACAGGGGAAAATGGACACCCAACTATGAAGGTCCATTCGTGGTTAAAAAGGTTTTCTCAGGCGGAGCCTTGATGCTAACAACCATGGATGGAGAGGAGTCCCATTCCCCTGTCAACGCAGACGCAGTAAGAAAATACTTCATGTAAAAAGACCCGCTGGATGAAAACAAAATAAATATCCAGGCAAAAAAGGGCATCCCGGCGAGCCAAAAACAGAATAAAAGGCTCTGGCAAAAGTTAGGGAAATATTGAAAAAATGTACACCTGCTGAGTTGAACAGCCACATCGGACAACTCAGACAAAAAAGGGTATCCCGGTGGATTGAAAACCCGAAAGGGTGATCCACGCAAAAGAGGGACTAACACGAACGACTACGGTCTGCGAAATTTATGATCCATTTCTAACTAAGGTCATTCCAAGGGTTGGAGACCAGTCCAATCACCTTTCTCATGGGTAGATCAAGCGGATAGTCTTGAAGATATACAAGTCATAGTCAGGTCGGAACCTGATGAGATCCATTTTTTATATTGCCAATAGGATAGTTTGTTTTCCTTTTAGGCGATTTCCTCTTTCCGGGGAATTGCTTCCTGATGTAATTCATATTCATGGTCATTTATCAAATCAATAAAATTCAATTTCAGTCAAACTTGTGACTATTTGCTTTTGTTTTTCATCTAATATTGATTGATTGCAAAAACATCCAGCAAATTGTGATATAAAATGAGTCTCTTCCTCCTCTTAACGATCATAGACGTTCCTTCAATACAGGGGAAATCCTCAGCAATATAAGGAGTCTTTTTACTCCCCAGCAGTTTACTACCTCAGCAGTGTCATACTTCTGGTTCCCAGCCAAGTCAGAAGGTTTTCACTTCCCCAACGGAGTTCAAAAGGTAGCGTACCTAGTAAGAAGAGTCCATCTCTAGCAGGGTCTTGGCTCTCTAATCTCAAACTCCAATTTATTTTTGGTGATGGTGGCAGTTCAGAGCCGGTGTATCATTAACAACATTCCCCGCAAAGTTGTTTTCTCGTCACAAGGATTAACCCGATCAATGCAGTGATCATCAGTTCTCCCCAGTCAAGCCACCTAGGATACTTGTAGTCTCCTTATCAGGAGATCTCTTTTCATTTGCATTTAGTAATCATCATTATATTTGCATCCTCCAAGGTGTAGCATTTCCATCATTAGGAAACATTACGCCATAAATTCAAACATGTGCATGCCAACTTGGGCCAGTTTTGAGGTATTACATAAGACCCGTAACATCTTTTCAACCTGAAGCACTCCCCACAAAGGATACCAATACCATTTTCCAAGCATCCTTGTCTTCTCAAGTCAATCTACGTCACCCCTTTCGTGTCTTGTTTGGTACAATAGCCAAGTCGCAGGTTCTCGTTTCGTACAACAGTCCTGTTTGCCTGGGCTCTCATTTATGTACCACGATCCCGTTCCATCTTTTCCTACTTCCTTTTCCTTACCAGAGTTCAAAAGAAAAATAACAGTAAAAAGAAAAAGGGGGAAGATGACATTCTTCTCGTCCATACATAATTCAATTTTCCAGGTTTTATTCGAGTATTCAATCACTCCATACCTTGAATGTCTAAAAGTATTTGTGTTTTTGGTTATCGACTGAGGCCGACATACCATTATGTCTCCATTCGAGGATGGTTTTGTGTAATATCCGAGGATATCTTGTGAGTTGTCATTCGAGGATGGAATTATCTTCTTCAAGTCCTTCTGAGGTTGGTCTTTATGTTGTGGCTATCATTTGAAGATGATAGACCATTTTGAGCTTATTGATTAAGGTCAGTTTATCTCTTTTGCAAAGTATGTCTGAGGTTGTCGCTCCCGAAGATTTGCGTACCGGTACAAGCGCGAACGGTCGGCGAGAGGAGGAAATGAAATGAAGTGAAAAGAGTCGCCAGCTAGGCATTTTTATCCCGAAGGAAAGGTAATGTTGCATAGACCTAAGAAAATATGGATAAAACGGTCGCGAACCAGAGAAACTGAGAAAGGGGGTTGGTTACAACCTGGGAAGGTATTAGCACCCAGATTATCCGTCGTACTCGACGGGATCCATGCTTGAAATTTTGTGTTTAAAGGGGTAATGTCAGTGCTATCTGTGTGCAAAAGCTGGAAAAGAATGTACAGGTGTCAGTGCAAAAAGGTGTGAATTTCTCAGGAATGAGGCTTAAAGAGAATGCTGAAAGAGGGGTAAGACAAAGAGACTTTTGTTCGATAACACTTAAGTTATGCCTACGTATCCTCTCGTGCAATGAGGAAGTCAGAACACCGTAGTTCGACTCAAAGAGACTGGAAGATAAATTGACTGATGAACTGCTTGCTTGTCTATGCTCAAGTGTATGACTCATTTGGCTCAAGTGCTAACTGTCTTGCATTAGACAGAAGAAGTGAGTTCTCGTTTTCTGAGTGAGTGTGATGAGAAAAGAATCCCGAAGGAGATGTTTATTGTTTGTTTTTGATGTTTTCAATCTTTTATTGCTTTTTTGTATTTGTCATAAGTTAATGAGCTTAAGCCTAAACCAAGGGTTAGTAAACTCTTCACATCCTCCCTTTGATTAGGGGTAATGAGAATACCTTAAGTATGAAGTAAGCACCTCACACTTAATTACCATGATGTAGGATTAAGATCATTAACCTACTTGTGATTATTTAGATGTTTTTGGAGTTTTTGTTTATTGTTAAGTAATGAGTTTAAGCCATAATCAGGGATTTAATTGACTCATTGCACCATCCTAATAGAAGAATAATAGATGAGAGCATTTAAGCTGAGGAAGATACCTCAACTTAATCCATGATTAGGGATTAACCTCATGACAAAACTAGACTTTATTAAAATGGATTTTATTTAATGGTAAGATTAAGAAATGAATTTTATGGTTAGTAAGACAACTTGAGGGGGACTTGTCCATTAACATTAGGGTTAGTCCTTCTTAACCAATTAAGGAAGAATTAGAACCCTGATGCAATTCCCAAGTTACAAGCTTATTGTCTTAGTGATTATTAAGATGGATTGATTAAGAGATTTAAACACATTAAGGGTTTAACACTTAGGATTAAAGTTATACACTCCATCCTAAGAGAAGGATGCAGGCATAATCTTAATCACAAAGCCTTAAAACCTTAAAGGTTTAGTCCCTGATTATGAGATAAGAAGAGAGACACAAAGAAGACACAAAGGTAAAACTAATGGGGGGACTAATCAAAACCCTAATTGTTATCATGCTTGGATGTTCCTATGGTTTGTAAGGCTAGCAAGAGAAAAGATCTTCAAGGCCACCAAGGAAGAAGTAGATGAAAGGAGGAGAAGCAGAAGAAACAAGCTAACTTACTTCACTTAAAAAGGTAAGTTACTTGAAGAAATAAAGTGAATGAAGAACATGAATGAGCAAGCTAACTCTAAAGAAAAAGCAAAATTCAGCAATGAATGCATTAGAGAGATGAGAAGGGAATGTGAGAAGTGAAGGCAAATTCACTTCTCAAAGCACTTACCACCTGAAATGGTTAGCATAAAAGAAAGAATGAAATTAAAATGGAATGTATGCAAGGATGCAAACCAAAACCAGAGGTATATTCATGATGTAAATGATTCTATGAGATGATGCAAAGACATGTCAAGTGTTATGAATGATCATACAAGAGACGAGAATGCAAATGAAGCATTCAGGAAACATGAATGCACGTGAATGTTCATGGAATGAAATGAATGCATAACATGGAAAATGGATGAAGAAATGATCAAACATTATTCTAATGTGTCCTATGATGTCTTATATGTCATGTGGATGCAAAAAAAATGTCTTATCAAGTTCTTGAATGAATGCGTATGCAAGATGTATGCAAATGAAGATGAGAAATTAGGGTTTTCATGCAACATGAGATGCAAAAGTCAAAAACAGAATCAAATGACAAGATAAAAAATTGAAAATGCAATAAAGGGAACCCTAACCCCATATGATATCACACCCCAAAGGAGGAGATCTAACTCCGAACCTAATGAAAGTTATGATTTTTCTAAGTTATCTAGGGTTTTAAGGTACCTAAATGGGAAAAATGCAAATCAAATCAAAAATGCTGAAGAAATTTGTGACAAAATTATGTTAGATACTACATGCTATATGAAGATCAATGCAAAAAGAATCAATGTCATACCATTCATGGTTAGGCAGAAAAGAATTCTGTTAGGGTTCAAAAATAAGAATTTTATGAACCCTAAATTCAAGAAAATTGTCAAAGATTGTTCAAAACCAAAAAGAAATTTGCATGGATGGTATGACAGTGTTTCTAAAAGTCCTAAGATGCAATGTGAATTTTTTTGGAATTTTCAGAAATCTAAATGTTATTTTAATTAATTAATTTCCATTAATTAATTAAAATAAACATTTAAATGTTTTAAAAATGATTTTGTAATGCAAAAAATAAAAATAAAAATATTTTTGGGTGAAGAAAATTATTTGAAGTGAAAATGCAGAATAAAATATTTTTTTTAATTTTCTAGCTATTTAAAATAAAATGTGCAAAATAAATGAGAAAAAAATGCAATAAAAATTAAATAAAGGGAAAGTAATCTGATCCAGTGGCTTAGATTGATTCTGAGGATTCTAAGTTTGACTGCGCGCCACATCCAATGAACAAAATTCAAACATATCTAATCCTAATTAAATAATTAAATAATCCAGAATTCAAACTAATGATCTAATCTCAACCATCAAACACGCGGGGGAAGCCTAGATCAAACGACCCTCATTTAAAACTAGCCCTAACCCTAATTAGACACGTAATGACTTTCAGGCCACCGGAGAAGAGCTCCGGTCGTCTTCTCCGGCATCCTCCTCCCCTGAAAATCTCAAAACCTCACCCCTAGGTTATTTCTGGAGCTCTAAAGCTCCAGATCAACTCCCCTCATCTCCCTGAACTCAAATCCAAACTCAAATCAAATTTATCATGGCTGAACAACAAGATTCGAAGAGAAACTTAAAAATGGTATAATTTTCAGACAATCAGTATATGTTCATTTCTTCACCATTTTCAAAAATACAAAGCACAGAATGATCAATGAATCATGCTCTTTCACATTGGAACATAAAATAAAGAGTTCGGGAAAAATGTTTTTGGATGGTTACCTGTGCTTGAGAATTGCAGATGAGAGCTTTCAGGACCTCTCCATTGTGCAAAAAGCTTCCTTTGACCCTCCTGAGACCAATGGAAAGCTTCAAAAGCTTTGAGAGACTGGTTTGTGTTGTAGCAACTCAACTGGCCAAGAATCGTGTTTTAGGTTAAAGGTGCTTTAAGGTTTGCATGATGGTTGCTTTGTGTTCAGTGAATGATTTTGAGATGAATGGTGGAATTTGTTTGAAGATTTAGTGGGTGAGTAATGAGTTTCGAAGGAATTTGCAAGTTGGAGTGATTTTGGGAATGTTGAGTTCTTGGATGTTTCAGCTTGTGTGTCTTATGAAAAATGATCCTTGAAGCATGCTTGTAGAGTTCTGGTTAGGCAGAGAGTGGGTGGTGGCTGCAGCTGATTGGTATGGGCTTCTTACCAAAAAGTTAAAAGTTTTGTACTTGAGGTATGGGCAATGGTGCAGCTGGCTGTTAAAAGTTTCATGAAGTTTTGGCCCTTTTGAGATTTCTTGATGTTCAAGGCATGGAATGATACAATTCTTTGGGAAATTCTGATTTTTATGCAATGCACAATGTTTGTATGATGATTAGAAGTGTGTTTGAAGTCACAAAATGAATTGGCAAGTGGTTTTGCAAAAAATCCTCTTTGGTGCATTCTTGAAAATTATGTGATTTTTGCCAACTTTGACAAGCCATAACTTGAGTTCCATAATGAATTAGGACTTGTTCTTGTACTTTTTGAAAAAGGAATGATCCAATCTACAACTTTCATGACCAAAAATGTTTCATTTGAAGCATTTTTGGTTGAGAAAGAGGAGGTTGAAAAACTTTCCCAAAATGGAAAGTTTACATTACAAGTCATTTCCATTTTTGGCAACTTTTGGTTTAGCCCACTTTTCTTCAATATTGTGAACTTCCAAGCACTTCAATGATCAAATAAAGATCATATAACTTCAATTTGATGAAAAATCCACTTTGGTTCCATTGATGGGGGCCTCAGATGCCCTGATTTTGCTCTAACTTGCTCAAGAAGTTACCTAGTGATCAGATGACTTCCACAATGAATTTCTTCATCAAACTTGATACACATGATCCTTATAACATATTGAGACCAATAGAAACAAGAATGACCAAAAAAATTGGAGTTATGGCCTCTGAAACCAAAACCCTAATTTCAGGTCATCTGTGTAGTGAAACCCTGGCTCTGCTTCCATGTTTTGCAAGGGAAATATGAGGTGACACGGACAAGTGTCGAGAAGAACATGTTATGTATAAGTATCTGTATGTAAAAAGTGTTCTGGCTACTTTACTGGGGAAAGGTGACACAGACGAGTGTCAAAAGGAGCATGTATCTGTATTTTGAGGTGCAAAGGGGACGCTTTGGCTTTTATGTGCTAGGGATGTATTTTGTATATTGCTGATAAGGTACTTGTTGGTATTTACAGGTGACTGGTTCGAACCTGAATTGTGATCATGCAATATGTTTGATTTTTGCTGTAATGCTCCGTATTATATGGAATGCTACACTCTGGGGGGGGGGGGGAAATGATGCGAATGCTATGATTATGCAAAAGAAAACCGGTTTGGGACTCGGATCCCGCCACTGTGAAGATCTCTGGCTGATCTGCTTGGAAGGAGAATCCCAGCTAGGGATGAGATCATTGGTAGATCTGATAAGATGTATGGTTCTGCTTGGGGATTAGAACACTGATAGATCTATCTCTATAGTGAGAAGACCCAGCTGGGGACGATGAAGCTTTTGTCACTTCATTATGTGAGAATTTCAGACATTGCTCTTCTTGGAAGAGGCTGGAGCTCTGTGGGGAGATGGTTACCTTGACTTTGCTGAGTATGAGAGATTTGGCACTCTGTTAGGGAGAGGAAAGATCACTGAACGATCTTCCTGGAGATTTCTGTGAGGATCCTTCTGAGGATGAGGAGACTTGACAACTCAGTTGGGGGAAAAGCTCTTCAGATGCTGCTTGGAGAAGATGTGCTGGGGAAGTGATGCTTGCAACTTCGCTGGGGAAAAACATTCCAGATACTGCTTAGGGGAGGAAGTATGTTTGGCATGCCCCATGTTGCATATTGAATACCTGCAATCCTATTAAGACAAAGAAACGCACAAGTGTCCCGAGGCATCCCTTACCGGATTCCATCACAGGAATTAGATATTCCTGAGAGTAAATACATTTCTTGCAAGCATTTATTTAGAAAAGCACATATGTTTTATGCAAGTATTATATCATGGATATTGGACATTTTGTAAATGAAACAAAAACGTACAAGACGAAGTGTGACTGAAAAACTCTGATTTTATTAATCTGGGTGCCCGGAATTGGCAAATACAGTCAAAGAAATAAATCCCCTGAAATGAGGAGATTGTTACAAAATTGAGAAAAATAAAGGTGCTGGCAATGTTGGCGATGCTCCGGTGAGCTCCCTTTGCTATGACCCATATGACCTTGACGTTCTTCTCATCTTGCTTTTTGAAGAAGGTTGATCCCGACCGATGCTTTATCTTTTCGAAGCTTGCCGTGCTGTAAGTGACACAGAAGAATTCAGAATGCAGTTGTTCGCTTATTCCCTTATTTTGTGTGGATCGCCCTTTCGGGTTTTCAATCCACCGGGATACCCATTTTTGCCTGAGCTATCCAATGCGGCTTTTCAACTCACCGGGATGCCCTATTTTTGCCTGGACTTACATTTTGTTTTTATGTCCAGCGGGTCATTTTATGCGAAGTATTTTTTAACTACAACTGAATTCACAGGGGATAAGAAATCTTCACCATCCATAGTAGTGAGCATCGGTGCTCCACTAAAGAATACTTTCCTTACTATGAATGGACCATCGTAATTCAGAGTCCACTTGCCCCTGTGGTCTGTATGAGGAGGAAGGAGTCTTTTCAGCACAAGATCTCATACTTGGTATTCCCGAAGCCTGACTTTCTGATCGAAGGCTTTCTTCATTCTTTTCTGATATAACTGCCCATGACAGATTGCAGCTAATCTCTTTTCTTCGATCAGATTCAGTTGATTGTATCGAGAACGAACTCATTCTGCTTCATTCAACTTGACATTCATTAGTGCCCGTAAGGAGGGTAGCTCAACTTCAACAGGTAGGATAGCCTCCATACCATACACAAGCTGATATGGTGTTGCCCCAGTAGACGTTCTGATCGAGGTACAATACCCATGCAAGGCAAATGGTAGCATTTCATGCCAGTATTTGTATGTAACCACCATCTTTTGCACAATCTTCTTGATATTCTTGTTAACTGCCTCAAGAGCGCCATTCATCTTTAGCCTGTGTAAACACCCCAAATTTTCCCTCACCCTTTCACACCATGGCTTGTGATCTCTTCATATGCATAAGTTCTATCATAGCATCTCATATTGCATTTTTGATTCACTGCATTGCTCCCAAGTCATCTGCATCTAGGGTTTGTGATTTGAGCTATCCAAGCGCCATTTGAGCCACTCCAAAGGTCATCAATCACTTCAAAGGGGTCCATGTATGTTCAAACATCATATTGTATCCCCATAAAGTCAAGAAAGTCAAAGAATCACAAGAACTGAGAATGGCATGGAAGCAGAGCCAGGTTTAACTACACAGATGACCTAGAATTATGGTTTTGGTTTCAAAGGACATAACCCCAATTTTTTTGTTCATTCTTGTTTCTATTGGTCTCTATATGGTATAGGGATCATTCATATCAATTTTCATGAATAAATTCAATGGGGAAGGCATCTGATCAAGAGTTGACTTCTTGAGCAAGTCAGTGTAAAATCAGGGCATCTGAGGCCCCCAATGACCCAACCAAAGGGTGTTCATCATCATTTTGATTGTGTATGATCTTTATTTGATCATGGAAGATGTTAAAAGTTCACAAAATTGAATAATTTCAAGCCATTTGCAAAGTTGCCTTTTGGGAAAATGACTTGTAATGTAAACTTGCCATTTTGGGAAACTTTTTCAACCCTTGCTTTTTGATTCAAAAATGCTTCAAATGAGAAAACTTTGGTCATGAAAGTTGTAGAATGGATCATTCCCTTTTCAAAAAGTACAAGAACTCATTCTAATTCATTTTGGATTAAAAGTTATGGCTTGTCAAAGTTGGGAAAAATCTCATAATTTCAAGTTATGTACCAAAGAGGCAAAGTTGCAAAATCCCTTGCCAAGGCAAAATGAGACCTCAAAGTGACTTCTAATCCTTGCACAAACATAAACCAATGCCTAAAAATCAGAATGCACCAAAGGTTGGCCCATTTTCATGACTTATGGATCAAGAAATCACAAAAGGGCCCAAAGGTCACAAAGTTGCAAAACCTATGATAAACCCTAATTCACTTGCTGCATTGCTTCTAATCAAATTCCATGGTTCTCCCTAAACTCAGCTAAGCCAAGCCATGCCCCTATCACAGTCTCACACTTGCCCATACCTCAAGTACACCTAACTTGGACTTTTTTGCAAAAACCCCATACCAATCAGCCTGTGCCACACCAACTTCTCTGACCTCTCTAGTTGTGATAAGTGGACCAAAAGGGACTGAACACACCACACACACAAGCCTGAAACACTCTCCAAGCCATAGCACCAAGCTTTGCCCTCTTATGCATTTTCATTCGAAACACATCACACAAGCATCAAACATAAAAACAAACTTCATAGGATCACTCAGCATGCTCCCCTGATCATTTCCCTACCCTCATTCATCCCTGAAACCTCCTCAAACTGAAACACGATTCCTTCCCCCCTCTGAATAGAACTTCTTCAAACTCACAAACCAGCCATTTTAAACTACAACCAAGCTTCATAACTTCATCAAGAGGATCATTGGGACCATTTTGAGGCAAAGAGGCAAGCAGAAAGCTCCTGGACTGAAAGCTCAATCTCAGGTAACATGATGAACAAATTTTCCAGAACTTTGATTTCTTGTTAGAATGTTGTTCTATATGTTGCCCTGATCATGGGGATCTATTTATTTTTGAAAATGAGCCAGAAACAAGCATGTATTGACTGTCTGAAAGTTTGCCCGTGAAAATGTTTTTGTTTGTTTCCTTTGATTCACGAAAAATAAATGTTGTTTGTTTTAGGGTTTATGTTCAGTGATGTTCATAGTTTGATTCTGGAGAGTTTTGTGAGGTTTTGATGCGTTTTGAGAGAGATTGAGATTTTGGTTGGCCGGAGAAGATGACCGGAAAACTGTTCCGGTCATCTGAGAGTAATTAGGGTTTCTGATTAGGGCTTAATCATAATTAAGCAAGTTTGAATGTGGGTCGTTCGTTTGCGCGCCAGGTCAATTCCCGCCCCTGTGAGTTTGAATCTCAGCCAACAGATTGGCTGACTTTCTCTTTTTTTCAATTTAAATTCATTTTATTTTCATTTGTTTTGCATTTATTTGTACGAATTTTTAAAAATAGTTAAAATCATCTAAAAATTATGAAATTTTTTGTCAAAGGTTTCATGAATTTTCAGAACACAAAAATATATATATATATATTTTTTGCATTAAATATTATTTTTAAATCATTTAAATGTTTATTTTTAATTAGTTAATGAAAATTAATTAATTAAAAATACATTTAGGTATTTAAAAATCACAAAACAATTCACATAGCATTTAGAAACATTTAGAAACATTGTCCAACTCTCAAACCAAATTTCGTTTTTGTTCTTGATGCCTTTTGATCATTTTCATTGGATTTAATTTCATTTCAAGGCAATATTTTATGTCAAACTTCAAAAATTTCCTTCTGCCTAACCATTGAGAGTTGGTTGATAATTCTTTTGGCATTGCATCTTGCATAGCATGTAGTTTATACGATAAATTTAATTTGAATTGATCTTGCATTTTCAATTTGTTTAGCATTTTTCTTGACAAGGTACCCCAAAACCCTAGCAATCTTAGGAAATTCATAACTTTCACTAGGTTAAGAGTTGGATCCTCTCCTTTGGGCAGTGAGTTTGTATAGGTTTAGGGTATCTTTGATTGCATTTTCAAATTTTTATCATGTCATTTGTTTCTGGTTTTGGATTTTTGCTTTGCATGATGCATGTAACCCTAATTTGTGCTTTCCTTTGCTTGCATCCATTGACTTTCCATGCCATTTTGTGCATCCACATGATTCATAATACATCTTAGAACATACTAGAATCATGTTTAATCATTGCATATTTCATTTACCATGTTGTATGCCCATTACATTTCATAACCTTTCATGTACATTTATGGTTCAATGCATGCCTCATTTGCATCCTTAGGCTTGTCTGATCATTCCCATGCCTTGCCTCATGTTTGTATCATCTCTTAGAATCATTAACTTCATGTTCTTGCTCCTGGTTTTGGTTTGCATCATCACATTTCATCTCATTTGTATTGCATTTCATTTCTTTTGCTAACATTTCAGGTGGTAAGTTGTTTGAGAAGTGAATTTGCCTTCACTTCTCACATTCTCTTTTCATCTCTTTTATACTTCCTTTGCTGCATTTTGTATGTGTATTGGATTGAGCTTGCTCATTCATGTTCATCTCTTACTTTCTTTCTTCAAGCAACTTGTCTTCTTAAGTGAAGCAAGTTGTCTTGCTTCTCTCTGCTCCTTCCTCCTTTCATCTGCTTCTCCCCTTGGTGGTTCCTTGAAGATCTTTCCCCCTTGAGCCTCATAAACCCTAGGACCTCCAAGCATGATAACAATTAGGGTTTGATTAGTGTAAACACCCCAAATTTGCCCTCACCCATTCACACCATGGCTTGTGATCATTTCATATGCCTAAACACAATCATACCATCTCATATTCCATTTTTGATCCACTGCATAGATTCAAAGTCATCTGCATCTAGGGTTTGTGATCTGAGCAATCCAGGAGCCACTTGAGTTACTCCAAAGGCCACCAATCACTTCAAAGGGGTCCATATGTGTTCAAGTATCATAGTACATCCTCTCAAAGTCCAAGATGCCAAAGAATCACAAGGATTGGGATTGGTGTAGAGGCAGAGCCAGGTTTGACTGCACAGTTTGACCTAAAATTAGGGTTTTGGTTTCAGAGGCCATAACTCCAATTTTTTTTGGTCATTCTTGTTTCTATTGGTCTCTATATGGTATAGGGTGTATGCATATCAATTTTCATGAAGAAATTCCATGGGGAAGTCATCTGATCAAGGGTTGACTTTTCAGACAAGTCAGTGCAAAATCAGGGCATCTGAGGCCCCCAATGACCCAACCAAGGGGTGACCTTCATCATTTTGAGTGTATATGATCTTTATTTGATCATGGAAGAAGGTTGAAGTTCACAAAAATCAAGAATTTGAAGTTTTTGCAAAGTTGACTTTTTAGGGCATGGTTGACTTTTAAGGAATTTGTCAATTTAGGTCACTTTTCAAACCTTACTTTTTGATCCAAAAATGCTTCAAATGGAAAAACTTTGGTCATGAAAGTTGTAGAATACATTTTTCCCTTTTCAAAAAGTACAAGAACATGACCTAATTCATTTTGGATCAAAAGTTATGGTGTGTCAAAGTTGGCAAAAATCAGTAATTTTCAAGATATGCCTCAATTGAGAAACTTGCAAAAACTTTGTACCAAGGCAATTGTGACTTCTATTTGACATCAAACCATTACACAAACATTACATGTGACCTAAAGTTAAGATTGGACCAAGAATTCCTCATGTTTTATGGCTTGTGGGACAAGATCTTTCCATATGAACCAAAAGGAACCAAGTTGCAAAACCACTCATCACACTTCACCAACTTGCTGCATTGGCCTTTGAACCACCCTAGCCTCACTCACACACCATGTTGCGCCAGCCCCATGCTTGTACTAGCCTAGAACCAAGCCCATGCTTTCCTTACACCAAAGTTGACATTTTGCAAAAGTGAACTTACCAATCAATAAAGGCCAGGTCACATCATCTGACCTATAGGATTAATTTATGCAAAGAAAATGCTAGCCATTTCACATAGAAGGCAAGGCTGAAACACACAAGAGCATCACATTCACAAACTCACTCCCTCAAGCATTTCTCTTCGAATCTCTCTACACAACTCACAAACACAAAAACCAATTCTACATATCAACTCACCATGTTTCATTGATACAAAACCAGCAAGACACAAGCCTGAACCAAGCAAGAACACCTCATTTCCATTTTCACTCCAACCTGCATTTTCCTTCGAAACTCACTCCACAGGCCACAAACACCTGAACAAACTTCATAAACCTTCTCCATTCATCATCCTGGTCATAAAGAACCCTTCACCTTAGCCTGAAACAGCTTGAATCACAAACACCATTTTCACCTGAGCTTGAGCAGAAGCTGTGCAAACTCCTTAACCAGCCAACATAAACTTCATTCAAACACTCAAGCATCATCAGGGGACCAAGTAGAGTGGATTGCAACAAAGAGAGGGGTCAGAAAGTTGCAGGAGTGAAAGCTTCGAAACTCAGGTAGCTCAAGAACTTTTTTTTCCAGAAATGGATTTTTAAGTTCTAAAGTTGTTCTCTATGCTTCACTGATTACTCTGATATCTTTAGTTTTGAAAATGGTGGAGAGATGAGAGTTTAATTTGTTTCTGAAAGTTTTGCCCTAAAATCTTCTTTGTTTCGATTCATGAAATTAATGGAATATAAATGATGTTAGTGATGGGGTCTTGATTCAGTGGGTCATTCCAGTGTTCTTGGATTTCATTTTTGTTGCGTTTTGAGGTTTTTAGGGATTTTCAGGTGGGGTTCCCACCGGAGAAGACGACCGGAGGTCTTGTCCGGCCACCTGAAAATCATTAGAGCATAATCCCAGTCATTAAGTCCATTTGAATTTAGAGCGTTAGATTGCCTTGACTGGTTGACTTGCCGCGCGTGTGTATGGCTGAGATGTAGTCATTAAACCCTAATCATCATTATTTAATTATTTAAATGAGTTTAAGTCAGAAGCAATCTGGACCCTTCATAAACGCGCGCGGTCAATGGTTTCCACCCCAGTTCAAATCTCCACCATCAGATCTAATTACTTCCCATTTTATTTTGTTTTTATTTCATTTTCTTTCATTTATTTTCTACAATTTATTTAAAATAGCAAAAATGTTTTAAAAATTATGAAACTTTTTGTCAAGAGTTTCATTAATTTTTAAAACACAAAAATATTTTTATTTTCATTTTTAGCATTTAAAAAGTATTTTAAAATATTTAAAATTTTATTTCTAATTGATTAATGAGAATTAATTTATTAAAAATACTTTTAGGTATTTAAAAATCACCAAAAAATTCATGAAATGTTCTAAGACATTTAGAAACATTGTCCAACCTTCAAACCAAATTTATTTTTTGATCTTGATGCATTTTGAGAAATTTTCATTGATTTAAAATCATTTTTGTGCATTAATTTGATCTAAAGTTCAAAAAATCATTTCTGCCTATCCATGAGGAGTTGGACATTGATTCTTTTTGCATTGCATTGTGTTTAGCATGTAGTTTGTGAGATTAAATGGCCATGATTTGATCTCTCATTTTCATTTTTGTTTGATAATTTTCTTGTTTAGGAACCCTAAAACCCTAGAAATCTTAAGAAAACCATAACTTGAGTTTGGTTAGGAGTGGGAACTTCTCCTTTGGGCAGTGAGTTAGTATAGGATTAGGGGTCCTTTGAGTGGCATTTTCAATTTTTTATCTTAGGGTTTGCTTCTGATTTTGATTTTTGTTTGATGTATGGTTCATAAACCCTAATTTGGGCTTCCATATGCATCCATCTTGCATTCTCTTGCATAACATGACTTGCCATGACATTTCAAGCATCCATGTGATTCATTTAACATCATAAGACATATTGAAAGCATGTTTGATCATTGCATCTTGCATTTGTCATGTTGTATGCCATATGCATTCCATAACTTTTCATGTATGTTCATGGTTCCTAACTTGCTTCATTTGCATTCATGAACTTGTATGATCATTTCCATGTGCTGCCTCATGTTTGTAGCATCTCATAGCATCATTATAATCATAAACATGCTTCTGGTTTTGTTTCTCATCATGTCATCTCATCCCATTTTGCATTGCATTGCATTTCTTTTCTAACTTTTCTGGTGGTAAGTAACTTTGAGAAGTGAATTTGCCTTCACTTCTCATAACTTCTCTTCATCTCTTTTCATGCATCCTTGCTGCATTTTTGTTTGTGTATGAGGTTGAGCTTGCTCTTTCTTTTGTTTCTCACCTTCTTTCTTCAAGTGACTTGACTTCTTGAATGAAGCAAGTTGCTTTGCTTCTCTTGATCCTTTCATCTGCTTCTTGGTGTTTCCTTTGAAGATTCTTCTCTTGTAAACCTCACAAACCTTAGGAACTACCAAGCATGACAATGATTAGGGTTTTGATTAGTCTCCCCTCTTAGTTTTACCTTTGTGTCTCTTTGTGTCTTCTCTTCTCATCTCATAATCAGGGACTAAACCCTAAAGGCTTTAAGGCTTTGTGATTAAGCTTATGCCTGCATCCTTCTCTTAGGATGGAGTGTATAACTTTAATCCTAAGTGTTAAACCCTTAATGTGTTTAACTCCTTTAATCAATCCATCTAATAATCATCAAGACACCACACTTGTAACTTGGGCCTTGCATTAGGGTTCTAATTCTTCCTTAATTGGTTAAGAAGGACTAACCCTAGTGTTAATGGACAAGTCCCCCTCAAGTTGTCTTACAAATCATAAAACTCACTTCATCATCTTACCATTAAATAAAATCCACTTAATAAAGGCTTGTTTTGTCATGAGCTTAATCCCTAATCATGGATTAAGTTGAGGAGCTTTCCTCAGCTTAAACATTCTCATCTATTATCCTTCTATTAGGATGGTGTAATGAGTCTGTTTAATCCCTGATTATGGCTTAACCTCATTACTCAACACTAAACAAAAACACCAAAAACATTCAAAAAATCACAAGTAGGTTAATGATCTTAATCCTACACCAAAGGAGATTAAGTGTGAGAATCTGACTTCACACTTAAGGTATTCTCATTACCCCTAATCAGAGGGAAGATGTGATGAGTTTATTAAATCCATTGGTTTAGGCTTAAGCTCATTAACTTATGACAAACTCTCAAAAGCAATAAAAGACTGAAAACTCAAAAACAAACAATAATCGTCTCCTTCGGGATTCTTTTCTCATCTCATTCACTCATAAACGAGAACTCGCTTCTTCCGTCTAAAGCAAGACAGTTTGCACCTGAGCCAGACAGGTCATACACTTGAGCATTGACAAGCAAGCAGTTCACCAGTCAATTCATCTCTCAGTCTCTTTGGGTCGAACTACGGTGTTCTGACTTCCTCATTGCACGAGAGGATACGTAGGCATAACTTAACAGTTATCGAACAAAAGTCTCTGTTCATTCCCCCTCTTTCCAGCATCATTCTTTAAGCCTCATAGTCTTGAGCATCTCATTCTTGTTCTTACACTGGCACTTCACTTATACACTTCACTTCACAGACACCTGTACATCCTTCCAGCTCTTTACACACAGACTGCACTGACACTACCCCTTTAAAGCACAAATCTTTCAAGCGTGGATCCCGTCGAGTACGGCGGACAATCTGGGTGCTAATACCTTCCCAGGTTGTAACCAACCCCCTTTCTCAGTCTCTCTGGTTCGCAACCGTCTTATCCTTCTTTTTTCCAGGCCTATGCAGCATTGCCTTTCCTCCAGGATAAAAATGCCTAGCTGGCGACTCTATTCATCTCCAGTGAGTTCACGGCTGTGTGTTCCCATTGTCCCTTCTCGCCGACCGTTCGCGTCAGTACCTTTATTTGGGCCTGGTCCCACTTATCGGGAGCGACAATTAGTCCCCCATTTAGTTTTACCTTTGTGTCATCATTGAGTCTTCTCTTCTCATCTCATAATCAGGGACTAAACCCTAAAGGCTTTAAGGCTTTGTGACTAAGATTATGCCGGCATCCTTCTATTAGGATGGGGTGTATAACTTTAATCCTAAGTGTTAAATACTTAATGTGTTTAAATCCTTTAATCAATCCACTTAATAATCACTAAGACATAGAGCTTGTAACTTGGGCCTTGCATTAGGGTTCTAATTCTTCCTTAATTGGTTAAGAAGGACTAACCCTAGTGTTAATGGACAAGTCCCCCCTCAAGTTGTCTTACAAACCATAAAAATCACTTCTTCATCCTATCACTAACTAAAATCCATTTAATAAAGGATTTGTTTTGTAATGAGGTTAATCCCTAATCATGGATTAAGTTGAGGAGCTTTCCTCAGCTTAAATGTTCTCATCTATTATCCTTCTATTAGGATGGTGTAATGAGTCCATTAAATCCTTGATTATGGCTTAAACTCATTACTTAACACTAAACAAAAACAACAAAAACATCTAACTAATTACAAGTAGGTTAATGATCTTAATCCTACATCATGGTAACTAAGTGTGAGATGCTGACTTCACACATAAGGTATTCTCATTACCCCTAATCAGAGGGAGGATGTGATGAGTTTACTAACCCATTGGTTTAGGCTTAAGCTCATTAATTTATGACAAACTTAAAAAATCAATAAAAGATTGAAAACACAAAAACAAACAATAATCGACTCCTTCGGGATTCTTTTCTTATCATCTTCATTCACAAACGAGAACTTGCTTCTTCCGTCTAATGCAAGACAGTTTGCACCTGAGCCAGACAGGTCATACACTTGAGCATAGGCAAGTAAGCAGTTCACAAGTCAATTTATCCTTCAGTCTCTTTGGGTCGAACTACGGTGTTCTGACTTCCTCATTGCACGAGAGGATACGTAGGCATAACTTAACAGTTATCGAACAAAAGTCTCTGTACATTCCCCCTCTTCCAGCATTATTCTTTAAGCCTCATTGTCTTGAGCATTGCACTGACACTACCCCTTTAAAGCACAAATCTTTCAAGCGTGGATCCCGTCGAGTACGGCGGACAATCTGGGTGCTAATACCTTCCCAGGTTGTAACCAACCCCCTTTCTCAGTCTCTCTGGTTCGCAACCGTCTTATCCTTCTTTTTTCCAGGCCTATGCAGCATTGCCTTTCCTCCGGGATAAAAATGCCTAGCTGGCGACTCTATTCATCTCCAGTGAGTTCACGGCTGTGTGTTCCCATTGTCCCTTCTCGCCGACCGTTCGCGTCAGTACCTTTATCTGGGCCTGGTCCCACTTATCGGGAGCGACAGCTTAGCGACTCTGCTGGGGACCCTTATACTGCAACCAGGGCTTCTGGTTCTTTTTGTGGGTTCCTCCTAGCGCTTGATTGATTTGTGTTTGCTGGGGTGTTATGTGCTTATTTGTGTTTGTATAGTTGTGTTTATTTTTGCTTTATGTACAGTTGCTTTACTGCTTTCTTTATAGTTTTGCATTATATCATACTGTCATATTGTGATGCTGGCTGGATCTGGTTTTGCTTTGGTGGGTGGGGTTCTATTGAGAGTTAAGGTCCTATACCTGGGACCTGAGTGACACCTAGGCTAGAGTGGTTCATATTGTTTCCCATTCCATCTCGGTCTGGTGCGGGAATATGAAACACGGTTCAGATATGGGTTTCTTCTTGAGAACTCTGTGTTGCAGATTTCCTGCAATACTAGGGCTATCTGGGAAGCCTGCTAAGTCTGGATGACCTTTAGTACCGACCTTCAGAAACTGAGGTGAATTAGAGGAGGAACTGTTATGGTTATTGTAAACACTGTACCTCCGGGTTAGAAGTGTTTACACTTCTCATAACTGATCCAAGTCTGAGGATCCTTGTTTTAGAACACCACCTGTGAGGGGGTTGGGGCTGTTTACTGGTTTGCAGGTACCTTGACCTCAGAATACCCTGTTACTTTGATTTTATTAAGAATGCTTCATTTTGGGACAGTTCTTGTGATTCTAAAACCCTGGACATGTGGCTCTTTATTTGAGTCCCCCACCTTGGTTACTGGATTTGTAGACCTCCATCTGGAATTCTTGAACACACTTGGACCTGTATCAGGGCATTTGATCAGATCCAGCTCAGTCACAAACCCTTGCATATCATTTGCATACATAATCATTGCATCATATTGACATTTGCTTATTTGTGTTTCAGGGTATCCACCTTCATTTTTGATTTGGTTTTGACCCCATCTTCAGTATTGGCCCATCTTCATCAGCATCTGCTTCAGCTATCAGTCACCTGCACCAGCCAATCAGTGGCCCATTCTTCAGTGTTATCACCAGCACTTGTCTCTACCCAGTCTCAGCAACATGGCTCCTAAAAAGAGTAACATCACCTACCACTTCTTCCAGCCAGAGCTATCTGACATCAGGAGGATTCAGACCCTGATCACTCCAGATCACATACCATTGTTCAGGGAACACTATGGAGATATACTTGATATGGTTATGGATCTGGACCCTTCACAGAGAAGCCTGATCCACACTTGCATTCAGTTTTATGATCCCCCACTGAGATGTTTCACTTTCCAAGACTTTCAGTTGGGCCCTTTATTGGAAGAATACTCATCATTAGTTGGTATACCTATCAGAGGTGGAATCCCTTTCAACCCTGAGATGGTCTTTCCTGGTAATGGAGAAGTAGCAAAGGCTTTGCATCTGGAACCTGTCCTGATTGAGCAGCATATGACTTCTAAAGCTGGAATCCCTGGCTTCCATCTAGATTTCTTGATCTCTCAAGCTACCCTGAAAGCTTCTTTAGGAGAGTGGAAAGCTGTCTGTGCTTTATTGGCCCTGAGCATATATGGAATTGTATTGTTTGCAGATGAGCCTCGATTCATTAGCAAGAATGCAATCCATCTTTTCATCTTGAAGAACCCAGTGCCCACTTTATTGGGGGATCTCTATTACTCAGTGCATCAGAGGAATGAAAAGCAGAGGGGAAGGTTAGTGAGGTGCTGTGCTCCATTGTTCCACACTTGGCTTCTCAGGCATCTACCCAGGACAGATGCATTTTTGAATCCTCATCAGCAGAAAAACTGGGCTAAGAGACTCACTGCTCTAACTTCAGCCGATATCAGATGGTGCACTCAAAGCACCAAAGGCAGGGATATCATCACCAGCTGTGGGCATTTTCCCAATGTGCCCCTAATAGGAGTTAAGGGTAGTATTAATTACAATCCTCTGCTGTTCAAAAGGCAACTGGGCTATGCACTGGTCCACACTCCTAAGACACATGACTTGGTTGAAACTCTTTATTATGAGAACAAGCCTAATCTGGCTATTGTTAGGCAGGCTGCCTGGGCCTGGGATAATGTTCAAACCAAGGGAGTAACCATTCTGGGGAAGTGCAACAATGTGGCATCTGCACAATATTATGAGTGGTCCCATGCTAGGACTCAATTCTCTGGAATGCCATTTACCATAGAAGATATGCCTGAATCATCTTCAACACCACCCCCTGCTATTATCAGTTTGGAGGAGTTTGAGGGCTTGAAAGAAAGAAATGAGAAGTTGACTCAGGCTTTGCAGAAGACCCTCCGGGAGAGGAGTGATGGCAGGTTGGATATTGAGAGGTTAGAGAAGTTGAGAGTGGAGCATCTGGCTAAGATTGAGAAGTCTGGGGACTATATCAAAAAGTCTAAGGCTGGAGAACAAATTCTGAAGAATGCTTGCAAGGAAGCCCAGTTCCAGAGAGCAAGGACAGACTTGTATCTGAAGGAGAGTCAGGCTAGGTGGGTCAGGATCACCGAGGCTCGTACTCTAGAAGATAAAAGGGTCCAGGACAAGATAGAGCAACTGGAAGCTGGTGCAAAAGAGCAGCAAGAAGCCCTGGCAGCAGCCCAGAGGGAGATATCAGAGCTGAAGATCAAAGCTGGAGTGAAGAGGTCAAAAGACCAAAGTCAGCACAAGAAGCTAACTGCAGCTGTTACTACCCGGAACCTCCTTATCAGGAATCTCACGGAGCGTCCAGTTGATCCTGTGACCGAAGCACTTCTCAGGGAAGTTCGGGAGGATGATTTTGGTCTTGGTGTTTGACCATTTGCTTGTTGTTGCTTTCATTCTATGTACTTTTATTTTCTTGTAATATATTTTGACCCCTCAGAGGGCTTGTATTTGTAAACAAACTATGTACCATTTGCCTTTTGTAATATATGTGTTAGTTTGTTCCATCCGAAAGCAACATCAACAGCATCTTCACGGGTCTGGAAGGGTCAAAACTGAATGCCAAGCCGGATACATTGAAAACAAATAAGCATACTGCATTGCATGCTAACCCTTTGTTTGTTTTGTAGGTTTTTGTTTTATTGTTGCTAACTCTGTTGTGATGTTCAGGAACTATTGCTCGGCGCCGGGTATTTCCCCTCAACCGTCCGCACCGTTATCCAACCCGTAACAACCTTCCGGGAATACAAATGGATCAGGTACAGCAGGACCTTGCAGAGGTTAGAAATCAAATGGCAAACGAAAGATTGGAAATGAGAACGCAGATGACTCAGTTTATGGAAGTGATGAACAACATGGCTCAAAGCCAGGAAAGATTGAGGGCCATGGTGGAAAGGCAAAATCAAGAAGATCCACATATAGGGACTGCCGGCACCAGCAACAATGAAAGGGTTCAACCTCATGTTAACCCCCCTGTATTTGGCCCCCATCTTCATCCAGAGGTCAATATTCCTGCAAATGTTCAAGGGACTGCCACTGCAGGCAGGGTACTGCAAGAAGACCCCCAAGAGGATCAGTTTACAGTAATGGGTGCTGGGGAGGAAGCTTATGATAGAAGGCTGGATGAGATAGCTGAGAAGTTAAGATCCTTAGAGTCTCAAAACTCTTTGGGTTTCGATGTCATGGACATGGGCTTGGTAGACGGGGTCAGGATTCCCCATAAGTTCAAGCCTCCTTGTTTTGAAAAATACAACGGGACTTCATGCCCCCGGACTCATTTACAATCATTTCTGGGGAGGCTGAAGGCCTATACTATGGATGAGAAGCTCTGGATGTTTTATTTCGAGGACAGTTTGACGGGAGCCTCAAGAGAATGGTACTCTCACCTGACAAGGGCAACTATCAGGTGTTGGAAGGACCTGGCAGAGGCCTTCATCAGACAGTATTAGTACAACTTAGACATGGCACCCAACAGGACCCTCCTAATGGGAATGTCACAGTCGTCAAGGGAAAGTTTCCGAGAATATGCCCAGAGATGGAGGCAATTGGCTGCTGCTGTTCAGCCACCTATGTCTGAGAGGGAAATGGCAGATATGTTTATGAACACCCTCCAGGGAACATATATTGACAGGCTGGCTGCTTTTTCTTCCACTAGCTTTGCAGATGTCGTCATAGCTGGGGAGAGAATTGAGAGCTTGTTAAAAATGGGCAAGATTTCTGACAATGGTGCCAGCTCGTCCAGTAGTTCAAGAAAGCCCTTTGCAGGCCCAAGAAGAACTGGCGAGACCAATGCCATCCACACCAACAGGGGCAGACCCCAGTATGTTCACAGGTCTGTGGCAGCAGTCACCATCCCCGCTCCAGCTCATCCACAACCAGCTTATCAACCTCCGCAGCAAAACTATCAACAACAACCTCAGTACCATCAACAAGCTCAGTATCCTCCAAGGAATTATAACAACACCAACAACAACAACCAGCAAAGGCCATTCCAGCAGAGGCCATCTCAAGCCAACAGGGTGATCGATCCGATCCCCATGCCATATGCTACATTGCTGCCACAACTCCTGAAACTCAACCTAGTTGAGCTAAGGACGTTGGCACCTCCAGATCCCAACAGTCTACCCAGGAACTATGACTCCAACGCCAGATGTGCTTTTCATTCAAATGCACCTGGCCACAGTACAGAAAAGTGCAGAGCCTTGCACATGAAGGTACAAGACCTAGTAGACTCAAAAGCTCTGAATTTCGCACCACCACCCAATGTCAATAAGAATCCAATGCCAAACCACGGTGGTCCCAGAATTAACGCTATTGAAGAAGACAAGCCGTCTTATTTAATAACTAGTGTGGGTCAGATCCGGACACCGTTGGTGGAAATTAAGGCTCAACTCCTCGAATGTCAAATGTTCCCGGGGTGTGAGTTAGGGTGTGCTTACTGCAATATCTCGGTAAATGGATGCGATAACCTGAGGAATGGCATAGATGGTCTCATTCAGAGTGGCCAGCTTCAAATCACCACATCATTTCCTACAAATCCAGCAATCTCATCAGCAACAATTCCAGTATTTTCTACAACTGCAACAACCATAGTTCCCGACAACTCTTCAGCTTCATCAACAAGTGTTTCATCTGTCATTTCAACTGATCAGCTATTAACAAATGTTCCTTCTACAACTCCAACACCACTCCATTTTGAAACTCCTACAACAACAACGTCCATCCCTCCGACAATACCTCCTACAACATCAGCAACAAATCATGAAGATGTCTCAACAGTCACAATATTTTATGATCCTGAAAACAACTCTGCTTACAACTCAGAAAGTGCTGCTCCCATCAGAGCACCAGTTACAATCTATTATGATCCACAGACTATTACAGTCCCTTCTGCAACTGCCATCAGTCCAGTCACTGTCACGGTGCCTGGACCGGTACCTTATGAAAGCAATAGGGCCATCCCTTGGCACTACGGCTCTGATATATACTGCGAAGGAAAAAAAATCACCCTTGAACCATCAACACCTGCACCACAGATAGACAACGTGGGAGGAGGCGGAGGCTTCACTCGAAGCGGACGTCTCTTTGCTCCACAAATTCAAAGACCCACTGCCGAAGCAGAAGCTGCTGCCAAGGCAAAAGGAAAGAGCCCGGTGCAGGAAGATCAAGCTGTTAAAGAAGCTTTGAAAACGCCATTCGATCAAGAAGTTGATGAGTTCATGAGAATCATCAAAAAGAGTGATTACAAAATTGTGGATCAGCTTCACCAGACGCCATCCAAGATCTTTATCCTATCATTGCTTATGTGCTCCGAAGCCCATCGGAATGCACTACTCAAAGTCTTGCACGCAGCTTACGTGCCTGAAGAGATCACCGTCAATCAGTTGGAAACCGTGGTTGGAAATGTTACTGCTAGCAATGGGCTAGGGTTCACCAATACTGACTTGACAACGGAAGGCCGCAACCATAACAAGGCCTTGCACATAACCATGGAATGTAAAGGTGCAGTCCTTTCCCATGTGCTGGTAGACACGGGGTCATCTCTCAATGTCTTACCTAAAAAGGCTTTGGTGAAGCTAGAATATGAAGGACTGGCGTTAAGACCCAGCAACCTGGTGGTGAGAGCCTTTGATGGTTCAAAGAGATCAGTTCTGGGAGAAATTGAGTTGCCCATAACGATTGGCCCACAAACCTTTAAAACGATCTTCTACGTGATGGACATTCAGCCTGCCTACAGCTGTTTGTTGGGTAGACCATGGATTCATGCCGCTGGCGCAATAACGTCTACCCTTCACCAGAAGTTAAAATTCGAGTGGGAAGGCCAGGTCGTTACTATCTGTGGGGAGGAGGATATATTTGTTAGCCATCTGGCTACTTATAAGTATATTGAGATGGATGGGGAGATCCATGAAACAATGAGCCAAGGTTTCGAAGCCTTGAATGTGAATGAAACATCTGCTGTATCTGTAATCTCCATGTCATCTTATCAACAAGCCCGGAAGGTTGTTGAGGAAGGAACTGCCCGAGGCTGGGGCAAGGTCTTATCTGTGGAGGAGAAGAAGGACAAATTTGGGTTGGGTTACAGACCAACTCAGCAAAATCAAGCAGAGGCTGCAAAAGAGCCCAACTTTGTGAGTGGGGGGATGCTCACCCCTGATGCTGTCAACAAATTGGAAGACGAGCTGGAAGAAGATCGCAACCTGGAAAGCTGGATTCGTCCAAAGATCCCGGGGAGCAGTATCTCGAACTGGTCTTCCCAGGAAATTATAAGAGTTACTCATGTAGAGTAATTATTATTTCCTGTATTTTTATAGCATGCATCAAAGTCTTGCATCTTGACCAAGATGACAAGACTCATTTTGTAATCGGGCCATCTGTACTTTTTGTGCAACAAGATTAATCAATGAAATATCAGACATCTTTTTGCAAATGAGTGTTTTTCTTTTCCGCTCACTGTTTTTCCATTTTTCTTTTTGTACAAAAAATAAGTGGCAGTGTTTTCAAAATGACAACTTTATTTCACTTTTCTAAAACAAGATTAAAATCAATCACTAAAATGAACAAACTAAACCCTTGCAGAGTGTGCCTTCCAGACAGCACCGACAACAACACGGCTATGACTTCGTATGACTTTGACAATCCAATCAATCAAGCTGATGAAGGGGTTGAAGAAGAATATGAGCTTCCTGAAGAGCTAGCCAGATTGTTGAGACAGGAGGAAAAGGTTATTACTCCTCATCAGGAGGAGGTCGAGACAATTAATCTTGGTACAGATGAAGACGTGAAAGAAGTTAAAATCGGGGCCTGCTTACAAGACTCAGTGAAGAGACAACTGGTTGACCTGCTTCAAGAGTATGTGGACGTGTTTGCTTGGTCTTATTAAGATATGCCAGGGTTGGATACCGACATTGTTGTGCACAAGCTGCCTTTGAGGGAAGAATGCCCGCCGGTAAAACAGAAACTGCGCCGTACTCGTCCAGACATGGCTATGAAAATCAAGGAAGAAGTACAAAAGCAATGGGACGCCGGGTTCCTTGCTGTAACTAGCTATCCGCCGTGGGTCGCTAACATAGTACCTGTGCCTAAGAAGGACGGCAAAGTAAGAATGTGTGTTGACTACCGGGACCTGAACAGAGCCAGCCCAAAAGATGACTTCCCATTACCTCACATTGACGTATTGGTGGATAACACGGCTCAGTTCTCGGTATTCTCCTTCATGGACGGATTTTCAGGATACAATCAGATTAAAATGTCACCTGAAGACATGGAGAAGACAACCTTCATCACACCCTGGGGCACGTTCTGCTACAAGTAATGTAATTCGGACTGAGGAATGCCGGCGCAACATATCAACGGGCTATGGTAACATTATTCCACGATATGATCCATAAAGAGATAGAGTGTTATGTGGATGACATGATTGCCAAGTCCCTTACTGAAGAAGACCACTTGGTAAATCTGCTGAAGTTATTCAAGCGTCTGAGGAAGTACCAACTGAAGTTGAACCCCAACAAATGCACATTCGGGGTGAGATCCGGTAAGCTGCTGGGATTTATCGTAAGTGAGAAAGGGATTGAAGTTGACCCTGATAAAGTCAAAGCTATTAAGGAGATGCCTGCGCCGAAGACAGAGAAAGAAGTTCGAGGGTTCCTAGGTCGATTGAACTACATTTCGAGGTTCATATCTCACCTTACAGCAACTTGTGAGCCCTTGTTCAAATTGTTGAGAAAAGAACAAACGGTCAGGTGGAATGAAGACTGCCAGAAGGCATTTGACAAGATCAAAGAATATCTGCAAGAACCTCCAATCCTTATGCCTCCAGTTGAAGGAAGACCTCTAATAATGTACTTAACAGTATTAGAAGAGTCAATGGGGTGTGTGCTGGGCCAGCATGACAAGTCTGGTCGAAAAGAGTATGCAATATACTACCTAAGCAAATAGTTTACCGACTGTGAACAGCGTTATTCACTGCTCGAGAAAACTTGCTGTGCTTTAGCGTGGGCTGCTCGCCGACTAAGGCAGTATATGTTGACCCACACCACTTTGTTGATCTCAAAGATGGATCCAGTTAAGTACATATTTGAGAAGCCAGCACTTACTTGACGGGTTGCAAGATGGCAAATGATCCTTACCGAATATGACATCCAGTACACCTCTCAGAAAGCCATCAAGGGCAGTGTACTATCCGAATATCTTGCTGAGCAACCTATTGATGACTACCAGCCTATGAGATTTGACTTCCCTGATGAAGACATCATGTTCATAAAAGCAAAAGATCATGAAGAGCCTGTTCACACTGAAGGGCCTGACCCAGAAGAAGAATGGACTATGATGTTTGATGGGGCTGTTAATATGAATGGTCGTGGTGTTGGTGCAGTACTCATTACATCTAAGGGGGTTCACATGCCTTTCTCGGCAAAACTCACTTTCAACTGCACTAACAACGAATCTGAATACGAAGCTTGCATTATGGGTCTTGAGGAAGCCATTGACCTCAGGATCAAGACATTGACTGTATTCGGAGATTCAGCTTTGGTAATTAATCAAACCAACGGGAAATGGTACACGCACCAAGATCATCTGTTACCCTACAGGGATTATACAAGGAGGTTATTGACTTTCTTTACGACAGTCAAGCTTGAGTATATCCCTCGGGACGATAATCAGTTTGCAGATGCTCTTGCCACTATTTCATCCATGATCAAAGTGCAAGCTGCCAACTTTGTACCTCAGATTTCGGTGTGTAGACTTGACAGACCAGCATATGTGTTCGCAACAGATATTATCAAAGATGATAAGCCTTGGTTTCACGACATTAAGTGCTTTTTGGAGGATCAAATATACCCATCTGGGGCATCTTCCAATGATAAGAAGACTTTGAGAAGGCTTGCTGGTAGTTTCTTTCTGAACACTAATGGTTCTTTGTACAAAAGAAACTTTGATATGGTACTCCTCAGATGTGTTGACAAGACGGAAGCAGATGTGTTGATGCATGAAGTGCACGAAGGATCATTTGGTACCCATGCTGGTGGGCATGCCATGGCTAAGAAGTTGTTGAGATCAGGCTATTACTGGATTACAATGGATGCAGACTGTTGTGCCTATGCCAGAAAATGCCATAAATGCCAAATCTATGCAGATAAGGTGCATGTGCCTCCAAATCCTTTGAATATAATGTCTTCACCCTGGCCCTTTGCTATGTGGGGCATTGATATGATTGGCAAGATTGAGCCGACTGCTTCAAATGGCCACAGATTCATCCTGGTCGCCATCGACTATTTCACCAAATGGGTTGAAGCAGCCTCCTAAGCAAATGTTACAAGACAAGTGGTAGCCAGATTTCTGAAAAGAGATATCATCTGTCGATACGAAGTTCCCGAGCGAATCATTACTGATAATGGTTCCAATCTAAACAACAAAATGATGGCAGAACTATGCCGGGACTTCAAAATTCAACATCACAATTCTTCTCCTTACAGGCCAAAGATGAATGGCGCTGTTGAGGCAGCAAATAAGAATATCAAGAAGATTGTGCAGAAGATGGTAGTCACATACAAAGACTGGCATGAAATGCTACCATTTGCCTTGCATGGGTACCGTACGTCAATCAGAACATCCACTGGGGCAACACCATATCAACTTGTGTATGGTATGGAAGCAGTCCTACCTGTTGAAGTTGAATTACCCTCTCTCCGGGTACTAATGGATGTCAAGCTGAGCGAGGCAGAGTGGGTCCGATCCCGATACGAACAACTGAGTCTGATCGAAGAGAAAAGGTTGGCTGCAATCTGTCATGGGCAGTTATATCAGAAAAGAATGAAGAAAGCCTTCGATCAGAAAGTCAGGCATCGAGAGTACTAAGTAGGAGATCTTGTGCTGAAAAGAATCCTCCCTCCTCATACAGACCACAGGGGCAAATGGACCCCGAACTATGAAGGACCATTTGTGGTAAAGAAAGTTTTCTCTGGTGGAGCACTGATGCTCAGTACCATGGATGGTGAAGATTTCCCATCCCCTGTGAATTCAGATGCAGTTAAAAAATACTTCGCATAAATGACCCGCTGGACATGAAAACAGAATGTAAGTCTAGGCAAAAATAGGGCATCCCGGCGAGTCAAAAACAGAATAAAAGACTCGGGAAAAAATAAGGGAAAATAAATAAAAATTTACACCCGCTGAGTTGAAAAGCCGCATTGGACAGCTCAGGCAAAAATGGGTATCCCGATGGATTGAAAACCTGAAAAGGCGATCCATGCAAAATAAGGGAATAAGCGAACAACTGTATTCTGAATTCGTCGGTATCACTTACAACTTGGTAAGATTCGAAGGAATCAAGCTTCAATCAGACTTAGCCTCCTTCAGAAAGCAAGATGAGAAGAACTTCAAAAGTCATACGAGTCATAGCAAAAGAGAAAGCTCCTTAAAGCGTCATCAACATTGCCAGCATTTTGTTTCTCAATTTGTAACGATCTCCTCATTTCAGGGGATTTGTTTCTTTGACTGTATCTCGCCAATTCAGGGCATAAGAATTAATAAAATCAGATTTTCAGTCACGTCTCGTGTTATACATTTTTATTTGCAAAAAATGTCTGATGTCTTAAAAAATGATTGCATAAATACAGATGCTTATCTTCAAAAAATGTATAAAAGCTACATGCTTGCAGGAAATATGCTTACTCTCGGAAGTGTCTAACTCCTATGACGGAATCCAGTAAGGGATACCTCGGGAATATTTGTGCGTTTCTCTATCTTTGCAGGATTGCAGGTATCCGAAACGCAACTTAGGGCATGTGGGCTTCATCCCAGCAAGCTAACAAATCAACACTCAGTATTAGCATCCGAAGTGCTTTCTCCCCAGCTGAGTTGCCTCTCATGACTTCCCCCAGCTGAGCTGCCACTTGTTAATGCTCCCCAGCCGAGTTGTCAATCATTCTTCCACAGAAGAATATAAAAGCCAGAGAATCATCTTCCCCACAGAGTCTCAGCCTCTATTCAGAAGAGCAATGCTTGAAGGAATCACAATAGAGTGAAGAAAGCTTCTACAAACCCCAGCTGGGTCTCTCATTTATTGGAATAGGTCTATCATTGACCCATTTCCCCAAGTAGATATCTCATCATATCTACCAATGATCTCACCCCCAGCTGGGATGTCCTTTTCAACAGATCGATCGAGGATCTTCGCGGCAACGGGACCCGGATCCCGGTTTGGTATCTTTGCACAATCATAGCATTCGCATCATATTCACCCACAAAGCGTAACATTCCGTTTTAACACGGAGCATTACGACAAAAATCAAACATATAGCATAATCATAAGCCGTTGTTTCGAATCAACATTTGTGAATAATGACAGTTCATCAACGTACGGAAAAATCCCCACCAGGGTTCCCAGCAAAAGCAGTTGCCTCACAAATCACAAACACCAGTATACTCATTTTGACACCCGTCCGTGCCATCTTTCCCCGGTGGAGTCGCCTGAACACTCTTTGCAAACAACACCACCCGTATTACGGATACTTCCTGACACCCGTCCGTGTCATACCCCCAGCAGGAAACCAAGACATCCTCTTTGCACTCGCAGATACTCTTGTATATATTTCCTTGACACCCGTCCGTGTCATATCCCCAGCGCGGTCGCCTACACCTTATATATCAGATACTTGTTTATATTACTCTTCTCCTTTTGACACTCGTCCGTGTCACCCTCCCCAACAGGTTAAACACTCATCTATGCACTACTCGTGTCACTCCTATATAGATACCCGTCCGTATCTTGTATATACCATTCATATATCCCCACAGATTCAACACTCGTCCGTGTTCTTTGTTAACTAGTTGATACTCTTCCGTATCATCATCTTAGAACATGCGTCAAGCGTTTGTTTCTACAAGGTACTCGTCCGTACCTTAGTCTTAAGGATGCTCGTCCGCATCTTTAATCCATACACTATGTCAAACACTCTCGTCCTCTTGAAAACAGACACTCGTCTGTGTCTACTTTTCCCCAGAGGAGTCCCTTCAGATTCAACACTTGTCCGTGTTCTCTGTTAACCAGTTGATACTCGTCCGTATCATCATCTTTGAACACGCGTCAGTATTTGTTTCTATCCGATACCCGTCCGTATCGTAGTCTTAAGGATGCTCGTCCGCATCTTTAATCTATACACAAATACCAAACACTTTTACCTTTTGTTTCTTGGATTTAAACACTCGTCCGTGTTTACTACTCCCCAGTAGATCGCTAACAAAGCAATTTTTCCTTTTTATCTGACACTCGTCCTGTGTCACGATAAACCCTGAGAGCAGCCGTACCCTGCTAGGTGGTCGTCCTCCACCTCTTGATGGTCGTCCTCCATCATGCTCACCCGATGGCCGTCCCCATCGTTGATAATTTTAGCAGCCGTACCCTGCTAGGTGGTCGTCCTCCACCTTTTGATGATCATCCTTCATCATTTTATCCAATGGCCGTCCCCATTGTTGATTTTTTTGGTTATCTGACATTCGTCCTATGTCATGACAAACCTTGAGAGCAGTCGTCCCCTGCTAGGTGGTTGTCCTCCACCTCTTGATGGTCGTCCTCCATCATGCTCATCCGATGGTCGTCCCCATCGTTGACCTTTTATCCGGCATTCGTCCTATGTCGCGATATTTTCGGCAGCCGTACCCTGCCAGGTGGTCGTCCTCCACCTTAGATGACCGTCCCTCATCTTATACCCAACAGAGCAGCCGTCCCATGCTAGGTGATCGTCCTTCACCTTTGATGATCGTACCTCATCACCTGTTATTTCATTTATTCTTTAACCCGATGGCCGTCCCCGTCGTGGTCCCTTTTTAGTTTAGCCCGATGGCCGTCCCCATCGTTGGTTACTTTACCTTGTGAACTTGATGGCCGTCCCCGTCATGTTTCATTAATCCCCAGAGAATTTTACAGCTTTACCTTGGTGGCTGTCCCCATCATAATCCTTTTCTTCCCCAGCTAGTCGGCCGTCCCCGTCTTTGCTTTATATCCCCAGCTTGTCGGCCGTCCCCGTCATTGCTTTATTTCCGCACCTTTTCCAGCATGTCGGCCGTTCCCGTCATTGCTCTTTACCCGGCAGTCTTCCTCTGCTCGACGGTCGTCCTCCGTCGCCTACACTTTACAATATACTTTATCTTTATTTTACAATCTATATCCCTTTCCTTCTTCATTCTGTGAGTGCAAATTTTGGACTGTCTTTGGTATTCAACCACAAGTTATCTTGTTTGCCTGATAAGTCGTCGCTTACATCCTGCACAGCTAACTCATGCTTGAATAGGGGCAGCTGTAAACACCCCAAATTTGCCCTCACCCATTCACACCATGGCTTGTGATCATTTCATATGCCTAAACACAATCATACCATCTCATATTCCATTTTTGATCCACTGCATAGATTCAAAGTCATCTGCATCTAGGGTTTGTGATCTGAGCAATCCAGGAGCCACTTGAGTTACTCCAAAGGCCACCAATCACTTAAAAGGGGTCCATATGTGTTCAAGTATCATATTACATCCTCTCAAAGTCCAAGATGCCAAAGAATCACAAGGATTGGGATTGGTGTAGAGGCAGAGCCAGGTTTGACTGCACAGTTTGACCTAAAATTAGGGTTTTGGTTTCAGAGGCCATAACTCCAATTTATTTTGGTCATTCTTGTTTCTATTGGTCTCTATATGGTATAGGGTGTATGCATATCAATTTTCATGAAGAAATTCCATGGGGAAGTCATCTGATCAAGGGTTGACTTTTCAGACAAGTCAGTGCAAAATCAGGGCATCTGAGGCCCCCAATGACCCAACCAAGGGGTGACCTTCATCATTTTGAGTGTATATGATCTTTATTTGATCATGGAAGAAGGTTGAAGTTCACAAAAATCAATAATTTGAAGTTTTTGCAAAGTTGACTTTTTAGGGCATGGTTGACTTTTAAGGAATTTGTCAATTTAGGTCACTTTTCAAACCTTACTTTTTGATCCAAAAATGCTTCAAATGGAAAAACTTTGGTCATGAAAGTTGTAGAATACATTTTTCCCTTTTCAAAAAGTACAAGAACATGAACTAATTCATTTTGGATTAAAAGTTATGGTGTGTCAAAGTTGGCAAAAATCACTAATTTTCAAGACATGCCTCAATTGAGAAACTTGCAAAAACTTTGTACCAAGGCAATTGTGACTTCTATTTGACATCAAACCATTACACAAACATTACATGTGACCTAAAGTTCATATTGGACCAAGAATTACTCATGTTTTATGGCTTGTGGGACAAGATCTTTCCATATGAACCAAAAGGAACCAAGTTGCAAAACCACTCATCACACTTCACCAACTTGCTGCATTGGCCTTTGAACCACCCTAGCCTCACTCACACACCATGCTGCGCCAGCCCCATGCTTGTACTAGCCTAGAACCAAGCCCATGCTTTCCTTACACCAAAGTTGACATTTTGCAAAAGTGAACTTACCAATCAATAAAGGCCAGGTCACATCATCTGACCTATAGGATTAATTTATGCAAAGAAAATGCTAGCCATTTCACATAGAAGGCAAGGCTGAAACACACAAGAGCATCACATTCACAAACTCACTCCCTCAAGCATTTCTCTTCGAATCTCTCTGCACAACTCACAAACACAAAAACCAATTCTACATATCAACTCACCATGTTTCATTGATACAAAACCAGCAAGACACAAGCCTGAACCAAGCAAGAACACCTCATTTCCATTTTCACTCCAACCTGCATTTTCCTTCGAAACTCACTCCACAGGCCACAAACACCTGAACAAACTTCATAAACCTTCTCCATTCATCATCCTGGTCATAAAGAACCCTTCACCTTAGCCTGAAACAGCTTGAATCACAAACACCATTTTCACCTGAGCTTGAGCAGAAGCTGTGCAAACTCCTTAACCAGCCAACATAAACTTCATTCAAGCACTCAAGCATCATCAGGGGACCAAGTAGAGTGGATTGCAACAAAGAGAGGGGTCAGAAAGTTGCAGGAGTGAAAGCTTCGAAACTCAGGTAGCTCAAGAACTTTTTTTTCCAGAAATGGATTTTTAAGTTCTAAAGTTGTTCTCTCTGCTTCACTGATTACTCTGATATATTTAGTTTTGAAAATGGTGGAGAGATGAAAGTTTAATTTGTTTCTGAAAGTTTTGCCCTAAAATCTTCTTTGTTTCGATTCATGAAATTGATGGAATATAAATGATGTTAGTGATGGGGTCTTGATTCAGTGGGTCATGGGGATCATTCCAGTGTTCTTGGATTTCATTTTTGTTGCGTTTTGAGGTTTTTAGGGATTTTCAGGTGGGGTTCCCACCGGAGAAGACGACCGGAGGTCTTCTCCGGCCACCTGAAAATCATTAGGGCATAATCCCAGTCATTAAGTCCATTTGAATTTGGAGCGTTAGATTGCCTTGACTGGTTGACTTGTCGCGCGTGTGTATGGCTGAGATGTAGTCATTAAACCCTAATCATCATTATTTAATTATTTAAATGAGTTTAAGTCAGAAGTAATCTGGACCCTTCATAAACGCGCGCGGTCAATGGTTTCCACCCCAGTTCAAATCTCCACCATCAGATCTAATTACTTCCCATTTTATTTTGTTTTTATTTCATTTTCTTTCATTTATTTTCTACAATTTATTTAAAATAGCAAAAATGTTTTAAAAATTATGAAACTTTTTGTCAAGAGTTTCATTAATTTTTAAAACACAAAAATATTTTTATTTTCATTTTTAGCATTTAAAAAGTATTTTAAAATATTTAAAAGTTTATTTCTAATTGATTAATGAGAATTAATTTATTAAAAATACTTTTAGGTATTTAAAAATCACCAAAAAATTCATGAAATGTTCTAAGACATTTAGAAACATTGTCCAACCTTCAAACCAAATTTATTTTTTGATCTTGATGCATTTTGAGAATTTTTCATTGATTTAAAATCATTTTTGTGCATTAATTTGATCTAAAGTTCAAAAAATCATTTCTGCCTATCCATGAGGAGTTGGACATTGATTCTTTTTGCATTGCATTGTGTTTAGCATGTAGTTTGTGAGATTAAATGGCCATGATTTGATCTCTCATTTTCATTTTTGTTTGATAATTTTCTTGTTTAGGAACCCTAAAACCCTAGAAATCTTAAGAAAACCATAACTTGAGTTTGGTTAGGAGTGGGAACTTCTCCTTTGGGCAGTGAGTTAGTATAGGATTAGGGGTCCTTTGAGTGGCATTTTCAATTTTTTATCTTAGGGTTTGCTTCTGATTTTGATTTTTGTTTGATGTATGGTTCATAAACCCTAATTTGGGCTTCCATATGCATCCATCTTGCATTCTCTTGCATAACATGACTTGCCATGACATTTCAAGCATCCATGTGATTCATTTAACATCATAAGACATATTGAAAGCATGTTTGATCATTGCATCTTGCATTTGTCATGTTGTATGCCATATGCATTCCATAACTTTTCATGTATGTTCATGGTTCCTAACTTGCTTCATTTGCATTCATGAACTTGTATGATCATTTCCATGTGCTGCCTCATGTTTGTAGCATCTCATAGCATCATTATAATCATAAACATGCTTCTGGTTTTGTTTCTCATCATGTCATCTCATCCCATTTTGCATTGCATTGCATTTCTTTTCTAACTTTTCAGGTGGTAAGTAACTTTGAGAAGTGAATTTGCCTTCACTTCTCATAACTTCTCTTCATCTCTTTTCATGCATCCTTGCTGCATTTTTGTTTGTGTATGAGGTTGAGCTTGCTCTTTCTTTTGTTTCTCACCTTCTTTCTTCAAGTGACTTGACTTCTTGAATGAAGCAAGTTGCTTTGCTTCTCTTGATCCTTTCATCTGCTTCTTGGTGTTTCCTTTGAAGATTCTTCTCTTGTAAACCTCACAAACCTTAGGAACTACCAAGCATGACAATGATTAGGGTTTTGATTAGTCTCCCCTCTTAGTTTTACCTTTGTGTCTCTTTGTGTCTTCTCTTCTCATCTCATAATCAGGGACTAAACCCTAAAGGCTTTAAGGCTTTGTGATTAAGCTTATGCCTGCATCCTTCTCTTAGGATGGAGTGTATAACTTTAATCCTAAGTGTTAAACCCTTAATGTGTTTAACTCCTTTAATCAATCCATCTAATAATCATCAAGACACCACACTTGTAACTTGGGCCTTGCATTAGGGTTCTAATTCTTCCTTAATTGGTTAAGAAGGACTAACCCTAGTGTTAATGGACAAGTCCCCCTCAAGTTGTCTTACAAATCATAAAACTCACTTCATCATCTTACCATTAAATAAAATCCACTTAATAAAGGCTTGTTTTGTCATGAGCTTAATCCCTAATCATGGATTAAGTTGAGGAGCTTTCCTCAGCTTAAACATTCTCATCTATTATCCTTCTATTAGGATGGTGTAATAAGTCTGTTTAATCCCTGATTATGGCTTAACCTCATTACTCAACACTAAACAAAAACACCAAAAACATTCAAATAATCACAAGTAGGTTAATGATCTTAATCCTACACCAAAGGAGATTAAGTGTGAGAATCTGACTTCACACTTAAGGTATTCTCATTACCCCTAATCAGAGGGAAGATGTGATGAGTTTATTAAATCCATTGGTTTAGGCTTAAGCTCATTAACTTATGACAAACTCTCAAAAGCAATAAAAGACTGAAAACTCAAAAACAAACAATAATCGTCTCCTTCGGGATTCTTTTCTCATCTCATTCACTCATAAACGAGAACTCGCTTCTTCCGTCTAAAGCAAGACAGTTTGCACCTGAGCCAGACAGGTCATACACTTGAGCATTGACAAGCAAGCAGTTCACCAGTCAATTCATCTCTCAGTCTCTTTGGGTCGAACTACGGTGTTCTGACTTCCTCATTGCACGAGAGGATACGTAGGCATAACTTAACAGTTATCGAACAAAAGTCTCTGTTCATTCCCCCTCTTTCCAGCATCATTCTTTAAGCCTCATAGTCTTGAGCATCTCATTCTTGTTCTTACACTGGCACTTCACTTATACACTTCACTTCACAGACACCTGTACATCCTTCCAGCTCTTTACACACAGACTGCACTGACACTACCCCTTTAAAGCACAAATCTTTCAAGCGTGGATCCCGTCGAGTACGGCGGACAATCTGGGTGCTAATACCTTCCCAGGTTGTAACCAACCCCCTTTCTCAGTCTCTCTGGTTCGCAACCGTCTTATCCTTCTTTTTTCCAGGCCTATGCAGCATTGCCTTTCCTCCAGGATAAAAATGCCTAGCTGGCGACTCTATTCATCTCCAGTGAGTTCACGGCTGTGTGTTCCCATTGTCCCTTCTCGCCGACCGTTCGCGTCAGTACCTTTATTTGGGCCTGGTCCCACTTATCGGGAGCGACAATTAGTCCCCCATTTAGTTTTACCTTTGTGTCATCATTGAGTCTTCTCTTCTCATCTCATAATCAGGGACTAAACCCTAAAGGCTTTAAGGCTTTGTGACTAAGATTATGCATGCATCCTTCTATTAGGATGGGGTGTATAACTTTAATCCTAAGTGTTAAATACTTAATGTGTTTAAATCCTTTAATCAATCCACTTAATAATCACTAAGACATAGAGCTTGTAACTTGGGCCTTGCATTAGGGTTCTAATTCTTCCTTAATTGGTTAAGAAGGACTAACCCTAGTGTTAATGGACAAGTCCCCCCTCAAGTTGTCTTACAAACCATAAAAATCACTTCTTCATCCTATCACTAACTAAAATCCATTTAATAAAGGATTTGTTTTGTAATGAGGTTAATCCCTAATCATGGATTAAGTTGAGGAGCTTTCCTCAGCTTAAATGTTCTCATCTATTATCCTTCTATTAGGATGGTGTAATGAGTCCATTAAATCCTTGATTATGGCTTAAACTCATTACTTAACACTAAACAAAAACAACAAAAACATCTAAATAATTACAAGTAGGTTAATGATCTTAATCCTACATCATGGTAACTAAGTGTGAGATGCTGACTTCACACATAAGGTATTCTCATTACCCCTAATCAGAGGGAGGATGTGATGAGTTTACTAACCCATTGGTTTAGGCTTAAGCTCATTAATTTATGACAAACTTAAAAAATCAATAAAAGATTGAAAACACAAAAACAAACAATAATCGACTCCTTCGGGATTCTTTTCTTATCATCTTCATTCACAAACGAGAACTTGCTTCTTCCGTCTAATGCAAGACAGTTTGCACCTGAGCCAGACAGGTCATACACTTGAGCATAGGCAAGTAAGCAGTTCACAAGTCAATTTATCCTTCAGTCTCTTTGGGTCGAACTACGGTGTTCTGACTTCCTCATTGCACGAGAGGATACGTAGGCATAACTTAACAGTTATCGAACAAAAGTCTCTGTACATTCCCCCTCTTCCAGCATTATTCTTTAAGCCTCATTGTCTTGAGCATTGTATTCTTTCCTTACACTGACACTTCTCTCATACACCACACCTTCTTTTTACTCTGACACTTACATTCTTTCCAGCTTTTATACACAAATTGCACTGACACTACCCCATTAAAACACAAATCTTTTAAGCGTGGATCCCGTCGAGTACGACGGACAATCTGGGTGCTAATACCTTCCCAGGTTGTAACCAACCCCCTTTCTCAGTTTCTCTGGTTCGCAACCGTCTTATCCATATCTTTTCTAGGTTTATGCAGCATTACCTTTCCCCCAGGATAAAAATGCCTAGCTGGCGACTCTATTCATTCCTTCTCTTTCGCCGACCGTTTGCGTCTGTACCCCTTCTGACCTGGGTGTCATTTGGTGGGAGCGACAGCTTGGCGACTCTGCTGGGGATCCTTATACTGTAACCAGGGCTTCTGGTTCTTTTCGTGGGTTCCTCCTAGCGCTTGTTTGATTTGTGTTTACTGGAGTGTTATGTTCTAATTGTGTTCATATAGTTGCTTTATTTATTGCTTTATGTACAGTTGTTTATTGCTTTCCTTACAGCTTTATATATATCATACTGTCATATTGTCCTCTGGCTGGATCTGGTTTATTGTTTTGGTGGGTGGGGTTTCATTGAGAGTTATAGGTCCTATACCTGGGATCTGAGTGATATGTAGGCTAGAGTGGTTCATGTTCTTTCCCATTCCATTTCGGTCTGGTGCGGGAATATGAAACACGGTTCAGATGTGGATTTCTTCTTGAGAACTCTGTGCTACAGATTTCCTGTAGTGCTAGGGCTATCTGGGAAGCCTGCTAAGTCTGGATGACCTTTATTATGACCTTCAGAAACTGAGGTGAATTAGAGGAGGATATTTTATGGTTATTGTAAACACTATACCTCCGGGTTAGAAGTGTTTACACTTCTCATAACTGATCCAAGTCTGAGGATCTTTGTTCTAGAACACCACCTGTGAGGGGGTTGGGCTGTTTACAGGTTTGCAGGAACCCTTGGCCACATCATACCCTGATATTTGTTTTGATTAAGAATGCTTCACTTTGGACAGTTCTTGTGATTTAACCCTGGACATGTGACTCTTTATTTGAGTCCCCCACCTTGGTTACTGGACTTCTAAACCTCCATCTGGACTTCTTGAACATACATGGACTTATAGTGAGGCAGTAATCAGATCCAGCTTGATCACAAACCCTTGCATATCATTTGCATACTCATCATTTGCATCATTTAACATTTGTTTATTTGTTTTTCAGGGTATCCATATTACATCTGGCTTGGTTTTGACCCCTTCATCTGCATAGACCTCTGTTCATCAGTTATCAGCTTCAGCTATCTTCATTAGTTGTCTGCTTCAGCTACTTTTATCACCAGCCTCAGCCTATCAGTGGCTCATATCCAGTACCAGTTTTGATCTCCATCAGCATTTGTTCTCAGCTCTTCATCAGCAGTCATGGTACCCAAGAAGAACAACATTTCATATCATTTCTTTGAGCATGTGTTAACTGGCATCAGGGAGGTCCAGGCACTTATCACTCCAAACCACATCCCATTATTCAGAGAGCATTATGGAGGCTTCCTTGATATGGTTATGGACCTGGACCCTTCTCAGAGGAGTTTGATCCACACTTGCTTACAGTTTTACGACCCTCCTTTGAGATGCTTCACTTTCTAGAACTTTCAGTTAGGACCTCTGCTAGAGGAGTTTTCATCACTTATTGGAGTGCCTGTTAGGGGTGGGATTCCCTTCAACCCAGAGATGACTTCTCCCAGCAATGGAGAAGTGGTAAAAGCACTGCACCTAGAGCCTATATTGATTGAGCAGAACATGACAACAAAGGCTGGAATCCCTGGTTTGCACTTAGACTTTCTGACTTCTTAGGCTATCCTAAAGGCCTCCTTGGGAGAATGGAAGGCAGTTTGTGCATTGTTAGCCCTCAGTATATATGGGGTTATACTTTTTGCAGATGAGCCCAAGTTTATCAGCAAGAATTCCATTCATCTCTTCCTTTTGAAGAACCCAGTACCCACATTGCTGGGGGATTTCTATTATTCTGTTCACCAAAGAAATGAGAAACAAATAGGGAAGTTAGTGAGATGCTGTGCTCCTCTATTTCACACTTGGCTGCTCAAACACTTACCAAGGACTGATGCCTTCCTGAATCCTCACCAACAAAAGAATTGGGTTAAGAGACTTATTGCTTTGACTTCAGATGACATCAGATGGTGCACCCAGAGCACCAAAGGCAGGGATATAATTACTAGTTGTGGGCAGTACCCCAATGTACCTCTAATATGAGTGAAGGGTTGCATCAACTACAATCCTTTGTTGTTTAAGAGACAACTGGGCTATGCTTTGGTTCACCCTCCTAAAGTGCAAGACTTGGATGAAACCCTGTATTGTGAGATAAAGCCTAATCTAGCTGTTGTCAGACAAGCATCCTGGGCTTGGGACAACATCCAGACCAAAGGGATGGCCATTCTTGGGAGATGCAATAATGTGGCTTCAGCTCAGTATTATGAATGGTCTCATGCTAGGGCTCAGATTTCTGGGATGCCCTTCACCATTGAGGATGCACCTGGACCATCCACAGTATCACCTCCAGCCACTGTCAGCATGGAAGAATTTGAGAAGCTGAAGGAGAGGAATAAGAATCTGTCTCAAGCTCTGAAGAAGACCCTCTGGGAAAGGAGTGATGGTCGTCTAGACATTGAGAGGTTAGAGAAGCTTAAAGTGGAGCATCTGGGCAAGATTGAGAAAGCAGAGGACTACATAAAGAAATCAAGAGCTGGAGAGCAAATAATGAAGAATTCCTGTAAAGAGGCCCAGTTTCAGAAGGCGAGGACTGAACTCTATCTAGAGGAAAGTCAAGCTAGGTGGGTCAGGATCACTGAAGCTCGCACTCAGGAAGATAAGAGAACTCAAGCCAGGATTGAGCAATTAGAGGCCAATGAGAAGAAGCAACAGGAGGCTTTGCTGGCAGCCCAGAAGGAAATTTCAGAATTGAAGCTTAGGGCTGGTTTGAAGAGGTCAAGGGACCAAGACAGACACAAGAAGCTGACCACTGCTATTGCCACCAGAAACCTTCTTATCAGGAACATCACAGAGCATTCGGCTGGTCCTGTAACTGAGGCACTTTTGAAGGAGGTTAAGGAGGATGAGTTTGGCTTAGATGTTTGACTACTTTGCTTGTTGTTATTTCCATTTGATGTACTTTTCTTTTATGTTGTATTTTTGACCCTTCAGGGGCATATGCTGTAAAAAAAACAAACTATGTATGATCCACTATTTGTAATGTATTTGTCAGTTTGTTTCACTGAGTTTTCTTTCTCTCAAGCAACATCAAAACATCTTCCTCAGGGTCTGGAAAGGTCAAAACCAAGAGCCGAGCCGGATACCTTGAAAAGCAAATAAGCATACTGCATTGCATACTGACTTTTGTTTTGTTTTGTAGGTTCTGTCATTACTTTGTTTTGTTTCTAACTTTGTTGTGGTACAGGAATTATTGCTCGCCGTCGGGTGTTCCCTCTCAACCGTCCGCACCGGTACCCTACTCGCAACAATCTTCCTAGTATCCAAATGGATCAAGTACAACATGATCTGACAGAGGTCAGAACTCAGATGGCTAATGAAAGACTGGAGATGAGAAACCAAATGACCCAATTCATGGAAGTAATGAATGGCTTGGCCCAAAGTCAAGAAAGGTTGAGGGCATTGGTAGAAAGACAAACCCCGGAAGAACCCCATCTGGGAACTGGAGGAACAAGTAACAATGAAAGGGGTCAGCCTCATGTTAATCCACCAGTATATGGGCCTCATCTACATCCGGAAGTCAACATCCCGGGTAATGTGCAAGGAAATACTACTGGGGGAAAGATCTTACAGGAAGACCCCCAAGAAGAGCAGTTTACTGTGATGGGAGCTGGAGATGAAGTTTATGATAGGAGGTTTGATGAAATTGCTGAGAAGTTGAGATCTCTGGAGTCTCAAAATTCCCTAGGTTTTGATGTAATGGATATGGGGTTAGTGGATGGGGTAAGGATTCCCCACAAGTTTAAACCCCCGTGCTTCGAGAAGTACAATGGAACTTCCTGTCCACGAACTCACTTGCAGTCTTTTTTGGGAAGACTTAAGGCATACACCATGGATGAAAAACTGTGGATGTTTTACTTTGAAGACAGTTTGACTGGGGCTTCAAGGGAGTGGTACTCACACTTGACCAGAGCTACTATCAGATGCTGGAAGGACCTAGCTGAAGCTTTCATCAGACAGTACCAATACAATCTGGACATGGCTCCTAACAGAACCCTTCTGATGGGAATGTCTCAATCCTCCAGAGAAAGCTTCAGGGAATATGCCCAGAGGTGAAGACAGCTTGTTGCTGCTGTCCAGCCACCCATGTAGGAAAGAGAAATGGCCGACATGTTTATGAACACTCTGCAAGGAACATATATTGATAGGCTAGCTTCCTTTTCTTCCACCAGCTTCGCTGACGTAGTCATAGCTGGAGAAAGAATTGGAAGCCTTCTGAAGATGGGTAAGATTTCTGATAATGGTGCAAGTTCGTCAAGCAATCCCAGGAAGCCTTTTGTGGGACCTAGAAGGACCGGTGAGACAAATGCCATTCATGCCAGCAGGGGCAGACCTCAGTATGTACACAGGTCAGTGGCAGCTGTCACTATTCCAACTCTGATTACTCAGCAACCAACATATCAACCACAACAACAACCACTCTATCAGCAGCAAGTTCAGTATCTGCCATAGAGAGCCTACAACAACAACAACAACAGCTATCAACAACAAAGACCTTTTCAGCAAAGACCACCACAGGCAAGTAGGGTGATTGACCCTATCCCTATGCCTTATGCTGCCTTATTGCCACAACTCCTGAAACTCAACTTGGTTGAATTAAGGACATTGGCACCACCAGATCCCTCCAATCTCCCAAGGAATTACGATGTCAACGCCAGATGTGTTTTCCACTCCAATGCACCTGGCCACAATACGGAGAAATGCAGGGCTTTACAAATTAAAGTCCAAGACCTGGTGGATTCCAAGGCCCTCAACTTTGCATCCCCTCCAAGTGTCACCAAGAATCCCATGCCCAATCATGGAGGGCCAAGAATTAATGCCATTAAGGAAGACAAGCCATCTTTCTTAATCACCAGTGTTGGACAAATTCGGACGCCTCTGGTCGAAATTAAAACTCAGCTCCTAGAATGCCAGATGTTCCCCAGGTGTGAGCTCGGTTGTGGTTATTGTAACATTTCGGTCAACGGGTGTGATAATTTGAGAAGCGGCATAGATGGTCTTATCAAAAGTGGTATACTCCAGATCACAACAACGACGCCTAAAAATCCAGCAATCCCTTTGACAACAATTCCTGATTCTTCTACAACTGCAACAACAATCATTCTGACCAATTCATTAATATCATCAACAATGGCTCCATCCGTCACTTCAACAAACCAAATGTCAACAACCATTTCTTCTACAACATCAGCATCCATTTATTCAGCAGAATCTTCTACAACGTCAACAGAAATTAATGAAGATATCTCAGCAGTCACCATCTACTATGATCCATCAAATGTTCCTCCAAACAACAACTTTCAACAACAAACAGTGGCACCTCCCGCCACGTCACCGGTCACCATTTACTACTATCCGCACACCATTTCAGTACCCTCCTCTGCAGCAGTCAGTCCAGTTACCATCACGGTGCCTGGACCAGTTCCATATGAAAGCAGTAACGCCATACCTTGGCATTATGGCTCTGACCTCTACTGCAACGGGGAGAAAATCACTTTGGATTCTTCAACCTCTTCTCCACAAATTGATAATGTTAGGGGAGGCGGAGGCTTCACCAGAAGCGGACGCCTTTTTGCCTCACAATTGCAAAGACCTAATGCCGAAGCAGAAGCTGCTGCAAAAGCAAAGGGGAAGAGTGTGATACCTGAAGAACCAATCATCAAAGAAACTCAGAAGACATCTTTTGAACAGGATGTAGACGAGTTTATGATAATTATAAAGAGAAGTGATTACAAAGTGGTGGATCAGCTTCACCAGACTCCCTCAAAAATCTCCATATTATCCCTGTTAATGTGTTCTGAAGCTCACAGGAATGCATTACTGAAAGTCTTGCACGCAGCATACGTGCCAGAAGAGATCACTGTTAATCAGCTAGAAACTGTGGTAGCAAATGTCAACACCAGTCATGGACTGGGCTTTACCAATGCTGACTTAAAAACTGAGGGACGTAACCACAACAAGGCTTTACATATCACCTTGGAATGCAAAGGTGTTGTTCTATCTCATGTGCTGGTGGACACTGGGTCCTCACTCAATGTTCTGCCAAAGAAAGCCTTAGTGAAGCTGGAGTATGATGGCTTGGCACTGCGTCCAAGTAGTTTGGTGGTGAGAGCATTTGATGGCTCTAAAAGATCAGTGCTTGGAGAGATTGATCTGCATGTGATGATTGGCCCGCAGACCTTTAAGATTACCTTCTATGTGATGGACATTCAGCCGGCCTACAGCTGTTTGTTGGGTAGACCTTGGATCCATGTCGTTGGCGCTGTTACATCAACCCTTCACCAGAAGCTGAAATTCGAGTGGGAAGGCCAAATCATTACCATCTGTGGGGAAGAGGACATCTTTGTTAGCCATCTGGCTACGTATAAGTACATAGAGATGGATGGAGAAATCCATGAAACTATGAGCTAGGGATTTGAGGCCCTGAACATTAATGAAGCATCTGTTGTACTGGGAACCTCCATGACGTCTTATCAGCAAGCCAAGAAGGTTGTTGAAGAGGGTACTGCCCAAGGCTGGGGCAAGCTGCTGCCCGTGGAAAAGAAGGAAGACATATTTGGGTTGGGTTACAAACCAACTCAACGAGATCAATCAGAGGCTGCCAAAGAGCCCAATTTTGTCAGCGGGGGAATGCTCACCCCGGATGCTGTAAACAACTTTGAAGACGAGGATGAAAGCGACCGCAACCTGGAGAGCAGGATACGTCCAAGGATCCCGGGGAGCCAAGTCCTTAACAGGTCTTCCCAGGAAATTATAAGGGTTACTCCTGCAGATTAATTATTATTTCCTATATTTTTAAGCATGCATCAAGTCTTGCATCTTGCCCAAGATGACAAGACTCATTTTGTAATCGGGCCATCTTGTAATTTTGTGCAAACAGATCAATCAATGAATATCGGACATCTTTTGCAAATGAGTCTTTTTCTTTCCCGCTCACTGTTTTTCATTTTTCTTTTTGTACAAAAATAAAATGGCAATGTTTTCCAAAAGGACAACTTCATTTCACTTTTTCTAAACAAGATTAAAATCGATCACTAAAATAAACCAATCTAAACCCTTGCAGAGAGTGCCTTTCAGATCGCACCGACAACAACACAGCTATGACTTCGTATGACTTTGACAATCCAATCAATCAAGTTGATGAAGGGGTTGAAGAAGATTATGAGCTACCTGAAGAGCTAGCCAGGTTGTTAAGGCAAGAGGAGAAGGTTATCACTCCTCATCAGGAGGAGATTGAAACGGTTAATCTTGGTACGGAAGAAGACGTAAAAGAAGTTAAGATCGGGGCCTGCCTACAAGATTCAGTAAAGGAGAAACTGATTGATATGCTTCGGGAGTATGTGATGTCTTTTCTTGGTCTTATCAGGATATGCCAGGGTTGGACACCGATATTGTCATGCACAAGCTGCCTTTAAAAGAGGATTGCCCGCAGGTAAAACAGAAACTGCGCCGTACTCGCCCAAACATGGCAATGAAGATTAAAGAAGAGGTACAAAAACAGTGGGACACCGGTTTCCTTGCTGTAACTAGCTATCCGCCGTGGGTTGCTAATATTGTACCTGTGCCTAAGAAGGATGGCAAGGTGAGGATGTGTGTGGATTACCGGGATCTGAATAGAGCCAGCCCGAAAGATGATTTCCCTTTACCTCACATTGACGTATTGGTTGATAATACGGCTCAGTTCTCGGTATTCTCCTTCATGGACGGATTTTCAGGATACAATCAGATCAAGATGTCACCCGAAGACATGGAGAAGACAACTTTTATCACACCCTGGGGCACATTCTGTTATAAGGTGATGCCATTCGGACTAAAGAATGCTGGTGCAACGTATCAACGGGCTATGGTAACATTATTCCACGACATGATCCATAAAGAAATTGAATGTTATGTGGATGACATGATTGCCAAGTCTCTCACAGAAGAAGACCACCTGGTAAATCTGCTAAAGTTATTCAAGCGTCTGACGAAATACCAACTGAAGTTAAACCCCAACAAGTGCACATTCGGGGTGCGATCCGGTAAGCTGTTGGGATTTATCGTAAGTGAGAAAGGGATTGAAGTTGACCCTGATAAAGTCAAAGCCATTCAAGAAATGCCTGCACCGAAGTCTGAAAAATAAGTTTGAGGGTTTCTAGGTAGATTGAACTACATTTCAAGGTTCATATCTCACCTCACAGCAACTTGTGAGCCTTTGTTCAAGCTGTTAAGAAAAGAACAAACGGTCAGGTGGAACGAAGACTGCCAGAGGGCTTTTGACAAGATCAAGGAATACTTACAAGAGCCTCCAATCCTTATGCCTCCAGTTGAAGGAAGACCTCTGATAATGTACTTGACAGTATTAGAAGAGTCAATGGGGTGTGTGCTGGGCCAGCATGACGAGTCTGGTCGAAAAGAGTATGCAATATACTACCTAAGCAAAAAGTTTACCGACTGTGAACAACTTTATTCACTGCTCGAGAAAACTTGTTGTGCTTTAGCGTGGGCTGCTCGCCGACTAAGGCAGTATATGTTGACCCACACTACCTTATTGATCTCAAAGATGGACCCAGTTAAGTACATTTTTGAGAAGCCAACACTTACCGGACGGGTTGCAAGATGGCAAATGATCCTCACAGAATATGACATTCAGTACACATCTCAAAAAGCCATCAAGGGCAGTGTACTGTCTGATTATCTTGCCGAGCAACTTATTGACGATTACCAGCCTATGAGATTTGACTTCCCTGATGAAGACATCATGTTCATAAAAGCAAAAGATCATGAAGAGCCTGTTCACACTGAAGGGCCTGACCCAGAAGAAGAATGGACTATGATGTTTGATGGGGCTGTTAACATGAATGGCCGTGGTGTTGGTGCAGTACTCATTACACCTAAGGGAGTTCACCTGTCTTTCTCGGCAAAACTCACCTTTAACTGCACTAACAACGAAGCTGAATACGAAGCTTGCATTATGGGTCTTGAGGAAGCCATTGACCTCAGGATTAAGACTTTGACTGTGTTTGGAGATTCAGCTTTGGTAATCAATCAAACCAACGGCAAATGGTACACACACCAGGATCATTTGATACCTTACCGGGATTATACAAGGAGGTTATTGACTTTCTTTACAAAGGTCAAGCTTGAGTATATCCCTCGGGACGAGAATCAATTTGAAGATGCTCTGGCTACCATTTCATCCATGCTCAAAGTTCAAGCTGCCAACTTTGTACCTCGGATTTCAGTGTCCAGACTTGACAGACCAGCATATGTATTTGCAGCAGATATTGCCAAAGATGACAAGCCTTGGTTCCATGACATTAAATGCTTCTTGGAGGATCAAACATACCCACTCGGGGCATCTTCCAATGATAAGAAGACGTTAAGAAGGCTAGCCGGTAGTTTCTTCCTGAATACTGATGGTTCCCTGTACAAGAGAAACTTTGATATGGTACTCCTCAGATGCGTTGATAAAACAGAAGCAGGCTTGTTGATGCACGAGGTGCACGAAGGATCCTTTGGTACCCATGCGGGAGGGCATGCCATGGCAAAGAAATTGCTAAGATCAGGTTATTACTGGATCACAATGGATGCCGACTGTTGTGCTTATGCCAGGAAGTGCCATAAATGCCAGATTTATGCGGATAAGTTGCATGTGCCTCCGAATCCTTTGAATGTGATGTCTTCACCCTGGCCCTTTTCCATGTGGGGCATTGATATGATTGGCAAGATTGAACCAACTGCTTCAAACGGCCACAGGTTCATCCTAGTTGCTATTGACTATTTTACCAAGTGGGTTGAAGCGGCTTCTTATGCAAATGTTACAAGACAAGTGGTAGCCCGATTTCTGAAGAGAGACATCATTTGTCGGTATGGAGTTCCCGAGCGAATCATCACTGATAATGGTTCCAACTTAAACAAAAAAATGATGGCAGAGCTATGCCGGGACTTTAGGATCCAACACCACAATTCTTCTCCTTACAGGCCAAAGATGAATGGCGCTGTTGAGGCAGCTAATAAGAATATCAAGAAGATTGTGCAGAAGATGGTAGTCACTTATAAGGACTGGCATGAAATGCTACCATTTGCCTTGCATGGGTACCGTACGTCAGAACATCCACTGGGGCAACACCGTATCAGCTTGTTTACGGTATGGAGGCAGTCCTACCTTATGAAGTTGAATTACCCTCATTAAGGGTATTAATGGATGTTAAGCTGAATGAAGCAGAATGGGTCCGATCCCGATACGAACAACTGAATCTGATTGAAGAGAAGAGATTGGCTGCAATTTGTCATGGGCAGCTGTACCAGAAAAGAATGAAGAAAGCCTTCGATCAGAAAGTCAGGCTCCGAGAGTACCAAGTAGGAGATCTTGTGCTGAAAAGACTCCTCCCTCCTCATACGGACCACAGGGGCAAATGGACTCCGAATTATGAAGGACCATTCGTAGTAAAGAAAGTTTTCTCCGGTGGAGCACTCATGCTCAGTACTATGGATGGTGAAGATTTCCCGTCCCCTGTGAATTCAGATGCAGTTAAAAAATACTTCGCATAAAATGACCCGCTGGACATAAAAACAGAATGTAAGTCCAGGAAAAAATAGGGCATCCCGGCGAGTGAGAAACAGAATAAAAGACTCGGGGAAAAAATAAGGGAAAATAAACAAAAAATGTACACCCGCTGAGTTGAAAAGCCGCATTGGACAACTCAGGCAAAAAAGGGTATCCCGATGGATTGAAAACCCGAAAGGGCGATTGTCGCTCCCGACAAATGAAAATGGATCAGATGAAGGTACAGACGCGAACGGTCGGCGAAGGGAACAGTGAGAACACACAGCCGTGAACTCACTGGAGATGAAAAGAGTCGCCAGCTAGGCATTTTTATCTCGGAGGAAAGGCAATGCTGCATAGACCTAGAAAGATAAGGATAAGACGGTTGCGAACCAGAGAGACTGAGAAAGGGGGTTGGTTACAACCTGGGAAGGTATTAGCACCCAGATTGTCCGCCGTACTCGACGGGATCCACGCTTGAAAGATTTGTGTTTTAAAGGGGTAGTGTCAGTGCAATCTGTGTATAAAATAGCTGGAAAAAGATGTACAGGTGTCAGTGTAAAAACAATGTGAAGTGTGCTATATACAGTGTCAGTGTAGGAACTGAGGATGAACTGCTCATGATCATGAGGCTAAAGAATAAAGCTAGAAAGAGGGGGAATATACAGAGACTTTTGTTCGATAACTGTTAAGTTATGCCTACGTATCCTCTCGTGCAATGAGGAAGTCAGAACACCGTAGTTCGACCCAAAGAGACTGAAAGATGAATTGACTTGTGAACTGCTTACTTGTCTATGCTCAAGTGTATGACCTGTCTGGCTCAGGTGTGAACTGTCTTGCATTAGACGGAAGAAGCGAGTTCTCGATTGTGAGTGAGGATGATGAGAAAAGAATCCCGAAGGAGACGATTATTGTTTGTTTTTTGAGTTTTCAGTCTTTTATTGTTTTTGGATTTTTGTCATAAGCTAATGAGCTTAAGTCTAAACCAATGGGTTAGCAAACTCATCACATCTTCCCTCTGATTAGGGGTAATGAGAATACCTTAAGTGTGAAGTCAGATTCTCACACTTAATCACCTTTTGATGTAGGATTAAGATCATTAACCTACTTGTGATTATTTAGATGTTTTTGTGATTTTGTTTAGTGTTGAGTAATGAGGTTAAGCCATAATCAGGGATTAAACAGACTCATTACACCATCCTAAAAGAAGGATAATAGATGAGAATGTTTAAGCTGAGGAAAACTCCTCAACTTAATCCATGATTAGGGATTAAACCCATGACAAAACAAGCCTTTATTAAGTGGATTTTATTTAGATTAATGGTATGATGATGAAGTGTTTTTTATGATTTGTAAGACAACTTGAGGGGGACTTGTCCATTAACACTAGGGTTAGTCCTTCTTAACCACTTAAGGAAGAATTAGAACCCTAATGCAAGGCCCAAGTTACAAGTGTGATGTCTTGATGATTATTAGATGAATTGATTAAGAGATTTAAACACATAAAGGGTTCAAGACTTAGGATTAAAGTTATACACTCCATCCTAAGAGAAGGATGCAGGCATAAGCTTAATCACAAAGTCTTAAAGCCTTTAGGGTTTAGTCCCTGATTATGAGGTGAGAAGAGAAGACTCAAAGAGAGACACAAAGGTAAGAACTATGAGGGGAGACTAATCAAAACCCTAATTCATTATCATACTTGGTTGGTCCTAAGGTTTGTGAGGTTTTCAAGAACAATCTTCAAAGGAAACACCAGGAAGCAGATGAACAGGATCAAGAGAAGCAAAGTGACTTGCTTCATTCAAGAAGTCAAGTCACTTGAAGAAAGAAAGTGGGAAGGAGAAGAATGAGCAAGCTCAAACTCAAACACATATAAAAATGCAGCAATGGATGCAAGAGAGATGAAAAGAAAAGGTATGAGAAGTGAAGGCAAATCCACTTCTCAAGTTTACTTACCACCTGCAATGTTAGAAAGAAATGCAATGCAATGCAAGGTGAGATGAAATGATATGATGCTAAGCAAAACCAGAAGCATCTTGATGATGATTATGATGTTATGAGGTGCTGCAAACATGAGGCAAGACAATGGGGATGTTCATACAAGATCATGAATGCAAATGATGCAAGCTAAGGAGCATGAACAAACATGAAAAGTTATGAATCATACAAGACAAATGACATGGCAAATATGGGATGCAATGATCAAAGATGCTTTGTACATGTCTTAAGATGTCAAATGAATCATAAGCATGCACAAAATGCAAAGACAAGTCATGTTATGCAAGGGAATGCAAGGAGGATGCAAAAGAAAGCCCAATTTAGGGTTCATGGATCAAACATCAAACACAAACCAAAAAACAGAAGCAAACCTCATGATAAAAAAAGGAAAATGGCACCCAAAGAAACCCTAGGCCTATGATGAACCACTTCCCAAAGGGGAGCTCTCAACTCTCAACCAAACTCAAGATATGAATTTTCTAAGTTATTAGGGTTTTTTAGGGTTCTTAACAAAACAAATGCCAAACAAATTGAAAATGCAAGAACAATTCATGGCCTTTTTATCCTTGAAACAACATGCAAAACAAAAGACAAAGCAAAAAGAATCAATGTCTCAACCTTCTCCAATAGGCAGAAATGATTTTTTGAACTTATGATCAAAATAATGCATAAAAAATGATTTAATTCAATGAAAAATTCTTAAAATGCATCAAGATCAAAAAAGAAATTTGGTTTGAAGGTTGGACAATGTTTCTAAATGTCTTAGAACATTTCATGAATTTTTTGGTGATTTTTAAATACCTAAAAGTATTTTTAATAAATTAATTTCCATTAATCAATTAAAAATAATCTTTTAAATATTTAAAAATACTTTTTTAATGCTAAAAATGAAAATAAAAATATTTTTGGGTCATAAAAATTAATAAAACCTTAAGGAAAAAGTTTCATAATTTTTAAGAATTTTTGCTATTTTAAAATAATTATACAAGTTAATTGGAAAGAAAATGAATTAAAATTAAATAAAACTGAAGTATGCACAATGGAAGGCTGAGATTGATCCAGAGTTTGAAAAGGTTGACTGCGCGCTTCATCCAAGGGTCTCAATTCAAACAGGCTTAATTTTAATTAACTAAATAAATAAAGCTGATTAGGGTTTAATGAACGAATCTGGGCCCTTGATCACGCGCGGGAAAGGACCAAGTCAACCTATCCAACGCTCACCATTCAAACGCTCATTAATTACAGGGATTTGCCCTAATGACTTTCAGGTGGCCGGAGAGGACCTCCGGTCGTCTTCTCCGGCCAGCATCTCACCTGAGAAACCTCCAAATCACTCAAATCGTAACTAAAATGAAAACTAAACACATAGAAATGGACCCCATGATCTCCTGAATCAAAACCCTAACCCCAAACAAATTTATTCTTCATCAATCACATGAATCGAAAGCAAACATTTTTAGGGCAAACCAGTTTCAGAGTCAAATTAAATGCTCAAATCACAACCATTTTCAAAACCAATGGTACCAGGATGATCAGCAAGACATGAAGAACAAGTTTGTAACAAGAAAAACAACTTCTGGAAAAATAAATTTCAGGTTACCTGAGATTCGAAGCTTTCAGTTTAGGAACTTTCTGGCCACCTTTCTTTGTGCAAGCTGCTCCACTTGGTCCCCAGAAGATGTTTGAATGCTCAAATGGAGTTTAAGTTGGCTTGATGATGAGTTTCGAAAGCTCCTGCTTCAGTTTAGTCAAAAATGGCAATGGAGATTCTGGCACTTTCAGGTCATGGTGAATGAAGGTTTGAGGTCCTGATGATGAATGGAGAAGGTTTGTGGTGTTTGTTTGTGTGTTTGTGAGCTAGGATGAGAGTTTCGAATGAAACTGCAAAATGGAGTGAGAAATGGCTATGGAGTAATCTGGCTGTTTCAGGCTTGTGCTTTGGGTGGTTTCTACTCAGTGATACATGGTGAGTTGAATGGAGGAAAAAGTTTGAGTGTTTTGTGACTGTGGAGAGGAATTCGAAGCAAGTTGCAAGATGGTGAGTTTTTGTGTATGTGATGAATGTGATGGTTTCAGCCTTGCTTCTTCTTATGTTTTGCTTGCAAATTGTCCACATGACTCTCTCTCATTGGTCAGTTGATTTGACATGTGCTTTATGGATAGGTGAGGCAACTTTTACAATTTGTCAACTCTTGTGTAAGAGAAAGTATGGTGAGGTGCTAGCTTGGTACAAGGCATGGGCTATGCGCAGCAAGATGAGGGGGAAATGTCAGCTTGGTCCAGCATTCAAGGCAGCAAGTTGGTGAAGCATGATCATGAGTTTTGCAACTTGGTTACTTTATGGATTTTCATGAAAAATGCCTTGTTACATGAACTAAGCACATGTGATCTCTTGGTTCAATTCTGATTTTATGACTTAGAGAATGTTTATGTGTTGGTTTGAAGTGAATTAGAGGCTGCAATATGCATTGGTCCAAGACTTTGCAAAATTTCCAAATGAGGCATGCCTTGAAAATCAATGATTCTAGCCAACTTTGCATTGCCATAACTTTTGATCCAAGAAGAGTTTGATCATGTTCTTGTACTTTTTGAAAAGGGAAAGATGAGATCTACAACTTTCATGACCAAAGTTTTTCCATTTGAAGCATTTTTGGATCATGAATCATGGCTTGAAAAATGACCTAAAATGGTGCATTCTTGAAAAGTCAACTATGCCCAAAAAGTCAACATTTGCAAAAACCCTAAATTCTTGATTTCTATGAACTTCAACCTTCTTCCATGATCAAATAAAGATCATATACACTTAAAATGATGAAGATCACCCATTGGTTGGGTCATTGGGGGCCTCAGATGCCCTGATTTTACACTGACTTGTCTGAAAAGTCAACTCTTGATCAGATGACTTCCCCATGGAATTTCTTCATGAAAATTGATATGCATACTCCCTATACCATATAGAGATCAATGGAAACAAGAATGACCAAAAAAATTTGGGGTTATGGCCTCTGAAACCAAAACCCTAATTTTCAGTCAACTGTGCAGTTCAAAACTGGCTCTGCATCACCTCAAACCCTAGCTCTTATGATTCCTCTGCATTTTTGAATTTGAGGAGATGAAATATGATATAAGAACACACATGGACCCCTTTGAGTTGATTGATGTCCTTTGGAATGGCTCAAGAAGCTTTGGGATTGCTCAGATCACAAACCCTAGGTGCAGATGCCTTGAAAGCTATGTAGTGAATCAAAAATGAGATGTGAGGTGATATGATTGTGTTTATGCATATGAGATGACCATAAGCCATGGTGTGAATGGGTGAGGGCAAATTTGGGGTGTTTACAGCTGCCCCTATTCAAACATGAGTTAGCTGTGCAGGATGTAAGCAACGGCTTAAACAGGCCAAACAAGATAACTTGTGGTTGAATATCAAAGACAGTCCAAAATTTGCACTCACAGAATGAAGAAGAAAAGGGATATAGATTGTAAAGGAAAATAAAGTATAAAGTGTAGGCGACGGAGGACGACCGTCGAGCAGAGGACGACTGCTGGGTAAATAGCAATGACGGGGACGGCCGACATGCTGGGGAGAGTAAAGCTAAGACGGGGACGGCCGACTAGCTGGGGAAAGAAAAGAAATTATGATGGGGACGGCCATCAAGATAAAGTTATAAAATTCTCTGAGGATTAATGAAACGTGACGGGGACGGCCATCAAGTTCATAAAGGTAAAGTAACCAACGATGGGGACGGCCATCGGGCTAAAAAGGAAAAGGGACCACGACGGGGACGGCCATCGGGTTAAAGAATAAATGAAATAAACAGTTGATGGGGTACGGCCATCAAAGGTGAAGGACGATCACCTAGCAGGGGACGGCTGCTCTGTTGGGGATAAAAGAAATATGATGGGGACGGCCATCAAAGGTGGAGGACGACCACCTGGCAGGGGACGGCTGCCGAAAATATCAACGATGGGGACGGCCATCGGATAGAAGAGGTCAACGATGGGGACGGCCATCGGACGAGCAAGATGGAGGACGACCATCAAGAAGTGGAGGACGACCACTCAGCAGGGGACGGCTGCTCTCGAGGTTTGTCATAACACAGGACGAGTGTTAGATAACCAAAATCAACAATGGGGACGGCCATTGGATAAAGTTGATGAAGGACGATCATCAAAAGGTGGAGGACGACCACCTAGCAGGGGACGGCTGCTAAAAACAACGATGGGGACGGCCATCGGATGAGCATGATGGAGGACGACCATCAAGAAGTGGAGGACGACCACTCAGCAGGGTACGGCTGCTCTCAGAGGTATCATAACACAGGACGAGTGTTAGATAAAAAGAAAATTTGTTGGTGATCTACTGGGGATAATGTAAACACGGACGAGCGTTTACATCCAAGAAACAAAAAAGGTATAAGTGTTTGGTATTGTGTATAGATTAAAGATGCGGACGAGCATCCTTAAGACTATGATACGGACGAGTATCATGTAGAAACAAACTGACACATGTTCAGAGATGATGATACGGACGAGTATCAACTGGTTAACAAAGAACACGGACGAGTGTTGCATCCGAAGGGACTCTTCTGGGGAGTAGTAGACACGGACGAGTATCTATACTCAAGAAGACATAAGTGTTTGACACGGTGTATGGATTAAAGATGCGGACGAGCATCCCTAAGACTATGATACGGACGAGTATCATGTAGAAACAAACACTAGACGCAATGTTCTGAGATGATGGTACGGACGAGTACCAACTGGTTAACAAAGAACAAGGACTACTGCCGAATCTGTGGGGTTATGAGTGATGATGTATACAAGATACGGACGAGTATCTGTATAAGTGTACCATGAGTAGGGAGTATTGTATCGTGTAGATGAGTGTTTATCTGTTGGGGAGAGTGACACGGACGAGTGTCAAGAGAGAAAAGTATAATATTAACGAGTGTGTGGGTTGATGAAAGTGTACGCGACTGCGCTGGGGATATGACACGGACGGGTGTCAAGAAGGGTGTATATATAAGTATATGTGAGTGCAAAGAGGATGTCTTTGGCTTTCTGCTGGTGACTTGACACGGACGGGTGTCAGGACGTCTCTGTAATGAGGGTGATTTGTTTGTAAAGGGTGTTCAGGCGACTTTACTGGGGAAAGATGACACGGACGGGTGCCAAAAGGTGTATATACTGGTGTTTGTGATTTGAAAGGGCAGCTGCTTTTGCCGGGGACTCTGGTGGGGATTTTTCTGTATAATGGTGATGAACGGTTTATTATTCACAAGTGTTAATTCATAACATGGCTTATGATTATGCTATGCGTTTGATTTTTTTGCCGTAATGCTCCGTATTAGACGGAATGCTACGCTTTGGGGGGTGAATATGATGCGGATGCCATGATTATGCAAAGGGGCACAAATCCGGGATTCGGATCCCATTGCTGCGAAGATCTCTGGTTGATCTGCTCGAAGTGGACATCCCAGCTGGGGATGAGATCGTTGGTAGATCTAATGATGTATCTGTTTGGGGATATAGGTCACTGGTTGACATATCCTTATAATACGGGACCCAGCTGGGGTTTGTAGAAGCTTTCTTCACTCTGTTGTGATCTCTTCGCGCGTTGCTCTTCTGAATAGAGGCTGGGGATTCTGTGGGGAGATGATTCCCTGATTTCTGCATTCTGCTGAAGAAGAATGGCAACTCGGCTGGGGAATTGTGAGAGGCAACCCAGCTGGGGAGAGCAACAAGAGGCAACTCAGCTGGGGATATAGCATCCTGAGTGTTAAGCCTGTTAGTTGATGTGGCAACTTTGCTGGGGAAGGCAATGGGGAGCAACTCAGCTGGGGATAGAGCATCTTGGATGCTGATATCTTTTGTTGATTAGCCAGCTTGCTGAGATGTATCCTGCATGCCCTAGGTTGCATTCTGGATACCTGCAAACCTGCAAAGGTAAGGAAACGTACAAAAGGTCCCGAGGTATCCCTTACCGGATTCCGTCATAGGAGTTAAGTACTTTCGAGAATAATCACATTCCCTGTAAGCATGTGCTTTTTGTTTTATTTTTAGAGAAAGGCATCTGTACTTATGCAATTGTATTTTTAGAGATATCAGACGATTCTTTGCAAAACATAAATGTAAAAGACGAAACATGACTGAAAATCTGATTTTATTAATTCATGTGCCCTGAATTGGCAAGATACAGTCAAAGAAACATATCTCCTGAAATGAAGAGACTGTTACAAATTGAGAAATAAAGTGCTGGCGGTGTTGACGACGCTTTGAGGAGCTTCCTCTTCTGCTATGACTCGTATGACAATGACGTTCTTCTCGTCTTGCTTTCTGGAGAGAGTTGATTCTGATTGAAGCTTGATCCTTTGGAAGCTTACCAAGTTGTAGGTGATACAGACGAATTCAGAATGCAGTTGTTCGCTTATTCCCTTATTTTGCATGGATCGCCCTTTCGGGTTTTCAATCCATCGGGATACCCATTTTTGCCTGAGTTGTCCAATGCGGCTTTTCAACTCAGCGGGTGTACATTTTTTGTTTATTTCCCTTATTTTTGCCCGAGTCTTTTATTCTGTTTTTGACTCGCCGGGATGCCCTATTTTTGCCTGGACTTACATTCTGTTTTTATGTCCAGCGGGTCATTTTATGCGAAGTATTTTTTAACTGCATCTGAATTCACAGGGGACGGGAAATCTTCACCATCCATGGTGCTGAGCATCAGTGCTCCACCAGAGAAAACTTTCTTTACAACAAATGGTCCTTCATAATTCGGAGTCCATTTGCCCCTGTGGTCTGTATGAGGAGGGAGAATTCTTTTCAGCACAAGATCTCCCACTTGGTACTCTCGGTGCCTGACTTTTTGATCGAAGGCTTTCTTCATTCTCTTCTGATATAACTGTCCATGGCAGATTGCAGCCAATCTTTTCTCTTCGATCAGACTCAGTTGTTCGTATCGGGACCTAACCCATTCTGCTTCATTCAGCTTAACATCCATTAATACCCGTAGAGAGGGTAATTCAACTTCAACAGGTAGGACTGCTTCCATACCATATACAAGTTGGTACGGTGTTGCCCCAGTGGATGTTCTGATTGATGTGCGGTACCCATGCAAGGCAAACGGTAGCATTTCGTGCCAGTCTTTGTAAGTGACTACCATCTTCTGTACAATCTTCTTAATATTCTTATTTGCTGCCTCAACAGCGCCGTTCATCTTTGGCCTGTAAGGAGAAGAATTGTGATGTTGAATCTTGAAGTCCCGGCACAGTTCTGCCATCATTTTGTTGTTTAAATTGGAACCATTATCAGTAATGATTCGCTCGGGAACTCCATATCGACAGATGATGTCTCTCTTCAGGAATCGGGCTACCACTTGCCTAGTAACATTTGCATATGAGGCTGCTTCAACCCACTTGGTGAAATAGTCGATGGCGACCAGGATGAATCTGTGGCCGTTTGAAGCAGTTGGCTCAATCTTGCCAATCATATCAATGCCCCACATGGCAAAGGGCCATGGTGAAGACATGATGTTCAAAGGATTGGGAGGCACATGCACCTTGTCTGCGTAGATCTGGCATTTGTGACATTTTCTGGCGTAAGCACAACAGTCTGCATCCATCGTGATCCAGTAATAGCCTGATCTTAACGACTTCTTAGCCATGGCATGCCCTCCAGCATGGGTACCAAAAGATCCTTCGTGCACTTCATGCATCATCAAATCTGCTTCCGTCTTGTCAACACATCTGAGGAGTACCATGTCAAAGTTCCTTTTGTATAAAGACCCATCAGCGTTCAGAAAGAAACTACCAGCAAGCCTTCTCAAAGTCTTCTTATCATTGGAAGATGCCCCAGGTGGGTATGTCTGATCCTCCAAGAAGCACTTAATGTCATGGAACCAAGGCTTATCATCTTTTACAACATCCGCTGCAAATACATATGCTGGTCTGTCAAATCTAGACACTGAAATCCGAGGTACAAAGTTAGCCGTTTGAACTTTGATCATGGACGAAATGGTAGCAAGAGCATCTGCAAACTGATTCTCGTCCCGAGGGATATACTCAAGCTTGACTGTTGTGAAGAAAGTCAATAACCTCCTTGTATAATCCCTGTAAGGTATCAGATGATCTTGGTGGGTGTACCATTTCCCGTTGGTTTGATTGACTACCAAAGCTGAATCTCCGAATACGGTCAATGTTTTGATCCTGAGGTCAATGGCTTCCTCAAGACCCATAATGCAAGCTTCGTATTCAGCTTCGTTGTTAGTGCAGTTGAAAGTGAGTTTTGCCGAGAAAGGCATGTGAACTCCTTTAGGTGTAATGAGTACTGCACCAACACCACGGCCATTCATGTTAACAGCCCCATCAAACATCATAGTCCATTCTTCCTCCGGGTCAGGCCCTTCAGTGTGAACAGGCTCTCCATGATCTTTTGCTTTAATGAACATGATGTCTTCATCAGGGAAGTCAAACCTCATAGGCTGGTAGTCATCAATGGGTTGCTCAGCTAGATATTCAGATAGTACACTGCCTTTGATGGCTTTCTGAGATGTGTACTGTATGTCGTATTCTGTGAGAATCATCTGCCATCTTGCAACCCGTCCGGTAAGAGCTGGCTTCTCAAATATGTACTTGACTGGATCCATCTTTGAGATCAACAAAGTAGTGTGGGTCAACATATACTGTCTCAGTCGGCAAGCAGCCCACGCTAAAGCACAACAAGTTTTCTCGAGCAGTGAATAACGTTGTTCACAGTCGGTAAACTTTTTGCTTAGGTAGTATATTGCATACTCTTTTCGACCAGACTCGTCATGCTGGCCCAGCACACACCCCATTGACTCTTCTAATACTGTCAAGTACATAATCAGAGGTCTTCCTTCAACTGGCGGCATGAGGATTGGAGGTTCTTGTAAATATTCCTTGATCTTGTCAAAAGCCTTCTGGCAGTCTTCGTTCCACCTGACCGTTTGTTCCTTTCTTAACAGCTTGAACAAGGGTTCACAGGTTGCTGTAAGGTGAGATATGAACCTTGAAATGTAGTTCAATCGACCTAAGAACCCTCGAACTTCTTTCTCAGTTTTCGGTGCAGGCATTTCTTGTATAGCCTTGACTTTATCAGGGTCAACCTCAATCCCTTTCTCGCTTACAATAAAGCCCAGCAGCTTACCGGATCGCACCCCAAATGTGCATTTGTTGGGGTTCAGCTTTAGTTGATATTTCCTCAGACGCTTGAACAACTTCAGCAGATTCACCAGGTGATCTTCCTCTGTAAGGGACTTGGCGATCATATCATCCACATAACATTCTATTTCCTTGTGGATCATATCGTGGAATAATGTCACCATAGCCCGTTGATATGTGGCACCAGCATTCTTCAGTCCGAATGGCATCACTTTGTAACAGAACGTGCCCCAAGGTGTAATGAATGTTGTCTTCTCCATGTCTTCAGGTGACATTTTGATCTGATTGTATCCTGAAAATCCGTCCATGAAGGAGAATACCGAGAACTGAGCCGTGTTATCCACCAATACATCAATGTGAGGTAATGGGAAATCATCCTTCGGGCTGGCTCTGTTCAGATCCCGGTAGTCAACACACATTCTTACTTTGCCGTCCTTCTTAGGCACAGGTACTATATTAGCAACCCACGGCGGATAGCTAGTTACAGCAAGGAACCCGGCGTCCCATTGCTTTTGTACCTCCTCCTTGATTTTCATAGCCATGTCTGGGCGAGTTCGGCGCAGCTTCTGTTTGACTGGAGGGCATTCTTCTTTCAAAGGTAGCTTGTGCACAACTATATCGGTGTCCAACCCTGGCATATCTTGATACGACCAAGCAAACACATCAACATACTCTTGAAGCAGATCTATCAGTTGTCTCTTCACTGAGTCTTGCAGGCAGGCCCCGATTTTAACCTCTTTCACGTCTTCGTCAGTACCAAGATTAATCACTTCAATCTCCTCCTGGTGAGGAGTAATGACCTTTTCCTCTTGCCTTAACAACCTGGCTAGCTCTTCAGGAAGCTCATATTCTTCATCAACCCCTTCATCAGCTTGATTGATTGGATTGTCAAAGTCATACGATGTCATAGCCGTGCTGTTGTCGGTGCTGTCAGGAAGGCACTCTCTGCAAGGGTTAAGTTTGTTCATTTTAGTGATTGATTTTAATCTTGCTTTAGAAAAAGTGAAATGAAGTTATCATTTTGAAAACACCGCCATTTATTTTTTGTACAAAAAGAAAAATGGAAAAACAGTGAGCAGAAAAGAAAAAGACTCGTTTGCAAAAAGATGTCTGATATTTCATTAATTTGATCTTGTTTGCACAAAAGTACAGATGGCCCTGGTTACAAAATGAGTCTTGTCATCTTGGGCAAGATGCAAGACTTGGATGCATGCTATAAAAAATACAGGAAATAATAATTACTCTGCATGAGTAACTCTTATAATTTCCTGGGAAGACCAGTTCGAGACACTGCTCCCCGGGATCTTCGGACGAATCCAATTCTCCAGATTGCGCTCCTCTTCCAGCTCGTCTTCCAGACAGTTGATAGCATCGGGGGTAAGCATCCCCCCACTGACAAAACCTGGCTCTGCAGCAGCCTTTGCTAGATGTTGAGTTGGTTTGTAACCCAACCCAAATTTGTCCTTCTTCTCCTCCACAGCTAAGACCTTGCCCCAGCCTAGGGCAGTTCCTTCTTCAACAACCTTCCGGGCTTGTTGGTAAGACGACATTGGAGTACCAGATACAGTAGATGCTTCATTCACATTCAAAGCTTCAAACCCCTGGCTCATTGTTTCATGGATCTCTCCATCCATTTCAATGTACTTATAGGTTGCCAGGTGGCTGACAAAAATGTCCTCCTCTCCACAGATTGTGACAACTTGGCCTTCCCACTCAAATTTTAACTTTTGGTGAAGGGTAGACGTTATTGCGCCGGCGGCGTGAATCCAGGGTCTACCCAACAAACAGCTGTAGGCGGGCTGAATGTCCATCACATAAAAGATAGTTTTAAAGGTCTGCGGGCCAATTGTCACAGGCAGCTCAATCTCTCCCAGAACCGATCTCTTTGAACCATCAAAGGCTCTTACTACCAGGTTGCTGGGTCTCAATGCCAATCCATCATATTCAAGCTTCACCAGAGCCTTCTTTGGTAAGACATTCAGGGAAGAACCTGTGTCCACCAGCACATGAGAAAGGACAGCTCCTTTGCATTCCATGGTTATGTGCAAGGCTTTGTTGTGGTTGCGGCCATCCGCTGTCAAGTCAGAATTGGTAAACCCTAGCCCATTGCTAGCAGTAACATTTCCAACCACGGTTTCCAATTGGTTGACAGTAATCTCCTCAGGCACGTAAGCTGCGTGCAGGACTTTAAGTAGTGCATTCCGATGGGCTTCGGAGCACATAAGCAGTGAGAGGATAGAGATTTTGGATGGCGTCTGGTGAAGCTGATCCACAACTTTATAATCACTCTTTTTGATGATTCGTATAAACTCATCAACTTCCTGATCGAATGGAGTCTTCAGGGATTCTTTGGCAGCTGAATCTTCCTGCACCGGGCCTTTTCCTTTTGCCTTGGCAGCAGCTTCTGCTTCGGCAGTAGGTCTTTGAACTTGTGAAGCAAAGAGACGTCCGCTTCGAGTGAAGCCTCCGCCTCCCCCCACATTATCTACTTGTGGTGCAGGTGTTGATGTTTCCAGAGTGATTCTTCTCCCTTCACAGTACACGTCAGAGCCATAGTGCCAAGGGATGGCCCTATTGCTTTCATATGGTACTGGTTCAGGCACCGTGACAGTGACTGGACTGATTGCTGCTGCTGAAGGGACTGTAATTGTTTGTGGATCATAAAAGATTGTAACTGGTGCTCTGGCGGGAGCAGCACCTTCTGAATGGTAAGCGGAATTATTTTCAGGATCGTAGAATATGGTAACAGTGGAGACATCTTCATGATTGATTGCTGGTGTTGTAGGAGGTATTGTTGGAAGGACTGTTGTTGTTGTTGATGGAGAGTCGAAATGGAATGAAACTGAAGTTGTAGCAGGAGAAACTGTTGAAAACTGATCATTTGGAAAGACAGGTGAAGTACTTGTTGATGGTGCTGATGAATTGTTGGGAACAATAGTTGCTGTAGTTGTAGGAGGTTCTGAAACCGTTGTTGATGAAGTTGTTGGGTTTGTTGGAAATGATGTAGTGATCTGTAGCAGGCCACTCTGAATAAGGCTGTCAATGCCATTCCTCAAGTCCTCACACCCATTCCATGAAATATTGCAATAGGGACACCCTAGTTCACATCCCGGAAATATTTGGTTTTCACGGAGTTGAGCTTTGATTTCCACCAATGGCGTCCGGATCTGATCCACACTGGTTATTAAATAAGACGGTTGGTCTTCTTCAATAGCATTAATTCGGGGACCACCATGGTTTGGCATAGGGTTTTTATTGACATTGGGCGGAGGTGCAAAGTTCAGAGCCTTGGAGTCTACCAAGTCTTGTACCTTCATATGCAGAGCTCTGCATTTTTCTGTACTGTGACCAGGTGCGTTCGAGTGGAAAGCACACCTAGCATTGGAGTCATAGTTCCTTGGTAGACTGTTGGGATCCGGAGGTGCCAGCGTTCTTAGCTCAACCAGGTTGAGTTTCAGAAGTTGTGGCAGCAAGGCAGCATACGGCATTGGGATCGGGTCGATCACTCGGTTAGCTTGGGATGGCCTTTGCTGGAATGGCCTCTGTTGATTTTTGTTGTTGGAGTTGTTGTTGTTGTAGTTCCTTGGAGGATACTGATTCTGATGATACTGAGGTTGTTGTTGGAAGTTTTGTTGAGGAGGTTGATAGACTGACTGAGGATGAGCTGGAGCAGGGATAGTGACTGCTGCTATTGACCTCTGAGCATATTGGGGCCTACCCCTGTTGGTGTGAATGGCATTGGTCTCGCCAGTTCTTCTTGGGCCTGCAAAAGGCTTTCTTGTACTACTGGACGAGCTTGCACCGTTGTCTGAGATCTTTCCCATTTTTAACAGGCTTTCAATTCTCTCCCCAGCTATGACAACATCTGCGAAGCTGGTGGAAGAGAAAGCAGCTAACCTGTCAATATACGTTCCCTGAAGAGTGTTCATAAACATGTCTGCCATTTCTCTCTCAGACATTGGTGGTTGAACAGCAGCAGCCAGTTGCCTCCACCTTTGGGCATACTCTCGGAAACTCTCCCTCGAAGACTGTGACATTCCCATTAGGAGGGTTCTGTTGGGTGCCATATCTAGATTATACTGATACTGTCTGATGAAGGCTTCTGCCAGGTCCTTCCAGCATCTTATTGTTGCTCTTGTCAGATGGGAATACCATTCCCTAGAAGCTCCAGTCAAGCTATCTTCAAAATAGAACATCCACAATTTCTCATCCATTGTATAGGCCTTCAGCCTTCCCAGAAATGATTGCAAATGAGTTCGGGGGCATGAAGTCCCATTATACTTTTCGAAACATGGAGGCTTGAACTTGTGGGGAATCCTGACCCCTTCTACCAGCCCCATGTCCATGACGTCGAAACCCAAAGAATTTTGAGATTCTAAGGACCTCAACTTCTCAGCTATCTCTTCCAATCGTCTATCATATGTTTCCTCTCCGGCACCTATCACTGTATACTGGTCCTCCTGAGGATCTTCTTGAAGTACTTTGGCTGCTGTGGCTGTCCCTTGAATGTTGACTGGGATGTTGGCCTCTGGATGGAGATGTGGACCAAACACAGGGGGATTGACATGAGGTTGGACCCTCTCGTTGTTACTTGTGCCAGCAGTTCCCACATGGGGTTCCTCTTGATTCCTTCCTTCTACCAAAACTCTGAGCCTCTCCTGGCTTTGAGCTAAATTGTTCATCACTTCCATGAATTGTGTTATCTGAGTTCTCATCTCCAACCTTTCGTTGGCCATCTGGTTTCTGACCTCCGTAAGGTCCTGCTGCATCTGATCCATCTGAATTCCCGGAAGGTTGTTTCTAGTTGGGTACCTGTGAGGCCTGTTGAGAGGAAATACCCGGCGGCGAGCAATAATTCTTGAACATCACAACAGAGGTTAGCAACAACAAAACAAAAACCTACAAAACAAACAAAAGGGTTAGCATGCAATGCAGTTATGCTTATTTGTTCTCAAGGTATCCGGTTTGGCCTTCAGTTTTGACCCTTCCAGGCCCTTGAAGATGCTGCTGTTGAAGTTGCTTTTGATGTGAACCCAGATAGAAACCAACACAAATATATTACAAAGGTGAAATAATACAACTTGTTCATTTTACAACACAAACCCTCAAAGGGGGCCAAAATACATCACAAAAAGCAAAAGTACATGGAAAAGGAACAACAACAAGCAAATGATCAAACTCCAAGGCCAAACTCATCCTCACGAACTTCCTTGAGAAGTGCTTCGGTCACAGGATCAGCCGGCTGCTCCGTGAGACTTCTGATGAGAAGGTTTCTGGTTGCAACAGCTGCAGCCAATTTCTTGTTTTGACTTTGGTCTTTAGACCTCTTCAATCCTGCTTTGATTTTCAGCTCTGATATTTCCTCCTGGGCTGCTGCCAGGGCTTTTTCCATCTGCTCCATCTTGTCCTGAACTCTCTTGTCCTCTAGAGTACGGGCCTCAGTGATCCGGACCCACCTGGCCTGACTCTCTTTCAAATACAAGTCTGTTCTTGCTCTTTGGAACTGGGCTTCTTTACAAGCATTCTTCAGAATTTGTTCACCAGCTTTAGACTTGTTGATATACTCCCCAGACTTCTCAATCTTAGTCAAGTGTTCCACTCTCAATTTCTCCAATCTCTCAATCTCCCTCACACCTTCACTCCTCTCCCGGAGGGTCTTCTGCAAAGCTTGAGTTAACTTCTCATTTCTTTCCTTCAAGCTCTCAAACTCCTCCAAACTGATAGTGGCAGGGGGTGGTGTTGAAGATGACTCAGGCATGTCTTCTATGGTAAAGGGCATTCCAGAGAATTGGGCCCTAGCATGGGACCACTCATAATATTGGACTGATGCTACATTATTGCACTTCCCCAAAATGGTGATTCCCTTGATTTGAACATGATCCCAGGCCCAGGCAGCCTGTCTAACAACAGCCAAACTAATCTTGTTCTCACAGTAGAGGGTCTCAACCAAATCTTGCTCCCTAGGAGTATGAACCAGTGCATAGCCCAATTGTCTCCTGAACAGCAGAGGGTTGTAGTTGATACTTCCCTTAACTCCTACTAAGGGCACATTGGGAAAGTGCCCACAGCTGGTGATCATATCTCTGCCCTTGGTGCTCTGAGTACACCATCTGATGTCTGCTGAAGTGAGAGTAGTGAGCCTCTTAGCCCAGTTGCTTTGCTGATGAGGATTGAGAAATACATCTGTCCTGGGTAGATGCCTGAGAAGCCAAGCATGAAACAATGGAGCACAAATCCTCACTAATCTTCCCCTCTGCTTCTCATTTCTCTGATGGACTGAGTAATAGAGATCACCCAGTAAAGTTGGCACTGGGTTCTTCAGGATGAACAAATGGATTGCATTCTTGCTGACGAATCGAGGCTCATCTGCAAACAACACAATTCCATATACACTTAAGGCCAACAGAGCACAAACAGCTTTCCACTCCCCCAGGGAAGCTTTCAGACTAGCTTGAGAAATCAGGAAGTCCAGATGAAATCCAGGGGTTCCAGCTTTGGAGGTCATATGCTGTTCAATCAAAACAGGCTCCAGATACAAAGCTTTTGCTACCTCTCCATTGCTAGGAAAGACCATTTCAGGGTTGAAAGGGATTTCCCTCTTGATAGGCAAACCAATCAAAGATGAGTATTCTTCTAATAGGGGCCCCAACTGAAAGTCTTGAAAGGTGAAACATCTCAATGGGGGGTCATAGAACTGAATGCAGGTGTGGATGAGGCTCCTCTGTGAAGGGTCCAGATCCATAACCATGTCCAGTATATCTCCATAACTCTCCCTGAACAAGGGTATGTGATCTGGAGTGATCAGGGTTTGGATCCTCCTGATGTCTGACAAGTCTGGTTGGAAGAAGTGATAAGTGATGTTGCTTTTCTTTGGAGCCATGATGCTGAGGACTGAGTAGGATAAGTGCTGATGAAGATGCTGAGGAGTGGGCCACTGGCTGGCTAGTGCAAGTAACTGAAGTATAGCTGACAAACTGAAGCAAGTGCTGGTGGAGATAGGTCAAAACTGCAGATGGGGTCAAAACCAAAACCAGATGAAGGTGGATACCCTGAAACACAAATAAGCAAATGTTAATATGATGCGATGAGTATGTATGCAAATGAAATGCAAGGGTTTGTGACTGAGCTGGATCTGATTAACTGCCTTGGTGTAGATCCATGTGTGTTCAAGAATTCCAGATGGAGGTCTAAAAATCCAGTAACCAGGGTGGGGGACTCAAATAAAGAGCCACATGTCCAGGGTTTTAGAATCACAAGAACTATCCAACATGGAGCATTCTTAACAAAGTCAAAGTAATAGGGTATTCTGAGGTCAAGGTACCTGCAAACCTGTAAATAGCCCAACCCCCTCACAGGTGATGATCTAGAACAAGGATCCTCAGACTTGGATCTGTTATGAGAAGTGTAAACACTTCTAACCCGGAGGTACAGTGTTTACAATAACCATAACAATTCCTCCTCTAATTCACCTCAGTTTCTGAAGGTCAATACTAAAAGGTCATCCAGACTTAGCAGGCTTCCCAGATAGCCCTAGCATTGCAGGAAATCTGCAACACAGAGTTCTCAAGAAGAAACCCATATCTGAACCGTGTTTCATATTCCCGCACCAGACCGAAATGGAATGGGAAAGAATATGATTCACTCTAGCCTAGGTGTCACTCAGGTCCCAGGTATAGGACCTTAACTCTCAATGAAATACCCACCCACCAAAGAAAAACCAGATCCAGCCAGCACAGTATGACAGTATGAAAAATATAAAGCTATAAAGAAAGCAGTAAAGTAACTGTACATAAAGCAATAAACAAAAATAAATACAAGCACAAACAAGCACATAACACCCCAGTAAACACAAATCAAACAAGCGCTAGGAGGAACCCACAAAAAGAACCAGAAGCCCTGGTTGCAGTATAAGGTTCCCCAGCAGAGTCGCCAAGCTGTCGCTCCCGACAAATGAAAATGGATCAGATGAAGGTACAGACGCGAACGGTCGGCGAAGGGAACAGTGAGAACACACAGCCGTGAACTCACTGGAGATGAAAAGAGTCGCCAACTAGGCATTTTTATCCCGGAGGAAAGGCAATGCTGCATAGACCTAGAAAGATAAGGATAAGACGGTTGCGAACCAGAGAGACTGAGAAAGGGGGTTGGTTACAACCTGGGAAGGTATTAGCACCCAGATTGTCCGCCGTACTCGACGGGATCCACGCTTGAAAGATTTGTGTTTTAAAGGGGTAGTGTCAGTGCAATCTGTGTATAAAATAGCTGGAAAAAGATGTACAGGTGTCAGTGTAAAAACAATGTGAAGTGTGCTATATACAGTGTCAGTGTAGGAACTGAGGATGAACTGCTCATGATCATGAGGCTAAAGAATAAAGCTAGAAAGAGGGGGAATATACAGAGACTTTTGTTCGATAACTGTTAAGTTATGCCTACGTATCCTCTCGTGCAATGAGGAAGTCAGAACACCGTAGTTCGACCCAAAGAGACTGAAAGATGAATTGACTTGTGAACTGCTTACTTGTCTATGCTCAAGTGTATGACCTGTCTGGCTCAGGTGTGAACTGTCTTGCATTAGACGGAAGAAGCGAGTTCTCGATTGTGAGTGAGGATGATGAGAAAAGAATCCCGAAGGAGACGATTATTGTTTGTTTTTTGAGTTTTCAGTCTTTTATTGTTTTTGGATTTTTGTCATAAGCTAATGAGCTTAAGTCTAAACCAATGGGTTAGCAAACTCATCACATCTTCCCTCTGATTAGGGGTAATGAGAATACCTTAAGTGTGAAGTCAGATTCTCACACTTAATCACCTTTTGATGTAGGATTAAGATCATTAACCTACTTGTGATTATTTAGATGTTTTTGTGATTTTGTTTAGTGTTGAGTAATGAGGTTAAGCCATAATCAGGGATTAAACAGACTCATTACACCATCCTAAAAGAAGGATAATAGATGAGAATGTTTAAGCTGAGGAAAACTCCTCAACTTAATCCATGATTAGGGATTAAACCCATGACAAAACAAGCCTTTATTAAGTGGATTTTATTTAGATTAATGGTATGATGATGAAGTGTTTTTTATGATTTGTAAGACAACTTGAGGGGGACTTGTCCATTAACACTAGGGTTAGTCCTTCTTAACCACTTAAGGAAGAATTAGAACCCTAATGCAAGGCCCAAGTTACAAGTGTGATGTCTTGATGATTATTAGATGAATTGATTAAGAGATTTAAACACATAAAGGGTTCAAGACTTAGGATTAAAGTTATACACTCCATCCTAAGAGAAGGATGCAGGCATAAGCTTAATCACAAAGTCTTAAAGCCTTTAGGGTTTAGTCCCTGATTATGAGGTGAGAAGAGAAGACTCAAAGAGAGACACAAAGGTAAGAACTATGAGGGGAGACTAATCAAAACCCTAATTCATTATCATACTTGGTTGGTCCTAAGGTTTGTGAGGTTTTCAAGAACAATCTTCAAAGGAAACACCAGGAAGCAGATGAACAGGATCAAGAGAAGCAAAGTGACTTGCTTCATTCAAGAAGTCAAGTCACTTGAAGAAAGAAAGTGGGAAGGAGAAGAATGAGCAAGCTCAAACTCAAACACATATAAAAATGCAGCAATGGATGCAAGAGAGATGAAAAGAAAAGGTATGAGAAGTGAAGGCAAATCCACTTCTCAGGTTTACTTACCACCTGCAATGTTAGAAAGAAATGCAATGCAATGCAAGGTGAGATGAAATGATATGATGCTAAGCAAAACCAGAAGCATCTTGATGATGATTATGATGTTATGAGGTGCTGCAAACATGAGGCAAGACAATGGGGATGTTCATACAAGATCATGAATGCAAATGATGCAAGCTAAGGAGCATGAACAAACATGAAAAGTTATGAATCATACAAGACAAATGACATGGCAAATATGGGATGCAATGATCAAAGATGCTTTGTACATGTCTTAAGATGTCAAATGAATCATAAGCATGCACAAAATGCAAAGACAAGTCATGTTATGCAAGGGAATGCAAGGAGGATGCAAAAGAAAGCCCAATTTAGGGTTCATGGATCAAACATCAAACACAAACCAAAAAACAGAAGCAAACCTCATGATAAAAAAAGGAAAATGGCACCCAAAGAAACCCTAGGCCTATGATGAACCACTGCCCAAAGGGGAGCTCTCAACTCTCAACCAAACTCAAGATATGAATTTTCTAAGTTATTAGGGTTTTTTAGGGTTCTTAACAAAACAAATGCCAAACAAATTGAAAATGCAAGAACAATTCATGGCCTTTTTATCCTTGAAACTACATGCAAAACAAAAGACAAAGCAAAAAGAATCAATGTCTCAACCTTCTCCAATAGGCAGAAATGATTTTTTGAACTTATGATCAAAATAATGCATAAAAAATGATTTAATTCAATGAAAAATTCTTAAAATGCATCAAGATCAAAAAAGAAATTTGGTTTGAAGGTTGGACAATGTTTCTAAATGTCTTAGAACATTTCATGAATTTTTTTTGTAATTTTTAAATACCTAAAAGTATTTTTAATTAATTAATTCTCATTAATCAATTAAAAATAATCTTTTAAATATTTAAAAATACTTTTTTAATGATAAAAATAAAATAAAAAATGTTTTTGGGTCATAAAAATTAATAAAACTTTAGGGAAAAAGTTTCATAATTTTTATGTATTTTTTGCTATTTTAAATAAATTGTGCAAGTTAATTGAAATAAAAATGAATAAAAATTAAATAAAACTGAAGTATGCACAAAGGAAGGCTGAGATTGATCCAGAGTTTGAAAAGGTTGACTGCGCGCTTCATCCAAGGGTCTCAATTCAAACAGGCTTAATCTTAATTAACTAAATAAATAAAGCTGATTAGGGTTTAATGAACGAATTTGGGCCCTTGATCACGCGCGGGAATGGACCAAGTCAACCCATCCAACGCTCACCATTCAAACGCTCATTAATTACAGGGATTTGCCCTAATGACTTTCAGGTGGCCGGAGAGGACCTCCGGTCGTCTTCTCCGGCCAGCATCTCACCTGAGAAACCTCCAAATCACTCAAATCGTAACTAAAATGAAAACTAAACACATAGAAATGGACCCCATGATCTCCTGAATCAAAACCCTAACCCCAAACAAATTTATTCTTCATCAATCACATGAATCGAAAGCAAACATTTTTAGGGCAAACCAGTTTCAGAGTCAAATTAAATGCTCAAATCACAACCATTTTCAAAACCAATGGTACCAGGATGATCAGCAAGACATGAAGAACAAGTTTGTAACAAGAAAAACAACTTCTGGAAAAATAAATTTCAGGTTACCTGAGATTCGAAGCTTTCAGTTTAGGAACTTTCTGGCCACCTTTCTTTGTGCAAGCTGCTCCACTTGGTCCCCAGAAGATGTTTGAATGCTCAAATGGAGTTTAAGTTGGCTTGATGATGAGTTTCGAAAGCTCCTGCTTCAGTTCAGTCAAAAATGGCAATGGAGATTCTGGCACTTTCAGGTCATGGTGAATGAAGGTTTGAGGTCCTGATGATGAATGGAGAAGGTTTGTGGTGTTTGTTTGTGTGTTTGTGAGCTAGGATGAGAGTTTCGAATGAAACTGCAAAATGGAGTGAGAAATGGCTATGGAGTAATCTGGCTGTTTCAGGCTTGTGCTTTGGGTGGTTTCTACTCAGTGATACATGGTGAGTTGAATGGAGGAAAAAGTTTGAGTGTTTTGTGACTGTGGAGAGGAATTCGAAGCAAGTTGCAAGATGGTGAGTTTTTGTGTATGTGATGAATGTGATGGTTTCAGCCTTGCTTCTTCTTATGTTTTGCTTGCAAATTGTCCACATGACTCTCTCTCATTGGTCAGTTGATTTGACATGTGCTTTATGGATAGGTGAGGCAACTTTTACAATTTGTCAACTCTTGTGTAAGAGAAAGTATGGTGAGGTGCTAGCTTGGTACAAGGCATGGGCTATGCGCAGCAAGATGAGGGGGAAATGTCAGCTTGGTCCAGCATTCAAGGCAGCAAGTTGGTGAAGCATGATCATGAGTTTTGCAACTTGGTTACTTTATGGATTTTCATGAAAAATGCCTTGTTACATGAACTAAGCACATGTGATCTCTTGGTTCAATTCTGATTTTATGACTTAGAGAATGTTTATGTGTTGGTTTGAAGTGAATTAGAGGCTGCAATATGCATTGGTCCAAGACTTTGCAAAATTTCCAAATGAGGCATGCCTTGAAAATCAATGATTCTAGCCAACTTTGCATTGCCATAACTTTTGATCCAAGAAGAGTTTGATCATGTTCTTGTACTTTTTGAAAAGGGAAAGATGAGATCTACAACTTTCATGACCAAAGTTTTTCCATTTGAAGCATTTTTGGATCATGAATCATGGCTTGAAAAATGACCTAAAATGGTGCATTCTTGAAAAGTCAACTATGCCCAAAAAGTCAACATTTGCAAAAACCCTAAATTCTTGATTTCTATGAACTTCAACCTTCTTCCATGATCAAATAAAGATCATATACACTCAAAATGATGAAGATCACCCATTGGTTGGGTCATTGGGGGCCTCAGATGCCCTGATTTTACACTGACTTGTCTGAAAAGTCAACTCTTGATCAGATGACTTCCCCATGGAATTTCTTCATGAAAATTGATATGCATACTCCCTATACCATATAGAGATCAATGGAAACAAGAATGACCAAAAAAATTTGGGGTTATGGCCTCTGAAACCAAAACCCTAATTTTCAGTCAACTGTGCAGTTCAAAACTGGCTCTGCATCACCTCAAACCCTAGCTCTTATGATTCCTCTGCATTTTTGACTTTGAGGAGATGAAATATGATATAAGAACACACATGGACCCCTTTGAGTTGATTGATGTCCTTTGGAATGGCTCAAGAAGCTTTGGGATTGCTCAGATCACAAACCCTAGGTGCAGATGCCTTGAAAGCTATGCAGTGAATCAAAAATGAGATGTGAGGTGATATGATTGTGTTTATGCATATGAGATGACCATAAGCCATGGTGTGAATGGGTGAGGGCAAATTTGGGGTGTTTACAGCGATCCATGCAAAATAAGGGAATAAGCGAACAAATGTACTCTGAATTCATCTGTATCGCTTACAACTTGGTAAGCTTCGAAAGGGTCAAGCGCCGATCAGAATCAGCCTTCTTCAGAAAGCAAGACGAGAAGAACGTCAAATGTCATACGAGTCATAGCAAAGGGAAGCTCCTTGAAGCGTCATCAACATTGCCATTGTCTTTTGGTTTCTCAATTTGTAACGATCTTCTTATTTTAGGGGATCTGTTTCTTTGACCGTATCTTGCCGATTCAGGGCACAGGAATTAATAAAATCAGATTTTCAGTCATGTTTCGTTTCGTGCATTTTATTTTCATTTGCAAGAATGTCCGATGTCTTTAAGATACTGATTGCATAAATACAGATGCTTCTCTTCTAAAAATACGTGCTTGCAGGAAATATACTCACTCCCAGGAGTGCCTAAACTCTTATGATGAAATCTGGTAAAGGATACCTCGGGATTACTTGTGCGTTTCTCTGTCTTTTCAGGATTGCAGGCATTCAAAACGTAACATGGGGCATAAAAGCTCCACCCCAGCAAGCTGGCAAATCATTATCTACTCAGTCTTAGCACCGGAGGTGCTTTCTCCCCAGCTAAGTTGCCATTTATTATTTCCTCCTCAGCCAAGTGCAAAAGCCAGTGAACCATCTCCCCACAGAGCTTCAGCCTCTATCCAGAGGAGCAACGCCTGGAGATCTCACAACAGGGTGAAGAAAGCTTCTACAAACCCCAGATGGGTCCCTCATTACCAAAATAGGTCTATCAGTGACCTATATCCCTAAGCAGAGTCCCGTATGTCAAATCTACCAATGATCTCATCCCCAGTTGGGATGTCCACTTCAAGCAGATCAACCAGAGATCTTCGCAGCAACGGGATCCGAATCCCGGATCAATATCTTTTGCATAATCATAGCATTCACATCATATTCTCCCCGCAGAGCGTAGCATTCCGTCTAATACGGAGCATTACGGCAAAAATCAAACATATTGCATAATCATAAGCCATGTTCTGAATCAAACACTTGTGAATACTGACAATCCGTCAGCGATATACATAAAACTCCCCAGATTCCCCGGCAGGGAGCCAAGGCACTTTCCCAAAAGAAACAGATACTTCCTGACACCCGTCCGTGTCATATCCCAAGTAGAAAGCCAAAGCGTCCTCTTTGCCCTCACAAATACATATATCTATACAAATTCCCTGACACCCGTCCGTGTCACCTTCCCCAACATAGCTACCTAAACACTTTGTAACTCATATACTTGTTATAATATGCTTTTTCCGACACTCGTCCGTGTCATACTCTCCCCAGCAAGTTAAACACTCGCCTATACAAATGCTCGTCCGTATCTTTTATACACCACTTATATCCCCTCAGATTTGACACTCGTCCGTGTTCTTTGTTAACCAGTTGGTACTCGTCCGTATCATCATCTCGGAACATGCGTCAAGCGTTTGTTTCTACCGATACTCGTTTGTATCGTAGTCTTAAGGATGCTCGTCCACATCTTTAATCTATACACCGTGTCAAACACTTATGTCTTCTTGAATTTAGACACTCGTCTGTGTCTACTATTCCCCAGAAGAGATCTTCGCAAAATCGACACTTGTCCGTGTTCTTTGTTAACCAGTTGGTACTCGTCCGTATCATCATCTCTGAATATGTGTCAGCATTTGTTTCTACCTGATACCCGTCCGTATCAGAGTCTTAAGGATGCTCGTCCGCATCTTTAGTCTATGAACAGTACCCAAACACTTATACCTCTCATTCCTTGGATATAGACACTCGTCCGTGTTTACTTGTCCCAGCAAATCCCAGCGAACTATTTCTTTTCTATCTGACATTCGTCCTATGTCATGATACTTTCGGCAGTCGTACCCTGCCAGGTGATCGTCCTTCACCTTTGGATGACTGTCCCTCATCCTTTCCCCAGCGGAAGTCTCCATTATCGGAACCCTTTTCTATCCGGCATTCGTCATATGTCGTGATATTTAGCAGCCGTCCCCTGCCAGGTGATCGTCCTTCACCTCTTGATGATCTTCATTCATCATTTTATCTGATGGCCGTCCCCATCGTTGACTTTGTTATCTAACATTCGTCCTATGTCATGATACTTTCGGCAGCCGTACCCTGCTAGGTGATCGTCCTTCACCTCTTGATGATCGTCCTTCATCATGCTTGTTCGATGGCCGTTCCCATCGTCGACCTTTTTCTATCCGGCATTCGTCCTATGTTGTGATACCTTTTGGCAACCGCGCCTTGCCAGGTGATCGTCCTTCTTCTTAGATGACCATCCCTCATCTTATCCCCAACAGAGCAGCCGTCCCCTGCTAGGTGATTGTCCTTCGCCTTCGATGACCGTACCTCATCATTTATTTCATTTACCTATAATCCCCATATAGTCTTATAGCTTTACTTGATGGCCGTCCCCATCATAATCTCTTATATCCCCAGCATGTCGGCCGTAACCGTCATTGCTTCATCTCCAGCAGTCGTCCTCTGCTCGACGGTCGTCCTCCGTCACCCGCACTTTATGATATACTTTATTTTCTTTTACAATCTATATCCCTTTTCTTCTTCATTTTGTGAGTGCAAATTTTGGACTGTCTTTGGTATTCAACCACAAGTTATCTTGTTTGCCTGTTAAGTCGTTGCTTACATTCTACACAGCTAACTCATGTTTGAATAGGGGAAGCTGTAAACACCCCAAATTTGCCCTCACCCTTGCACACCATGGCTTGTGATATCTTCATATGCATAAGTTCTATCATAGCATCTCATATTGCATTTTTGATTCACTGCATTGCTCCCAAGTCATCTGCATCTAGGGTTTGTGATTTGAGCTATCCAAGGGCCATTTGAGCCATCCAAAGGTCATCAATCACTTCAAAGGGGTCCATGTATGTTAAAACATCATATTGTATCCCCATAAAGTCAAGAAAGTCAAAGAATCACAAGAATTGAGAATGGCATGGAAGCAGAGCCAGGTTTAACTGCACAAATGACCTAGAATTAGGGTTTTGGTTTCAAAGGCCATAAATCCAATTTTTTTGGTCATTATTGTTTCTATTGGTCTCTATATGGTATAGGGATCATGCATATCAATTTTCATGAATAAATTCAATGGGGAAGGCATCTGATCAAGAGTTGACTTCTTGAGCAAGTCAGTGTAAAATCAGGGCATCTGAGGCCCCCAATGACCCAACCAAAGGGTGTTCATCATCATTTTGATTGTGTATGATCTTTATTTGATCATGGAAGATGTTAGAAGTTCACAAAATTGAAGAATTTCAAGCCATTTGCAAAGTTGCCTTTTTGGGAAAATGACTTGTAATGTAAACTTGCCATTTTGGGAAACTTTTTCAACCCTTGCTTTTTGATTCAAAAATGCTTCAAATGAGAAAACTTTGGTCATGAAAGTTGTAGAATGGATCATTCCCTTTTCAAAAAGTACAAGAACTCATTCTAATTCATTTTGGATTAAAAGTTATGGCTTGTCAAAGTTGGGAAAAATCACATAATTTCAAGTTATGTACCAAAGAGGCAAAGTTGCAAAATCCCTTGCCAAGGCAAAATGAGACCTCAAAGTGACTTCTAATCGTTGCACAAACATAAACCAATGCCTAAAAATCAGAATGCACCAAAGGTTGGCCCATTTTCATGACTTATGGATCAAGAAATCACAAAAGGGCCCAAAGGTCACAAAGTTGCAAAACCTATGATAAACCCTAATTCACTTGCTGCATTGCTTCTAATCAAATTCCATGGTTCTCCCTAAACTCAGCTGAGCCAAGCCATGCCCCTATCACAGCCTCACATTTGCCCATACCTCAAGTACACCTAACTTGGACTTTTTTGCAAAAACCCCATACCAATCAGCCTGTGCCACACCAACCTCTCTGACCTCTCTAGTTGTGATAAGTGGACCAAAAGGGACTGAACACACCACACACACAAGCCTGAAACACTCTCCAAGCCATAGCACCAAGCTTTTCCCTCTTATGCATTTTCATTCGAAACACATCACACAAGCATCAAACATAAAAACAAACATCATAGGATCACTCAGCATGCTCCCCTGATCATTTCCCTACCCTCATTCATCCCTGAAACCTCCTCAAACTGAAACACGATTCCTTCCCCCCTCTGAACATAACTTCTTCAAACTCACAAACCAGCCATTTTAAACTACAACCAAGCTTCATAACTTCATCAAGAGGATCATTGGGACCATTTTGAGGCAAAGAGGCAAGCAAAAAGCTCCTGGACTGAAAGCTCAATCTCAGGTAACATGATGAACAAATTTTCCAGAACTTTGATTTCTTGTTAGAATGTTGTTCTATATGTTTCCCTGATCATGGGGATCTATTTATTTTTGAAAATGAGCCAGAAACAAGCATGTATTGACTGTCTGAAAGTTTGCCCGTGAAAATGTTTTTGTTTGTTTCCTTTGATTCACGAAAAATAAATGTTGTTTGTTTTAGGGTTTATGTTTAGTGATGTTCATAGTTTGATTCTGGAGAGTTTTGTGAGGTTTTGATGCGTTTTGAGAGAGATTGAGATTTTGGCTGGCCGGAGAAGATGACCGGAACACTGTTCCGGTCATCTAAGAGTAATTAGGGTTTCTGATTAGGGCTTAATCATAATTAAGCAAGTTTGAATGTGGGCCGTTCGTTTGCGCGCCAGGTCAATTCCCGCCCCTGTGAGTTTGAATCTCAGCCATCAGATTGGCTGACTTTCTCTTTTTTTCAATTTAAATTCATTTTATTTTCATTTGTTTTGCATTTATTTGTACGAATTTTTAAAAATAGTTAAAATCATTTAAAAATTATGAAATTTTTTGTCAAAGGTTTCATGAATTTTCAGAACACAAAAATATTTTTATTTTTATTTTTTGCATTAAAAATTATTTTTAAATCATTTAAATGTTTATTTTTAATTAGTTAATGAAAATTAATTAATTAAAAATACATTTAGGTATTTAAAAGTCACAAAAAAATTCACATAGCATTTAGAAACATTTAGAAACATTGTCCAACTCTCAAACCAAATTTCTTTTTTGTTCTTGATGCCTTTTGATCATTTTCATTGGATTTAATTTCATTTCAAGGCAATATTTTATGTCAAACTTCAAAAATTTCCTTCTGCCTAACCATTGAGAGTTGGTTGATGATTATTTTGGCATTGCATCTTGCATAGCATTTAGTTTATAGGATAAATTTAATTTGAATTGATCTTGCATTTTCAATTTGTTTAGCATTTTTCTTGACAAGGTACCCCAAAACCCTAGCAATCTTAGGAAATTCATAACTTTCACTAGGTTAAGAGTTGGATCCTCTCCTTAAGGCAGTGAGTTTGTATAGGTTTAGGGTATCTTTGATTGCATTTTCAAATTTTTATCATGTCATTTGTTTCTGGTTTTGGATTTTTGCTTTGCATGATGCATGTAACCCTAATTTGTGCTTTCCTTTGCATCCTTCTTTCATTTACTTGCATCCATTGACTTGCCATGCCATTTTGTGCATCCACATGATTCATAATACATATTAGGACATACTAGAATCATGTTTGATAATTGCATCTTTCATTTACCATGTTGTATGCCCATTACATTTCATAACCTTTCATGTACATTCATGGTTCAATGCATGCCTCATTTGCATCCTTAGGATTGTCTGATCATTCCCATGCCTTTCCTCATGTTTGTATCATCTCTTAGCATCATTAAATTCATGTTATTGCTCCTGGTTTTGGTTTGCATCATCACATTTCATCTCATTTGTATTGCATTTCATTTCTTTTGCTAACATTTCAGGTGGTAAGTTGTTTGAGAAGTGAATTTGCCTTCACTTCTCACATTCTATTTTCATCTCTTTTATACTTCCTTTGCTGCATTTTGTATGTGTATTGGATTTAGCTTGCTCATTCATGTTCATCTCTTACTTTCTTTCTTCAAGCAACTTGTCTTCTTAAGTGACGCAAGTTGTCTTGCTTCTCTCTGCTCCTTCCTCCTTTCATCTGCTTCTCTCCTTGGTGGTTCCTTGAAGATCTTTCCACCTTGAGCCTCATAAACCCTAGGACCTCCAAGCATGATAACAATTAGGGTTTGATTAGTCCCCCATTTAGTTTTACCTTTGTGTCATCATTGAGTCTTCTCTTCTCATCTCATAATCAGGGACTAAACCCTAAAGGCTTTAAGGCTTTGTGATTAAGATTATGCCTGCATCCTTCTATTAGGATGGGGTGTATAACTTTAATCCTAAGTGTTAAACCCTTAATGTGTTTAAATACTTTAATCAATCCACTTAATAAACACTAAGACATCAAGCTTGTAACTTGGGCCTTGCATTAGGGTTCTAATTCTTCCTTAATTGGTTAAGAAGGACTAACCCTAGTGTTAATGGACAAGTCCCCCCTCAAGTTGTCTTACAAACCATAAAAATCACTTCTTCATCCTATCACTAATTAAAATCCATTTAATAAAGGCTTTGTTTTGTCATGAGGTTAATCCCTAATCATGGATTTAGTTGAGGAGCTTTCCTCAGCTTAAATGTTCTCATCTATTATCCTTCTATTAGGATGGTGTAATGAGTCCATTAAATCCTTAATTATGGCTTAAACTCATTACTTAACACTAAACAAAAACAACAAAAACATCTAAATAATTACAAGTAGGTTAATGATCTTAATCCTACATCATGGTAACTAAGTGTGAGATGCTGACTTCACACTTAAGGTATTCTCATTACCCCTAATCAGAGGGAGGATGTGATGAGTTTACTAACCCATTGGTTTAGGCTTAAGCTCATTAATTTATGACAAACTTCAAAAATCAATAAAAGATTGAAAACACAAAAACAAAAAATAATCGTCTCCTTCGGGATTCTTTTCTCATCATCTTCATTCACAAACGAGAACTCGCTTCTTCCGTCTAATGCAAGACAGTTTGCACCTGAGCCAGACAGGTCATACACTTGAGCATAGGCAAGTAAGCAGTTCACAAGTCAATTTATCCTTCAGTCTCTTTGGGTCAAACTACGGTGTTCTGACTTCCTCATTGCACGAGAGGATATGTAGGCATAACTTAACAGTTATCGAACAAAAGTCTCTGTACATTCCCCCTCTTCCAGCATTATTCTTTAAGCCTCATTGTCTTGAGCATTGTATTCTTTCCTTACACTGACACTTCTCTCATACACCACTACTTCTTTTTACTCTGACACTTACATTCTTTCCAGCTTTGATACACAAATTGCACTGACACTACCCCTTTAAAACACAAATCTTTTAAGCGTGGATCCCGTCGAGTACGACGGACAATCTGGGTGCTAATACCTTCCCAGGTTGTAACCAACCCCCTTTCTCAGTTTCTCTGGTTCGCAACCGTCTTATCCATATCTTTTCTAGTTTTATGCAGCATTACCTTTCCCCCGGGATAAAAATGCCTAGCTGGCGACTCTATTCATTCCTTCTCTTTCGCCGAACGTTCGTGTCTGTACCCCTTCTGACCTGGGTGTCATTTGGTGGGAGAGACAACCTGTAAGGAGAAGAGTTGTGATGTTGAATCTTGAAGTCCCGACACAGTTCTGCCATCATTTTGTTGTTCAAATTGGAACCATTATCAGTAATGATTTGCTCGGGTACTCCATATCGACAGATGATGTCTCTTTTCAGGAATCGGGCTACCACTTTCCTGGTGACGTTCGCATACAAAGTTACTTCAACCCATTTGGTGAAATAGTCAATGGCTACCAGGATGAATCTGTGGCCATTTGAAGCAGTCGGTTCAATCTTCCCAATCATGTCAATGCCCCACATGGCAAAGGGACAAGGTGAAGACATCACGTTCAGAGGATTCGGAGGTACATGCACTTTGTCTACATAAATTTGGCATTTATGGCACTTTCTTGCATAGGCACAACAGTCTGCATCCATTGTGATCCAGTATTAACCTGATCGTAATAATTTCTTAGCCATTGCATGTCGTCCAGCATGGGTACCTGTAAACACCCCAAATTTACCCTCACTAAGTTCACACCATAGCTTGTGATCTTTCCTATTTGCATTAGTTTTAAGCATATCATCTCATATGGCATTTTTTGCTTCACTGCATTATGTCAAGTTCATCTGCATCTAGGGTTTGTGATCTGAGCAATCCAGGATCCATCTGAACCATTCCAAAGGTCTTCAATCATCTCAAAAGGGTCCATCTATTTTCAATCATCATTTTACATACCTCAAAGATCAAGGAAGTCAAAGAATCACAAGAACTGGCAAAGCATGGAAGCAGAGCTAGGGTTTCACTACACAGATGACCTGAAATTAGGGTTTTGGTTTCAGAGGCCATAACTCAAAATTTTTTGGTCATTCTTGTTTCTAAGGGCCTCTATATGTTATAAGGATCATGTGTTCCAAGTTTGATGAAGAAATTCATTATGGAAGTCATCTGTTCACTGGGTAACCTCTTTAGTAAGTCAGAGCAAAATCAGGGCATCTGAGGCCCCTATCCATGGAACCAAAGTGGATTTTTCATCAAATTGAAGTTATATGATCTTTATTTGATCATTTAAATGCTTTGAAGTTCACAAAATTGAAGAAAAATGAGCTAAACCAAAAGTTGCCAAAAATGGAAATGACTTGTAATGGAAACTTTCCATTTTGGGAAAGTTTTTCAACCTCCTCTTTCTCAACCAAAAATGTTTCAAATGAAAAATTGTTGGTCATGAAAGTTGTAGATTGGATCATTCACTTTTCAAAAAGTACAAGAACAAGTTCTAATTCATTATGGAACTCAAGTTATGGCTTGTCAAAGTTGGCAAAAATCACATAATTTTCAAGAATGCACCAAAGAGGGATTTTTGCAAAACCACTAGCCAAGGAATTTTGTGACTTCAAACACACTTCTATGTATCATAACATCATAGTGCTTTGCTTTAAGATCAGAATTGCCCAAAGAATTGCATCATTCCATGCCTTGAACATCAAGAATTCTCAAAGGGGCCAAAACTTCACATAATTGCAAAACACCACATAACTTTGCTCCCACTTGCTGAATTGCCTCAAGACTGATTTTGTGGACATCCTTGAACTCAGCTGCGCATGGACAAGCCAATGAGCCAGCTACACCATTGCTCATACCTCAAGTACAACAGTTTTGACTTTTTGGCAAAAACACCCATACCAATCACAACAGTCCACCACCCACTCTCTGCCCAATCCAGACTCTACAAGCATGCTCTAAGGACTCATTTTCACAACACACACGAGCCTAACTCTCCAAGAACCTAGCATCCCCAAAAATCATCCCTCTTGCAAAAACCTTCGAATCTCTCAGCTCACTCACTCAATCTTCAAACCAATTTCACCATTGATCTCAAAATCACTCACTGACCACAAAGAAACCCTCAAACCAGCCAAGAACACCCCATACACAAAACACGATTCTTGGCCAGTTCAGTTGCTACAACACAAACCAACCATTCTCAAAGCCTTTGAAGCATTCCATTAACCTCAGGAGGTCAAAGGAAGTCATTTTGCACAAAGGAAGTGGCCAGAAAGCTCAAGTTTGGAAAGCTCAATCTCAGGTAATCATCTGAAATCTTTTTTCCAGAACTCCTTTTTTATGTTACAATATGAAAAAGCATGCTTCACTGATCACTCTAAGCTTTGTATTTTCGAAAATGGTTAAGAAATGAGTTTGTATGAATGTTCTGAAATTTCTGCCATTTTTAATCTTTCTTTCGAATCATGAGATTGAGCAAGAATAAATTTGTTTTAGGGGTGGATTTGAGTTCAGGGAGATGAGGGGAGTTGATATGGTGCTTTAGAGCTCCAGAAATGACCTAGGGAGAGAGTTTGAGATTTTTAGGGGAGGATGTCACCGGAGAAGACGACCGGAGCTCTTCTCCGGTGACCTGAAAGTGATTAATTGTGTAATTAGGGTTAGGGCTAGGTTTGAATGTGAGCCGTCTGATTTTAGCTTCCCGCGCGTGTTGGATGGTGGAGATCTTGTCATTAACTTTTAATTAAGATTTAATATTTAATTAATTGAGATTAGGTCAGTTTGAATTAGGGCCATCATATTGCGTGCCAAGTCAACCCTGGAATCCTCAGAACCAATCTCATCCCTTGGATACGCATACTTCTGTTTATTTTAATTTTTATTTCAATTTTTCTCATTTATTTTGTACCATTTATTTAAAATAGCTAGAAAATTCTAAAAAATATTTTGTTCTGCATTTTCACTTCAAATAATTTTCTTAACCCAAAAATATTTTTATTCTTATTTTTTGCATTTAAAAATCATTTTTAAAACATTTAAATGTTTATTTTAATTAATTAATGGACATTAATTAATTAAAATATCATTTAGGTTTCTAAAAATCCAAAAAAAATTCACATGGCATCTTTAAACATTTAGAAACATTATCATACCATCCATACAAATTTCTTTTTGGTTTTGAACCATCTTTGATAATTTTCGTGAATTTAGGATTCATAAAATTCACATTTTAGAACCCTAACTTCAAGAATTCTTTTCTGCCTAACAAAGAATGGTATGATAATGGTTCTTTTTGCATTGGTCTTAATTTGACATGTAGTTTCTAGCATAATTTTGTCACAAATTTCTTCTGCATTTTTGGTGTGATTTGCATTTTCTCCCTTTAGGTGCCTTAAAACCCTAGATAACTTAGAAAATTCATAACTTCCTTAGGGTTAAGAGTTAGGTCTCCTGCTTTGGGGTATGATATCATATGGGGTTAGGGTTCTTTTGATTGCATTTTCAATTTTTTATCTTGTCATTTGCTTCTGTTTTTGGTTTTTGCATCTCATGTTGTATGAAAACCCTAATTTCCCATCTTCCTTTGCATACATCTTGCATAAGCATTAATATAAGAGCTTGACATGACATTTTATGCATTCACATGACTTCTAAGACATATTAGGACACATTAGAATCATTCTTGATCATTTCTTCATCCATTTTCCATGCCATGCATTCATTACATTCTATGAACATTCATGTGCTTTCATGCTCCTTTCATGCTTCATTTGCATTCTCATCTTTTGTATGGTAATCCATTGAATTTGGCATACATTTGCATCATCTCTTAGCATCATTAACATCATGAACATGCTTCTGGTTTTGGTTTGCATCCTTGCATACATCTCATTTCCACTTCATTATTTCTTTTATGCTAACTTTTCAGGTGGTAAGTGCTTTGAGAAGTGAATTTGCCTTCAATTCTCACATTCTCTTTTCATCTCTCTATTGCATTCTTTGCTGCATTTTATATTTTCTTTAGATTGAGCTTGCTCATTCATGTTCCTCTCTCACTTTCTTTCTTCAAGTAACTTATCTTCTTAAGTGAAGTAAGTTAGCTTGTTTCTTCTGCTTCTCTTTCTTTCTTCTGCTTCTTCCTTGGTGGCTTTTCTTGAAGATCTCTTGCAAGCCTCACAAACCCTAGGAACACCCAAGCATGATAACAATTAGGGTTTTGATTAGTCCCCCATTAGTTTTACCTTTGTGTCTTCGTTTGTGTTCCTCTTCTCATCTCATAATCAGAGACTAAACCCTTAAGGTTTTAAGGCTTTGTGATTAAGCTTATGCCTGCATCCTTCTCTTAGGATGGAGTGCATAAATTTAATCCTAAGTGTGAAACCCTTGATGTGTTTAAATCTCTTAATCAATCCATCTAATAATCACAAAGACAATAAGCTTGTAATTTGGGCCTTGCATTAGGGTTCTAATTCTTCCTTAATTGGTTAAGAAGGACTAACCCTAGTGTTAATGGACAAGTCCCCCTCAAGTTGTCTTAAAAACAATAAAATCCACTTCATAATCTTACCATTAACTAAAATCCACTTTAATAAAGGCTTTGTTTTGTCATGAGGTTAATCCCTAATCATGGATTAAGTTGAGGTATCTTCCTCAGCTTAAATGTTCTCATCTATTATCCTTCTATTAGGATGGTGTAATGGGTCCATTAAATCCTTGATTATGGCTTAAACTCATTACTTAACACTAAACAAAAACTTAAAAAAACATCTAAATAATTGCAAGTAGGTTAATGGTCTTAATCCTACATCATGGTGATTAAGTGTGAGGTGCTTACTTCATACTTAAGGTATTCTCATTACCCCTAATCAGAGGGAGGATGTTATGAGTTTACTAACCCTTGGTTTAGGCTTAAGCTCATTTTCTTATGACAAACACAAAAAGCAATAAAAGATTGAAAACATCAGAAACAAATAATAATCGTCTCCTACGGGATTCGTTTCTCACCTCATTCACTCACAAACGAGAACTCGCTTCTTTCGTCTAATGCTAGACAATTTTGTAAACACCCCAAATTTTCCCTCTCCCATTCACACCATGGCTTGTGATCATTTCATATGCATAAACTCAATCATACCATCTCATATCACATTTTTGATTCACTGCATAGATTCAAAGTCATCTGCATCTAGGGTTTGTGATCTGAGCAATCCAAGAGCTTCATGAGCCACTCCAAAGGCCATCAATAACTTCAAGAGGGTCCATGTAGGTTCAAGCATCATATTATATCCTCTCAAAGTCAAGAATGTCAAAAAATCACAAGAACTGAGAATGGCATGGAAGCAGAGCCAAGTTTAACTGCACAAATGACCTAAAATTAGGGTTTTGGTTTCAAAGGCCATAACTCCAAATTTTTTGGTCATTCTTGTTTCTATTGGTATCTATATGGTATAGGGAGTATGCATATCAATTTTCATGAAGAAATTCCATGGGGAAGTCATCTGATCAAGAGTTGACTTTTCAAGCAAGTCAGTACAAAATCAGGGCATCTGAGGCCCCCAATGACCCAACCAAAGGGTGTTCTTCATCATTATTGATTGTATATGATCTTTATTTGATCATAGAAGAAGTTGGAAGTTCACAAAATTGAAGAATTTCAAGTCTTTTGCAAAGTTGACTTTTTGGGAAAGTTTGACTTTTAATGAAATTGCCATTTTAGGCAACTTTTTCAACCTTTACTTTTTGATTCAAAAATGCTTCAAATGGAAAAACTTGGTCATGAAAGTTGTAGAATGGATCATTCCCTTTTCAAAAAGTACAAGAACATGACCTAATTCATTTTGGATCAAAAGTTATGGCTTGTCAAAGTTGGCAAAAATCACAAAATTTCAAAGTTTCTACCAAAGAGGCAAAGTTGCAAATTCACTTCTCAAGGCCAATTAAGTTATCAAATGGGCTTCTAAACTTCACAACATGATCATACAAGACCTAAAATTCAGAATGGGCCAAGAAGTCTCTCATTTGTATGGTTTATGAAGCAAGATATCTCATAAGGAGAAAAAGTGAACCAACTTGCAAAAACTCACTCAAGTGAAGATCCACTTGCTTGCTGACTTGCTGAACCATCCTAGGGTTCTCCCCACATCATGATGCACAGGACACACCTTTTGTCCTTGGCTAGAAAGTAGCCCATGCTTCTCTTACACAACTTTGACATTTTGGCAACTTGAGCCATACCTATCACAAAAGCACACATCACTTCTTCTGACCAATCCCAATTGTATATACAAACAAAAAGCAAGCCAAAGCAGCTACAACACAAGCCTGAAGCACTCTCTAACACAACATTTCTCATTTTCACACCATCTTGCAAAAGCTTTCGAAACTGCTTGCACAAGACACAAACACAAAAACTAACTTCACAAATCAACTCAACACACTTCCCTGATCACAAAACACCCCTCACCATAGCCTGCAACTCAAAGAATCAAAAACACGATCACCACTTGCCATTGAACAGAACTTCTACCATCTCTCAAACCATCCATTCTAAAATTCAACCAATCATTGCAAGCTTCTTAGGAGGATCATTGGAGTGGATTTGAGCCAAAGAAACAGCCAGAAAGCTCCTGAATCAAAAGCTTCAGTTCAGGTAGTCATCCCAAAACTTTTTTCCAGAAACATGTTTTTAAGTTCTTAAAAGCTTCTATGCACTTCCCTGATCATGAATATGTGTTTACTTTTGAAAATGGTTGAGAAACCAGCATGTATGAACTGTCTGAAACTTTTTGCCCTAAGAATGTTTTGATTCGATTTGGCTGTTTAATGAATGAAAAATGATGTTTGATTGAGGGGTTTGATTCGTTTTTGAATGGGGATGAGTTCTGGGCAGATAGATTTCGTTTTCATTGCGTGTAGAGAGAGATAGAGAAGTGAGCTAGCCGGAGAAGACGACCGGAACAGTGTTCCGGTCGCCTGAAAGTAATTAGGGCAGGATTAGGGTTTAATCATTTAATTAGCGAATTTTGAATCTCAGCCTTTGGATATGGTGCCAAGTCCACTCCCGCACGCGTATGTTTGAATGTCAGCCCTTGATCTTGCATACTTTTCCATTTTCAGTTTATTTTCATTTTATTTTTCAATAATTTGATTTGTTTTCTCCATTTTATTAAAAATAGTAAAACAATTTTAAAAATTCTAAAAATTTTTGTACAAACTTTTATTAATTTTCAGAAACCAAAAACATTTTTATTTTTATTTTTTGCATTAAAAAATATTTTTAAATCATTTAAAAGTTTATTTTTAATTAATTAATGAGAACTAATTGATTAAAAATACTTTTAGGTATTTAAAAATCACCAAAAAAATTCATGAAACCTTTAGAAACATTGTCCAACCCTCAAACCAAATTTCTTTTTTGATCTTGATGCATTTTGACAATTTTCCATGGAATTAATTCCATTTTAAAGCATTATTTTGATCCAATCTTTGAAAAATCATTTCTGCCTAACCATTGAGAGTTAGACTTTGGTTCTTTTTGCATTGTGTCTTGCATATCATGTAGTTTGTAGGATTAAATTGGCATGAATTGATCTTGCATTTTCCATTTGTTTGACATTTTTCTTGTTAAGGTACCCTAAAACCCTAGAAATCTTAGGAAATTCATAACCCTAATTAGGTTAAGAGTTGGGACCTCTCTGTCGCTCCCGGGATTTTCATCCTAGTACAAACGCGAAAGTGGCGCGGAAAAGGTAGAGTCGCCAGCCAGACATTTTTATCCCGAAAGAATGGGAAAGGTAATGTTGCACAAACCTGAGGAAGAAGGAAAGGACAAGGTCCTGTGAACCAAAGAGACTGAGTTCGGGAGTCGGTTACGACCTAGGAAGGTATTAGCACCCAGATCGTCCGTCGTACCCGACGGGATCCACGCTTGCAAAGAATACTATTTCAAAGGGTGAGGGTATGAAAAATGCAGCAAAAGAAATGAAAATGAAAAGAAACTGGAACTGGAAAAGAAACTGAGAAAAGCAATGAATATGAAACAAAGAGGAAAAATGTAGGGAAAATAAAGATTGTGCTCGAATGGGCCCTACCCCGCTGCCTACGTACCTCATCAGGACAATGAGGATCAGAGACGCCGTAGTTCCCCTAACTAGGCGTAGCAAAGGGAAATTGCTTGTGAATTAAGGCTTGAACTGCCTATGTCAATGCTCAGGTGTTGCAGGCTCGGACGACGAGTGCGTAACCGTCTTGCAAAGTGACAAGTAGGAGCAAGTTCGCGGACGGAGCGAAGGAGATGAGAAAAGAATTCCTGAAGGAAAGACGCTTATTGTTTGTTTGTGTTTTTTAGAAGCTTTTATGAGTGTGTCACAAGGAAGTGAACTCAAGCTCTCATCAATGGAATGTGCACTTGTCACTACATTCCAAGATGGAATAATAGAACAAGCACACTCAAGCAAGGAGAAGATCCCCAAAACTTGAACCCAAAGACTAGGGCTTAGGCTCACTAACTTGTTTACTTATTAGGTGCTTTGATTATTTACATGAAGAAGTGTTTTTTTTATGCTTTTCTTTATGAAGAAAATACCTTGATCAGACTTGTGCATCACAAGGTAAACTTGTACTATCCCAAGATGGGAAGACTACAAGCACACCTCATGGGATAAGGCTATGGATCAACGCATCACTTCACATTTATTAAGGTGTTTTTAGAGTTATGAGATGAGAAGAGAAGAAGAACCAAAAGGATCTCAAAGGAAAAATTCTAAAGGGGACTAACATAATCCTAAGTATTCACATGCATGGATGTCCTAAAGGTTAGTGAGGTTTCTATCCTAATGAAGAAGGAAGAAGAAGATAGAAAAAGGGATGAGAAAGGCCTAGGCCCAACAAAAGAGAGTTAGTTCACATAAACATAAAAGGAAGAGATAAGAATTAGAGATGCGGAACTCAATTCCCACATCTCACACTTACCATAGCCCCTGCAAGGTTAGCATGCACAAGTGAACAAAAATGAACAAATTAACATAACATCATCCAACAATCAGAAGTGAAATGAAGTAAACAAATGCTTAATGCTAATTCAACTCAAAGAAATAAAGATGAGAAGCTTATGACTTAAAATGAGGCAACATGAATGCATATGGAAACAAATGCGCACCTATGAAAGATGTAATGCAAACACACAAAATACAAGCACAAAGTTCAAAACCAGAATCAAAATGATATAAAGAATGGCCTAAGAGGCCAGCAAGATGAAGAGAGAAGTCACACAATACCAAACAATATCAAAATAAAAGCAACGGAACCAAAATATGGAATTTAAACACTTAAGGAAACAAATGACTTGAATATGAAGCAAACTCAAAAATTCAGAAGAACCAAGACCTATCCTAGGACCAGGAAGGTACCCATACCCCAAAGAAACCCCAAATGAGAAGAAGAAGTTGGCACAAGTGCCCTTCTAAGCCTATAAGAAATCTAATGAACCAAAAGAAGCAAAATGGGATAAGGTGAGAACAAAAATCCACAAATAATCAACCAGCCATCTAAATATTCTACAACTGAAACCAAACGATCTTAAAACACATCATATTAACTTGCCAAAAGGATTTGCAAAAATTCAGAAAGGAACTAGGTCAAATGGAGGTACAAACACAAGTTAGGACAGAAAACTTACATCACAAGATACCAGACCAAAACTCAAGAAATGATTTTCTAAAAGTTCTGAGAAACATCACATGAAAACTAAAAGATCTTAGGAACACAATTCAAAAAGAATGGGATCAAAACTCTGAATATTGAAGTCTATAGAAAATAAACAAAACAGACTGGTCAAGAAAAGAAGCAAATGAAGCTATGCACATTGGTGATTTAATTCTGGCACGTGGATCAATGAAAAGAAAGAAATTGAAATGACTTGAAAGGGGGTGAGATTAGAATGGGCTGTGAACTGAATTCGGATTGGGCTTGGGGGAGGGGGTGCGAAAATCATTCTGGCATGGGCCCAGGTCTGCGCCAGCTCATGTTCAAACACACAAACAGCTTCTCAAACTCTTCTTATTCTCTAAACACCATTATACTAATTAAAATTCTTATATTCCCTAAACATCATTATTCTGAACTCTATCATACTAATTAAACTCTTTATATTTTCTAAACCTTATTATTCTCTAATTAATCTTTTTATATTTTCTAAACCTTATTAACCAATCTAATCTTTTATATTTTCTAAACAATTATTCATATTCCTAAACATTTTACATTAACTGAACATTATTATACTAACTAAAACTATTATTTCCTAAACATTATATTAATTAAACAATATACTAAATATACTAAACAATATTTGAACAAACAAACATATCCAGTAGAACAATGATAAATTTCTTCTCCCTCTCTAAAACTCGTCTCCCCCCCTTTCTAACCCTAAAGCAGCCGCCGCCATGGATCTCCCTCCTTCTTCTCCCTCCGCTCTCTTTCGGCCATCACCTCCATCCTTCAACCTCACAACCAGTGGCCATAACCTCCTCCTCTCCAACAACATCTCCTTAAACCTCTCTCAAACACCATCTTCCCCTTCCATCGGCAACCCTCGACGCGTCTCACTCCTTCCAAACATCACGTTCGCCTACCTTCTCCAAGCTCTCACCGCCGAGTTCTCCGGCGCTCACCTCCGCCTCACCTGAAGGTGGAAAAACACAAGGAAGGGGGGGTTGGAATTGGGTTTTCTGGAATAATTAAAATTAACTTCTAATGACACGTTTACTTTATCCTGGTTCGTTTGAACTCAAACTACATCCAGTCCACCCGCCAAGGTGATTTTGCCTCTACTGAGGTCTTAATCCACTATTCAATAAGAATACACACAAAGACCTATAATCAATGTCTTCTTGAGTCTTCTGACTAAACTTAGTCACTCAAGGAAAAAAATAATTATTACAAGAATAATAAGGACGTAACTAAAATGCTTCTAGATAAGCAGGTATCACTAAGTGATAGTTACAATAATAAGCACAAGATAAAATGACTAGCTTGAATATATGAGATACGTTGTAATGCGTTGCGTTTGTTGCTTCATCTTCAAAATGATGACCTTTATATATAGGTCTTGATAAAGTAGCCGTTGGAGACATCTTGATCCAAATTAGGATATACTTTAATACCTTAATTTCTTTCCATAAGAAGAGATACTTGTCTTTGTATATTAAAGAGCATATTCTTTAATTAAAGTCTTTTAATAAGGATACCAGCATCTTCTAAGCGGAAATCAGAGATAATGAATAAGAGATGCGCAGCCAATAAATGTGCCATTTAATGCTGGATTCTTCTTTGAGCGTATCTTCTATAAAGGTTCTCCTTAGCTTGTACGGATCACTTAAATAAGATTTTACTTCTACATAAAATAAGTATATTCATTAGAACTTCTAATATAAAGGACTTTGTTATCATCAAAACATTTAGAGGTTCAGAACCATATTTGTTCTAACAATCTCCCCCTTTTTGATGATGACAAAACATTTTAATTTAAGAGAATAGAGTTTAATGAATTTAAGTGAACTCCCTTAGATTAGAAGAAAAAAAACTTCTTTCAGATGTTCTATGATCCTTAGCTCCCCCTGAGTTGATTACTTGACCTGTTTCTTTCCATGGTAACAACTCAAATAATTTTATCAGAATATGTAAGAGGCAGATTATGGTAAACTGCTATGGATCAGAATCATTTACGTTTCTCCCCCTTTTTGTCATAATCAAAAAGATGAAGAGCAAGAGAGAAAATAAAGTATAAACCAAAACCAATAGATATAAAGTACTAGAAGCAAACACAAAAACCAGTAGAAGTTCAAAGAGTTATGCATAAACAGAAGTTAAAATATCAAAATAGTTAATTGCAGAAGATAAGAAAATCAGGTGTTCATCTTAGTGACTAAAGTCTCCAGCAAGGATTTAATGTCTGATGAAGATTCCACTTGCTTGGTGAGTAGAGTCTTCATTTCAGCAGTTGTTTCTTCTTGCTTGTCTAGACGTTCTTTCACTAGTTGATTTTCCTTCTTCAATTCTTGCAGAGTTTGTAAAACAAAATTTGTTTCCAGAGGTTCTTCAGTTTGTGGAGCAGCTTGATTATCAGGACCATCAGCATTTTCTTCTACAGAAGATACTAAAACCATCTGAAGTGCTGAGAGTTTATCCAGAGGTTCTGATTCTTTCCAGGGCTTGTTGTCCAGCAGAAGTGGTTTAGTTTGTGCAACATTTGAGACTACTGCTTGAAGGTACTCACAGAAGTTCTGATGAGCAACATCATAGCATATGTCCTTGAGTCTTTTGGACTCAGCATTAAACCATTTTCTGAGGTCAGCCCATAGAAAATCAGACGCAGCAGGATCAGTAAGCTCTGCACAAGCAGTCTTCAGATCTTCTAATTTTAATTTCAAAACTGTGTCGAAAGCTAGCAGTAAAGTGGAAATGTCTGATTTGGATGGTTTAGGTTTTGGGACGGGAATAGCTCTTTTGTTGGATACAGAGGAAAGTTTTTGGAGTGCTTCAAAGTCAATTGTAGTTCTAAGGGGATTTTCATTTTCAGTCACAGTTTCTTCGGGTGAATCAGGAATGTTTATGATAGAAGGTGAATTTTGGGGTGTAGAAATGTTATGGGAAATTGAGGCAGCATCTGAGTCTTGATAGTGTTCAAGATCAAGATCAAGAGCAGCTTTCAAGGCAGATTGTGTTTCATTTGTAGGGGAACAGTCAACATCAGAAGGTGGAGTGTCATCAATTGGTATGTCAAAATCAGCAATAGTTTGGGGTTGATGGTTTTCTGTTTCTGTTTCTGGTGGATATAAAGTGGATAGGATAGATGCAACAGTAGAAGTTACAGGAACTTCAGTTTGAATGGGACTAATATTCTGAGGTGGTTCAGGATCAGGAATTTGTTCAGGAGGGATATCAGTTGAAGATGGTTGGCTAGAAGGTTGTTCAGACACTTCTACAGTTACAGCTTCTACTACAGTAATGGAATCAGGATTAGAAGCAGAAGACTTACCTGTTGTCTTAGATGATTTTTGCATCTTCTGAGAAGGGTCTTCAGCAGTCTTCCTTTTCTTTAATCTGAGAGAGGCAACATCTGGAATTTGTTGTTGGAGTTCTTTTGGGTTGAAATCAGGTATCGTACCTTGACGCTTGCAGATATCCATATAGTTGAGAACAACATCTGCTGGAGTATCAGAGGAAAAGAGAGGAAAGCCTTCCAGAGGGATTCTTCTGGTGCTGATAACTTCTCTAGATTGAAGAGTGGGTTCTTGCTGAATAGATGTGATGAACTTCATCTTCTTCAGGTTTTTAGCATTCAAGGGTTTTCCAACGTCTGTTTCCAAAAGTTCAGTTTGTTTTAATTCAGCTAGGAAGTCCACTAGCTTGTTCTGACAAAGAATATCAGAAATTAATCGTCCAAAAGGAATCCAATCCCGTTTGGTCTTCTCCCCATCCCTTGTTTCTTTCACAGCAACTCTGAGATTCTGAAAGAGTGTGTGGGCAAGATTGATTTTCTTTTGCTTGGAAATGAAGTAAATGAGGAATTGTTGATCCAGATTGATGTAGTCTGGAGAATTGGTAGGTTTCCTGTGACAGATTGTCCCAAGAATTATTTTTGCCCAAATACGCAGAGGAGTCTTTAGGTCTTTGATCTTATTTGATGGTTTTCCAGCGGTGAAAATTTCTTTAGCAATCACAACAGCGTCAGATACTCTATCCATATCACTACATTTGATACCATTGCCATCAGTTTCAAAGAGTTTGGCAATGTGATCTTCAGAGATGATAATCTGTTTACCAAGCACATAAGAGGTAACTTGTGCGTCATTTGAATAGGCATACATCCAAAATTCTTTAACCAGTTTAGGGAAGACTGGTCCCATTAGCCTGTCAAAGTATTTGTCCCAGCCCTGAGCTTCAACCTGAGGGAGGAGGTCAAAACCATTTTCCTTCAAGCTTGCGAAATCCACGAACAACTCACACAGTACTTCCAGTTTATCAGAAGGAATGGAAAGAGTCTTTGAGGGTTCAACATAGAGATCATCAGAGAAATCTTTGCGTTGAGATGATGAAGCCATTTAGTTACTAAGATGAACTGTTAGGGTTTTTAGAGAACAAAATGAGGAAGCACAAGAGACTGAGAAAAATTCAGAGAGAGTAAGATGCGGGTAAAATTTGAAAATGAGAAATACACTTGACATTTATAAAAAATTAAAGCAATTAATTAATTGAGAAATTAGTGGGAAACAATTAAGTTTGAAAACATAATGATTAACAACATTAAATGCGCTGACATGGGGTAAAGCGTAAACGATTCTGGAACAGTTACCCAAGAGATTTTCTTGCCTTTTGGGTGTCAAACCTAGCCGTATCAGATTCCAGAATCTCAACAGTTATCCTTCTGAGCGAACAGTTGCCAAGGCACGTTCTGTCACTCTGTAGAATTTGGACACGTGTTTTGATTCTGATGGAAGTCCTTAGAGCTTTGTTGACAGTTGTTTGATATGAAGATCTGCAAGTTAATCTTTTGAACAAAAGTTCTAAGAGTAAAAAGTTAGAGCATAGAATCTTCTGAGATACTCATATAGAAGATAAATATCAGAACTTCGAGAGATAAAACATATGATTAAGTCATTTTCATTCTGGACATAACTTCATGCTAAGGTTAGTTAGAATGAAATTAAATCTATCTTCAGAAAGGGGTTTTGTAAAAATATCAGCCCATTGGTGATTTGTGTCTATAAATTTTAACATTAAAATTCCCTTCTGAGTATAGTCCCTAATGAAGTGATGTTTAACTTCTATGTGTTTAGCTCTAGAATGTAAAATGGGATTTTTAGAGAGACAAATAGCAGAAGTATTGTCACAGAGGATTGGAATGTTACTCTCATAGATATTGAAATCTTCAAGCTGATTTTTCATCCAGAGCATCTGAGTACTGCATCCAGCAGCTGCAATGTATTCAGCTTCTGCAGTTGATAATGCTATGGTTGGTTGTCTTTTGCTAGACCAAGAAATTAGATTGTCTCCTAGAAATTGACAACTTCCAGAAGTACTTTTTCTTTCTGTTCTGTCTCCAGCAAAGTCAGCGTCACAATATCCTACAAGTTTATACTTTTCTGATCTTCTGTAATACAGACCAAGATTAGTAGTACCTTTCAGATATCTAAAGATTCTCTTAACTGCTGTTAAGTGAGTTTCTCTAGGATCTGATTGGAATCTAGCACATAAACATACACTGTATAGAATGTCTGGTCTAGAAGCAGTAAGATAGAGAAGTGATCCAATCATACCTCTATAGAGCTTCTGATCTACTTTCTTACTTACCTCTTCTTTCTCCAAGATACACGTAGGATGCATGGGAGTTTTGGATATTGAACTTTCTGATAAATCAAATTTCTTCAGAAGTTCTTTTACATATTTGCTTTGATGGATATATGTTCCTTCTGATGTTTGATTTATTTGAATTCCCAGAAAGAACTTTAATTCTCCCATCATGCTCATTTCAAATTCTGCCTGCATAGATTTAGCAAATTCCTTTCCCAAGGCACTTTTAGTAGAACCAAAAATTATATCATCTACATAAATTTGACATATCAGAAGATCATTTTTAATGTTTTTACTGAAAAGAGTTGTATCCACTTTCCCTCTGATGAATTTATTTTCCAGTAGAAAATTACTTAACCTTTCATACCAAGCTCTGGGAGCTTGTTTTAAACCATATAAAGATTTTTTGAGTTTGTAAACATGTTCTGGAAATTTTGTATTTTCAAAACCAGGGGGTTGGTGTACATACACTTCTTCATCAATATAACCATTTAAAAATGCACTTTTGACATCCATTTGATATAGAATGATATTGTGATTTACAGCAAATGATATTAGAAGTCTTATTGATTCTAACCTGGCGACTGGTGCATAGGTTTCTGTATAGTCAATTCCTTCTTGTTGACTATAACCTTGTGCAACCAGTCTTGCTTTGTTTCTGACAACTTCTCCTTGCTCATTGAGTTTGTTTCTGAATACCCATTTGGTGCCAATGATGTTGAATCCTCTGGGTCTAGGAACTAGATCCCACACATCATTTCTGGTGAATTGATTAAGTTCTTCTTGCATAGCCAGAATCCAATCATTTTCTGATAGAGCTTCTTCTACAGAAGATGGTTCAATCAGAGAGACAAGTCCTAGTAGCGTCTCTTCAGAGTTTTTGAATGAGGATCTTGTTCTGATTGGTTCATCTTTCTTTCCCAAGATTTTATCTTCTGGGTGATTAATATTGCTTCTGGAAAGCTTCTTCTGGATGGGTTCTTCAGGTGTTGATGGAGCAGTTGTATTGTTTTGAACTTTAGAAGATTGATCTTTAGAAGTTCTGTTTGTAGAGATTTCTACTTCTATATCTGCAGTAAATTCATTCTGCTTTGGTTTTTCAGAACCAAGCTTATCATCAAATCTGACATGAATTGATTCTATCACAATACGTGTTTCTGTATTGTATACTCTGTATCCCTTAGAACGTTCAGAGTATCCTAACATATAACACTTTTGTGCCTTAGAATCAAATTTATTCAGAGTATCAAGAGTGTTTAACATAAAACAAATACATCCAAAAGGATGAAAATAAGAAATGTTGGGTTTTCTGTTCTTCCACAATTCATAAGGAGTCTTTTCAAGAATAGGTCTTATAGAGATTCTATTCTGAATGTAACATGCTGTATTTACTGCTTCTGCCCAAAAATGTTTAGCCATATTAGTCTCATTGATCATGGTTCTGGCCATCTCTTGTAAAGTTCTATTTTTACGTTCTACAACCCCATTTTGTTGTGGAGTTCTAGGACAAGAAAAATCATGAGAGATGCCATTTTCATTAAAAAAAGATTCTAGTTGTTTATTTTCAAATTCTCCACCATGATCACTTCTGACTTTTATGATCTTTGATTCTTTTTCATTTTGAACTTGTTTGCAGAAGTTAGAAAATACAGCAATTGACTCATCCTTGTGTCTAAGAAACTTTACCCATGTCCATCTGCTGAAGTCATCTACGATCACCAATCCATACTTCTTGCCACTGATAGAAGCAGTTTTCACTGGTCCAAATAAGTCAATGTGCAGAAGTTCTAATGGTCTAGAGGAAGATACAACATTTTTAGCTTTGAATCCAGTTTTTGAAAATTTTCCTTTCTGACATGCTTCACATAGAGCTTCTGAGTTGAACTTCAAATTTGGAAGTCCTCTGACTAGATTGAGTTTGTTAAGTTGAGATAATCTTCTCATATTAACATGTCCCAATCTTCTGTGCCAGACCCATTGCTCAGTTTCCACAGACATTAGACATTTTACATTTTGAATTTTTAATTCTGAAAGCTTTATTTTGTAAATGTTGTTCTTTCTCTTTCCACTAAAAAGGATTGTTCCATCTTTCTGACTAACAGCTTTACAGAACTTTTGATTAAAGATTATGTCATAGCCATTATCACTTAATTGACTTATGGATAATAAATTATGCATTAATCCTTCTACAAGTAGAACATTAGATATAGAAGGAAGATTTCCATTACCAATAGTTCCGGAGCCAATAATTCTTCCCTTTTGATTGCCCCCAAAACCTACGTGGCCTCCATCTTTTAATTCAAGACTTTGGAACATATGCTTTCTTCCCGTCATGTGACGTGAGCATCCAGAGTCCAGGTACCATGATTGGTGTTTCAGTTTTGCTGTTAAAGACATCTGCAACATACACAATTTTATCCTTGGGTACCCATATTCTTCTGGGTCCTTGTTTGTTAGATTTTACAAACTTCTGATTTATTTTGGGTTTTAAATCAGAACTTGTAGAGCAAGATGACTCACTAGTGTATATAAGATCATGATTATGACCGTAGGTGAAATGAGAACTTAGAGGGGTATTAGTATTTATGACAATGTCATCAATATTTTTTAATTTCAGAGTTTCATTATTTTTCACATAGCCTATGCCTCTTCTTTCATTTCTGCTAACACCATAGATCATAGAAGCAATCTTACTTCTATCTAAGCTTTTAGTAAGAAATTGTTGAAAACTATAATCATATTGTTTTATGATATTATCAGAATTGATTAGATCTTCTAATTCAGATTTCTTCTGAGCTTTGAGCTTCTCAAAAGAGTTTTTACATTCAAAGAGATTTTCTTTCAGCTCAGAGTTTTCTGTTTTTAGTTTTCTAACATCTTCTAATTCAGACACTAGACTTTGTTTAACGTCTTTGTATTTGAATTGAAGCTTCTGATATTTTTCAAGAATTTCTGAAAGACTAGCTTCTAACTCAGATCTAGAGAATTTAGAAAATACCTCTTCTGAGTCTGATTCTAACTCTGATTCTGATGAGTGATCATCTTCTGGTATATTTGCCATTAATGCAATATTAGCTTGTTCATCTTCAGAATCTGACTCTGCTTCAGATGATTCAGAATCATCCCATGTTGCCATGAGACTCTTTTTCTTTTCTTTGCTGAATCTGTTTCTGGGTTTGTCTTTCTGAAGTTTTGGACATTCACTTTTATAGTGTCCTGGTTCTTTGCATTCGTAGCACACAACTTCTTTGCTTCTGGGTTTCTTGTGACTGGATGTTGATTCAGAATAATTGTTTGATCTTCTGGTATTTCTGAACTTCTTCTGACGATGCTTCCAGAGTTGTTGAACTCTTCTTGACAGGAGAGATAATTCATCTTCTTCTGATGAGCATCCAGAGCTTTCTTCTTCTTCTGCCTGTAAAGCTTTAGAAACATGTTTGTTAGATTTAAGAGCTACAGACTTACCTTTCTTCTGGGGCTCATCTTCTTCTAATTCAATCTCATGACTTCTCAAGGAGCTGATCAGTTCTTCTAAGGAAATTTCATTCAGATTTTTTGATAATTTTAAAGCAGTGACCATGGGTCTCCAGGCTTTTGGTAAACTTCTGATGATTTTCTTCACATGATCTGCTGTTGAGTAGCCTTTGTCCAGAACTTTTAGTCCAGCAACCAGAATTTGGAACCTTGAAAACATTTTTTCAATGGTTTCATCTTCTTCCATCTTGAAAGCTTCATACTTCTGGATGAGAGCTAGAGCTTTGGTCTCCTTGACTTGAGAGTTTCCTTCATGTGTCATCCTTAGAGAATCAAACATGTGTTTGGCTGAATCCCTGTTTGTGATCTTCTCATATTCTGTGTACGAGATGGCACTTAGAAGTATGGTCCTAGCTTTGTGATGATTTCTGAATTCCTTCTTCTGTTGAACTGTCATATTCTTTCTTTCAATCTTCTGACCATCTTCTCCAACAAGATGAATATATCCATCTGTCACCATGTCCCAGAGATCTCCATCTAGAGCTAGAAAGAAACTTTCTAGAACATCCTTCCAGTAGTCAAAGTTGTCACCATTGAACATTGGCGGTTTAGCATTGATCTTGTCATTCTGATAGTCATTGTTAATTCCAGTTTCTGCCATGTGTTTATCTTCTGGATCTTTTACTGACACGGTTAAGTGTAATACTCAGAACCTAGCACTCTGATGCCAATTGAAGGTGGCAAAACACAAGGAAGGGGGGGTTGGAATTGGGTTTTCTGGAATAATTAAAATTAACTTCTAATGACACGTTTACTTTATCCTGGTTCGTTTGAACTCAAACTACATCCAGTCCACCCGCCAAGGTGATTTTGCCTCTACTGAGGTCTTAATCCACTATTCAATAAGAATACACACAAAGACCTATAATCAATGTCTTCTTGAGTCTTCTGACTAAACTTAGTCACTCAATGAAAAAAATAATTATTACAAGAATAATAAGGACGTAACTAAAATGCTTCTAGATAAGCAGGTATCACTAAGTGATAGTTACAATAATAAGCACAAGATAAAATGACTAGCTTGAATATATGAGATACGTTGTAATGCGTTGCGTTTGTTGCTTCATCTTCAAAATGATGACCTTTATATATAGGTCTTGATAAAGTAGCCGTTGGAGACATCTTGATCCAAATTAGGATATACTTTAATACCTTAATTTCTTTCCATAAGAAGAGATACTTGTCTTTGTATATTAAAGAGCATATTCTTTAATTAAAGTCTTTTAATAAGGATACCAGCATCTTCTAAGCGGAAATCAGAGATAATGAATAAGAGATGCGCAGCCAATAAATGTGCCATTTAATGCTGGATTCTTCTTTGAGCGTATCTTCTATAAAGGTTCTCCTTAGCTTGTACGGATCACTTAAATAAGATTTTACTTCTACATAAAATAAGTATATTCATTAGAACTTCTAATATAAAGGACTTTGTTATCATCAAAACATTTAGAGGTTCAGAACCATATTTGTTCTAACATCACCTTCGTCTTCACCGTTCACTCACCTTCACAAGCTTTCTCAAACTCTCCGCCACACTGTGCGCCTCTGTCAACCTCCAAACAGCCACCGAACACCCTCGCCTTCACCTTATCCCTCAATGACCTAGCCTAAATACATCTGCCACCGCCGAAGCCTCCCTCTGTTCCCACCGTCACACATTCATCCTTAACTTCACAACACTCTTCCCGCAAAGCCTAACCAAACACCACCTTCTACAACCCTAACCTGACCTAACGCCGCCGCGGAACCTCACAAGCCCTCCGCCGTCTATTCCGAACAAACACACTAAAACAAACTCTATCTCCCTCTCGATTCGAAACAACTCCTAGCCTAAACTTCTCCTAGCCGGATAATCCGAACCTAACTACGAAATCAGCATACAATCCATCCCTGTTTCTATCCCTTTCACAATCTCAGATTCAAACGAAACAAAAACTCTCAACAATACGGATCACGAACGCAACCAGATTCAACACAATTGCAACACAGCTAGCACTCACAGCAAATTGGAGTAATCGAATGCGTACCTGTTATTCCACGATGTCGTCAACAATGCGTGAACGATTCTCGATTCAGTAAGTGCTTCACTTCTTCATAACTGACTTGCGATTTCGTTATTGCTATGGAGCTTTGCTTCAGCTTCGTAATTTCGTTTTGCTCCTCTTGATTTGATATGAACGTATATTGGATTGCTTCGCAGATTTATCAATGCTGCTGCGACGAATTCAATAGCTTGAAGAGGCTGAATTGATTGGAACAGTTGAAACGAATTCAATAGCTTGAAGAGGCCGAATCCGCAATGTTGATGAAGGTGCTGCGGATAAAATCGATGAATCTATGTTCTTAGCTGAGCTTGGAAGAGTAATTCAGATCTTGTATTGAGAAGATTGAAGAATTGGTTGAAGGTTCAGAGAACTGGTGATGAAGATTGGTGAGAAAATCAGAATTCTGTTATGTGAGAAACTTCTGATTCTGTTAGGATTAGCCAGTTCAATTCTGTTATATCATTCTGTTGGGATTCTGTTAGAAAATGAGAAGAGTGATTGGTTATGCAGGATTGGTTCTGTTATGCAGGAGAGTGATCCTGTTATTGTGATTCTTTTTTTTTTGTTATTATGAGAACTTTTTCCTTCTGTTATGGTGAAACTCTTTTTTTCAATTCTGAATCTTTTTTTCCTCATTCTGTTATCGCCACTTTTTTTTGTTCAACTTTTTTTTATTGCGATCGTGAAAAGTATCATGGAAAAAACGGTTTTGATGTGAGGGGCCTGAAAAAGTAGAAAAAATGTTGTGGATGAATGGCTGAATGAGATGTGCTGGCTGTTAGAGAAATTGGTGAGAAGTTGATAATAGAATTGGAAGAAAACAAAACAAAACTGACGTGTGTATCTTGGCTGGAAAGCTGAAAAACAACTACTATCACGTTTCCCCTTTTTTGTTGTTGTAAGAAGTTGGCTCCTTTGGACTTTGAAATTTGAAATGGGCCTTAAGTAAATCTATTATGAATGAGTGGGCTTTTATTGAATTTAAATATGGACAAGTAATTGAACAAAAATAGGGATAAAGAATAATAATAATAATAAAAGAAATTTTTTGCTAGAAATTGAACAAAGATAAATTTTGAAATAGAAAATGGATAATGGACATTTGAATATGGGAATAAAAGGAAATTGGTGATAGAATAATAAAGAATTTGGAATTAGAAATGACTGGATTTAAAAAATTGGGAGTACTCGAAATATGGACAAATGGTTAAGAAATTGGAGTAAACGGATAATTGGATAAAATGGTTTAGAAACGGATGTAGAATTTGACACTTTGTGGGATGAACCAATAATCACCAATACGTACATAGTCACGTAATCTCCAACAATTAGTTCATTCACTTGAACCAGCTTGCATTGCTTTAGAATTACTTCAAATTCATCTGAATCATTCTCTAGCACAGTAAAATCCGCAGATGCACACAATGAAACTACCCATGATACATTTGAATCTTCGGACCCAAAACTATCACTTGAACCACTGCCCGGTAAATCAAGTACTTTCGCACACAACACAATTCAACGCCGAATTCGCACTGTTTGAGAAATAACCCCTGAAACATGAAGACTCAGCAATTGAACTAATTTCCTAACAATTTGTACCAGATTAGGTCAAGCGCCCGTTTGCCTCAGATTACCGCACTGAAATCACTGCCAGCCTATGCTATGCTTCCACAATGAATGTTATGCTTCATTTTTCTATGCTAATGATGCAACGCAAAAGTATGAAAATGATATGAATATGATGATCATGATGCGATATGATGCTTAAAAATAAGAGGGCAAATTTGGGGTGTTACAGCTGCCCCTATTCAATCATCAGTTAATCTAAGAAGGACGATAGTACGGGCTATCGACCATTCAAGATAAAGTGTGGTTGAATACCAAGAAGACCAGAAATTTGAACTCTGACGAAGAATGCAACACCGGGAAATAAACTCAACCAAATTACGCTTTGGTGGCTGAAGGAGAGAAAAATCAGACGAGCTTCTTCCAAGTTGAGCTGATATCCGGAATAAGAACAAGTTGACAGACGAGTCTTCAAACCATCCTGTGACGCCAGGAGCTGGACATACGAGTCCTCAACATACTGCAATACAACAATCTGAGACAGACGAGTCTTCATACAACCCTATGACGCCAGGAGCTGGACGTACGAGTCCTCAAACACTGCATATAGCATGAGACAGATGAGTCTCCTTCGGATTTACCTGTTACGCCAGGACCGGTAATGCACTTAAGTCTGTGGGATAGACATGCAATCAAGGTAGACGAACCTTCTTCATATATTATTCGCGGATATATGGTATAAGACAGACGAGTCTTCTGAGCAAACCTGTTACGCCAGGTGCAGCAGCCATAATTGGTGCTTGAGACAGACGAGCCTCCTTCGGATTTACCTGTTACGCCAGGACCGATAACCATTTCGACATTTAATTCCCACTGTCAGGATTCGAAACCTCTTCAATACAGACGAGTATTGGATGATCATCAAGATAACACAGACGAGTGCTATAAGTCAATGATACAGACGAGTATCAGACGATGATCTGAGAAACACAGACGAGCGTTTCAGGCAATGATACAGACGAGCATCAGCCACTGGTATAGACGAATACCAGAAATTCAAACACAGACGAGCATTTGAAGTAGTCACAGAAATATTAGGGTAAACAGCAAATCTTTAAATTCAGGTGCAAGCTAGCACAGACGAGTGCTGAAGATGATACAGACGAGTATCCAAGCAAAGCAGACGAGCTTCAGAACACAAACGACTTCTCGGGAATAAAAGCAGACGAGCTCCAAACAAACACAGACGAGTGTTGGACAGTTGCAGACGAGCAACAACAGAGAATACATATCAAGGCACAGACGAGTGCATCGAATGATCCAATACCAAACACAAACGAGTGCTGGGAGTTGCGGACGAGCAATAACAGAGGTATCGTAACACAGACAAGTGTTGAGAATCAACAACATAATACATCTCAAAGCACAGACGAGTGCTGGAATTTGCAGACGAGCAAACAACAACTGATACAATCAAACACAGACGAGTGTTTGAAATTGCAGACAAGCTAAGTCGAAGTAATCAAGAACCACTGATGGAGAAAGCAACTGAGCAACACCAACAGACCAACACGGATGAGTGTTAAAAGATGCATACGAGCAACAATAAAGCAGCCATATGTCCCTGTTGGGGAAAACTTGCTTAGGGACAAATATCATCTCAGAACACAGACGAGTGTTGAGGAGTTGCGGACGAGCAACTATCATAACCAAACACAGACGAGTGCTGGAAATTGCAGATGAGCAATAACAGAGGTATCGTAACACAGACAAGTGTTGAGAATCAACAGCATAATACATCTCAAAGCACAGACGAGTGCTGGAATTTGCAGACGAGCAAACAACAACTGATACAATCAAACACAGACGAGTGTTTGAAATTGCAGACAAGCTAAGTCGAAGTAATCAAGAACCACTGATGGAGAAAGCAACTGAGCAACACCAACAGACCAACACGGATGAGTGTTGAAAGATGCATACGAGCAACAATAAAGCAGCGATATGTCCCTGTTGGGGAAAACTTGCTTAGGGACAACACATACGAGTGTTGAAGATTGCAGACGAGCAACAAACGAATGCCGGATCGGCAACAAGAGATACAACTCTACAGGGGAAGACAAGTCAAGAGGTCTGGATACCCACTCTGGCTAAGGTGATGAATACCTGGCTATATCATCAAATACCCAAAAGTATGGCAACTTGGCTGAGAAATATTTCACGGACGGAGGTGAAAATCAAATATGAACTCTGTGGGGATATCAGGCTTTCAAGTACCTGATAGGCAAGGACTCTTGCTGGGGATAGAATACTGTTAATTCCATCTCTGATGATGACATGCTCTCAGGTACCTGCTAGGCATACTCCGCTGGGGAAGAATGAACTGCTACTTCACTGGGGAAGAAGAACCTGCTTGGGCTGCTGCATAGGCTTGGTTGGAAGAAATCTCTGATAGGCAAGTCAGGCTTTCAGATACCTGCTGGGGGGAAGAAATCTCTGCTTGGGGAGATACTCTACTGGGGAAGAGTAAATTGCTTGAGAGAATGTGACGCCCTCCTGCAACCTGCAGCAACAGAAAGCACACGTGTGTCCCGGAGATTTGCATGGAATGATCGTTTCATCCATCGTCACCCGACACTCAAAGAGGGTTACAGTTTCCCTGCATGTCAGTTTTCTTTTCAAAATTATCACCATGTTTAGATGCAATGCTATTTTTGCCAAAAATTCAGGACATTTTGCAAACAGAAATAAACACACACAGCTTTTTGACTGAATATTATTTTTATTGAATGGCCTCTGAATAGGCAAAGATTTTACATCAGGAAGCGACCACCTGGAAAGAGGTAGCCACTATAAAAATTGAGAAAAGAAACTATCCTAATGGCAATGTACACGGCATTCCAAGGAGTTCCATTTCTGCTATGACTTGCATGTCTTCAAGACTCTCCATTCTGCTTTGGCTTTCTGAGAGGACGAGGGGACTGTTTCCTATCCTTCTGACATTGTCAAACTGTACGAAACAATGATGTGGTTCAGATAACTTGGATCACAGTCGTTCGCTTATTCCCTTATTTTGCGTGGATCGCCCTCTCGGGTTTTCAATCCACCGGGATACCCTTTTTTGCCTGAGCTGTCCAATGTGGCTTTTCAACTCAGCGGGTGTACATTTTTTATATTTATTTCCCTAATTTTTGCCCGAGCTTTTTATTCTGTTTTTAGCTCGCCGGGATGCCCTTTCTTGCCTGGACTTAGATTCTGTTTTTGTGTCCAGCGGGTCTCTTTATGCGAAGTATTTTTTAACTGCGTCCGAGTTAACTGGGGATGGGAGGTCCTCTCCATCCATAGTGGTGAGCATCAGCGCTCCTCCTGAGAAGACTTTCTTTACTATGAATGGTCCTTCGTAGTTTGGGGTCCACTTGCCCCTGTTATCTGAACCTGGAGGAACGATCCTCTTCAACACAAGCTCTCCTACTCGATACTCTCGAGTACGTACTCGTTGGTCGAATGCCCGCTTCATTCTCCTCTGATAAAGCTGACCATGACAGATAGCCGCTAATCTCTTTTCCTCAATTAAACACAACTGATTATAACGAGCACGCACCCATTCAGCCTCATCCAGTTTAACATCCATCATCACGCGCAGTGAAGGAATCTCTACTTCAACAGGCAGGACTGCCTCCATACCATACACCAGAGAGAAGGGAGTTGCCCCTGTTGAAGTCCTGACTGACGTTCGGTACCCATGCAAAGCAAACGGTAACATCTCATGCCAATCTTTGTAGGTGACAACCATTTTCTGCACAATCTTCTTGATATTCTTGTTAGCTGCCTCTACCGCACCATTCATCTTTGGTCGGTAAGGAGAAGAATTGTGATGCTGTATTTTGAAGTCCCGACATAAGTCTGCCATCATCTTGTTGTTGAGATTAGAACCATTATCAGTAATGATCCTTTCGGGCACTCCATATCTGCATATGATATCTCTTTTCAGAAATCTTGCCACCACTTGACGAGTGACATTGGCATAAGACGCTGCTTCTACCCACTTTGTAAAGTAATCAATCGCGACCAGGATGAAGCGATGACCGTTCGAAGCAGTTGGCTCGATTTTCCCGATCATGTCAATGCCCCACATAGAGAAAGGCCAAGGAGATGACATGACGTTGAGCGGGTTAGGAGGAACATGCACTTTATCTGCATATATTTGGCAATTGTGGCACTTTCGAGCGAATGAACAACAATCTGCATCCATTGTCATCCAGTAATACCCTGATCTCAGCAATTTCTTTGCCATAGCATGCCCTCCTGCATGAGTACCAAAAGATCCTTCATGGACTTCCTGCATCAACAGACTTGCTTCGTGTCTATCCACGCATCTGAGCAAGATCATGTCGAAGTTTCTCTTGTACAAAACCCCGTCTGTGTTCAAGAAGAAACTAGCAGCGAGTCGTCTCAAGGTCTTTTTGTCCTTGGAAGATGCCTCTGTTGGGTATTCTTGCTTCTCCAGGAATAACTTGATATCAAAATACCACGGTTTCTCGTCAGACACGGCGTCTACAGAGAAAGCATATGCTGGATAGTCAAGCCTGGAGATGTCAATTCTGGGCACAAAATTCCAACACAGGACTTTAATCGACGAAGAGAGAGTGGCCAAAGCATCGGCAAATTGATTTTCGTCACGTGGTATGTATTTGAGCTCAACTGTCGTGAAGAATGTCAACAGTTTTCTAGCATAATCCCTGTACGGAACTAGATGCTCTTGATGTGTATACCACTTGCCGGTAATTTGGTTAATGACGAGGGCTGAATCTCCGAATATATCGAGGTTCTTAATCCGAAGATCAATTGCCTCCTCTATTCCCATTATACACGCCTCGTATTCCGCTTCATTGTTGGTGCAGCCAAAAGTAATTCTGGCAGCGAAGGGTAAGTGGACACCTTCAGGACTAATGAGTACGGCACCAACTCCACGGCCATTGATATTGACAGCCCCATCAAACATCAACTTCCATTTGGATTCAGGGTCAGGCCCCTCCTCCGGAAGTGGTTCCTCATAATCGTTTGTTTTGAGGTACATGATGTCCTCATCAGGGAAATCAAATCTCATCGGCTGATAGTCATCCTCAAGAGGTTGCTGAGCAAGGTATTCCGACAATACACTTCCTTTGATGGCTTTCTGAGAATTGTACTGGATGTCGTATTCAGTTAAAATCATCTGCCATCTAGCAACCCTTCCGGTCAATGCTGGTTTCTCAAAGATGTACTTGACAGGATCCATCTTGGAAATGAGAAGTGTGGTATGAGTCAACATGTACTGCCTCAGTCGGCGAGCAGCCCATACCAAAGCGCAACAAGTTTTCTCGAGCAGTGAGTATCGGGATTCACAGTCGATAAACTTTTTGCTAAGGTAATAAATGGCATACTCTTTTCGACCAGACTCGTCATCTTGGCCGAGCACACACCCCATCGACCCTTCTAGCACGGTCAAGTACATGATTAACGGTCTCCCTTCCACTGGAGGCATCAGAATTGGAGGTTCCTGCAAATATTCCTTTATTTTGTCGAAAGCTCTTTGGCAATCATCGTTCCACCTGACCGTTTGCTCTTTTCTTAGCAACTTGAATATCGGTTCGCACGTGGCAGTTAGATGAGATATGAACCGAGAAATGTAGTTCAATCTACCTAAGAACCCGCGCACTTCCTTTTCTGTCCTCGGTGCAGGCATATCTTGAATAGCTTTCACTTTAGCATGATCTACCTCAATTCCTCTTTGACTTACAATGAAACCCAGCAATTTTCCAGAACGCACTCCGAAAGTGCACTTTTTCGGATTCAACCTCAGCTTGTACTTGATCAATCTATCAAATAACTTCTTCAGGTTAACCAAATGATCCTCTTCGTCTCTAGACTTTGCAATTATATCATCCACATAACATTCGATCTCCTTGTGGATCATGTCATGGAACAATGTGACCATCGCCCGTTGATAAGTTGCCCCAGCGTTCTTCAAAAAGAAGGCCATGACCTTATAGCAGAATGTTCCCCACGGGGTAATGAACGTTGTCTTCTCCATGTCTTTCGGTGCCATTTTTATCTGATTATAACCGGAGAATCCATCCATGAAGGAGAACACCGAGAATTGAGCAGTATTGTCGACCAACACGTCAATGTGTGGCAACGGAAAATCGTCCTTTGGGCTTGCTCTGTTCAAATCTCGATAGTCGACGCACATCCGGACCTTGCCGTCCTTCTTAGGTACTGGTACGATGTTAGCTACCCAAGGTGAGTAACTAGTCACGGCAAGGAACCCAACATCCCACTATTTCTGTACCTCCTCTTTGATCTTCATCGCCATATCCGGGCGAGTTCTTCTCAATTTTTGCTTTACAGGAGGACAGTCTTCTCTCAGGGGTAGCTTATGCATCACGATGTCGGTATCTAAACCTGGCATATCTTGATACGACCAAGCAAAGATATCCACATACTCTCTCAGCATACTGATCAGCTCTTGTTTGACATTGGCCTGCAGATTGGCCCCTATCTTGATTTCTTTCTTTGCATCTTCACTGCCAATGTTGATAGTCTCAATCTCTTCTTGATGAGGCTGAATAACTCGTTCCTCTTGTTTCAACAATCTGACCAACTCTTCAGGGAGGTCACAGACTTCCTCAACCCCTTCATCAGCTTGGTAGACTGGATTATCAAAGTCATGCATAGTCATAGCAGGAACGTTATCCGTGGAATCCGGATGATTAACACTGCACAAATGATGTGCTTATTCAGAATCTGCTTATTTAGAAAAAGAGAAGCTAACACAAAACAAAAAAAGGAAAACACACTGCCATTTTTATATATTGTTTTTGTGAAAAAGTTTAAAAACAAAGATAGGGAACACAGTTTGTCTAAAAATGTCCTTTTATTTCATAGCAAAATAACGATGCGATACAAAACATGGTGGCCCGATACAATGGATCCAAGCATCTTGGGCAGAATGCTGGATTTGACAATGCAGTATGCTAATAAAAGGAAACAAAACAATTACTTTGAGAGCCAGGTGACTTGAACGATGTCTTCAGCAGACCAATTTCCTAGCTCCTCGCCGGGTGCACACGGGCGAATCCAATTGTTGTCCCAGTCTCTGTCACTATCCCCGTCTTGGCTGGCCATACAGATTTGATCGCGGTCAAGCAACCCAGCGCTTGTGAACGTGATAGCTTTACCACTCTGAGTAGACCCCCCAGGCTGATACCCTAAGCCGAATTTATCATCCTTCTTTTCCATCTCCAATAGCTTGCCCCAGCCCTGAGCATTGCCTGATTGGACGACCTCCTTTGCTTCCTGGTAGGAGTGAATAGACGTGCCTTCGTTGTTTTTCTTCACCGGAGTCAAGATACTGACGTCTGCTTCAAAAGCTTGGCACAAAGTCTCGTGGATTTCCCCATCCATTTCCACATACTTAAAGGTTGACAGGTGGCTGACGAATATATCTTCTTCCCCACAAACTGTGATGACCTGGCCGTCCACCACGTATTTAAGCTTCTGATGCAAGGTTGAAGTGACAGCTCCAGCTGCATGTATCCATGGTCTGCCCAACAAGCAACTATACGCAGGCTGGATATCCATGACATAGAAGACACTTTTAAAGACTTGAGAGCCTATCTTGACAGGCAACTCAACCTCTCCGAAAACTGATCTTCTTGAACCATCGAAAGCTTTAACCACCAGATCACTCGGCGTCAGGACAATCCCATCAATGTTAAGCTTCATCAACGCCTTTTTCAGAAGCACATTCAAAGAAGAGCCTGTATCTACAAGGACATGTGACAACACAACGCCCTTGCATTCCATCGTGATATGCAGTGCTTTATTGTGATTTCTTCCCTCCGAAGTGAGGTCTCTGTCAGTGAAGCCTAAGCCATGGCTAGCATTGACACTTCCAACAACAGCTTCGAGTTGATTGACCGTGATCTCCTGAGGAACGTAGGCCATTTGAAGTACTTTTAATAAAGCATCTCGGTGTGCGGGAGAGCACATCTGCAGTGACAAGATAGAAATTTTTGAAGGTGTCTGGTTCAGTTGATCAACCACCTTATAGTCACTCCTTTTGATGATCCTCATGAACTCCTCTACCTCTTTTTCAAACGTCCCCTGCCCAGCCGTAGGAGTAGTTGACTCGTCAATCGCAATCTGCTTTCCTTTGTCTTTGGAAGAAGCCTCGGCCTCAGGATCCTTTCTCAGTGCAGGGGGAGCAAATAAATAGCCACTTCGAGTAAAACCCCCAACACCTCCCACATTCTCAATAGTCAGGTCAGCAACAGGTCTACTCTCCATCTTCCGTCCCGCTACATAGACATCAGAACCGTAATGCCAAGGAATGGCTCTATCATCGGTATACGACATTGGCCCAGGTACAGTTATAGTCACGGGACTAATCTGAGGAGCGTAAATGGTAACCGGCTCTTGTCTAACGGGCATGTCAGCTTCATCGTAGAAGATAGTAATGGTTGACACATCATCAACCTCTTCATCATTAATCTTACTGAACTGCAAGGACCCCTCATCGATTAATTCCTGCAAACCCATCTTCAATTTCTCGCAGCCATTCGCAGCACTTATACAGTCTTCGCAATCGAGACAACAACCAGGAAATACTTGACCCTTCAACAGTCTCTCCTTCACCACCCTCAAAGGTGTCTTGACTTCATCAATACTCAGCACCAAACTCAACTTGTCATCACCCTCAACAGCATTGACTCTAGCCCCGCCATGATTAGGCATAGGGTTCGAGTTGACATTCGGTGGTGGCGCAAAGTTGATCGCCTTAGAATCTACAAGGTCTTGAACTTTGTGATGCAGCGCCCTGCACTTCTCAGTTGAGTTCCCGGGTGCTCCAAAGTGAAAGGCGCATCGCGCGTTGACATCATAACCAGCTGGAATCTCTCCAGGAGGTGGTGGTGCCAAAGTACTCAATTGAATAAGGTTCAAATCTAGTAGTCTCGGCAACAAGGCAGCATACGTCATCGGAATAGCTTCAATCACCCTGTTAGCCGGGCGAGCCTGCCTCGGTTGATATGGTCTTTGCTGGTAGTTGGTTCGAGGTTGTTGTTGTTGCTGGTGTTGTTGTGGTGGAGGTAGCATCTGTTGTACGGGAGCTGCGGGAATGGTGACAGCAACCATATGCTCATAAGGTCTTCTGTAACCACGACCCTGGCTTCAGCCGAATACAGCATTGGTCTCGCCTTCTCTCCTTCTCGGAGGTCCACTAAAAGCTTTCCTCGCTCCATTTGAGCTACTAGCACCGGGGTCTTGTATCTTCCCCATTTTCAACAGCGTTTCAACCCTTTCTCCCGCAATGACAATATCGTTGAACTTAGTAGCAGAACTCGACGCCAATCTCTCAAGAAATACCCCCTGGAGGGTACCCATAAACATATCGGCCATTTCATTCTCTAACAAGGGTGCTTGCACCCTGGCAGCTAGCTGGCGCCACCTCTGGGCATATTCTTTGAAGCCTTCTTTTGCTGTCTGAGCCATATGTTGCAACTGCGTGCGATTTGGAGCCATGTCCATGTTATATTGGTACTGCCTCACAAAGGCTTCAGCGAGATCTTTCCAGCTCTTGATATTGACCCTGCTGAGCTTCATGTACCACTCAAGGGAAGCTCCCACCAAACTGTCCTGAAAGTAATACATCCACAGTTTCTCATCGTCTGTATGAGCGGCAATTCTCCCAACAAATGATTGCAGATGGGTCTTTGGGCAAGCAGTGCCGTTATACTTCTCGAAGGTTGGAACTTTGAACTTATACGGAATCCTGACTCCAGGAACCAAGCCCAAGTTTGTTATATTGAATCCCAAAGAGCTCTGGGACTGAATAGCCTTGATTTGCTCGACCATCTCTTCAAACCTCTTGTTCATTTCTACCCCTTGACCCTCGGCTTCATCAAGTAGAGTGAACTGATCCTCATGGTTGTCCATCTGAAGGTGATGCAACCCGTCGTTGACTATTGTCACTCCTGGTTGTGTAACTGGAGTTCCCCCCTGACGTGCGCCCGCACCGGTATGATTATCAGCATTAACAGCAGCAGCAGCATTCCGGTTCTGATTTTCAACCATCTCTCGCAGACGCTCTTGATTCTGCCCCATGCCGGCCATTAATGTCATGAAGTTATCCATTCTCTGCCTTAGATCTGCCAAATCTGCCTGCATTTGATCCATGGCTCGCTCTCTGTTAGTCTTGGTTGGGTATCTGTGCACTACTGGTTGTTCTCGAACTTTTCGAGGAGCTATAGTGTCTGTTATCACAAAACATGTTAGTAACTGAGACAACACCTGCAAAACAGACAAACAGGTTATATGCAATGCAATGTAACTGTTCATGTTCCCAACTTTAAGCATTTGGCATGCCCCAGTTCTGGCATCTATCTCTACAATCACTTTCAATGTTTAACTTTCAAACTTTCTCTTTGATAAGTGTTCAGACATTAGCAGTATCCAGACAAACGAGTCTTGCACATTCAAAACAATAACTTGCACATTAATACTGAATATGGACAAACCACTATAGGCTAAAAGTCAGAATACATCCAGGAATATTCCCCGAAGGGTTACAAATCAGTACATCGAATAAAGGCAAAATACAAAATAAGCAAGACTCCTACAACAAGCCTGTAGGTAGCCTGAAAAATAAACTAAGCTAAGGACCCCGGCTCTGCTACCTCTGCCCTGCTTTTCTTGACACCTGCTCTCAGCTTGAGCTCTTCGATCTCTTTCCTTGCTTTCTCCAGAGCTAATTGACTTTGGGCCAACTGTTGGGTCTTCTCTCTCCGGATGGCGTGGGCTTGTTCCACTTCCTCCTTCTTGAAAGCCATCTGAACTTCGAAGAACTCTTCTTTCTCTTTGAACTTCTTTTGCTCTTCATCCCTTTGGCCTTTCAGCCAAACAATGGACTGTCGAGCACTCTTGAGAGTCTTTAAAGTCTCCTTGTGCTTAGCTTCTCTTTGAGCTTCCATCATACCCAATCTGTGGAAATGGGCTTCTCTTCCAGCAAAATCCTTCTCTTTGTTTTCTAAAGAGGCTTGGAGCTTCTGCAGCTTGTCTTCAGCTTCCTTCTTGGCTCTATTGGCCTGGTGGTATAAGCTTACCATCTCAATATTCTCCACTCTGACCTCATGCAGCTGGGTTTCTAGCTTCTTGTATTCCTCCAAGGAAACCGTACTGCTCGGACTCGGTACCTCTCGGGGATAAAGTGGAGCCTCGACTGAAAAAGGCATGAGAACTGACTCAATATGCCTTTGCAACCATTCAGCATATGGTGGATATGTCTTGGGATCAACTCGGCCGAAGTCTTTCTTCCCTTTTCTTACCCTGTGAGCCCAGGATTGAACTGCTTGTTGGACTAACTCTCTGTTTCCGTCAGCAGGAAAATACAAAGATTCAGCAAACATTTCCATCTGAGGAGGATCTTTCAAAGGGTAGCCAAACTGCCTTCTGGCTAATGTCGGGTAGTAACCGATGACACCTTTCCTTCCCAGCAAAGGTACTCCAGCAAACCTTCCGCAACTAACCATCAACTCTTTTCCTAGCAAATCCCTGTCATAACCCCAAGCAATGTCTTCTTCAGTCAGTCCCATCAGCCTTCTGGACCATCTCCATTCGTCTCGTATATCCTTGAAGGCACCCGATTTAGGCAACTGTCTAGCAAACCATTCAGCAAACAAAGGAGCACAGCAAACCACTGGACCACCTCTACCTTTCTCGTTTCTGTAATGGACACTAAAATAAAAGTCACCCAATAAAGTAGGCACTGGATTGCCTTTTGCAAAGATTGAGATCACTTCTAAACTGACAAACTCTTTCTCTCCGGGGAACAAGCTAGACCCATATACCATCAATGCAAGCAAAGCTCCAAAATCATTCCACTTAGCTTTTGTAGCATACTTCTCAGCCTCTGGGATAAGCACACTCCAGGATAGACCTCTGCCTTTACTCTCTTGCAAAGCCTTTCTGACTGAAACAACTGGCAACCTACAGACCCTGGCTATATCTTCATCTCTAAGCACAACCTCTGACCCGTAGAACGGTAATGTCTCTCTGATCGGAACACTCAGCATGCTGGAGATCTCTTCCAATGTCGGAGCTAAGATGTAACCTGGAAGAACAAAGCAACGCAGCAGGGGATCATAAAATTGCAACAAGGTATGCAAGCTGTCCTTTTGGTCTGCAGTAGGCTTGTCCACAAACTTCAGTATCTGGCCATATCTTTTCTTGAAATTACCCAAGACTTGATCATTCATCAAACCTGCTAACCTCTGAACACTTTTAACTTCCGGCTGAAGAAAGGTATAATGCACATTCTTTTTTCTCGGATCTCTTTTGATTTCTGCCATGGAGATAAGAATACCAGAACTGGGAACAAATGCGAGCAATGACTTGAAAAATGGGAAACATAAACAGTTAATGCAAAGAATGATGCAAATGTAATGCAATGCAAGCATATGACCAACTGGGACCATCTGGACTGGAACACTGACAAGGGCCCCTCTGAATAACTGGCAAACCCAAAAGTTACTGAGTCACACCCTCTGATAATCACAACTCTCTGATAGAAGATCTCAGAATCACAGTATCAAGAAATCCAGAATTCCAGAACCATAACTTCGGAACCATAGAATCATAGAACCATGGATCATAATCAAAGGACCAAAGATCATAACAAGAACCACTGAACAGATGAGTGTATGTTGAGGTCATGGGTTCCTGCACACCTGTAAACACCCCCCAATCTCACGGGTAAAAGGCTCCGGGTCAGACATCACGGACTCTCAAAGCCACATAGCAATAATACTGTCACCATCTCCGAGAAATGGCTCATGACCAAATCAGGGAATCGGTTTGGCATTATATACTACGCAGGGAGGCCTCAACTGAGTCCGGGAAAAACAAGCATCCCTTATAAGTCCCCAGCTTCAAGCGCTGAAATCGAGAAACAATAGTACATTCAGCCCGTAGGATACAGTACTAATGTCATACGACCAGATGCTTTGACTGAATTCTTATAAGAGAACCAGGCCATCCTATGCGAGTTCCCAGTGGACCCTCGGGTGCGAATGGGTTTGCCACAAAATGTGGTCTGCCACTGTCACCACTGGAGAGGGTTGTTTCCACAAAGGTTCTCAATGATTGGTCCCCAGCTGCACATAACTGTCAGGGTTATGTAATGAAAGAGGAAGATCCCCAAATCAAGGCATTTCCAAGACAATCGCAACCTGGGTGTGGAACTCACTACTACCCCCATGACAAGATCTCATGAGGCCAAAGTGGAACCACTCTAAGTCCTATGGTGCACTCGAGCTGGGTACTTGGCTCATATCTCTCAAGAACCAGTAACTCCCATCCCACCAAAGAAAACCAGTCCAGACAGTCCAGTATGATATATATGATGCGGAAAATAAATACTGAAAACTGTAAATAAAGCTATAAATAAAGCAGTAAACAAACAACAATACAATACAACAAGTCACATCAAACAAACATCACCCAATGAAACAGCAACACACAAGCGCTAGGAGAGACTCACAGGGGAACCAGAGATTGTCTGGTGTGCAGTCCCCAGCAGAGTCTCCAGCTGTCGCTCCCGGGATTTTCATCCTAGTACAAACGCGAAAGTGGCGCGGAAAAGGTAGAGTCGCCAGCCAGACATTTTTATCCCGAAAGAATGGGAAAGGTAATGTTGCACAAACCTGAGGAAGAAAGAAAGGACAAGGTCCTGCGAACCAAAGAGACTGAGTTCGGGAGTCGGTTACGACCTGGGAAGGTATTAGCACCCAGATCGTCCGCCGTACCCGACGGGATCCACGCTTGCAAAGAATACTATTTCAAAGGGTGAGGGTATGAAAAATGAAGCAAAAGAAATGAAAATGAAAAGAAACTGGAACTGGAAAAGAAACTGAGAAAAGCAATGAATATGAAACAAAGAGGAAAAATGTAGGGAAAATAAAGATTGTGCTCGAACGGGCCCTACCCCGCTGCCTACGTACCTCATCAGGACAATGAGGATCAGAGACGCCGTAGTTCCCCTAACTAGGGGTAGCAAAGGGAAATTGCTTGTGAATTAAGGCTTGAACTGCCTATGTCAATGCTCAGGTGTTGCAGGCTCGGACGACGAGTGCGTAACCGTCTTGCAAAGTGACAAGTAGGAGCAAGTTCGCGGACAGAGCGAAGGAGATGAGAAAAGAATTCCCGAAGGAAAGACGCTTATTGTTTGTTTGTGTTTTTTAGAAGCTTTTATGAGTGTGTCACAAGGAAGTGAACTCAAGCTCTCATCAATGGAATGTGCACTTGTCACTACATTCCAAGATGGAATAATAGAACAAGAACACTCAAGCAAGGACAAGATCCCCAAAACTTGAACCCAAAGACTAGGGCTTAGGCTCACTAACTTGTTTACTTATTAGGTGCTTTGATTATTTACATGAAGAAGTGATTTTTTTATGCTTTTCTTTATGAAGAAAATACCTTGATCAGACTTGTGCATCACAAGGTAAACTTGTACTATCCCAAGATGGGAAGACTACAAGCACACCTCATGGGATAAGGCTATGGATCAATGCATCACTTCACATTTATTAAGGTGTTTTTAGAGTTATGAGATGAGAAGAGAAGAAGAACCAAAAGGATCTCAAAGGAAAAATTCTAAAGGGGACTAACATAATCCTAAGTATTCACATGCATGGATGTCCTAAAGGTTAGTGAGGTTTCTATCCTAATGAAGAAGGAAGAAGAAGATAGAAAAAGGGATGAGAAAGGACTAGGCCCAACAAAAGAGAGTTAGTTCACATAAACATAAAAGGAAGAGATAAGAATTAGAGATGCGGAACTCAATTCCCACATCTCACACTTACCATAGCCCCTGCAAGGTTAGCATGCACAAGTGAACAAAAATGAACAAATTAACATAACATCATCCAAAAATCAGAAGTGAAATGAAGTAAACAAATTCTTAATGCTAATTCAACTCAAAGAAATAAAGATGAGAAGCTTATGACTTAAAATGAGGCAACATGAATGCATATGGAAACAAATGCGCACCTATGAAAGATGTAATGCAAACATACAAAATACAAGCACAAAGTTCAAAACCAGAATCAAAATGATATAAAGAATGGCCTAAGAGGCCAGCAAGATGAAGATAGAAGTCACACAATACCAAACAATATCAAAATAAAAGCAACGGAACCAAAATATGGAATTTAAACACTTAAGGAAACAAATGACTTGAATATGAAGCAAACTCAAAATTTCAGAAGAACCAAGACCTATCCTAGGACCAGGAAGGTACCCATACCCCAAAGAAACCCCAAATGAGAAGAAGAAGTTGGCACAAGTGCCCTTCTAAGCCTATAAGAATTCTAATGAACCAAAAGAAGCAAAATGGGATAAGGTGAGAACAAAAATCCACAAATAATCAACCAGCCATATAAAAATTCTACAACTGAAACCAAATGATCTTAAAACACATCATATTAACTTTCCAAAAGGATTTGCAAAAATTCAGAAAGGAACTAGGTCAAATGGAGGTACAAACACAAGTTAGGACAGAAAACTTACATCACAAGATACCAGACCAAAACTCAAGAAATGATTTTCTAAAAATTCTGAGAAAACTCACATGAAAACTACAAGATCTTATGAACACAATGCAAAAAGAATGGGAACAAAACTCTTAATATTGAAGTCTATAGAAAATAAACAAAACAGACTGCTCAAGAAAAGAAGCAAATGAAGCTATGCACATTGGTGATTTAATTCTGGCACGTGGATCAATGAAAAAATTAAAATAAAAATGTGGTAAAAAACTAGAAACAAAAAGGAATCTCCATGATTTATTTGAAAATTTTTGGGTGAATAAAACTATTTTTAATGGATTAAAATGAAAACTGAAATACAAGAAATTGAATGGAAAGAAAGAAATTGAAATGACTTGAAAGGGGGTGAGATTAGAATGGGCTGTGAACTGAATTCGGATTGGGCTTGGGGGAGGGGGTGCGAAAATCATTCTGGCATGGGCCCAGGTCTGCACCAGCTCATGTTCAAACACACAAACAGCTTCTCAAACTCTTCTTATTCTCTAAACACCATTATACTAATTAAACTTCTTATATTCCCTAAACATCATTATTCTGAACTCTATCATACTAATTAAACTCTTTATATTTTCTAAACCTTATTATTCTCTAATTAATCTTTTTATATTTTCTAAACCTTATTAACTAATCTAATCTTTTATATTTTCTAAACAATTATACATATTCCTAAACATTTTACATTAACTGAACATTATTATACTAACTAAAACTATTATTTCCTAAACATTATATTAATTAAACAATATACTAAATATACTAAACAATATTTGAACAAACAAACATATCCAGTAGAACAATGATAAATTTCTTCTCCCTCTCTAAAACTCGTGTCCCCCCCTTTCTAACCCTAAAGCAGCCGCCGCCATGGATCTCCCTCCTTCTTCTCCCTCCGCTCTCTTTCGGCCATCACCTACATCCTTCAACCTCACAACCAGTGGCTATAACCTCCTCCTCTCCAACAACATCTCCTTAAACCTCTCTCAAACACCATCTTCCCCTTCCATTGTCAACCCTCGACGCGTCTCACTCCTTCCAAACATCACGTTCGCCTACCTTCTCCAAGCTCTCACCGTTGAGTTCTCCGGCGCTCACCTCCGCCTCACCTTCGTCTTCACCGTTCACTCACCTTCACAAGCTTTCTCAAACTCTCCGCCACACTGTGCGCCTCTGTCAACCTCCAAACAGCCACCGAACACCCTCGCCTTCACCTTATCCCTCAATGACCTAGCCTAAATACATCTGCCACCGCCGAAGCCTCCCTCTGTTCCCACCGTCACACATTCATCCTTAACTTCACAACACTCTTCCCACAAAGCCTAACCAAACACCACCTTCTACAACCCTAACCTGACCTAACGCCTCCGCGGAACCTCACAAGCCCTCCGCCGTCTATTCCGAACAAACACACTAAAACAAACTCTATCTCCCTCTCGATTCGAAACAACTCCTAGCCTAAACTTCTCCTAGCCGGATAATCCGAACCTAACTACGAAATCAGCATACAATCCATCCCTGTTTCTATCCCTTTCACAATCTCAGATTCAAACGAAACAAAAACTCTCAACAATACGGATCACGAACGCAACCAGATTCAACACAATCGCAACACAGCTAGCACTCACAGCAAATTGGAGTAATCGAATGCGTACCTGTTATTCCACGATGTCGTCAACAATGCGTGAACGATTCTCGATTCAGTAAGTGCTTCACTTCTTCATAACTGAATTGCGATTTCGTTATTGCTATGGAGCTTTGCTTCAGCTTCGTAATTTCGTTTTGCTCCTCTTGATTTGATATGAACGTATATTGGATTGCTTCGCAGATTTATCAATGCTGCTGCGACGAATTCAATAGCTTGAAGAGGCTGAATTGATTGGAACAGTTGAAACGGAATGCTGGATATCCGCTTGGATCCGCAATGTTGATGAAGGTGCTGCGAATAAAATCGATGAAGCTATGTTCTTAGCTGAGCTTGGAAGAGTAATTCAGATCTTGTATTGAGATGATTGAAGAATTGGTTGAAGGTTCAGAGAACTGGTGATGAAGATTGGTGAGAAAATCAGAATTCTGTTATGTGAGAAACTTCTGATTCTGTTAGGATTAGCCAGTTCAATTCTGTTATATCATTCTGTTGGGATTCTGTTAGAAAATGAGAAAAATGATTGGTTATGCAGGATTGGTTCTGTTATGCAGGAGAGTGATCCTGTTATTGTGATTCTTTTTTTTTTTGTTATTATGAGAACTTTTTCCTTCTGTTATGGTGAAACTCTTTTTTTCAATTCTGAATCTTTTTTTCCTCATTCTGTTATCGCCACTTTTTTTTGTTCAACTTTTTTTTATTGCGATCGTGAAAAGTATCATGGAAAAAACGGTTTTGATGTGAGGGGCCTGAAAAAGTAGAAAAAATGTTGTGGATGAATGGCTGAATGAGATGTGCTGGCTGTTAGAGAAATTGGTGAGAAGTTGATAATAGAATTGGAAGAAAACAAAACAAAACTGACGTGTGTATCTTGGCTGGAAAGCTGAAAAACAACTACTATCACGTTTCCCCTTTTTTGTTGTTGTAAGAAGTTGGCTCCTTTGGACTTTGAAATTTGAAATGGGCCTTAAGTAAATCTATTATGAATGAGTGGGATTTTATTGAATTTAAATATGGACAAGTAATTGAACAAAAATAGGGATAAAGAATAATAATAATAATAATAAAAGAAATTTTTTGCTAGAAATTGAATAAAGATAAATTTTGAAATAGAAAATGGATAATGGATATTTGAATATGGGAATAAAAGGAAATTGGTGATAGAATAATAAAGAATTGGGAATTAGAAATGACTGGATTTAAAAAATTGGGAGTACTCGAAATATGGACAAATGGTTAAGAAATTGGAGTAAACGGATAATTGGATAAAATGGTTTAGAAACGGATGTAGAATTTGACACTTTGTGGGATGAACCAATAATCACCAATACGTACATAGTCACATAATCTCCACCAATTAGTTCATTCACTTGAACCAGCTTGCATTGCTTTAGAATTACTTCAAATTCATCTGAATCATTCTCTAGCACAGTAAAATCCGCAGATGCACACAATGAAACTACCCATGATACATTTGAATCTTCGGACCCAAAACTATCACTTGAACCACTGCCCGGTAAATCAAGTACTTTCGCACACAACACAATTCAACGCCGAATTCGCACTGTTTGAGAAATAACCCCTGAAACATGAAGACTCAGCAATTGAACTAATTTCCTGACAATTTGTACCAGATTAGGTCAAGCGCCCGTTTGCCTCAGATTACCGCACCGAAATCACTTCCAGCCTATGCTATGCTTCCACAATGAATGTTATGCTTCATTTTTCTATGCTAATGATGCAACGCAAAAGTATGAATATGATGATCATGATGCGATATGATGCTTAAAAATAAGAGGGCAAATTTGGGGTGTTACACTCTCCTTTGGGCAGTGAGTTTGTATAGGTTTAGGGTTCCTTTGAATGCATTTTCAATTTTTTATCTTGATGTTTGCTTCTGATTTTGGTTTTTGTTTGATGCATTGATCATAAACCCTAATTTGGGCTTTCATTTGCATCCATCTTGCATTTGCTTGCATACCATGACTTGCCATGACATTTTATGCATCCATTTGATTCATTAGACATCTTAAGACATATGAGAATCATGTTTGATCATTGCATCTTTCATTTGCCATGTTGTATGTCATTTGCATTTCATAACTTTTCATGTATGATCATGGTTCTAAGCATGCTTCTCTTGCATCCATATGTTCATATGATCATCCCCATGCCTTGATTCATGTTTGCATCATCTCATAACATCATTATCATCACACATATGCTTCTGGTTTTGATTTACATCATGCCATTTCATCTCATTTTACATTGCATTGCATTTCTTTCACTAACTTTTCAGGTGGTAAGTTACTTTGAGAAGTGAATTTGCCTTCACTTCTCACAATTTCTTTTCATCTCTCTTATGCATCATTGCTGCATTTTACTTTGTGTTTGAGATTGAGCTTGCTCATTCTTCTTCTTCTTACTTTCTTTCTTCAAGTGACTTGTCTTCTTAAGTGAAGCAAGTTACTTTGCTTCTCTTTGCTCCTTTCATCTGCTTCCTGGTGGTTCCATTGAAGATTTCTCTTGTAAACCTCATAAACCTTAAGAACAACAAAGCATGACAATGATTAGGGTTTTGATTAGTCCCCCCTCTTAGTTTTACCTTTGTGTCTCATTGAGTCTTCTCTTCTCATCTCATAATCAGGGACTAAACCCTAAAGGCTTTAAGGCTTTGTGATTAAGCTTATGCCTGCATCCTTCTATTAGGATGGAGTGTATAACTTTAATCCTAAGTGTTAAACCCTTAATGTGTTTAAATCCTTTAATCAATTCATCTAATAACCATCAAGACATCAAGCTTGTAACTTGGGCCTTGCATTAGGGTTCTAATTCTTCCTTAATTGGTTAAGAAGGACTAACCCTAGTGTTAATGGACAAGTCCCCCTCAAGTTGTCTTACAAATCATAAAACTCACTTCATCATCTTATCATTAACTAAAATCCATTTAATAAAGGTTTTGTTTTGTCATGAGTTTAATCCCTAATCATGGATTAAGTTGAGGAGATTTCCTCAGCTTAAACATTCTCATCTATTATCCTTCTATTAGGATGGTGTAATGAGTCTGTTTAATCCTTGATTATGCTTAACCTCATTACTTAACACTAAACAAAAACACCAAAAACATCTAAATAATCACAAATAGGTTAATGATCTTAACCCTACATCATGGTGATTAAGTGTGAGAAGCTGACTTCACACTTAAGGCATTCTCATTACCCCTAATCAGAGGGAAGATGTGATGAGTTTACTAAATCCATTGGTTTAGGCTTAAGCTCATTAACTTATGACAAACTTTCAAAAGCAATAAAAGACTAAAAATGCAAAACAAACAATAATCGTCTCCTCCGGGATTCTTATCTCATCACCCTCACTCATAAACGAGAACTCGCTTCTTCCGTCTAATGCAAGACAGTTTGCACCTGATCCAGACAGGTCATACACTTGAGCATAGGCAAGTAAGCAGTTCACAAGTCAATTTATCTTTCAGTCTCTTTGGGTCGAACTACGGTGTTCTGACTTCCTCATTGCACGAGAGGATACGTAGGCATAACTTAACAGTTATCGAACAAAAAGTCTCTGTATATTCCCCCTCTTTCCAGCTTTATTCTTTAGCCTCATTATCTTGAGCATCTTATTCCTTTTCTTACACTGACACTTCATTTATGCACTTCACACTTCTTTTACACTGACACTTGCATTCTTTTCCAGCCTTGATACACAGATTGCACTGACACTACCCCTTTAAAACACAAATCTTTTAAGCGTGGATCCCGTCGAGTACGACGGACAATCTGGGTGCTAATACCTTCCCAGGTTGTAACCAACCCCCTTTCTCAGTCTCTCTGGTTCGCAACCGTCTTATCCATATCTTTCTAGGTTTATGCAGCATTACCTTTCCTTCGGGATAAAAATGCCTAGCTGGCGACTCTTTTCATTCCCTGTGAGTTCACTCCTGTGTGTTCTCACACCCTCCTTTCGCCGACCGTTCGCGTCTGTACCTCATTTGAGCCCGGTCTCATCTTTTGGGAGCGACAGCTTGGCGACTCTGCTGGGGACCCTTATACTGCAACCAGGGCTTCTGGTTCTTTTTGTGGGTTCCTCCTAGCGCTTGTTTGATTTGTGTTTACTGGAGGTGTTATGTGCTATTTGTGTTTGTATATTTATTTATTTTTGCTTTATGTACAGTTTTGTTTATTGCTTTATTTACAGCTTTACATATACCATACTGTCATACTGTGCTGGCTGGATCTGGTTTTGTTGCTTTGGTGGGTGGGTTCTATTGAGAGTTAAGGTCCTATACCTGGGACCTGAGTGACACCTAGGCTAGATTGGTTCATGTTCTTTCCCATTCCATTTCGGTCTGGTGCGGGAATATGAAACACGATTCAGATATGGGTTTCTTCTTGCGAACTCTGTGCTACAGATTTCCTGTAGTGCTAGGGCTATCTGGGAAGCCTGCTAAGTCTGGATGACCTTTAGTTTTGACCTTCAGAAACTGAGGTGAATTAGAGGAGGATCTTTTATGGTTATTGTAAACACTGTACCTCCGGGTTGGAAGTGTTTACACTTCTCATAACTGATCCAAGTCTGAGGATCCTTGTTTTAGAACACCTCCTGTGAGGGGGTTGGACTGTTTACAGGTTTGCAGGTACCCTTGACCTCAGCATACCCTGTTACTTTGTTTTGATTAAGAGTACTCCATTTTGGAACAGTTCTTGTGATTTTTTACCCTGGACATGTGACTCTTTATTTGAGTCCCCCACATTGGTTACTGGACCTTTGAACCTTCATCTGGATTTCTTGAACATACATGGACTTATATCAGAGCACTTGATCAGATCCAGCTTGATCACAAACCCTTGCATATCATTTGCATACATCACCATTGCATCATTTTAACATTTGCTTATTTGTTTTTCAGGGTATCCATCATATATTTTGGCTTGGTTTTGACCCCTTTCATCTGCATAGACTTATCTTCATCAGTATCTGCTTCAGTTATCCCCATCTGCTACCTGCTTCAGTCACCTGCATCACCAGTCTCAGCCTGTCAGTGGCCCATCTTCAGTGTCATCATCAGCAACATGGCACCCAAGAAGAGCAATATCTCCTACCATTTCTTTGAACCCGAGTTAGCTGGCATCAGGAAGATCCAGGCCTTGATTACTCCAGACCATATACCACTATTCAGAGAACATTATGGAGGCATACTTGATGTGGTTATGGATTTGGACCCTTCCTAGAGGAGCTTGATTCATACTTGCCTGCAGTTCTATGACCCCCCTCTGAGGTGCTTCACCTTCCAGGATTTTCAGTTGGGGCCTTTATTGGAGGAGTATTCATCTTTGGTTGGTGTACCTGTCAGGGGTGGTGTCCCCTTCAACCCTGAGATGGTTTTTCCCAGTAATGAAGAAGTGGCAAAGGCATTATATCTGGAACCCTCCCTGATTGGACAGAACCTGACTACCAAGACTGGAATCTCTGGTCTACATTTGGATTTCTTGACCTCTCAGGCTATTCTGAAGGCCTCCTTGGGGGAGTGGAAGGCAGTCTGTGCATTATTAGCCCTTAGCATATATGGGGTTATATTATTTGCAGATGAGCCTAAGTTTGTTATCAAGAATGCAATCCATCTTTTCATCCTGAGGAACCCAGTGCCCACCTTACTGGGAGATTTCTACTACTCTGTTCACCAAAGGAATGAAAAGCAAAGAGGAAGATTGGTGAGATGCTGTGCTCCCCTATTCCATACTTGGCTGCTCAAACACTTGCCCAAGACTGATGCATTCTTGAATCCTCACCAACCAAAGAACTGGGCTAGAAGACTCATTGCCTTGACCTCAGCTGACATCAGGTGGTGCACTCAGAGCACCAAGGGCAGGGACATCATTACTAGTTGTGGGCAGTTCCCCAATGTACCCCTGATAGGAGTAAAGGGTTGCATCAACTACAACCCACTGCTATTCAAAAGACAATTGGGCTATGCATTGGTCCATCCCCCTAGAGCACAAGACTTGGCTGAAACACTTTATTGTGAGATTAAGCCTAATCTGGCTTTTGTCAGGCAAGCATCCTGGGCTTGGGACAATGTTCAAACCAAAGGGGTAACCATTCTTGGGAGGTGCAACAATGTGGCCTCAGCTCAGTACTATGAGTGGTCTCATGCCAGGGCTCAAATTTCTGGGATGCCCTTCACCATTGAGGATACACCTGGACCCTCCACAACACCACCTCCTGCCACTGTCAGCTTAGAGGAGTTTGAGAAGCTGAAAGAGAGGAATGAGAATTTGACTCAGGCTCTACAGAAGACCCTCTGGGAGAGGAGTGATGGTCGGCTGGACATTGAAAGGTTGGAAAAGCTAAAGTTGGAGCATCTAGCTAGGATTGAGAGGTCAGAGGACTACATTAAGAAGTCAAGGGCTGGAGAGCAGATTTTGAAGAATGCCTGCAAGGAGGCTCAGTTCCAGAAGGCCAGGACTGATTTGTATCTGAAAGAGAGCCAAGCTAGGTGGGTCAGGATCACCGAAGCTCGTACTCAGGAAGGTAAAAGGACTCAGGACAAGATTGAGCAGTTGGAGGCTAGTGCAAAGGAGCAACAGGAAGCCCTGCTAGCAGCCCAGAGAGAGATTTCAGAGTTAAAGATTAGGGCTGGTGTGAAGAGGTCAAAGGACCAGAGTCGACACAAGAAGCTAACTGCAGCTGTTACTACCAGGAATCTTCTCATCAGGAACCTCACAGAGCGTCCAGCTGATCCTGTGACTGAAGCACTTCTAAAGGAAGTTCAGGAGGATGAGTTTGGTCTTGGTGTCTGACTTTTGCCCTTTGTTGCTTTCATTTCATTGTACTTTTCCTTTTTTGTGTTGTATTTTGACCCCTCAGAGGGCATGTATTGTAAAGAGAAACAAGCTATGTATCATTTACTTTTTTGTAATATATGTGTTGGTTTGTTTTATCTGAATTCTTCAAGCAACATCAAAAGCATCTTCCTCAGGAGTCTGGAAAGGTCAAAACCAAGTGCCAAGCCGGATACCTTGGAAACAAATAAGCATAACTGCATTGCATACTAACCTTTTATCTTGTTTTGTAGGTTTTGTTTGTTTTTGTTACTAACTCTGTTGTGGTTCAGGAACTATTGCTCGACGTCGGGTGTTCCCACTCAACCGTCCACACAGATATCCTACCCGCAACAACCTTCCGGGTATACAGATGGACCAGGTACAACAGGATCTTACAGAGGTCAGGAACCAAATGGCCAATGAGAGACTGGAAATGAGGAATCAGATGACACAATTTATGGAGGTGATGAATGTCTTGGCTCAGAGCCAGGAGAGATTAAGGGCTTTAGTAGAGAGGCAGACTCAGGAAGACCCCCATCTAGGGACTGGTGGGACAAGCAACAATGAGAGGGTTCAGCCTCATATCAACCCACCTGTATTTGGACCCCACCTTCATCCAGAGATCAATATCCCTGCTAATGTACAAGGGAATGCTACTACAGGCAGAATACTCCAAGAAGACCCCCAGGAAGACCAGTTCACAGTGATGGGAGCTGGGGATGAGGCCTATGACAGAAGGCTAGATGAAATTGCTGAAAAATTAAGGTCCTTGGAATCTCAAAACTCCCTGGGTTTTGATGTTATGGACATGGGCTTAGTGGACGGGGTCAGGATTCCCCACAAGTTTAAACCTCCGTGCTTTGAGAAGTACAACGGAACTTCTTGCCCGCGAACCCACTTGCAATCCTTTCTGGGGAGGATGAAGGCATACACCATGGATGAAAAGCTATGGATGTTTTATTTTGAGGATAGCTTAACAGGAGCTTCAAGGGAATGGTACTCTCATTTGACTAGAGCAACCATTAGGTGCTGGAAGGACCTGGCTGAGGCCTTCATTAGACAATACCAGTATAACTTGGATATGGCTCCCAACAGGACCCTCCTGATGGGAATGTCACAGTCATCCAGAGAAAGCTTCCGGGAGTACGCCCAGAGGTGGAGACAGCTCGCTGTTGCTGTCCAACCACCCATGTCGGAGAGGGAGATGACCGACATGTTTATGAACACCCTTCAAGGGACATACATTGATAGGCTAACTGCCTTTTCTTCTACCAGCTTTACAGATGTCGTTATAGCTGGAGAAAGAATCGAGAGCCTATTAAAAATGGGCAAAATTTCTGACAACGGTGCAAACTCTTCCAACAACCCAAGAAAGCCTTTTGTAGGCCCAAGAAGAACCGACGAGACCAATGCTATCCATACCAGCTGGGGCAGACCCCAATATGTTCATAGGTCTGTGGCAGCGTCACCATTCCCGCTCCCATTCATCCACAACCGGCATACCAACCTCAACAACAATCCCACTACCAGCAACAAGCTCAATATCCACCTCAGAGAAATTATAACAACAACAACACCAGTAACAACAATCAGCAAAGACCGTTTCAACAGAGACCATCTCAGGCCAATAGGGTGATCGATTTGATCCCTATGCCCTATGCCACATTATTGCCACAACTCCTAAAACTCAACCTGGTTGAGCTAGGGACATTGGCACCTCCAGATCCTGCCAGTCTACCCAGAAATTATGACGCCAGCGCCAGATGTGCTTTTCACTCATATGCACCTGGCCACAGTACAGAAAAATGCAGAGCTTTGCACATGAAAGTACAGGATCTAGTGGATTCCAAAGCTCTAAACTTTGCACCTCCACCAAATGTCAGTAAAAATCCTATGCCCAACCACGGTGGACCCAGAATCAATGCTATTGAGGAAGACAAGCCGTCTTACTTGATAACCAGTGTGGGGCAGATCCGGACACCCTTGGTAGAGATTAAAGCTCAGCTCCTTGAATGTCAAATGTTCCTCGGATGTGAGCTAGGATGTGCTTATTGCAACATTTCAGTAAATGGGTGTGATTACTTGAGAGATGGCATAGATGATCTCATCCGGAGTGGCCTGCTTCAAATCACAACATCTATACCTACCAATCCAGCAATCTCCTTAACAGCAATTCCCGAGTCTTCTACAACTGCAACAGCCATTGTTCCAAACAACTCTTCAGTCTCATCAACAAATGCTTCATCTGTTACTTCAACGGACCAGATATCAACAAACATCCCTTCTACAACCTCAGCACCCCTTCATTCAGAACCTCCTACAACAGCAACACCCATCCAGTCTACAGTGTCTCCTACAACATCAACAGCAAACAATGAAAGCATCTCAACAGTTACAATTTATTATGATCCTGCAAATGATTCTGCCTACAACTCACAAAATGCCACTCCTATCAGAGCACCAGTCACAATATACTATGATCCACAGACTATCACGGTCCCTTCTGCAGCCGCCATCAGTCCAATCACTATCACAGTGCCTGGGCCAGTACCTTATGAAAGCAGTAATGCCATCCCTTGGCATTATGGCTCCGATCTGTACTGCGAAGGACAGAATATCACTCTTGAATCATCAACTTCTTCACCACAAATAGACAATATGGGGGGAGGCGGAGGCTTCACTCGAAGCGGACGTCTCTTTGCCCCTCAAATTCCAAGACCCGGTGCCGAAGCAGAAGCTGCTGCCAAGGCAAAAGGGAAGAGCATGGTGCAAGAAGAGCAAGTTACTAAAGAAGCTTTGAAAACCCCTTTCGATCAAGAGGTTGATGAATTCATGAGAATCACCAAGAAAAGTGATTACAAGATAGTGGACCAGCTTCACCAGACACCTTCCAAGATCTCCATTTTATCACTGCTAATGTGCTCCGAGGCTCACCGGAACGCATTATTAAAAGTCTTGCACGCAGCTTATGTGCCAGAGGAGATTACGGTCAATCAGTTGGAAGCTGTAGTTGGAAATGTTAACGCTAGTCATGGACTAGGATTTACCAACACTGATTTGACTACGGAAGGCCGCAATCACAACAAGGCTTTGCACATTACCATGGAGTGTAAGGGTGCAGTTCTTTCCCATGTACTGGTAGACACAGGATCATCCCTCAATGTCTTACCTAAAAAAGCCCTTGTGAAGCTGGAGTATGAAGGATTGGCATTACGCCCCAGTAACCTGGTAGTGAGAGCCTTTGACGGTTCTAAGAGATCAGTTCTGGGGGAAATTGAGTTGCCTATAACGATTGGCCCACAAACTTTCAAAACGACCTTCTACGTGATGGACATTCAGCCGGCCTACAGCTGTTTGTTGGGTAGACCTTGGATTCATGCTTCTGGCGCATTTACGTCTACCCTTCACCAGAAGTTAAAATTCGAGTGGTAAGGCCAAGTCGTTACTATTTGTGGAGAGGAAGATATTTTTGTTAGCCATCTGGATACATACAAATACATTGAGATGGATGGGGAGATCCACGAAACTATGAGTCAAGGGTTTGAGGCCTTGAACATAAATGAAGCGTCCGCTGTACCTGGAACCTCAATGACATCTTATCAGCAAGCCCGGAAGGTTGTTGAAGAAGGGACTGCCCAAGGCTGGGGCAAGTTGCTGCCCGTAGAGAAGAAAGAGGATAGATTTGGGTTGGGTTACAAACCGACTCAACAAGATCAAGCAGAGGCTGCTAAGGAGCCCAATTTTGTCAGTGGTGGGATGCTCACCCCTGACGCCGTGAACAACTTGGAAGACGAGGATGAAAGCGACCGCAACCTGGAGAGTTGGATCCGTCCAAAGATCCCGGGGGGCAGTATCTCAAACTGGTCTTCCCAGGAAATTATAAGAGTTACTCCTGTAGAGTAATTATTATTTCCTGTATTTTTAAGCATGCATCAAGTCTTGCATCTTGCCCAAGATGACAAGACTCATTTTGTAATCGGGCCATCTGTAATTTTGTGCAACAAGATTAATCAATGAAATATCAGACATCTTTTGCAAATGAGTCTTTTTCTTTCCCGCTCACTGTTTTTCCATTTTTCTTTTTGTACAAAAAATAAATGGCAATGTTTTCAAAATGACGACTTTATTTCACTTTTCAAAATAAGATTAAAATCAATCACTAAAATGAACAAATTGAACCCTTGCAGAGAGTTCCTTCCAGACCGCACCGACAACAACACGGCTATGACTTCGTATGACTTTGACAATCCAATCAATCAAGCTGATGAAGGGGTTGAAGAAGAGTATGAGCTTCCTGAAGAGCTAGCCAGGTTGTTGAGACAAGAGGAAAGGGTTATCACTCCTCATCAGGAGGAGGTCGAAACGATTAATCTTGGTACAGATGAAGACGTAAAAGAAGTTAAAATCGGGGCTTGCTTACAAGACTCAGTGAAGAGACAACTGATTGACCTGCTTCAAGAGTATGTGGATGTATTTGCTTGGTCTTATCAAGATATGCCAGGGTTGCACATCGATATTGTTATGCACAAGCTGCCTTTAAGAGAAGATTGCCCGCCGGTTAAACAGAAACTGCGCCGTACTCGCCCAGACATGGCAATGAAAATCAAAGAAGAGGTACAGAAGCAGTGGGACGCCGGGTTCCTTGTTGTAACTAGCTATCCGCCGTGGGTTGCTAATATAGTACCTGTGCCTAAGAAAGACGGCAAAGTAAGAATGTGTGTTGACTACCGGGATCTAATCAGAGCCAGTCCGAAGGATGACTTCCCACTACCTCACATTGATGTATTGGTTGACAACACGGCTCGGTTCTCGGTGTTCTCCTTCATGGATGGATTTTCAGGATACAATCAGATCAAGATGTCACCTGAAGACATGGAGAAGACAACCTTCATCACACCTTGGGGCACGTTCTGTTACAAGGTGATGCCATTCGGACTGAAGAATGCTGGCGCAACATATCAACGGGCTATGGTGACATTATTCCACGATATGATCCATAAAGAAATCGAATGTTATGTGGATGACATGATTGCCAAGTACCTCACTGAAGAAGACCACCTGGTAAATCTACTGAAACTATTCAAGCGTCTGAGGAAGTACCAACTGAAGTTGAATCCCAACAAATACACATTCGGGGTGTGATCTGGTAAGCTGCTGGGATTTATTGTGAGCGAGAAAGGGATTGAAGTTGACCCTGATAAAGTCAAAGCCATTCAAGAAATGCCTGCACCAAAGTCTGAAAAAGAAGTTCGAGGGTTCTTAGGTAGATTGAACTACATTTCACGGTTCATATCTCACCTTACAGCAACCTGTGAGCCTTTGTTCAAACTGTTAAGAAAGGAACAAATGGTCAGGTGGAATGAAGACTGCCAGAAGGCTTTTGACAAGATCAAGGAGTACTTGCAAGAACCTCCAATCCTTATGCCTCCAGTGGAAGGAAGACCTCTGATCATGTACTTGACAGTATTAGAAGAGTCAATGGGGTGTGTGCTGGGCCAGCATGACGAGTCTGGTCGAAAAGAGTATGCAATATACTACCTAAGCAAAACGTTTACGGACTGTGAACAATGTTATTCACTGCTCGAGAAAACTTGTTGCGCTTTAGCGTGGGCTGCTCGCCGACTGAGACAGTATATGTTGACCCACACCACTTTATTGATCTCAAAGATGGATCCAGTTAAGTACATTTTCGAGAAGCCAGCACTTACCGGACGGGTTGCAAGATGGCAAATGATCCTCACAGAATATGACATCCAATACACATCTAAGAAAGCCATCAAGGGCAGTGTATTGTCTGAATATCTTGCTGAGCAACCCATTGATGATTACCAGCCTATGAGATTTGACTTCCCTGATGAAGACATCATGGTCATAAAAGCAAAAGATCATGAAGAGCCTATTCACACTGAAGGGCCTGATCCGGAAGAAGAATGGACTATGATGTTTGATGGGGCTGTTAATATGAATGGTCGTGGTGTTGGTGCAGTACTCATTACACCTAAAGGAGTTCACATGCCTTTCTCGGCAAGACTCACCTTCAACTGCACTAACAACGAAGCTGAATACGAAGCTTGTATTATGGGTCTTGAGGAAGCCATTGACCTCAGGATCAAGACATTGACCGTATTCGGAGATTCAGCTCTGGTGATTAATCAAACCAACGGAAAATGGTACACACACCAGGATCATCTGATACCTTACAGGGATTATACAAGGAGGTTACTGACTTTCTTTACAACAGTCAAGCTTGAGTATATCCCTCGGGACGAGAATCAGTTTGCAGATGCTCTAGCTACCATTTCATCCATGATCAAAGTTCAAGCTGCCAACTTTGTACCTCAAATATCAGTGTCCAGACTTGACAGACCAGCATATGTGTTCGCAGCAGATGTTGTTAAAGATGATAAGCCTTGGTTCCATGACATTAAGTGCTTCTTGGAGGATCAAACGTACCCACCTGGGGCATCTCCCAATGATAAGAAGACTTTAAGAAGGCTTGCTGGTAGTTTCTTCCTGAACACTGATGGTTCCCTATACAAGAGAAACTTTGATAGGGTACTCCTCAGATGCGTTGACAGGACAGAGGCAGATTTGTTAATGCATGAAGTACACGAAGGATCCTTTGGTACCCATGCTGGAGGACATGCGATGGCTAAGAAGTTGCTAAGATCAGTTTATTACTAGATCACAATGGATGCCGACTGTTGTTCTTATGCCAGAAAATGCCATAAATGCCAGATTTATGCGGATAAGGTGCATGTGCCTCCCAATCCTTTGAATGTGATGTCTTCACCCTGGCCCTTTGCTATGTGGGGCATTGATATGATTGGCAAGATCGAATCGACTACTTCGAATGGCCACAGATTCATCCTGGTTGCCATTGACTATTTCACCAAGTGGGTCGAGGCAGCTTCATATGCAAACGTTACAAGGCAAGTGGTAGCCCGATTTCTGAAGAGAGATATCATCTGTCGATACGGAGTGCCCGAGCGAATCATTACTGACAATGGTTCCAACCTGAACAACAAAATGATGGCAGAGCTGTGCCGTGACTTCAAGATCCAACACCACAATTCTTCTCCTTACAGGCCAAAGATGAATGGTGTTGTCGAGGCAGCTAATAAGAATATCAAGAAGATTGTGCAGAAGATGGTAGTCACCTACAAAGACTGTCATGAAATGCTACCGTTTGCCTTGCATGGGTACCGCACGTTAATCAGGACATCCACTGGGGCAACACCGTATCAGCTTGTGTATGGTATGGAAGCAGTCCTACCAGTTGAAGTTGAATTACCCTCCCTACGGGTACTGATGGATGTCAAGCTGAACGAAGCATAGTGGGTCCGGTCCCGATGCGAACAACTGAGTCTGATTGAAGAGAAAAGATTGGCTGCAATCTGTCATGGGCAGTTATATCAGAAAATAATGAAGAGAGCCTTCGATCAGAATGTTAGGCACTGAGAGTACCAAGTAGGAGATCTTGTGCTGAAGAAGATCCTCCCTCCACATACAAACCACAGGGGCAAATGGACTCCGAATTATGAAGGACCATTTGTAGTAAAGAAAGTTTTCTCCGGTGGAGCACTCATGCTCAGCACTATGGATGGTGAAGACTTCCCGTCCCCTGTGAATTCAGATGCAGTTAAAAAATACTTCGCATAAAATGACCCGCTGGACATAAAAACAGAATGTAAGTCCAGGCAAAAATAGGGCATCCTGGCGAGTCAAAAAACAGAATAAAAGACTCGGGCAAAAATAAGGGAAATAAACAAAAAATGTACACCCGCTGAGTTGAAAAGCCGCATTGGACAGCTCAGGCAAGAATGGGTATCCCGATGGATTGAAAACCCGACAGGGCGATCCATGCAAAATAAGGGAGTAAGCGAACAACTGCATACTGAATTCATCTGTATCACCCATGACTTGGTAAGCCTCGAAAGGATCAAGTTTCACTCGGAATCAGCCTTCTTCAGAAAGCAAGACGAGAAGAACGTCAAATGTCATACGAGTCATAGCAAGAAGGAAGCTCCTTGAAGCGTCGTCAACATTGCCAGTATTTTGTTTCTCAATTTGTAACAATCTCCTCATTTTAGGAGATTTGTTTCTTTGACTGTATCTTGCCAATTCAGGGCACATGAATTAATAAAAGCAGATTTTCAGTCATGTTTCGTCTTGTACATTTTTATTTGCAAAAAATGTCTGATGTATTTAAAATACTGATTGCATAAATACAGATGCTTTTCTTCTAAAAAAATACGTGCTTGCAGGGAATATACTTACTCTCAGAAGTGTCTAACTCCTATGACGGAATCCAGTAAAGGATACCTCGGGATCACTTGTGCGTTCCACTACCTTTGCAGGATTGCAGGTATTCAAAAGCGCAACATGGGGCACGAAAGCTTCATCCCAGCAAGCTGGCAAATCAACACTCAGTCTTAGCACCCGAAGTGCTTTCTCCCCAGCTGAGTTTCCATTTGTCACTTCTCCCAACTGAGGTGCCAATCATTCTTCCTCGGCCAAAGTACAAAAGCCAGGGAACCATCTCCCCACAGAGTTTCAGCCTCTAACCAGAAGAGCAACGCATGAAGGAATCACAACAGAGTGAAGAAAGCTTCTACAAACCCCAGCTGGGTCCCTCATTACTGAGATAGGTCTATCATTGACCCATTTCCCCAAGCAGATACATCTCATCAGATCCACCAATGATCTCATCCCCAGCTGGGATGTCCATCTCAAACCAGATTGGCCAGAGATCTTCATGGCAACGGGATCCGAATCCCGGTTTGGTATCTTTGCATAATCATGGCATTCGCATCATATTCACCCACAAAGCGTAGCATCCCGTCTAATACGGAGCATTACGGCAAAAATCAAACATATTGCATAAATCATAGGCCATGTTCTGAATCAAACACTTATGAATAATGACCACCCGTCAAAAACATACAGATTGCTCCCTAAATTCCCCAGCAGAGAGTTAAAGCTAAAACAGTTGCCTCACATTCACAAACACCAGTACATACTCCTTGTGGCACCCGTCCGTGTCATATCCCCAGCAGAAAGCCAAAAACATCCCCTTTGCACTCTCAGATACTTATATATACAATTCCTTGACGTCCGTCCATGTCATTTTCCCCAGCACAGTAACATAAACACTTTGTATATCAGATATTTGTTCATACTATACTTTTCTCCTTTCGACACTCGTCCGTGTCACTCTCCCCAACAGTTAAATGCTCAACTATACACCACTCATACTTATACAGATACTCTTCTGTATCTTGTATACACCATTTATATCCCCGCAGATTCATCACTAGTCCATGTTCTCTGTTAACCAGTTGGTACTCGTCCGTACCATCATCTCAGAACATGTGTCAAGCGTTTGTTTCTACTTGATACTCGTCCGTATCATAGTCTTAAGGATGCTCGTCCGCATCTTTAATCCATACACCGTGTCAAACATTCTTGTCTTCTTGAATATAGACACTCGTCTGTGTCTACTATTCCCCAGAGGAGTCCTCTCAGATTCAACACTCGTCCGCGTTCTCTGTTAACCAGTTGATACTCGTCCGTACCATCATCTCTGAACACGTGTCAGTTTTTTTGTTTTTGCCCGATACTCGTCCATATCGTAGTCTTGGAGATGCTCGTCTGCATCTTTAATCTATACACAGCGTCAAAACACTTATACTTTTATTTCTTGGATGTAAACACTCGTCCGTGTTTACTATATCCCCAGTAGATCGTCAACAAAGCAAAATTTCTTTTCTATCTGACATTCGTCTTATGTCATGATAAACTTTGAGAGTAGCCGTACCCTGTTAGGTGATCGTCCTTCACCTCTTGATGGTCATCCTCCATCATGCTCATCCGATGGCCGTCCCCATCGTTACCCCTTTTATCCGGCATTCGTCCTATGTCGTGATATTTAGTAGCCATCCCCTGCTAGGTGATCGTCCTTCACCCTTTGATGATCGTCCCTCATCATTTTATCCAATGGCCATCCCCATTGTTGATTTTGGTTATCTGACATTCGTCCTATGTCACGATAAACCTTGAGAGCAGCCATACCCTGCTAGGTGATCGTCCTTCACCTATTAATGGTCGTCCTCCATTACGCTCATCCGATGGCCGTCCCCATCGTTGACCTTTTATCCGGCATTCGTCCTATGTCGCGATACTTTCGGCAGCCGTACCCTGCTAGGTGATCGTCCTTCACCTTAGATGACCGTCCCTCATCTTACCCCTTTCAGAGCATCCGTCCCCTGCTAGGTGATCGTCCTTCACCTTTGATGACCGTCCCTCATCATTATTTCATTTATCTTTAACCTGATGGCCGTCCCCGTCGTGGTCCCTTTTCCTTTCTCCTGATGATCGTCCTTCATCAGTTTAGCCCGATGGCCGTCCCCATCGTTGTTTACATTACTTTTTGAACTTGATGGCCGTCCCCATCATTTTTCATTAATCCCTAGAGAATCTTACAGATTTACTTGATGGCCGTCCCCATCATGATCCCTTTTTATCTCCAGCATGTCGGCCGTCCCCGTCATTGCTTTATCTTCCGCACTTTTCCAGCATGTCGGTCGTCCCCGTCATTGCTCTTTACCCAGCAGTCGTCCTCTTCTCGACGGTCGTCCTCCGTAGCCCACACTTTACAGTGTACTTTAATTTCTTTTACAATCTATGTCCCTTTTCTTCTTCATTCTGTGAGTGCAAATTTTGGACTGTCTTTGGTATTCAACCACAAGTTATCTTGTTTGCCTGTTAAGCCGTCGCTTACATCCTGCACAGCTAACTCATGTTTGAATAGGGGCAGCTGTAAACACCCCAAATTTGCCCTCACCCATTCACACCATGGCTTGTGATCATTTCATATGCATAAACTCAATCATACCATCTCATATCACATTTTTGATTCACTGCATAGATTCAAAGTCATCTGCATCTAGGGTTTGTGATCTGAGCAATCCAAGAGCTTCATGAGCCACTCCAAAGGCCATCAATCACTTCAAGAGGGTCCATGTAGGTTCAAGCATCATATTATATCCTCTCAAAGTCAAGAAAGTCAAAAAATCACAAGAACTGAGAATGGCATGGAAGCAGAGCCAGGTTTAACTGCACAGATGACCTAAAATTAGGGTTTTGGTTTCAAAGGCCATAAATCCAAATTTTTTGGTCATTCTTGTTTCTATTGGTCTCTATATGGTACAGGGAGTATGCATATCAATTTTCATGAATAAATTCCATGGGGAAGTCATCTGATCAAGAGTTGACTTTTCAAGCAAGTCAGTGCAAAATCAGGGCATCTGAGGCCCCCAATGACCCAACCAAAGGGTGTTCTTCATCATTATTGATTGTATATGATCTTTATTTGATCATAGAAGAAGTTGGAAGTTCACAAAATTGAAGAATTTCAAGTCTTTTGCAAAGTTGACTTTTTGGGAAAGTTTGACTTTTAATGAAATTGCCATTTTATGCAACTTTTTCAACCTTTACTTTTTGATTCAAAAATGCTTCAAATGGAAAAACTTTGGTCATGAAAGTTGTAGAATGGATCATTCCCTTTTCAAAAAGTACAAGAACATGACCTAATTCATTTTGGATCAAAAGTTATGGCTTGTCAAAGTTGGCAAAAATCACAAAATTTCAAAGTTTCTACCAAAGAGGCAAAGTTGCAAATTCACTTCTCAAGGCCAATTAAGTTATCAAATGGGCTTCTAAACTTCACAACATGATCATACAAGACCTAAAATTCAGAATGGGCCAAGAAGTCTCTCATTTTTATGGTTTATGAAGCAAGATATCTCATAAGGAGCAAAAGTGAACCAACTTGCAAAAACTCACTCAAGTGAAGATCCACTTGCTTGCTGACTTGCTGAACCATCCTAGGGTTCTCCCCACATCATGCTGCGCAGGACACACCTTTTGTCCTTGGCTAGAAAGTAGCCCATGCTTCTCTTACACAACTTTGACATTTTGGCAACTTGAGCCATACCTATCACAAAAGCACACATCACTTCTTCTGACCAATCCCAATTGTATATACAAACAAAAAGCAAGCCAAAGCAGCTACAACACAAGCCTGAAGCACTCTCTAACACATCATCTCTCATTTTCACACCATCTTGCAAAAGCTTTCGAAACTGCTTGCACAAGACACAAACACAAAAACTAACTTCACAAATCAACTCAACACACTTCCCTAATCACAAAACACACCTCACCATAGCCTGAAACTCAAAGAATCAAAAACACGATCACCACTTGCCATTGAACAGAACTTCTTCCATCTCTCAAACCATCCATTCTAAACTTCAACCAATCATTGCAAGCTTCTTAGGAGGATCATTGGAGTGGATTTGAGCCAAAGAAACAGCCAGAAAGCTCCTGAATCAAAAGCTTCAGTTCAGGTAGTCATCCCAAAACTTTTTTCCAGAAACATGTTTTTAAGTTCTTAAAAGCTTCTATGCACTTCCCTGATCATGAATATGTGTTTACTTTTGAAAATGGTTGAGAAACCAGCATGTATGAACTGTCTGAAACTTTTTTCCCTAAGAATGTTTTGATTCGATTTGGCTGTTTAATGAATGAAAAATGATGTTTGATTGAGGGGTTTGATTCGTTTTTGAATGGGGATGAGTTCTGGGCAGATAGATTTCGTTTTCATTGCATGTAGAGAGAGATAGAGAAGTGAGCTAGCCGGAGAAGACGACCGGAACAGTGTTCCGGTCGCCTGAAAGTAATTAGGGCAGGATTAGGGTTTAATCATTTAATTAGCGAATTTTGAATCTCAGCCTTTGGATATGGCGCCAAGTCCACTCCCGCGCGCGTATGTTTGAATGTCAGCCCTTGATCTTGCATACTTTTCCATTTTCAGTTTATTTTCATTTTATTTTTCAATAATTTGATTTGTTTTCTCCATTTTATTAAAAATAGTAAAACAATTTTAAAAATTCTGAAAATTTTTGTACAAACTTTTATTAATTTTCAGAAACCAAAAACATTTTTATTTTTATTTTTTGCATTAAAAAATATTTTTAAATCATTTAAAAGTTTATTTTTAATTAATTAATGAGAATTAATTGATTAAAAATACTTTTAGGTATTTAAAAATCACCAAAAAAATTCATGAAACCTTTTGAAACATTTAGAAACATTGTCCAACCCTCAAACCAAATTTCTTTTTTGATCTTGATGCATTTTGACAATTTTCCATGGAATTAATTCCATTTTAAAGCATTATTTTAATCCAATCTTTGAAAAATCATATCTGCCTAACTATTGAGAGTTGGACTTTGGTTCTTTTTGCATTGTGTCTTGAATATCATGTAGTTTGTAGGATTAAATTGGCATGAATTGATCTTGCATTTTCCATTTGTTTGACATTTTTCTTGTTAAGGTACCCTAAAACCCTAGAAATCTTAGGAAATTCATAACCCTAATTAGGTTAAGAGTTGGGACCTCTCCTTTGGGCAGTGAGTTTGTATAGGTTTAGGGTTCCTTTGAATGCATTTTCAATTTTTTATATTGATGTTTGCTTCTGATTTTGGTTTTTGTTTGATGCATTGATCATAAACCCTAATTTGGGCTTTCATTTGCATCCATCTTGAATTTGCTTGCATACCATGACTTGCCATGACATTTTATGCATCCATTTGATTCATTAGACATCTTAAGACATATGAGAATCATGTTTGATCATTTCATCTTTCATTTGCCATGTTGTATGTCATTTGCATTTCATAACTTTTCATGTATGATCATGGTTCTAAGCATGCTTCTCTTGCATCCATATGTTCATATGATCATCCCCATGCCTTGATTCATGTTTGCATCATCTCATAACATCATTATCATCACACATATGCTTCTGGTTTTGATTTACATCATGCCATTTCATCTCATTTTGCATTGCATTTCATTTCTTTCACTAACTTTTCAGGTGGTAAGTTACTTTGAGAAGTGAATTTGCCTTCACTTCTCACAATTTCTTTTCATCTCTCTTATGCATCATTGTTGCATTTTACTTTGTGTTTGAGATTGAGCTTGCTCATTCTTCTTCTTCTTACTTTCTTTCTTCAAGTGACTTGTCTTCTTAAGTGAAGCAAGTTAATTTGCTTCTCTTTGCTCCTTTCATCTGCTTCCTGGTGGTTCCATTGAAGATTTCTCTTGTAAACCTCACAAACCATAAGAACAACCAAGCATGACAATGATTAGGGTTGTGATTAGTCCCCCCTCTTAGTTTTACCTTTGTGTCTCATTGAGTCTTCTCTTCTCATCTCATAATCAGGGACTAAACCCTAAAGGCTTTAAGGCTTTGTGATTAAGCTTATGCCTGCATCCTTCTATTAGGATGGAGTGTATAACTTTAATCCTAAGTGTTAAACCCTTAATGTGTTTAAATCCTTTAATCAATTCATCTAATAACCATCAAGACATCAAGCTTGTAACTTGGGCCTTGCATTAGGGTTCTAATTCTTCCTTAATTGGTTAAGAAGGACTAACCCTAGTGTTAATGGACAAGTCCCCCTCAAGTTGTCTTACAAATCATAAAACTCACTTCATCATCTTATCATTAACTAAAATACATTTAATAAAGGTTTTGTTTTGTCATGAGTTTAATCCCTAATCATGGATTAAGTTGAGGAGCTTTGCTCAGCTTAAACATTCTCATCTATTATCCTTCTATTAGGATGGTGTAATGAGTCTGTTTAATCCTTGATTATGGCTTAACCTCATTACTTAACACTAAACAAAAACACCAAAAACATCTAAATAATCACAAATAGGTTAATGATCTTAACCCTACATCATGGTGATTAAGTGTGAGAAGCTGACTTCACACTTAAGGCATTCTCATTACCCCTAATCAGAGGGAAGATGTGATGAGTTTACTAAATCCATTGGTTTAGGCTTAAGCTCATTAACTTATGACAAACTTTCAAAAGCAATAAAAGACTAAAAATGCAAAAACAAACAATAATCATCTCCTCCGGGATTCTTTTCTCATCACCCTCACTCATAAACGAGAACTCGCTTCTTCCGTCTAATGCAAGACAGTTTGCACCTGAGCCAGACAGGTCATACACTTGAGCATAGGCAAGTAAGCAGTTCACAAGTCAATTTATCTTTCAGTCTCTTTGGGTCGAACTACGGTGTTCTGACTTCCTCATTGCACGAGAGGATACGTAGGCATAACTTAACAGTTATCGAACAAAAAGTCTCTGTATATTCCCCCTCTTTCCAGCTTTATTCTTTAGCCTCATTATCTTGAGCATCTTATTCCTTTTCTTACACTGACACTTCATTTATGTACTTCACACTTCTTTTACACTGACACTTGCATTTTTTTCCAGCCTTGATACAAAGATTGCACTGACACTACACCTTTAAAACACAAATCTTTTAAGCGTGGATCCCGTCGAGTACGACGGACAATCTGGGTGCTAATACCTTCCCAGGTTGTAACCAACCCCCTTTCTCAATCTCTCTTGTTCGCAACCGTCTTATCCATATCTTTCTAGGTTTATGCAGCATTACCTTTCCTTCGGGATAAAAATGCCTAGCTGGCGACTCTTTTCATTCCCTGTGAGTTCACTCCTGTGTGTTCTCACACCCTCATTTCGCCGACCGTTCGCGTCTGTACCTCATTTGAGCCCGGTCTCATCTTTTGGGAGCGACAAGTTTGCACCTGAGCCAGACAGGTCATACACTTGAGCATAGACAAGTAAGCAGTTCATCGGTAATTTTATTTTCCAGTCTCTTTGAGTCGAACTACGGTGTTCTGACTTCCTCATTGCACAAGAGGATACATAGGCATCACTTAACTGTTATCGAACAAAAGTCTCTATCTCTCCCCCCTCTTCCAGCATTATTCTTTAAGCCTCATTCTTGAGCATTTCACTTCACATCTCTTTTGCACTGACACTTGTACATTCTTTTTCCAGCTTTTGCACACAGATAGCACTGACACTACCCCTTTAAGCACAAACTTTTAAGCGTGGATCCCGTCGAGTATGACGGATAATCTGGGTGCTAATACCTTCCCAGGTTGTAACCAACCCCTTTTCTCAGTTTCTCTGGTTCGCCACCGTTTTATCCATTTCTTTCCTAGGTTTATGCAGCATTACCTTTCCTTCGGGATAAAAATGCCTAGCTGGAGACTCTTTTCAGTTCACTTCATGTTCTCTCCTTTCGCCGACCGTTTGCGCTTGTATCGGGATGCAAATCTTCTTAAGCGACAGCTTGGCAACTCTGCTGGGGACCCTTATACTGCAACCAGGGCTTCTGGTTCTTTTTGTGGGTTCCTCCTAGCGCTTGTTTGATTTGTGTTTACGGGGGTGTTACGTGCTAATTGTGCTTTATTTATTTGATGCTTTATGTACAGTTTTATTTACTGCTTTCTTTACAGTTCCTTACACATCATACTGTCATTATCATCGCTGGATTTGGCTTCTGTTTTGGTGGGTGGGGTTTCACTGAGTGATTAAGGTCCTATACCTGGGACCTGAGTGACACCTAGGCTAGAGTAGCTTCATATTCTTTTCCATTCTATTTCGGTCTGGTGCAGGAATATGAAATACGTTTCAGATGTGGGTTTCTTCTTGAGAACTTTGTGCTACAGATTTCCTGTAGTGCTAGGGCTATCTGGGAAGCCTGCTAAGTCTGGATGACCTTTATTTTGACCTTCAGAATCTGGAGAGAATTATAGGAAGATCTTTTATGGTTATTGTAAACACTGTACCTCCGGGTTAGAAGTGTTTGCACTTCTCATAACTGATCCAAGTCTGAGGATATTTGTTCTAGAACATTAAATGTGAGGGGGTTGGGTTGTTTACAGGTTTTGCAGGAACCCTTGACCACATCATACCCAGTTACTAGTATTGTTTTAAGGATGCATCACTTTGGACAGTTCTTGTGATTAGCCCTGGACATGTGACTCTTTATTTGAGTCCCCCACCTTGGTTACTGGATTTCTGAGCCTCCATCCGGACCTTTGAACATACATAGACCTTATACCAAGATAGATAATCATATCCAGCTCCTGATCACAAACTGTAGACACCCTAAATTTGCCCTCTGGTTTTTTTTGCTTTTCGTTTTGCATTCATACGCATTTTCACATTTTTGCATACCATTTGCATATGCTCCTGAGACATGGGATCGAGATTTTCAGGAGGATTTTGGTTCCCCGTCCTTATTTGCGGATTATCAGGAATTCAAGGTATTGGCTATGCAGCCGTCAATGGCATCATCTTCTTATGCCCTTGTCACTGGATTAGGGTTTATTTCCCTGATTTAGTGGTTTCCAGGGATTTCACGTCTGCAAGGACTATTCACTATGCATTTGACCCATCATCTGGATATCCTCTTCTTCATTAATGTCGTAAGGCTATTCCTCTTTTCTCAGTATCTCAGGATTTTCTTCTTTCTCAAAAGCACTAGTTTCAGTTCAATGTATGTACAAGGTTGAGTTATGGACTTCATCAAGTTATCAGGAAATAATTCATGAGCTGTTTAATTTCAAAGTTGCATACTTTTTGTTGGTGCTAGATGCGTTCATTTCATCAGAGTCGATGTATATGCATTGATGGGTGGAGTTAAATTGAGTCTTGCCTTATTCTCGATCAAAAGGGTGTGCTTAATGCTCAAGTTATCATGTTGTGGAAAAATTCAAGTGTTTTATGGTGAAGAATCATCAGGAACCATATCATGATCAATTAGGGTTTGTACGATGTGCTAGAATTTAGAGGATGACTAAGCCCGAGGATTATTTGTTTTAGTGGTGAGTTGTTCAGTTGCATCTTACTTCACGTTTTATCAGAATTGTTAGAAGAAGCTCTGATGGGGTTGTTGGATTAAAACCAGTTAGTGGAAACTATTGGCGGGGGTTTATTCAAGTTCTTTATCCATGTCAATTCTTATCCCGAGTTTATGTCACTATCCATTTTCAATTATATTTAATTATTCACAACCCATTTGTAATTCGTTTCACATTTGTTACCCAATCCATATTTACATCCAAAAATCCATTCATTATCCATTTCAGATTTTAATTATTTTTAATTCATTGTGTCAACTTTCATGTGCCAATTATCCACTTATTTCTATCATCCCCATCCATTTACTATTCTAATTCAATTCAATTCCATTTTATCATTATCATTATAAAAAACATTCCAAAATAAGAGAAAAAGAAAAAAAACAATGAAACTCATTATATGTCCAAATAACAAACTCATATTGCCACAATTAATCCATGGCCCATTAGAATTTCTAATTGAGAAAAGTAAGACGTGAGTTACACAAAAAATCTTCACAAGCAAACAGTGTGAGCACAAGTTATTAGCTTCAATACGTCTCAATTCATTTGTGGTCCCGCTTACAATACCATATGCACACAACATGCCTTCAGGTGCTACAATCCGTCACAACAAATTTCCTACATGCAAAAGGCAAAAACGCACAGCAAAGAAAACGCGTTCCGCTACCTCACAAGTCACACACAACAAACCAACATTTCCTCCTGATTCTAAAAAAGGGATGATTCTATCTTCACTCAAGAAAATTGACAATGAAAATAAGCTCTGCTAATCCTTCACCGAGCCAACACCCTTCATTCCCCCTTTCATTTTGACAACAAGCCCTTCACCATAGAAATAGATCTTCTCAAAATCATCACCACCAAAATCCACACAACAAACACCAAAAACTCTACAACTCTTCTCTCCTTCACACAAATCTAACGTAAGCTATCTTCAAACCTCACACCATTCAACCTTCCACCGAACCACCTTTCTCACACCATCAACTCCCATCCTCCTTTCTTCACCTAAGGAACATCTTCAACCCTTACCTCCATCGCTCACCTTGATTCTCTAATAACCAAATCCTCCTCTCACACCGCCTCCATCAACAACAACACCAACACTCAAGAAAACACCGAACAAAAAACCACTACAATCCATCACTCTTCTTTATCACCAAACCTTCATCTCATAATAACCTTCATCCGTCTTCAACATCACATCACAGCAACAACAAACAGAAAAAAGAAGAAGAAGAAAGTTTTAGATCGGAGCGGAGATTTCGAATCACGCAAAGAAGAGAGGGGATTTCGGTCGAGAAAACACCAAATCGCAACCGAGGGAGATCGCGAACGCGATTCGCGAGTGAGAGAGTCGCATGGCGCGAACTAGCTTGAAGTTGAGAAGCGAGTAGAGAGAGGTTGAGAGGAAGGAAAGGTTGACCGCGAGTTTAGCAAGCCGAAGCCGAGATCATGATGAAGAGAGCGTGAGCTTGCTTGTCGGATTTCGTCGTCAATGTTTGAAATAGAGATGTCACCGATGGGTCATTTAGGAAGAAGATAACAACGGTGGTACCTCCGTGAGAGAGTGTGGATGCACAAACGCTTTCATCGCCGGCGAGACCGTGATAGGTGGTTCCATTCGTGGAGAACAGTAGGTCTTTCTTTCGGAAGAAGAAGAGGAACCCGTGAATGCCCTAATTTTATTCTTATTTCTCTAACTTTTTATTATAAAGATTTCTTTTATTGTTTTTTTCTTTTTGTTAATTTTTTTAATTTTATATTTTATTTTGTATAATGGATTGGTGGTTGGTGTTTAACCTGGGCTTAGGCCCGTTTCCATCTCATTACTGCAGCATTCCAGCGGTCCACACACCCTCCCCTTTCTACTTTCTCTTTGTCTTTTGCTTATAATATGGTTGATTTAGTTTGTATCTAACTTTAATTTGATTTGAAGATTTTTTAGAATTTAATTTTAAAAGTAAGCATAGCTTATTTTAGTTTCAGTTAATTAATTTGGTTTAACATAATTGTGTTTAAATTTAGTTTTAGCATTATGTACTTCTTAGAGTTTATTATCTAATCTTGGTTTTAGCTTTATGCTTAATTTTGTGTAGGTCTATTGCTCGATTTTGATGATGAAGGATGTAGCTTGATGATGGCTTTGTGACTTATTATTCTCATGATCTTGTATGAACTAATGGAATCCCTGGATGCAAATTGCACCTAAGCTTTGATATCGTGCGGACTAATCTCTTGGTTCTAATTCTGTTTCTCTTTGTTGGTCGTTTTGGATGCGAATGCTTATACTTGATGCCCTGATAATTATCAATTGCGCTTGACTGTTGAATCTGTTCTGGGCTTGATATTTCTTCTTGAGTTTCTTTTGCACGTATTGAAGAGGCAACGGTCCTTCTCCGTTAGGTAACACAATGGCCCGATTTTAATTACTGCATGTTGTTGCATCTGGAAGTCCTACTGGTGTAGGCTCTATTTGTGCATTACTCCATATCACACTTTCATCTCTTTATCTTATCTCCATTTTTGCATTCTCATCTCCTTATCTTATGTCTTCTTCATCTTAATTCTTCTTCCTCATCTTCTCTTATTCATTCACGACTGGAGGTGTGCTTAGGTCACCATGGTGCTTCTCCTTTCATCTTTCTCTTCTTCTTTCTTTCTTCTTTAGGATAGTAAACCTCACTAACCAAGGACCATCCGAGCATGTGAATATTAGGATTAGACTTTTCCCTGTTAGCTTTTACTTTTTGTGATCCTTTTGGTTCTTCTTCTCTTCTCATCTCATAACTCTAAAAAACCCTTTAATAACTTTGAAGTGATGCATTGATCCATAGCCTTATTCCATGAGGTATGCTTGTAGTCTTCCCATCTTGGGATAGTACAAGTTTACCTTGTGATGCACAAGTCTGATCATGGTATCTCCTTCATAAAAGAAAAGCATAAGAAACACTTTTTCATTGTAAATACCAAAAACACTTAATAAGTTAACAAGTTAGTGAGCTTAGGCCCTAATCTTTGGTTTCAAGTTTTGGGGATCTTCTCCTTACTTGAGTGTGCTTGTTTTATTATTCAATCTTGGAATGTAGTGACAAGTGCACATTCCATTGATGAGAGCTTGAGTTCACTTCCTGGTGACACACTCATAAAATCTTCTAAAAAAACACAAACAAACAATAAGCGTCTTTCCTTCGGGAATTCTTTTCTCACCTCATTCGCTCCGTACGCGAACTTGCTCCTACTTGTCACTTTGCAAGACGGTTACGCACTCGTCGTTCGAGTCTGCAACACCTGAGCAATGGCATAGGCAGTTCAAGCCTTAATTCACAAGAAATTTACTTGTTACCCCTAGTTAGAGAACTACGGCGTCTCTGATCCTCATTATCCTGATGAGGTACGTAGGCAGCGGGGTAGGGCCCGTTCGAGCACAATCTTTATTTTCCCTACATTTTTCCTTTTCATTTCTTGTCCAGTTTCTTTTCTCAGTTTCTTTTCCAGTTCATTTTCATTTCTTTTGTTTCAGCTTTCATACCCTCACCCTTTGAAATAGTTTCTTTTGCAAGCGTGGATCCCGTCGGGTACGGCGGACGATCTGGGTGCTAATACCTTCCCAGGTCGTAACCGACTCCCGAGCTCAGTCTCTTTGGTTCGCAGGACCCGTGTCCTTCCTTTTTCTTTTCTTCTGATTTGTGCAGCATTACCATTCCCTTTCTTCGGGATAAAAATGCCTGGCTGGCGACTCTATTCTTTTTCCGCGCCACTTTCGCGTTTGTACCAGGATGGAAACCCGGGGAGCGACAGCTGGCGACTCTGCTGGGGATAAACCCAGAGTCTCTGGTTCCCCTGTGAGTCTCTCCTAGCGCTTGTGTGGTTCTGTTTCATTGGGTGATGTTTGTTTGTTGTGGCTTATTGTATTTTATTGTTGTTTATTTACAGCTTTATTTATAGCTTTATTTACAGTTTTCAGTCTTTATTTACTGCATCATGTATATATACTGGACTGTCTGGACTGGTTTTCTTTGGTGGGATGGGTGTTACTTGTTCTTGAGAAATATGATCCAAGTACCCGGCTCGAGTGCACCATAGGACTTAGAGTGGTTCCACTTTGGCCTCATGAGATCTTGTCATAGGGGTAGTAGTGAGTTCGACACCCAGGTTGCGATTGTCTTGGAGATGTCTTGATTTGGGGATCTTCCTCTCTCATTACATAACCTTGACAGTTATGTGCAGCTGGGGACCAATTATTGACAACCTTGTGGAAACATCCCTCTTTAGTGATGACAGTGGCAGCCCACATTTTGTGGCAAACCCATTCGCATCCGAGGGCCCACCTGGGGATTGCATAGGATGACCTTGTGTCCTGGACTCAGCTGAGGCCTCCCTGCGTAGTATATAATGCCAAACCGATTCCCTGATTTGGTCATGAGCCATTTCTCGGAAATGGTGAAAGTATTATTGCTATTCGGCTTTGAGAGTCCGTGATGTCTGACCCGGAGCCTACCAGTGATATTGGGAGGGGTTTACAGGTTTGCAGGAACCATGACCTTAGCGTACCCTCATTGCCAGTGCAATTCTATGTTTTGATCCGGTCACCATGATCCTGAAGTTCTTGACCTTTGGTTCTCGGCTACTATTTTGGGTTATTATACAAAGATCTTGTGGTTACAGACACTCGATTCTTGGTTCAGTATCCCAGATTCCAGGCAGTTTCCAGCTGTGATCCCATGTCTTTGCATCTTTTGCATCATCATATTGCATTTTGCATTTGCATCTGCATTGCATATCCTTCTTCCAGAGAGCTCATCCTTCCTCTTTTGTCCATGACCAGCCAGCTGATTTCCCGGTATTCAGTTTTGAACAAGTGGTAACCGTTGGAAGACGAAAGTTGTTTGAAGTTTGACTGAGCAGTGTCAAGAGGTAAAAGGTCAGATTGGAAGCCGTCAGTAGCTATGTCAGAGGACAACCGTCAGAATGTTGAGTTTCCACCTGGTTTCACTTCAATGACTAATCCTTTGTATGGTCTTTCCCCTGATGAGGACCTTCCACAGGTGAATAACCTTACTCAAGCTCAGCCTGCACATACCTCGATTGTGAATCAGAGTGTACCTGAACCATATGTTGTCTGAGGTAGGCCGTCATCTTCTTCTGATTCTACAGATTATCAGAGTTTTTCTTTCCCTATGCCGAACTTCCAAGGAGAAATCCCTCTTGTGAAAACCAAGGATCCGCGAGCTTTTGATCCTGCTGAAAGGTTTTGTGTGTTGGACGAGCAACTCAAAGCCTTAGCGGATCCTGATGTCTTTGGTTTTGATGCTCTAAACCTGTGTTTGGTTCCTGGTCTTGTCATTCCTCTAGATTTCAGAGCTCCGAAGTTTGAGAAGTACACTGGTGTCAGTTGCCCGAAGCGTCATTTGGTGATGTTTTGTAGAAAAATGACTTCTCATGCCCACAACGACGAGCTGATGATTCACTGTTTTCAGGAAAGTTTAAGCGGGGCATCTTTAAGTTGGTATATGGACTTGGAAAGCAGTCGTATCCGATCTTGGAATGATTTATCCAGAGCTTTCGTAAAGCAATACCAGTACAATATGGACAAGGCGCCCAGTCGCACGCACCTGCAAAGCCTATCTCAGAGGACTGATGAATATTTCAGAGAATATGCGCAACGGTGGAGAGAAGTGGCAGCCCAAGTGCAACCACCACTTTCAGACAGAGAATTAGTTGACCTGTTCGTGAGCACGTTGCAAGGTCCGTACTTGGAAATAATGAGTAGCATTGGGACATCAAGCTTCTCTGATTTGATAAAAGTTGGAGTACGCATCGAGGGCCTGCTCAAAAGTGGAAAGATCTAGGACTTTTCGAACATCCCAGCTAGTGAAGGTGAGTCTGTTGTTAGCTCCCAAGAGGAAGAATGGTATGATACTAGGGCAGTCATGGCCAATATTGAATATTCTGGACCAATATCTTTTCAGAGATCATCTTTTCCTAGGTATGGTTACTCTTATGGGCATTCGGCAATGCTCAGAGCACCATATCAGAAACCCTGGACTCCTCCTCGTCCAAATCTGCATGCTCAGGGTCGAAGACCTCAGAATCAACTTCAGAGCCAGCATAGGCCTCGCAACAACCTGGAAAGAAGGAATGCTCCTCTTCATCCAGTTCCCATGGCGTACAGTGAACTATTGCCACATCTAATTCAAAGCTCATTGGTGGTTCCTAAGCCTCTCAAGCCGTTGACAGAGCCATACCCTCCAGAGTACAATCCTCATGAGCAGTGTGGGTATCATGGTGGATCGATCGGACATTCAACTGGAGATTGCAAAGCTTTTCAAGCCAAAGTACAACAGTTGATCGACAAGAGCTACATATCCTTTCCAGAAGGAAGCTTGGTTGTGCACGTCAACCTCTCGCCTGATTGAGTTCAAAGACTTCGAAGGAGCGTCTCCTGTTTTCAGTGGTCCGAGCAAGAAGATGTCATCAGAGTTGGTGATCACTGTATCCTTTTATCATTTGCATTATAGTTTCTTTCCTGTTAGCAGCTACTTGTCTTTTAAACATTGTTGTTTTAAATGGTAGTGTTAATGTAGTGATCTTGCATTTTTGAATCGATTATGTCACATTCGCTCATTTTTCTTTACTTGCATTGAAAAAAAAACAAAAAAATTGCATCCATTTATTTCACTGTTGTTTAGCAGGTTTGAGGGAGGATGATGACAACTGAATACCCATAATTGTTGAAGGTATGCTTTCAGAGTAGAAACTGCTGACGATGTACAGGCATTGTTTCAATTCCCAAACACCGGAGATATAAGGGAGATAGACCCTCTTCAACCCCTTTGAGCCTTGAAGTAGGAGTTTCTTTTCTAAATGAAAAAACCCTCACATTCAACCCGAGGCAGGGTAGTTATCAGTTAATTTGACCGAGCGTTCAAATCTCCAAAGGAGTGTGCATCCGAGGATCCATTACCTTTATTCATTACACCTCAAGAGGTCAAGGGACGAGAAACCACAATGGTTACCCCCCAACAACAAAGGAATGAGGCAGTCATTACCCTTTCAAGCAAGTCAGACAACCAGCGTCGCACGATTTGTTCAAAAAAAAATCAAAGCAAAAAAAAAGAGAAATAAAAGCCCGCTAAGTCAAAAAAAAAGATGTGAAAACAAATGACTTAGGCAAAAGTTAGGGCATCCCGCTGGACTTCAAAATCGAAAAAATTCAAATTCAAAGAAAGAATCAGTCCATGCAAAAATTAGGGAGTAAAAAAAATCAGAAAGAAAAATCTTCCACAAGAACAAAGTCGTGTGACCAGACACTGTCGCTCCCGATAAGTGGGACCAGGCCCAGATAAAGGTACAGACGCGAACGGTCGGCGAGAGGGACAATGAGGACACACAGCCGTGAACTCACTGGAGATGAATTGAGTCGCCAGCTAGGCATTTTTATCCCGGAGGAAAGGTAATGCTGCATAGACCTAGAAAGATATGGACAAGACGGTTGCGAACCAGAGAGACTGAGAAAGGGGGTTGGTTACAACCTGGGAAGGTATTAGCACCCAGATTGTCCGCCGTACTCGACGGGATCCACGCTTAAAATATTTGTGTTTTAAAGGGGTAGTGTCAGTGCAATTTGTGTATAAAAGAGCTGGAAAAGGATGTACAGGTGTCAGTGTAAAAGAAGTGAAGTGTATAAATGTACAGTGTCAGTGTAAGAAAAGGAATAAGATGCTCAAGATCATGAGGCTATAAGAATAATGCTGGAAAGAGGGGGGATATACAGAGACTTTTGTTCGATAACTGTTAAGTTATGCCTACGTATCCTCTCGTGCAATGAGGAAGTCAGAACACCGTAGTTCGACCCAAAGAGACTGAAAGATGAATTGACTTGATGAACTGCTTACTTGCCTATGCTCAAATGTATGACCTGTCTGGCTCAGGTGCAAACTGTCTTGCATTAGACGGAGGAAGCAAGTTCTCGTTTATGAGTGAATGAGATGAGAAAAGAATCCCGGAGGAGACGATTATTGTTTGTTTTATTGTTTTCAATCTTTTATTGCTTTTTGAAGTTTGTCATAAGAAAATGAGCTTAAGCCTAAACCAAGGGTTAGTAAACTCATCACATCCTCCCTCTGATTAGGGGTAATGAGAATACCTTAAGTGTGAAGTCAGATTCTCACACTTAATCACCTTTGGTGTAGGATTAAGATCATTAACCTACTTTGTGATTATTTAGATTTTTTTGATGTTTTTGTTTAGTGTTAAGTAATGAGGTTAAGCCATAATCAAGGATTAAACAGACTCATTACACCATCCTAATAGAAGGATAATAGATGAGAATGTTTAAGCTGAGGAAAGCTCCTCAACTTAATCCATGATTAGGGATTAAACTCATGACAAAACAAGCCTTTGATTAAGTGGATTTTATTTAATGGTATGATGATGAAGTGATTTTTAGGGTTTGTAAGACAACTTGAGGGGGACTTGTCCATTAACACTAGGGTTAGTCCTTCTTAACCAGTTAAGGAAGAATTAGAACCCTAATGCAAGGCCCAAGTTACAAGTGTGATGTCTTTGATGATTATTAAGTGAATTGATTAAGAGATTTAATTAAGGGTTTAACACTTAGGATTAAAGTTATACACTCCATCCTAAGAGAAGGATGCAGGCATAAGCTTAATCACAAAGCCTTAAAGCCTTCAGGGTTTAGTCCCTGATTATGAGATGAGAAGAGAAGACTCAATGAGACACAAAGGTAAAACTAAGTGGGGACTAATCAAAACCCTAATCATTGTCATGCTTGGTTGTTCCTAAGGTTTGTGAGGTTAACAAGAGAAATCTCCAATGGAACCACCAGGAAGCAGATGAAAGGATCAAGAGAAGCAAAGTAACTTGCTTCATTCAAGAAGTCAAGTCACTTGAAGAAAGAAAGTAGGAAGAAGAAGAATGAGCAAGCTCAATCTCAAGCACATACAAAAATGCAGCAAGGATGCATAAAAGAGATAAAGAGAAGTTATGAGAAGTGAAGGCAAATTCACTTCTCAAAATCACTTACCACCTGAAAAGTTAGAAAAGAAAATGCAATGCAATGCAAAATGAGATGAAATGGTATGAAGTAAATCAAAACCAGAAGCATGTTTATGATGATAATGATGCTATGAAGTGATACAAACATGAGACAACAAATGGAGATGATCATACAAGCTTATGAATGCAAATGAAACATGTTAAGAACCAAGAACATACATGAAAAGTTATGAGATGCACATGGCATACAACATGACAAATGCAAGATGCAATGATCAAACATGCTTTCAATATGCCTTATGAGGTTAAATGAATCAAATGGAGGCATAGAATGTCATGGCAAGTCATGTTATGCAAGAAAATTCAAGATGGATGCATATGGAAGCCCAAATTAGGGTTTATGAACAATGCCACAAACAAAAACCAAAACCAGAAGCAAACAACATTATAAAAAATTGAAAATGCCCTCAAAGGATCCCTAATCCTATACTAACTCACTGCCCAAAGGAGAGGTTTCAACTCCTAACCAAATTCAAGTTATGATTTTCCTAAGTTTTCTAGGGTTTTAGGGTTCCTTTGCAAGAAAATTACCAAACAAATTAAAAATGAAAGATCAAATCATGGCCATTTAATCTCACAAACTACATGCCTTACACAATGCAATGCTAAAAGAATCAAGGTCCAACTCTTTGGGGTTAGGCAGAAATGATTTTTTTGAAGTTTGGATCAAAATAATGCATAAAAATGATTTTAATTCAATGAAAAATTCTCAAAATGCATCAAGATCAAAAAAGAAATTTGGTTTGAAGGTTGGACAATGTTTCTAAATGTCTTAAAACATTTCATGAATTTTTTGATGATTTTTAAATACCTAAAAGTATTTTTAATAAATTAATTTTCATTAATTAATTAAAAATAAAATTTTAAATATTTAAAAATACTTTTTTTAATGCTAAAAATAAAAATAAAAATATTTTTGTGTTTTAAAAATTAATGAAACTCTTGACAAAAAGTTTCATAATTTTTAAAACATTTTTGCTATTTTAAATAAATTGTACAAAACAAATGAAATAAATGTGAAAATAAAATGAAATTAAATGGAAAAGGAAAAAGTCAGCCAATCTAATGGCTGAGATTCAAACCCCAGGACGCGGGAGCTGACCACGCGCGCAAATGAACGGACCAAATTCAAACTCAGCTAATTAATGCTTATGCCCTAATCCTGCCGTTAATTACCTTCAGGTGACCGGAACAGTGTTCCGGTCATCTTCTCCGTTCACCCCAAAACCCAATCTCACTCTAAACGCTTCTAAAATGAAATTTAAAAACACAGGAATGATCCCCACTCACTCACGAACCAAAACCCCCAATCAAAACATATTTATCATTCCAGAAATGGCTGAATCGAAGCAAACAAAATCTAGGGCAAAAAGTTTCAGAGACTGATTAAACTCTCATCTCTCCACCATTTTCAAAACTAAAGACATATTTATGATCAGGGAAGCATGAATAACAACTTAAGAACTTAAAAAATGATTTCTGGAAAAAATGTTCTTGAGCTACCTGAGTTTCGAAGCTTTCAAATTTGCAACTTTCTGATCTCCCCTCCTTGTGAAATCCACTCCTTATGACCCCTTGATGATGTCTGGATGCTTAGAAGAAGTTTATGCTGGCTGGTTAGGGAGATTGAACAAGTTCTGTTCAAGCTCAGGCGAGGATGATGTTTGTGATTCAGGCTGTTTCAGGCAAAGGTTAGGGGTTCTTTGTGATCAGGATGATGATTTGAGAAGGTTTGTGAAGTTTGTTCAAGTGTTTGTGGCCTGTGGAATGAGTTTCGAAAGCTTTGGCTTTGAGAGTGAAAAATGGAAGAGTAATGTTCTTGCTGGTTTCAGGCTTAGGTCTTGCTGGTTTTGGTTCAGTGAAGCAAGGTGAGTTGATTAGTGGAGTTTGTTTGGGTGTTTATGGCTTGTGGAATCAGATTCGAAGGAAAATGCAAGTTGGAGAGAGTTTGTGACTGTGTGTTGTGGTGAGTTTTCAGGCTGGCTTGTTGTATGAAATGGCTGGCATTTTCTTTGCATAAACAAATGCCATTGGTCAGATGATGTGACTTGGCCTTTTGTGATAGGTGTGCTAGCTTTTGCAAAAAGTCCACTCTTGTGTAAGAGAAGCATGGGTTGTGTTCTAGGCTAGTACAAGGGTGTGGGCTGGCGCAGCATGGTGAGGGGAAAGGCTAGGGTTGGTCCAGCAGCCAAGGCAACAAGTGGATGCAAGTGTTATGATGGTTTTGCAACTTGGTTCCCTTTTGGTTCATATGGAAAGATCTTGCTATACAAACCATGAAACATGAGAAACTCTTGATCCATTCTGAACTTTAGGTCACATGTGATGTTTGTATAATGGTTAGACATGAATTAGAAGTCACAAATGCCTTGGTACAAAGTTTTTGCAAGTTTTCCATTTGGTGCATATTTTGAAAATTAGTGATTTTTGCCAACTTTGACACACCATAACTTTTGATCCAAAATGAATTAGGTCATGTTCTTGTACTTTTTGAAAAGGGAAAGATCTAATCTACAACTTTCATGACCAAAGTTTTTCCATTTGAAACATTTTTGGATCAAAAAGCAAGGGTTGAAAAAGTTGCATAAAATGACATTTCATTAAAAGTCAACCATGCCCTAGAAAGTCAACTTTGCAAAAACTTGTAATTCTTGAATTTTGTGAACTTCAACCTTCTTCTATGATCAAATAAAGATCATATACACTCAAAATGATGAAGATCACCCCTTGGTTGGGTCATTGGGGGCCTCAGATGCCCTGATTTTGCATTGACTTGCTTGAAAAGTCAACTCTTGATCAGATGACTTCCCCATGGAATTTCTTCATGAAAATTGATATGCATACTCCCTATACCATATAGAGACCAATAGAAACAAGAATTACCAAAAAATTTGGAGTTATGGCCTCTGAAACCAAAACCCTAATTTTAGGTCATCTGTGCAGTCAAGCCTGGCTCTGCATCCATACCAATCCCAGTTCTTGTGATTCTTTGACATCCTTGACTTTGAGAGGATATAATATGATGCTTGAACACATATGGACCTCTTTGAAGTGATTGATGATCTTTGGAGTGGCTCAAGAAGCTTTTGGATTGCTCAGATCACAAACCCTAGATGCAGATGACTTAGAATCTATGCAGTGAATCAAAACTGTGATATGAGATGCTATGATTGAGTTTATGCATATGAAATGATCACAAGCCATGGTGTGAATGGGTGAGGGCAAATTTGAGGTGTTTACAGCTGCCCCTATTCAAACATGAGTTAGCTGTGCACGATGTAAGCAACGGCTTAACAGGCAAACAAGATAACTTGTGGTTGAATATCAAAGACAGTCCAAAATTTGCACTCACAGAATGAAGAAGAAAAGGGATATATATTGTAAAGGAAAATAAAGTATATTGTAAAGTGTGGGCGACGGAGGACGACCGTCGAGCAGAGGACGACTGCTGGGTAAAGAGCAACGACGGGGACGGCCGACATGCTGGGAAAGGGCGGAAAATAAAGCAATGACGGGGATGGCCGACATGCTGGGGATAAAAGAATTATGATGGGGACGGCCATCAAGTAAAGCTGTAAGATTCTCTGGGGATTAATGAAACATGACGGGGACGGCCATCAAGCTCATAAAATAATGTAACCAACGATGGGGACGGCCATCGGGCTAAAAAGAAAAGGGACCACGACGGGGACGGCCATCGGGTTAAAGAAAAAATGAAATAAACAAATGATGAGGTACGGTCATCAAAGGTGACGGACGATCACCTTGCAGGGGACGGCTGCTCTGTTGGGTTAAGATGAGGGACGGTCATCTAAGGTGGAGGACGACCACCTGGCAGGGTACGGCTGCCGAAAATATCACGACATAGGACGAACGCCGGATAAAAGGGTCAACGATGGGGACGGCCATCGGATGAGCATGATGGAGGACGACCATCAAGAGGTGGAGGACGACCACCTAGCAGGGGACGGCTGCTCTCAAGGTTTGTCATGACACAGGACGAGTGCCAGATAACCAAAATCAACAATGGGGATGGCCATTGGATAAAATGATGAAGGACGATCATCAAAAGGTGGAGGACGACCACCTAGCAGGGGACGGCTGCTAAATATCAACGATGGGGACGGCCATCGGATGAGCATGATGGAGGACGACCATCAAGAGGTGGAGGACGACCACCTAGCAGGGTACGGCTGCTCTCAGGGTTTATCATGACACAGGACGAGTGTCAGATAAAAAGAAAAGAAATGCTTTGTTGGTGATCTACTGGGGAATAGTAAACACGGACGAGTGTTCATATCCAAGAAACAAAAGGGTATAAGTGTTTAGACGCTGTGTATAGATTAAAGATGCGGACGATCATCCTTAAGACTACGATACGGACGAGTATCGGATAGAAACAAATACTGACGCGTGTTCAAAGATGATGATACGGACGAGTATCAACTGGTTAACAGAGAACACGAACGAGTTTTGAATCTGAGAGGATTCTTCTGGGGAATAGTAGACACAGGCGAGTATCTTTATTCAAGAAGACAAAAGTGTTTGACACAGTATATGGATTAAAGATGCGGACGAGCATCCTTAAGACTATGATGCGGACGAGTATCATGTAGAAACAAACGCTTGACGCATGTTCTGAGGTGATGGTACGGACGAGTACCAACGAGTTAACAAAGAACACGGACGAGTGTTGACTTTGAGGGGATATGAGTGGTGTATGCAAGATACGGACGAGTATCTGTATAAGTATGAGTGGTGTATAGATGAGTGTTTAACTGCTGGGGAGAATGACACGGATGAGTGTCAAAAGGAGAAGAGTGTAATATAAACAAGTATCTGATATACAAAGTATATATGACTGCGCTAGGGATATGACACGGACGGGTGTCAAAGGATTGTATATATGTATATGTGAGTGCAAAGAGGACGTCTTTGGCTTTCTGCTGGGGTTATGACACAGATGGGTGTCAAAAGGGTATCTGTAATGCGGGTGGTTTTGTTTGTACAGAGTGTTCAGGTGACTTTAATGGGGAGTAATGACACGGATGGGTGCCAAAGAGAGTATATACTGGTGTTTGTAAATGTGAGGCAACTGTTTTGCTGGGGAACCTCCGCTGGGGAAATGGGGGAAGTATTCTGTATACTGACGGATTGTCATTATTCACAAGTGTTTGATTCAAAACATGGCTTATGATTATGCTATATGCTTGAGTTTTGCCGCAATGCTCCGTATTAAACGGAATGCTACGCTTTGTGGGTGATTATGATGTGAATGCCATGATTATGCAAAGATACCAAACCGGGATTCAGATCCCGCTGCCACGAAGATCTTCGATCGATCTGTTGAAATGGACATCCCAGCTGGGGAAGAGATCATTGGTAGATCTGATGATATGATATCTGCTCGGAGGTATGGGTCCTTGATAGACCTATCCTTATAAATGAGAGACCCAGCTGGGGTTTGTAGAAGCTTTCTTCACTCTGTTGTGATCTTCTATGCGCTGCTCTTCTGGATAGAGGCTGGAGCTCTGTGGGGAGATAGCTCCTTGACTTTTGTACTCGGCTGAGGGCGAGATGGCAACTCGGCTGGGGAGAGAGAAAGATCACTGAAAGACCTCCCTAGAAATTCTGTTGAGGTGGATTCTTGACTCAGCCGGGGATACGGGCGCCTTCTGTGATGCCTGGCAACTCTGGTGGGGATAAGTAATAAGTGGCAACTCAGCTGGGAAGGACACACTTTGGGTGCTAAGACGGAGTGAGTGTTGATTTGCCAGCTTGCTGGGATGAAGCTTACATGCCCCAAGTTGCGTTCTGGATACCTGCAATCCTGAAAAAGATAGAGAAACGCACAAGATAATCCCGAGGTATCCCTTATTGGATTCCGTCATAGGAGTTAGGCACTTCCGAGAGTAAGTACATTTCCTGCAAGCATGTGTTTATTTGAAGATAAACATCTGTATTCCATGCAATCAATTTCTTTTAGACATCAGACATTTTTTGCAAATAAAATGTACAAGACGAGACATGACTGAAAATCTAATTTTATTAATTCATATGCCCTGAATTGGCGAGATACAGTCAAAGAAACAAATCCCCTGAAATGAGGAGATTGTTACAAATTGAGGAACAAAATGCTGGCAATGTTGATGACGCTTTAAGGAGCTTCCTCTCTTGCTATGACTCGTATGACTTTTGACGTTCTTCTCATCTTGCTTTTTGAAGAATGTTGATTCTGGCTGAGGCTTGATCCTTTCGAAGCTTACCAAGTTGTAAGTGATACAGACGAATTCAGACTGCAGTTGTTCGCTTATTCCCTTATTTTGCATGGATCGCCCTTTCGGGTTTTCAATCCATCGGGATACCCATTTTTGCCTGAGTTGTCCAATGTGGCTTTTCAACTCAGCGGGTGTACATTTTTTTTTTATTTTCCCTTATTTTTGCCCGAGTCTCTTATTCTGTTTTTGACACGCCGGGATGCCCTATTTTTGCCTGGACTTACATTCTGTTTTTATGTCCAGCGGGTCTTTTTCTGCGAAGTATTTTTTAACTGCATCTGAATTCACAGGGGACGGGAAGTCTTCACCATCCATGGTGCTGAGCATCAGTGCTCCACCGGAAAAAACTTTCTTTACCATAAATGGTCCTTCATAATTTGGAGTCCATTTGCCCCTGTGGTCTGTATGAGGAGGGAGAATTCTCTTTAGCACAAGATCTCCTACTTGGTACTCTCGGTGCCTGACTTTCTGATCGAAGGCTCTCTTCATTCTTTTCTGATACAACTGCCCATGACAGATTGCAACCAATCTTTTCTCTTCGATCAGACTCAGTTGTTCGTATCGGGCTCGAACCCATTCTGCTTCACTCAGTTTAACATCCATTAGTACCCGCAAGGAGGGTAATTCAACTTCAACAGGTAGGACTGCCTCCATACCGTACACAAGCTGATACGGTGTTGCCCCGGTGGATGTTCTGATTGACGTGCGGTACCCATGCAAGGCAAGAGGTAGCATTTCATGCCAGTCTTTGTAGGTGACTACCATATTCTACACAATCTTCTTGATATTCTTATTCGCTGCCTCAACAGCGCCATTCATCTTTGGCCGGTAAGGAGAAGAATTGTGATGTTGAATTTTGAAGTCCCGGCATAGCTCTGCCATCATCTTGTTGTTTAAGTTGGAACCATTATCAGTAATGATTCGCTCGGGCACTCCATATCGACAGATGATATCTCTTTTCAGAAATCTGGCTACCACTTGTCTTGTAACATTGGCATAGGAGGCTGCTTCGACCCATTTGGTGAAATAGTCAATAGCAACCAAGATGAATCTGTGGCCATTCGAAGCAGTCGGTTCGATCTTGCCAATCATGTCAATGCCCCACATAGCGAAGGGCCAAGGTGAAGACATCACATTCAGAGGATTGGGAGGCACATGCACCTTATCCGCATAGATCTGGCATTTGTGGCATTTTCTGGCATAGGCACAACAGTCGGCATCCATTGTGATCCAGTAATAACCTGATCTTAGCAATTTCTTGGCCATTGCATGTCCTCCAGCATGGGTACCAAAGGATCCTTCGTGCACTTCATGCATCAACAAATCTGCTTCTGTCTTGTCCACACATCTGAGGAGTACCATATCAAAGTTCCTTTTGTATAAAGACCCATCAGTGTTCAGAAAGAAACTACCAGCCAGCCTTCTCAAGGTCTTCTTATCATTGGAAGATGCCTCAGATGGGTATGTTTGATCCTCCAAGAAGCAATTAATGTCGTGGAACCAAAGCTTATCATCTTTAACAATATCTGCTGCAAACACATATGCTGGTCTGTCAAGTCTGGACACTGAAATTTGAGGTACAAAGTTGGCAGCCTGAACTTTGATCATGGATGAAATGGTAGCCAGAGCATCTGCAAACTGATTCTCGTCCCGAGGGATATACTCAAGCTTGACTGTTGTGAAGAAAGTCAATAACCTCCTTGTATAATCCCTGTAAGGTATCAGATGATCCTGGTGGGTGTACCATTTGCCGTTGGTTTGATTGATTACCAGAGCTGAATCTCCGAATACGGTCAATGTCTTGATCCTGAGGTCAATGGCTTCCTCAAGACCCATAATGCAAGCTTCGTATTCAGCTTCGTTGTTAGTGCAGTTGAAAGTGAGGTTTGCCGAGAAAGGCATGTGAACTCCTTTAGGTGTAATGAGTACTGCACCAACACCACGACCATTCATGTTAACAGCCCCATCAAACATCATAGTCCATTCTTCTTCCGGGTCAGGCCCTTCAGTGTGAACAGGCTCTTCATGATCAGGGAAGCATGAATAACAACTTAAGAACTTAAAAAATGATTTCTGGAAAAAATGTTCTTGAGCTACCTGAGTTTCGAAGCTTTCAAATTTGCAACTTTCTGATCTCCCCTCCTTGTGAAATCCACTCCTTATGACCCCTTGATGATGTCTGGATGCTTAGAAGAAGTTTATGCTGGCTGGTTAGGGAGATTGAACAAGTTCTGTTCAAGCTCAGGTGAGGATGATGTTTGTGATTCAGGCTGTTTCAGGCAAAGGTGAGGGGTTCTTTGTGATCAGGATGATGATTTGAGAAGGTTTGTGAAGTTTGTTCAAGTGTTTGTGGCCTTTGGAATGAGTTTCGAAAGCTTTGGCTTTGAGAGTGAAAAATGGAAGAGTAATGTTCTTGCTGGTTTCAGGCTTAGGTCTTGCTGGTTTTGGTTCAGTGAAGCAAGGTGAGTTGATTAGTGGAGTTTGTTTGGGTGTTTATGGCTTGTGGAATCAGATTCGAAGGAAAATGCAAGTTGGAGAGAGTTTGTGAATGTGTGTTGTGGTGAGTTTTCAGGCTGGCTTGTTGTATGAAATGGCTGGCATTTTCTTTGCATAAACAAATGCCATTGGTCAGATGATGTGACTTGGTCTTTTGTGATAGGTGTGCTAGCTTTTGCAAAAAGTCCACTCTTGTGTAAGAGAAGCATGGGTTGTGTTCTAGGCTAGTACAAGGGTGTGGGCTGGCGCAGCATGGTGAGGGGAAAGGCTAGGGTTGGTCCAGCAGCCAAGGCAACAAGTGGATGCAAGTGTTATGATGGTTTTGCAACTTGGTTCCCTTTTGGTTCATATGGAAAGATCTTGCTATACAAACCATGAAACATGAGAAACTCTTGATCCATTCTGAACTTTAGGTCACATGTGATGTTTGTATAATGGTTATACATGAATTAGAAGTCACAAATGCCTTGGTACAAAGTTTTTGCAAGTTTTCCATTTGGTGCATATTTTGAAAATTAGTGATTTTTGCCAACTTTGACACACCATAACTTTTGATCCAAAATGAATTAGGTCATGTTCTTGTACTTTTTGAAAAGGGAAAGATCTAATCTACAACTTTCATGACCAAAGTTTTTCCATTTGAAGCATTTTTGGATCAAAAAGCAAGGGTTGAAAAAGTTGCATAAAATGACATTTCATTAAAAGTCAACCATGCCCTAAAAAGTCAACTTTGCAAAAACTTGTAATTCTTGAATTTTGTGAACTTAAACCTTCTTCTATGATCAAATAAAGATCATATACACTCAAAATGATGAAGATCACCCCTTGGTTGGGTCATTGGGGGCCTCAGATGCCCTGATTTTGCATTGACTTGCTTGAAAAGTCAACTCTTGATCATATGACTTCCCCATGGAATTTCTTCATGAAAATTGATATGCATACTCCCTATACCATATAGAGACCAATAGAAACAAGAATTACCAAAAAATTTGGAGTTATGGCCTCTGAAACCAAAACCCTAATTTTAGGTCATCTGTGCAGTCAAGCCTGGCTCTGCATCCATACCAATCCCAGTTCTTGTGATTCTTTGACATCCTTGACTTTGAGAGGATATAATATGATGCTTGAACACATATGGACCTCTTTGAAGTGATTGATGATCTTTGGAGTGGCTCAAGAAGCTTTTGGATTGCTCAGATCACAAACCCTAGATGCAGATGACTTAGAATCTATGCAGTGAATCAAAACTGTGATATGAGATGCTATGATTGAGTTTATGCATATGAAATGATCACAAGCCATGGTGTGAATGGGTGAGGGCAAATTTGAGGTGTTTACAGCTGCCCCTATTCAAACATGAGTTAGCTGTGCAGGATGTAAGCAACGGCTTAACAGGCAAACAAGATAACTTGTGGTTGAATATCAAAGACAGTCCAAAATTTGCACTCACAGAATGAAGAAGAAAAGGGATATAGATTGTAAAGGAAAATAAAGTATATTGTAAAGTGTGGGCGACGGAGGACGACCGTCGAGCAGAGGACGACTGCTGGGTAAAGAGCAACGACGGGGACAGCCGACATGCTGGGAAAGGGCGGAAAATAAAGCAATGACGGGGATGGCCGACATGTTGGGGATAAAAGAATTATGATGGGGACGGCCATCAAGTAAAGCTGTAAGATTCTCTGGGGATTAATGAAACATGACGGGGACGGCCATCAAGCTCATAAAATAATGTAACCAACGATGGGGACGGCCATCGGGCTAAAAAGAAAAGGGACCACGACGGGGACGGCCATCGGGTTAAAGAATAAATGAAATAAACAGATGATGAGGTACGGTCATCAAAGGTGACGGACGATCACCTTGCAGGGGACGGCTGCTCTGTTAGGTTAAGATGAGGGACGGTCATCTAAGGTGGAGGACGACCACCTGGCAGGGTACGGCTGCCGAAAATATCACGACATAGGACGAACGCCGGATAAAAGGGTCAACGATGGGGACGGCCATCGGATGAGCATGATGGAGGACGACCATCAAGAGGTGGAGGACGACCACCTAGCAGGGGACGGCTGCTCTCAAGGTTTGTCATGACACAGGACGAGTGCCAGATAACCAAAATCAACAATGGGGACGGCCATTGGATAAAATGATGAAGGACGGTCATCAAAAGGTGGAGGACGACCACCTAGCAGGGGACGGCTGCTAAATATCAACGATGGGGACGACCATCGGATGAGCATGATGGAGGACGACCATCAAGAGGTGGAGGACGACCACCTAGCAGGGGACGGCTGCTCTCAAGGTTTGTCATGACACAGGACGAGTGCCAGATAACCAAAATCAACAATGGGGATGGCCATTGGATAAAATGATGAAGGACGATCATCAAAAGGTGGAGGACGACCACCTAGCAGGGGACGGCTGCTAAATATCAACGATGGGGACGGCCATCGAATGAGCATGATGGAGGACGACCATCAAGAGGTGGAGGACGACCACCTAGCAGGGTACGGCTGCTCTCAGGGTTTATCATGACACAGGACGAGTGTCAGATAAAAAGAAAAGAAATGCTTTGTTGGTGATCTACTGGGGAATAGTAAACACGGACGAGTGTTCATATCCAAGAAACAAAAGGGTATAAGTTTTTAGACGCTGTGTATAGATTAAAGATGCGGATGATCATCCTTAAGACTACGATACGGACGAGTATCGGATAGAAACAAATACTGACGCGTGTTCAAAGATGATGATACGGACGAGTATCAACTGGTTAACAGAGAACACGGACGAGTTTTGAATCTGAGAGGATTCTTCTGGGGAATAGTAGACACAGGCGAGTATCTTTATTCAAGAAGACAAAAGTGTTTGACACAGTATATGGATTAAAGATGCGGACGAGCATCCTTAAGACTATGATGCGGACGAGTATCATGTAGAAACAAACGCTTGACGCATGTTCTGAGGTGATGGTACGGACGAGTACCAACGAGTTAACAAAGAACACGGACGAGTGTTGACTTTGAGGGGATATGAGTGGTGTATGCAAGATACGGACGAGTATCTGTATAAGTATGAGTGGTGTATAGATGAGTGTTTAACTGCTGGGGAGAATGACACGGATGAGTGTCAAAAGGAGAAGAGTGTAATATAAACAAGTATCTGATATACAAAGTATATATGACTGCGCTAGGGATATGACACGGACGGGTGTCAAAGGATTGTATATATGTATATGTGAGTGCAAAGAGGACGTCTTTGGCTTTCTGCTGGGGTTATGACACAGATGGGTGTCAAAAGGGTATCTGTAATGCGGGTGGTTTTGTTTGTACAGAGTGTTCAGGTGACTTTAATGGGGAGTAATGACACGGACGGGTGCCAAAGAGAGTATATACTGGTGTTTGTAAATGTGAGGCAACTGTTTTTCTAGGGAACCTCCGCTGGGGAAATGGGGGAAGTATTCTGTATACTGACGGATTGTCATTATTCACAAGTGTTTGATTCAAAACATGGCTTATGATTATGCTATATGCTTGAGTTTTGCCGCAATGCTCCGTATTAAACGGAATGCTACGCTTTGTGGGTGATTATGATGTGAATGCCATGATTATGCAAAGATACCAAACCGGGATTCGGATCCCGCTGCCACGAAGATCTTCGATCGATCTGTTGAAATGGACATCCCAGCTGGGGAAGAGATCATTGGTAGATCTTATGATATGATATCTGCTCGGAGGTATGGGTCCTTGATAGACCTATCCTTATAAATGAGATACCCAGCTGGGGTTTGTAGAAGCTTTCTTCACTCTGTTGTGATCTTCTATGCGCTGCTCTTCTGGATAGAGGCTGGAGCTCTGTGGGGAGATAGCTCCTTGACTTTTGTACTCGGCTGAGGGCGAGATGGCAACTCGGCTGGGGAGAGAGAAAGATCACTGAAAGACCTCCCTAGAAATTCTGTTGAGGTGGATTCTTGACTCAGCCGGGGATACGGGCGCCTTCTGTGATGCCTGGCAACTCTGGTGGGGATAAGTAATAAGTGGCAACTCAGCTGGGGAGGACACACTTTGGGTGCTAAGACGGAGTGAGTGTTGATTTGCCAGCTTGCTGGGATGAAGCTTACATGCCCCAAGTTGCGTTCTGGATACCTGCAATCCTGAAAAAGATAGAGAAACGCACAAGATAATCCCGAGGTATCCCTTACTGGATTCCGTCATAGGAGTTAGGCACTTCCGAGAGTAAGTACATTTCCTGCAAGCATGTGTTTATTTGAAGATAAACATCTGTATTCCATGCAATCAATTTCTTTTAGACATCAGACATTTTTTGCAAATAAAATGTACAAGACGAGACATGACTGAAAATCTGATTTTATTAATTCATATGCCCTGAATTGGCGAGATACAGTCAAAGAAACAAATCCCCTGAAATGAGGAGATTGTTACAAATTGAGGAACAAAATGCTGGCAATGTTGATGACGCTTTAAGGAGCTTCCTCTCTTGCTATGACTCGTATGACTTTTGACGTTCTTCTCATCTTGCTTTCTGAAGAATGTTGATTCTGGCTGAGGCTTGATCCTTTCGAAGCTTACCAAGTTTTAAGTGATACAGACGAATTTAGACTGCAGTTGTTCGCTTATTCCCTTATTTTGCATGGATCGCCCTTTCGGGTTTTCAATCCATCGGGATACCCATTTTTGCCTGAGTTGTCCAATGTGGCTTTTCAACTCAGCGGGTGTACATTTTTTTTTATTTTCCCTTATTTTTGCCCGAGTCTCTTATTCTGTTTTTGACTCGCCGGGATGCCCTATTTTTGCCTGGACTTACATTCTGTTTTTATGTCCAGCGGGTCTTTTTATGCGAAGTATTTTTTAACTGCATCTGAATTCACAGGGGACGGGAAGTCTTCACCATCCATGGTGCTGAGCATCAGTGCTCCACCGGAAAAAACTTTCTTTACCACAAATGGTCCTTCATAATTTGGAGTCCATTTGCCCCTGTGGTCTGTATGAGGAGGGAGAATTCTCTTTAGCACAAGATCTCCTACTTGGTACTCTCGGTGCCTGACTTTCTGATCGAAGGCTCTCTTCATTCTTTTCTGATACAACTGCCCATGACAGATTGCAGCCAATCTTTTCTCTTCGATCAGACTCAGTTGTTCGTATCGGGCTCGAACCCATTCTGCTTCACTCAATTTAACATCCATTAGTACCCGCAAGGAGGGTAATTCAACTTCAACAGGTAGGACTGCCTCCATACCGTACACAAGCTGATACGGTGTTGCCCCGGTGGATGTTCTGATTGACGTGCGGTACCCATGCAAGGCAAGAGGTAGCATTTCATGCCAGTCTTTGTAGGTGACTACCATATTCTACACAATCTTCTTGATATTCTTATTCGCTGCCTCAACAGCGCCATTCATCTTTGGCCGGTAAGGAGAAGAAATTTGATGTTGAATTTTGAAGTCCCGGCATAGCTCTGCCATCATCTTGTTGTTTAAGTTGGAACCATTATCAGTAATGATTCGCTCGGGCACTCCATATCGACAGATGATATCTCTTTTCAGAAATCTGGCTACCACTTGTCTTGTAACATTGGCATAGGAGGCTGCTTCGACCCATTTGGTAAAATAGTCAATAGCAACCAAGATGAATCTGTGGCCATTCGAAGCAGTCGGTTCGATCTTGCCAATCATGTCAATGCCCCACATAGCGAAGGGCCAAGGTGAAGACATCACATTCAGAGGATTGGGAGGCACATGCACCTTATCCGCATAGATCTGGCATTTGTGGCATTTTCTGGCATAGGCACAACAGTCGGCATCCATTGTGATCTAGTAATAACCTGATCTTAGCAATTTCTTGGCCATTGCATGTCCTCCAGCATGGGTACCAAAGGATCCTTCGTGCACTTCATGCATCAACAAATCTGCTTCTCTCTTGTCCACACATCTGAGGAGTACCATATCAAAGTTCCTTTTGTATAAAGACCCATCAGTGTTCAGAAAGAAACTACCAGCCAGCCTTCTCAAGGTCTTCTTATCATTGGAAGATGCCTCAGATGGGTATGTTTGATCCTCCAAGAAGCAATTAATGTCGTGGAACCAAGGCTTATCATCTTTAACAATATCTGCTGCAAACACATATGCTGGTCTGTCAAGTCTGGACACTGAAATTTGAGGTACAAAGTTGGCAGCCTGAACTTTGATCATGGATGAAATGGTAGCCAGAGCATCTGCAAACTGATTCTCGTCCCGAGGGATATACTCAAGCTTGACTGTTGTGAAGAAAGTCAATAACCTCCTTGTATAATCCCTGTAAGGTATCAGATGATCCTGGTGGGTGTACCATTTGCCGTTGGTTTGATTGATTACCAGAGCTGAATCTCCGAATACGGTCAATGTCTTGATCCTGAGGTCAATGGCTTCCTCAAGACCCATAATGCAAGCTTCGTATTCAGCTTCGTTGTTAGTGCAGTTGAAAGTGAGGTTTGCCGAGAAAGGCATGTGAACTCCTTTAGGTGTAATGAGTACTGCACCAACACCACGACCATTCATGTTAACAGCCCCATCAAACATCATAGTCCATTCTTCTTCCGGGTCAGGCCCTTCAGTGTGAACAGGCTCTTCATGATCTTTTGCTTTTATGAACATGATGTCTTCATTAGGGAAGTCAAATCTCATAGGCTGGTAATCATCAATAGGTTGCTCAGCAAGATATTCAGACAATACACTGCCCTTGATGGCTTTCTGAGAAGTGTATTGGATGTCATACTCTGTAAGGATCATTTGCCATCTTGCAACCCGTCCGGTAAGCGCTGGCTTCTCAAATATGTACTTAACTGGGTCCATCTTTGAGATCAATAAAGTAGTGTGGGTCAACATATACTGCCTCAGTCGGCGAGCAGCCCACGCTAAAGCACAACAAGTTTTCTCGAGCAGTGAATAACGTTGTTCACAGTCGGTAAACTTTTTGCTTAGGTAGTATATTGCATACTCTTTTCGACCAGACTCGTCATGCTGGCCCAGCACACACCCCATTGACTCTTCTAATACTGTCAAGTACATTATCAGAGGTCTTCCTTCAACTGGAGGCATAAGGATTGGAGGCTCTTGTAAGTATTCCTTGATCTTGTCAAAAGCCTTCTGGCAGTCTTCGTTCCACCTGACCGTCTGTTCTTTCCTCAACAATCTGAACAAGGGTTCGCAGGTTGCTGTAAGGTGAGATATGAACCGTGAAATGTAGTTCAATCGTCCTAAGAACCCTCGAACTTCCTTCTCTGTCTTCGGTGCAGGCATCTCTTGGATGGCTTTGACTTTATCAGGGTCAACTTCAATCCCTTTCTCGCTTACAATAAAACCCAGCAGCTTACCAGATCTCACCCCGAATGTGCATTTGTTGGGGTTCAACTTCAGTTGGTACTTCCTCAGACGCTTGAATAGCTTTAGCAGATTTACCAGGTGGTCTTCTTCAGTGAGGGACTTGGCAATCATGTCATCCACGTAACACTCGATTTCTTTATGGATCATATCGTGGAATAATGTTACCATAGCCCGTTGATACGTCGCACCAGCATTCTTGAGCCCAAATGGCATTACCTTGTAGCAGAACGTGCCCCAGGGTGTGATGAAGGTTGTCTTCTCCATGTCTTCAGGTGACATCTTAATCTGATTGTATCCTGAAAATCCGTCCATGAAGGAGAATACCGAGAACTGAGCTGTGTTATCCACCAATACATCGATGTGAGGTAATGGGAAGTCATCTTTCGGGCTAGCTCTGTTCAGATCCCGGTAGTCGACACACATTCTTACTTTGCCGTCTTTCTTAGGCACAGGTACTATGTTAGCAACCCACGGCGGATAGATAGTCACAGCAAGGAACCCGGCGTCCCATTGCTTTTGTACCTCTTACTTGATTTTCATTGCCATGTCTGGGCGAGTACGGCGCAGTTTCTGTTTAACCGGCGGGCATTCTTCTCTCAAAGGCAGCTTGTGCACAACAATATCGGTATCCAACCCTGGCATATCTTGATAAGACCAAGCGAACACGTCCACATACTCTTGAAGCAGGTCAATCAGTTGTCTCTTCACTGAGTCTTGTAAGCAGGCCCCGATTTTAACTTCTTTCACGTCTTCATCTGTACCAAGATTGATCGTCTCGACCTCCTCCTGATGAGGAGTAATAACCTTTTCCTCTTGTCTTAACAACCTGGCTAGCTCTTCAGGAAGCTCATACTCTTCTTTAACCCCTTCATCAGCTTGATTGATTGGATTGTCAAAGTCATACGAAGTCATAGCCGTGCTGTTGTCGGTGCTGTCTGGAAGGCACACTCTACAAGGGTTCAGTTTGTTCATTTTAGTGATTTGATTTTAATCTTGTTTAGAAAAGTTAAATAAAGTTGTCATTTTGAAAACACTGCCATTTATTTTTTGTACAAAAAGAAAAATGGAAAAAACAGTGAGCGGAAAAGAAAAAGACTCGTTTGCAAAAAGATGTCTGATATTTCATTGATTAATCTTGTTGCACAAAAAGTACAGATGGCCCGATTACAAAATGAGTCTTGTCATCTTGGGCAAGATGCAAGACTTTGATGCATGCTATAAAAATACAGGAAATAATAATTACTCTGCATGAGTAACTCTTATAATTTCCTGGGAAGACCAGTTTGAGATACTGCTCCCCGGGACCTTTGGACGGATCCAACTCTCCAGGTTGCGTTCTTCTTCCAGCTCGTCTTCCAAATTGTTGACAGCATCAGGGGTGAGCATCCCCCCACTAACAAAGTTGGGCTCTTTTGCAGCCTCTGCTTGATCTTGTTGAGTTGATTTGTAACCCAACCCAAATCTATCCTCTTTCTTCTCCACCGATAACAGTTTGCCCCAGCCTTGGGCATTTCCTTCTTCAACAACCTTCCGGGCTTGTTGATATGACGCCATTGAAGTTCCAGGCACAGCAGATGTTTCATTTATGTTCAAGGCTTCGAAACCTTGGCTCATTGTTTCATGGATCTCCCCATCCATCTCAATGTATTTATAGGTAGCCAGGTGGCTGACAAAAATATCCTCCTCTCCACAGATTGTAACGACTTGACCCTCCCACTCGAATTTTAACTTCTGGTGAAGGGTTGAGGTCACGGCGCCAGCGGCGTGAATCCATGGCCTACCCAATAGACAGCTGTAGGCAGGCTGTATATCCATCACGTAGAAGGTCGTTTTGAAAGTTTGCGGGCCAATCGTTATGGGCAACTCAATCTCTCCCAGAACCGATCTCTTAGAACCATCAAAGGCTCTCACCACCAGGTTGCTGGGTTGCAACGCCAATCCGTCATACTCTAGCTTCACAAGGGCCTTCTTAGGTAAGACATTGAGGGATGACCCCGTATCTACCAGCACATGGGAAAGGACTGCACCTTTACATTCCATGGTTATGTGCAAACCCTTGTTATGGTTGCGGCCTTCCGTAGTCAAGTCAGTGTTGGTGAACCCTAGTCCATGACTAGCATTAACATTTCCAACCACAGCTTCTAACTGATTGACGGTGATCTCTTCAGGCACATAAGCTGCGTGCAAGACTTTGAGTAGTGCATTCCGATGGGCTTCGGAGCACATAAGCAATGATAGGATTGAGATCTTGGAAGGCGTCTGGTGAAGCTGATCCACTATTTTGTAATCACTCTTCTTGATGATTCTCATGAACTCATCATCCTCTTGATCAAAGGGTGTTTTCAAAGCTTCTTTAACAATCTGCTCTTCCTGCACCAAGCCTTTCCCTTTTGCCTTGGCAGCAGCTTCTGCTTCGGCAGTGGGTCTTTGAATTTGTGGAGCAAAGAGACGTCCGCTTCGAGTGAAGCCTCCGCCTCCTCCCACATTATCTATTTGTGGTGCAGGGGTTGATGATTCAAAAGTGATTTTTTGTCCTTCGCAGTACAGGTCAGAGTCGTAATGCCAGGGGATGGCATTACTGCTTTCATAAGGTATTGGCCCAGGCACTGTGATAGTGACTGGACTGATTGCAGCTGCGGAAGGAATTGTGATAGTCTGTGGATCATAATATATCGTGACTGGTGCTCTGATGGGAGTAGCACTTTGTGAGTTGTAGGCTGAATTGTTCTCTGGATCGTAATAAATTGTAACGGTTGAGACATCTTCATAGTTTGTTGCTGGTGTTGTAGGAGACATCGCCAGAAGGATGGGTGTTGTTGTTGTAGGAGTTTCAAAATGAAGTGGTGCTGGAGTTGTAGAAGGAACGTTCGTTGATATCTGGTCAGTTGAAATGACAGATGAAGTACTTGTTGATGAAGCTGAAGAGTTGTCGGGAACAATGGTTGTTGCAGTTGTAGGAGATACCGGAATTGTTGCTGATGAGATTGCTGGATTTGTAGGAAATGATGTGGTGATTTGAAGTTGGCCACTCTGAATGAGACCATCTATGTCATTCCTCAGGTTATCGCACCCATTTACTGAAATATTGCAGTAAGCACACCCTAACTCACACCCCGGGAACATTTGACATTCGAGGAGTTGAGCCTTGATCTCTACCAACGGTGTCCGGATCTGACCCACACTGGTTATTAAATAAGACGGCTTGTCTTCTTCAATAGCATTGATTCTGGGACCTCCGTGGTGTGGCATAGGGTTTTTGTTAACATTGGGTGGTGGTGCGAAATTCAGGGCCTTTGAGTCTACCAGGTCTTGTACCTTCATGTGCAAGGCTCTGCACTTTTCTGTACTGTGGCCAGGTGCATTCGAGTGAAAAGCACATCTGGCGTTGGAGTCATAATTCCTGGGTAGACTATTAGGATCTGGAGGTGCCAACGTCCTTAGCTCAACTAGGTTGAGTTTCAGGAGTTGTGGCAGCAATGTAGCATATGGCATAGGGATCAGATCGATCACCCTATTGGCTTGAGATGGCCTCTGTTGGAATGGCCTTTGCTGATTTTTGTTGTTGGCGTTGTTGTAGTTTCTCGGAGGATACTGAGCTTGTTGATGGTACTGAGGTTGTTGCTGATAGTTTTGCTGCGGAGGTTGATAAGCTGGCTGTGGATGAGCTGGAGCGGGAATGGTGACTGCTGCCACAGACCTATGAACATACTGGGGTCTGCCCCTGTTGGTGTGGATGGCATTGGTCTCGCCAGTTCTTCTTGGGCCTGCAAAAGGCTTCCTTGCATTGCTGGACGAGCTGGCACCATTGTCAGAAATCTTGCCCATCTTCAACAGGCTCTCAATTCTCTCTCCAGCTATGACAACATCTGCAAAGCTAGTGGAAGAGAAAGCAGCTAGCCTGTCAATATATGTTCCCTGAAGGGTGTTCATAAACATATCTGCCATTTCCCTCTCAGACATAGGTGGCTGAACAGCAGCAGCCAATTGCCTCCATCTCTGGGCATATTCTCGGAAACTTTCCCTTGACGTCTGTGACATCCCCATTAGGAGGGTCCTGTTGGGTGCCATATCTAAGTTGTACTGATACTGTCTAATAAAGGCCTCTGCCAGGTCCTTCCAACACCTGATAGTCGCTCTTGTCAGATGAGAGTACCATTCTCTTGAGGCTCCCGTCAAGCTGTCCTCGAAATAGAACATCCAGAGCTTCTCGTCCATGGTGTAGGCCTTCAGCCTCCCCAGAAATGATTGTAAATGGGTCCGGGGGCATGAAGTCCCGTTGTATTTTTCAAAACAAGGAGGCTTAAACTTATGGGGAATCCTGACCCCGTCTACCAAGCCCATGTCCATAACGTCAAAGCCCAAAGAGTTCTGAGACTCCAAGGACCTTAATTTCTCAGCTATCTCATCCAGCCTTCTATCATAAGCTTCCTCCCCAGCACCCATTACTGTGAACTGATCCTCCTGGGGGTCTTCTTGCAGTACCCTGCCTGCAGTGGCAGTCCCTTGAACATTTGCAGGAATGTTGACCTCTGGGTGAAGGTGGGGACCAAATACAGGGGGATTGACATGAGGTTGGACCCTCTCATTATTGCTTGTGCCAACAGTTCCTATATGTGGATCTTCTTGATTCTGCCTTTCCACCATGGCCCTCAATCTTTCTTGGCTCTGAGCCATGTTGTTCATCACTTCCATAAACTGCGTCATCTGCTTTCTCATTTCCAATCTTTCGTTTGCCATTTGATTTCTAACCTCTGCAAGGTCCTGTTGTACCTGATCCATTTGTATGCCCGGAAGGTTGTTACGGGTTGGATATCGGTGCGGACGGTTGAGGGGAAATACCCGGCGTCGAGCAATAGTTCCTGAACATCACAACAGAGTTAGTAGCAATAAAACAAAAACCTACAAAACAAACAAAAGGTTAGCATGCAATGCAGTATGCTTATTTGTTTTCAAGGTATCCGGCTTGGCGTTCAGTTTTGACCCTTCCAGACCCTTGAAGATGCTGTTGATGTTGCTTTTTGAAGTAAACTCGGATGGAACGAACTAATACATATATTACAAATGGCAAATGGTACATAGTTTGTTTACAAATACAAGCCCTCTGAGGGGTCAAAATACATTAAAAGAAAATAAAAGTACATGGAATGAAAGCAACAACAAGCAAATGGTCAAACACCAAGACCAAACTCGTCCTCCCGAACTTCCTTGAGAAGTGCTTCGGTCACCGGATCAGCTGGACGCTCCGTGAGATTCCTGATGAGGAGATTCCGGGTAGTGACAGCTGCGGTTAGCTTCTTGTGCTGACTTTGGTCCTTTGACCTCTTCACTCCAGCTTTGATCTTCAGCTCTGATATCTCCCTCTGGGCTGCTGCCAGGGCTTCCTGCTGCTCTTTTGCACTAGTTTCCAGTTGCTCTATCTTGTCTTGAACTCTCTTGTCCTCCAGAGTACGAGCCTCGGTGATCCTGACCCACCTAGCCTGACTCTCCTTCAGATACAAGTCTGTCCTGGCCTTCTGGAGCTGGGCTTCCTTGCAAGCATTCTTCAGAATTTGTTCTCCAGCCCTAGACTTCTTGATATAATCCTCAGACTTCTCAATTTTAGCCAGATGCTCTACTTTCAGCTTCTCCAACCTCTCAATGTCCATCCTACCATCACTCCTTTCCCGGAGGGTCTTCTGCAAGGCCTGAGTCAACTTCTCATTTCTTTCTTTCAAACCCTCAAACTCCTCCAAACTGACAGTGGCAGGGGGTGGTGCTGAGGATGGTCCAGGCATGTCCTCCATGGTAAAGGGCATTCCAGAAAATTGAGCCCTGGCATGGGACCACTCATAATATTGTGCTGATGCCACATTGTTGCACTTCCCCAAAATGGTTACTCCCTTGGTTTGAACATTGTCCCAGGCCCAGGCTGCCTGCCTAACAATAGCCAGATTAGGCTTGTTCTCACAATAAAGAGTCTCAACCAAGTCTTGTGCCTTAGGAGTGTGGACCAGTGCATAGCCCAGTTGTCTTTTGAACAGCAGAGGGTTGTAATTAATGCTACCCTTAACTCCTATCAGGGGTACATTAGGGAAATGCCCACAGCTGGTGATGATATCCCTGCCCTTGGTGCTTTGAGTGCACCACCTGATATCAGCTGAAGTTAGAGCAGTGAGTCTTCTAGCCCAATTTCTCTGCTGATGAGGATTCAAAAATGCATCTGTCCTGGGCAAATGCTTGAGAAGCCAAGTATGGAACAAAGGAGCACAACACCTCACTAATATTCCCCTCTGCTTTTCATTCCTCTGGTGCACTGAATAGTAGAAATCCCCCAACAAGGTTGGCACTGGATTCCTTAGAATGAATAGATGGATTGCATTCTTGCTAATGAATCGAGGCTCATCTGCAAACAATAAAATCCCATATATGCTCAGGGCCAATAAAGCACAGACTGCTTTCCACTCTCCCACTGAAGCTTTCAGGATAGCTTGAGAGATCAAGAAGTCCAGATGCAGGCCAAGGATTCCAGCCTTAGAAGTCATATGCTGCCCAATAAGGACTGGTTCCAGATGCAAAGCCTTTGCCACTTCTTCATTACCAGGAAAGACCATCTCAGGGTTGAAAGGGATTCCACCCCTGATAGGTATACCAACTAATGATGAGTATTCTTCCAATAAAGGGCCCAGCTGAAAGTCCTGAAAAGTGAAACACCTCAGTGTGGGATCATAAAATTGAAGGCAAGTGTGGATCAGGCTTCTCTGTGAAGGGTCCAGATCCATAACCACATCATGTATATCTCCATAGTGTTCCCTGAACAGTGGTATATGGTCTGGAGTGATCAGGGTCTGAATCCTCCTGATGTCAGCTAGCTCTGGCTGGAAGAAGTGGTAGGTGATGTTACTCTTTTTAGGTGCCATGATGTTGAGGATGAGTAGAGACAAGTGTTGATGATAACACTGAAGAATGGGCCACTGATTGGCTGGTGCAGGTGACTGAAGCAGATAGCTGATAGCTGATAGCTGAAGCAGGTGCTGATGAAGATAGGTCTATACTGATGATGGGGTCAAAACCAAGCCAAAAAAATGGAGATGGATACCCTGAAACACAAATAAGCAAATGTCAATATGATGCAATGAGGATGTATGCAAATGATATGCAAGGGTTTGTGACTGAGCTGGATCTGATCAAGTGCTCTGATATAAGCCCAGGTATATTCAAGAAATCCAGATGGAGGTCTATAAATCCAGTAACCAAGGTGGGGGACTCAAATAAAGAGTCACATGTCCAGGGTTTAGAATCACAAGAACTGTACCAACATGGAGTATTCTTAATCAAATCAAAGTAACAGGGTATGTTGAGGCCAAGGGTACCTGCAAACCTGTAAACAGCCCAAACCCCTCACAGGTGGTGTTCTAAAACAAGGATCCTCAGACTTGGATCAGTTATGAGAAGTGTAAACACTTCTAACCCGGAGGTACAGTGTTTACAATAACCATAAAAGTTCCTCCTCTAATTCACCTCAGTTTCTGAAGGTCAATACTAAAAGGTCATCCAGACTTAGCAGGCTTCCCAGATAGCCCTAGCATTGCAGGAAATCTGCAACACAGAGTTCTCAAGAAGAAACCCATATCTGAACTGTGTTTCATATTCCCGCACCAGACCGAGATGGAATGGGAAAGAATATGAACCACTCTAGCCTAGGTGTCACTCAGGTCCCAGGTATAGGACCTTAACTCTCAATGGAACACCCACCCTGCAAAACAAACAGCAGATCCAGCCAGACAGCATGACAGTATGATATATGTAAAGCAAAAAAGAAAGCAGTAAAGCAACTGTACATAAAGCAAAAATAAATACAAATACACAAACACAAATAAACACATAACACCCCAGTAAACACAAATCAAACAAGCTCTAGGAGGAACCCACAAAAAGAACCAGAAGCCCTGGTTGCAATATAAGGATCCCCAGCAGAGTCGCCAAGCTGTCGCTCCCGATAAGTGGGACCAGGCCCAGATAAAGGTACAGACGCGAACGGTCGGCGAGAGGGACAATGGGGACACACAACCGTGAACTCACTGGAGATGAATAGAGTCGCCAGCTAGGCATTTTTATCCTGGAGGAAAGGTAATGCTGCATAGACCTAGAAAGATATGGACAAGACAGTTGCGAACCAGAGAGACTGAGAAAGGGGGTTGGTTACAACCTGGGAAGGTATTAGCACCCAGATTGTCCGCCGTACTCGACGGGATCCACGCTTAAAAGATTTGTGTTTTAAAGGGGTAGTGTCAGTGCAATTTGTGTATAAAAGAGCTGGAAAAGGATGTACAGGTGTCAGTGTAAAAGAAGTGAAGTGTATAAATGTACAGTGTCAGTGTAAGAAAAGGAATAAGATGCTCAAGATCATGAGGCTATAAGAATAATGCTGGAAAGAGGGGGGATATACAGAGACTTTTGTTCGATAACTGTTAAGTTATGCCTACGTATCCTCTCGTGCAATGAGGAAGTCAGAACACCGTAGTTCGACCCAAAGAGACTGAAAGATGAATTGACTTGATGAACTGCTTACTTGCCTATGCTCAAATGTATGACCTGTCTGGCTCAGGTGCAAACTGTCTTGCATTAGACGGAGGAAGCAACTTCTCGTTTATGAGTGAATGAGATGAGAAAAGAATCCCGGAGGAGACGATTATTGTTTGTTTTAGTGTTTTCAATCTTTTATTGCTTTTTGAAGTTTGTCATAAGAAAATGAGCTTAAGCCTAAACCAAGGGTTAGTAAACTCATCACATCCTCCCTCTGATTAGGGGTAATGAGAATACCTTAAGTGTGAAGTCAGATTCTCACACTTAATCACCTTTGGTGTAGGATTAAGATCATTAACCTACTTTGTGATTATTTAGATGTTTTTGATGTTTTTGTTTAGTGTTAAGTAATGAGATTAAGCCATAATCAAGGATTAAACAGACTCATTACACCATCCTAATAGAAGGATAATAGATGAGAATGTTTAAGCTGAGGAAAGCTCCTCAACTTAATCCATGATTAGGGATTAAAATCATGACAAAACAAGCCTTTGATTAAGTGGATTTTATTTAATGGTATGATGATGAAGTGATTTTTAGGGTTTGTAAGACAACTTGAGGGGGACTTGTCCATTAACACTAGGGTTAGTCCTTCTTAACCAGTTAAGGAAGAATTAGAACCCTAATGCAAGGCCCAAGTTACAAGTGTGATGTCTTTGATGATTATTAAGTGAATTGATTAAGAGATTTAAACACATTAAGGGTTTAACACTTAGGATTAAAGTTATACACTCCATCCTAAGAGAAGGATGCAGGCATAAGCTTAATCACAAAGCCTTAAAGCCTTCAGGGTTTAGTCCCTGATTATGAGATGAGAAGAGAAGACTCAATGAGACACAAAGGTAAAACTAAGTGGGGACTAATCAAAACCCTAATCATTGTCATGCTTGGTTGTTCCTAAGGTTTGTGAGGTTAACAAGAGAAATCTCCAATGGAACCACCAGGAAGCAGATGAAAGGATCAAGAGAAGCAAAGTAACTTGCTTCATTCAAGAAGTCAAGTCACTTGAAGAAAGAAAGTAGGAAGAAGAAGAATGAGCAAGCTCAATCTCAAGCACATACAAAAATGCAGCAAGGATGCATAAAAGAGATAAAGAGAAGTTATGAGAAGTGAAGGCAAATTCACTTCTCAAAATCACTTACCACCTGAAAAGTTAGAAAAGAAAATGCAATGCAATGCAAAATGAGATGAAATGGTATGAAGTAAATCAAAACCAGAAGCATGTTTATGATGATAATGATGCTATGAAGTGATACAAACATGAGACAACAAATGGAGATGATCATACAAGCTTATGAATGCAAATGAAACATGTTAAGAACCAAGAACATACATGAAAAGTTATGAGATGCACATGGCATACAACATGACAAATGCAAGATGCAATGATCAAACATGCTTTCAATATGCCTTATGAGGTTAAATGAATCAAATGGAGGCATAGAATGTCATGGCAAGTCATGTTATGCAAGAAAATTCAAGATGGATGCATATGGAAGCCCAAATTAGGGTTTATGAACAATGCCACAAACAAAAACCAAAACCAGAAGCAAACAACATTATAAAAAATTGAAAATGCCCTCAAAGGATCCCTAATCCTATACTAACTCACTGCCCAAAGGAGAGGTTTCAACTCCTAACCAAATTCAAGTTATGATTTTCCTAAGTTTTCTAGGGTTTTAGGGTTCCTTTGCAAGAAAATTACCAAACAAATTAAAAATGAAAGATCAAATCATGGCCATTTAATCTCACAAACTACATGCCTTACACAATGCAATGCTAAAAGAATCAAGGTCCAACTCTTTGGGGTTAGGCAGAAATGATTTTTTTGAAGTTTGGATCAAAATAATGCATAAAAATGATTTTAATTCAATGAAAAATTCTCAAAATGCATCAAGATCAAAAAAGAAATTTGGTTTGAAGGTTGGACAATGTTTCTAAATGTCTTAAAACATTTCATGAATTTTTTGGTGATTTTTAAATACCTAAAAGTATTTTTAATAAATTAATTTTCATTAATCAATTAAAAATAAACTTTTAAATATTTAAAAATACTTTTTTAATGCTAAAAATAAAAATAAAAATATTTTTGTGTTTTAAAAATTAATGAAACTCTTGACAAAAAGTTTCATAATTTTTAAAACATTTTTGCTATTTTAAATAAATTGTACAAAACAAATGAAATAAATGTGAAAATAAAATGAAATTAAATGGAAAAGGAAAAAGTCAGCCAATCTAATGGCTGAGATTCAAACCCCAGGACGCGGGGGCTGACCACGCGCGCAAATGAACGGACCAAATTCAAACTCAGCTAATTAATGCTTATGCCCTAATCCTGCCGTTAATTACCTTCAGGTGACCGGAACAGTGTTCCGGTCATCTTCTCCGTTCACCCCAAAACCCAATCTCACTCTAAACGCTTCTAAAATGAAATTTAAAAACACAGGAATGATCCCCACTCACTCACGAACCAAAACCCCCAATCAAAACATATTTATCATTCCAGAAATGGCTGAATCGAAGCAAACAAAATCTAGGGCAAAAAGTTTCAGAGACTGATTAAACTCTCATCTCTCCACCATTTTCAAAACTAAAGACATATTTATGATCAGGGAAGCATGAATAACAACTTAAGAACTTAAAAAATGATTTCTGGAAAAAATGTTCTTGAGCTACCTGAGTTTCGAAGCTTTCAAATTTGCAACTTTCTGATCTCCCCTCCTTGTAAAATCCACTCCTTATGACCCCTTGATGATGTCTGGATGCTTAGAAGAAGTTTATGCTGGCTGGTTAGGGAGATTGAACAAGTTCTGTTCAAGCTCAGGTGAGGATGATGTTTGTGATTCAGGCTGTTTCAGGCAAATGTGAGGGGTTCTTTGTGATCAGGATGATGATTTGAGAAGGTTTGTGAAGTTTGTTCAAGTGTTTGTGGCCTGTGGAATGAGTTTCTAAAGCTTTGGCTTTGAGAGTGAAAAATGGAAGAGTAATGTTCTTGCTGGTTTCAGGCTTAGGTCTTGCTGGTTTTGGTTCAGTGAAGCAAGGTGAGTTGATTAGTGGAGTTTGTTTGGGTGTTTATGGCTTGTGGAATCAGATTCGAAGGAAAATGCAAGTTGGAGAGAGTTTGTGAATGTGTGTTGTGGTGAGTTTTCAGGCTGGCTTGTTGTATGAAATGGCTGGCATTTTCTTTGCATAAACAAATGCCATTGGTCAGATGATGTGACTTGGCCTTTTGTGATAGGTGTGCTAGCTTTTGCAAAAAGTCCACTCTTGTGTAAGAGAAGCATGGGTTGTGTTCTAGGCTAGTACAAGGGTGTGGGCTAGCGCAGCATGGTGAGGGGAAAGGCTAGGGTTGGTCCAGCAGCCAAGGCAACAAGTGGATGCAAGTGTTATGATGGTTTTGCAACTTGGTTCCCTTTTGGTTCATATGGAAAGATCTTGCTATACAAACCATGAAACATGAGAAACTCTTGATCCATTCTGAACTTTAGGTCACATGTGATGTTTGTATAATGGTTAGACATGAATTAGAAGTCACAAATGCCTTGGTACAAAGTTTTTGCAAGTTTTCCATTTGGTGCATATTTTGAAAATTAGTGATTTTTGCCAACTTTGACACACCATAAATTTTGATCCAAAATGAATTAGGTCATGTTCTTTTACTTTTTGTAAAGGGAAAGATCTAATCTACAACTTTCATGACCAAAGTTTTTCCATTTGAAGCATTTTTGGATCAAAAAGCAAGGGTTGAAAAAGTTGCATAAAATGACATTTCATTAAAAGTCAACCATGCCCTAAAAAGTCAACTTTGCAAAAACTTGTAATTCTTGAATTTTGTGAACTTCAACATTATTCTATGATCAAATAAAGATCATATACACTCAAAATGATGAAGATCACCCCTTGGTTGGGTCATTGGGGGCCTCAGATGCCCTGATTTTGCATTGACTTGCTTGAAAAGTCAACTCTTGATCAGATGACTTCCCCATGGAATTTCTTCATGAAAATTGATATGCATACTCCCTATACCATATATAGACCAATAGCAACAAGAATGACCAAAAAATTTGGAGTTATGGCCTCTGAAACCAAAACCCTAATTTTAGGTCTTCTGTGCAGTCAAGCCTGGCTCTGCATCCATACCAATCCCAGTTCTTGTGATTCTTTGGCATCCTTGACTTTGAGAGGATATAATATGATGCTTGAACACATATGGACCTCTTTGAAGTGATTGATGATCTTTGGAGTGGCTCAAGAAGCTTTTGGATTGCTCAGATCACAAACCCTAGATGCAGATGACTTAGAATCTATGCAGTGAATCAAAACTGTGATATGAGATGCTATGATTGAGTTTATGCATATGAAATGATCACAAGCCATGGTGTGAATGGGTGAGGGAAAATTTGGGGTGTTTACAGACACCAAGTCAGAAGGGGTGACTGTTACTCCAAGAAACCTCATTGGTGCTTAAACGTCAACGTCATTGGTTCCTCAACCATTACAAAACCCTTATGAGAGGTGAGCGCTTAGGTCAGATTAGCTGAATATAGGACCGAAGAACATGAAGGAGAATGGGTGGGCATAGATAAACTTTGATCCATAAATCCTTCTTTCTAAAACCGTGAACCAGACCACGTTATAACCCTTGAAAGTCCTAATTGAATCAGGTTCAATTCTGAAAGCATACTACGACAAGGTTGCGTAAGCTGACTCCTAATGATTTTCTTCCTCAGCACTACGTTTGGACTAATCGTCCATTCGTCACACACTATCACAACATCCAAATAAATAATTTTCAAAACTTGTATGTGTACTGCATTAAAATTACCATTTGTCAATGAACAGTTTTAATTGCAAGTCAGTCTGTGACATCAGGGAAGTTCTTACAAAGGGACATCAGAGGAGAATTTGATCATTCAGCAATGATGACCAAAATCAATAGCATCTTGCAGGCCTATGAATCAGGGGCATGTTATCCAGTGGTTTTGTCGGCCAAGGAATCAGTCAGTCTAAAGCAAGTTCCCAAGCATCAGTTGACTGAAGGACGTCATTCAAGAGTCAGTTGATCAAAGCTAAAATTACCAAACTGGGGCAGGACACCCAGATTTTCTGTTGACCTAAGATATATTCTTCCAATGCTCGGTCAGGATGAGTTAAGTCACTTCCACGCTCATACCGGGGCAAGACACTTCTAGATATCACTAAGTGAAACTCTTCACAAGAGGACATCCAGGTCCGCCGTTCCAGGGATTGTATAATCAATGATAGTCTGTTCAGAGACTCACCCAACAGGGGCAACTTTAGCTACGCAAAGCAAGTATATCAGTAATCTCAGAGTTTAAGACGAGTGTCGGGAAATCATGCTACCCACCGTCGCCTTTGTCACCCTTCTCAACCAGAAGCCTTGTCACTATGACCTTTCTTCCCATCCTCGGGAGCCTTTTCTAGTTTTTCATGAGCATTGCATAAATCATTTGCATACTGGTTTCATGTCGCATATAGAGCATATGCATCATGATTGCATTGGGCATAACCCCGCAACATCAATCTTACACCCAGGGCCTCGTAACCCTAACTTCTTAACCGTTTCAAAGTCCAGGTCTCGTCTGGCAAACCAGTTCAAAGTCCAGTTCTCGTCTGGCGAACCAACTTCAAATACCAGTTCTCGTCTGGTAGGCGAATCTTTAAACCAGTTCTCGTCTGGTCACCTTTTCATTTAGTCTATTGAACGCCAGTTCCCGTATGGTAGTCATTCTTTTTCAGAGTCAATTCTTGTTTGACAATGAGCACCCAAGGAGTCAGTTCCCGTCTGACGACTTATTCTTTGCCCATCAGTTCTCGTCTGTTGGCCTACCTTTAATAAACTGGTTCTCGTCTGGTAGTCCACCTTCAAAGACCAATTGCTTGGTAACCAAAAAACAAAAAAAATCTCTATCAACCTGGCCTTACGCCCAACCATCTTTGTTTCGTCTCCCGTAGCTCGCATATTCATATCCTTAGCGTACATTTACCTCTTGCATCATTTGCATTGCATCTTCATACTCCATGGTTTCTGTTTTAGCTCTGATGTGGGGCAAGATTGTTACAAGACGCAGCCTGGTAGGCGAATCAACTTCAAATACCAATTCTCGTCTGGTAGACAAATCTTTAAACCAGTTCTCGTCTGGCGAACCAACTTCAAATACCAGTTCTCGTCTGGTAGGCGAATCTTTAAACCAGTTCTCGTCTGGTCACCTTTTTATTTAGCCTGTTGAACGCCAATTCCTGTCTGGTAGTCATTCTTTTTCAGAGTCAATTCTCGTTTGACAATGAGCACCCAAGGAGTCAGTTCCCGTCTGACGACTTATTCTTTGCCCATCAGTTCTCGTCTGTTGGCTTACCTTTAATAAACTGGTTCTCGTCTGGTAGTCCACCTTCAAAGACCAATTGCTTGATAACCAAAAAACAAAAAAAATCTCTATCTACCTGGCCTTACGCCCAACCATCTTTGTTTCGTCTCCCGTAGTGTGCATATTCATATCCTTAGCGTACATTTACCTCTTGCATCATTTGCATTGCATCTTCATACTGTATGGTTTCTGTTTTAGCTCTGATGTGGGGCAAGATTGTTACAAGACGCAGCCTGGGGCAGTTATCTCAAGATCTGTTGAATTTCTGCGAGAGTTTGAAGACACTGGGGCAATTATGGATTCCAGGTCTTCTGTAAAATCCTCTAAAAGCAGTTTTTTTTATAGATGATGCAATTTGAGGCACAATTTCAGGATTAAGGAATGCTTGTTCACTCTTGGTAACCAATATGCGATAGTTGAGCTCAGAGGTTTGAGGCATCGAGTTAATTTTCAGGAAATGTCTGGTATTTTCTTTTCCCAACAGGGCATTGGAAGTTTATTTCTTCCCCGGGCAGAGAATTTCCCTTCAGCCGACAAGGTTTCTTCGTGAGGAGTTGGTATTCTCCACAGTCAAAGTCCAATTTTCATTGGAATATCTTTCCAACACAGTCGTCATACTTGGGGCACATTGTGACTTATTTGATTCTCCAGCAAAGTCTCTCCTCAGCAGAGCATTGCCAAATATGTTTCTCAACAAAGCCAGAAGGTTGACATCCCCAGCTGAGGTAGAGCAGATGATATCCCCAGCAAAACTTCAAGGCTAATTGAATCGTTCTCGTCCCCAAGCGGAATTGCCTTTCCACAATGAAGTTTTCTCAGCAGGCAGTTGAAGGCCTTACGCTTCCCCACATAGTTAGAATTGTCAAAATTCTCTCCCCACCTAAGGAATTGTTGAAGCATCTTCCCCAGCCAAGTCTGAAGATGATTCCTCCCCACAGAGTTCATATTGGATTCTCACTTCTGTCAGTGAAATTTTCCCCAGCGAAGTTGCCATACTTTTGGGTATTTTGATGATACAGTCAGGTATTCATCACCTCAGTCAGAGTGGGTATCCAGACCTCTTGACTTGTCTTCCCCTGCAGAGTTGTAACTTTTGTGGCCAATCAGGCATTTGTTTATCGCTCGTCTGCGTTTTTCAACACTCGTCTGTGTTATCCTTAAGCAAAGTTTTCCCCCAGCAGGGACATACTACCGCTTTATTGCTGCTCGTCCGCATCTTTCAGCACTCGTCTGTGCTTTGGAATGATTACCCTATTATTGCTCGTCTGCAATTTTCTAACACTCGTCTGTGTTTGGTTATCTCTTTGTTGTTACTCGTTCGCAATCCTTAAACACTCGTCTGTGTTCTGGTATGATATTTGTTGTTTGCTCGTCTGCAACTTCCCAACACTCGTCTGTGTTTGGTATCGGACCCTTTGCTGCACTCGTCTGTGCCTTGATATGTATTCTCTGTTGTTGCTCGTCTGCAACTGTCCAACACTCGTCTGTGTTTGTTTGAAGCTCGTCTGCTTTTATTCCCCAGAAGTCGTCTGTGTTCTGAAGCTCGTCTGCTTTGCTTGGATACTCGTCTGTATCATCCCCAGCAATCGTCTGTGCTAGCTTACATCTGTATGTGAGGATTTGCTGTTTACCCTGGTATTTCTGTATCGCTGCTTCAAATGCTCGTCTGTGTTAGAATTTCTGGTATTCGTCCATACCAGTTGCTGATACTCGTCTGTATCATTGCCTGAAGCGCTCGTATTTGTTTCTTGGATCATCGTCTGATACTCGTTTGTATCATTGACTTTTGGCACTTGTCTGTGTTCTCTTGATGATCATCCAATACTCGTCTGTATTGAAGAGGTTTCAAATCCTGACAGTGGGAATTAATGTCAAAATGGTTACCGGTCCTGGCGTAACAGGTAAATCCGAAGGAGGCTCGTGTGTCTCAGGCACCAATTATGGTTGCTGCACCTGACGTCGCAGGTTTGCTCGAAGAAGACTCGTCTGTCTTATACCATATATCCGCAGATAATATATGAAGAAGGTTTGTCTACCTTGATTGCATGTCTATCCCACAGACTTTAGTGCATTACCGGTCCTGGCGTAACAGGTAAATCCGAAGGAGACTCGTCTGTCTCATGTTATGTTTTGCAGTGTTTGAGGACTCGTCTGTCTCATGTTATGTTTTGCAGTGTTTGAGGACTCGTCTATCCAGCTCCCGACGTAACAGGATTGTTTGAAGACTCGTCTGTCAAAGTATTTTTTTTATTATTCCGGATATCAGTTTTAACTTGGAAGAAGCTCGTCTGCTTTTCCTCCCTTTCATATCCCTAGAGCGTCATCTGGTTGGGTTTATTTCCTGGTGTTATTCATCGTCAGAGTGCAAATTTTCAGGGTCTTTTTGGTATTCATTCACGGTTTATCTCGAACGTCTAATAACCGTTGCTTTCATCCTTTTTAGATTAATAGCTGATTGAATAGGGGCAGCTGTAGACACCCTAAATTTGCCCTCTGGTTTTTTCTGCTTTTCGTTTTGCATTCATACGCATTTTCACATTTTTGCATACCATTTGCATATGCTCCTGAGACATGGGATCGAGATTTTCAGGAGGATTTTGGTTCCCCGTCCTTATTTGCGGATTATCAGGAATTCAAGGTATTGGCTATGCAGCCGTCAATGGCATCATCTTCTTATGCTCTTGTCACTGGATTAGGGTTTATTTCCCTGATTTAGTGGTTTCCAGGGATTTCACGTCTGCAAGGACTATTCACTATGCATTTGACCCATCATCTGGCTATCCTATTCTTCATTAATGTCGTAAGGCTATTCCTCTTTTCTCAGTATCTCAGGCTTTTCTTCTTTCTCAAAAGCACTAGTTTCAGTTCAATGTATGTCCAAGGTTGAGTTATGGACTTCATCAAGTTATCAGGAAATAATTCATGAGCTGTTTAATTTCAAAGTTGCATACTTTTTTTTGGTGCTAGATGCGTTCATTTCATCAGAGTCGATGTATATGCATTGATGGGTGGAGTTAAATTGAGTCTTGCCTTATTCTCGATCAAAAGGGTGTGCTTAATGCTCAAGTTATCATGTTGTGGAAAAATTCAAGTGTTTTATGGTGAAGAATCATCAGGAACTATATCATGATCAATTAGGGTTTGTACGATGTGCTAGAATTCAGAGGATGACTAAGCCCGAGGATTATTTGTTTTAGTGGTGAGTTGTTCAGTTGCATCTTACTTCACGTTTTATTAGAATTGTTAGAAGAAGTTCTAATGGGGTTGTTGGATTAAATCCAGTTAGTGGAAAATATTGGCGGGGGTTTATTCAAGTTCTTTATCCATGTCAATTCTTATCCCGAGTTTATGTCACTATCCATTTTCAATTAGATTTAATTATTCACAACCCATTTGTAATTCGTTTCACATTTGTTACCCAATCCATATTCACATCCAAAAATCCATTCATTATCCATTTCAGATTTTAATTATTTTTAATTCATTGTGTCAACTTTCATGTGCCAATTATCCACTTATTTCTATCATCCCCATCCATTTACTATTCTAATTCAATTCCATTTTATCATTATCATTATAAAAATCATTCCAAAATAAGAGAAAAAGAAAAAAAAACAATGAAACTCATTATATGTCCAAATAACCAACTCATATTGCCACAATTAATCCATGTCCCATTAGAATTTCTAATTGAGAAAAGTAAGACGTGAGTTACACAAAAAATCTTCACAAGCAAACAGTGTGAGCACAAGTTATTAGCTTCAATACGTCTCAATTCATTTGTGGTCCCGCTTACAATACCGTATGCACACAACATGCCTTCAGGTGCTACAATCCGTCACAACAAATTTCCTACACGAAAAAGGCAAAAACACACAGCAAAGAAAACGCGTTTCGCTACCTCACAAGTCACGCACAACAAACCAACATTTCCTCCTGATTCTAAAAAAGGGATGATTCTATCTTCACTCAAGAAAATTGACAATGAAAATAAGCTCTGTTAATCCTTCACCGAGCCAACACCCTTCATTCCCCCTTTCATTTTGACAGCAAGCCCTTCACCATAGAAACAGATCTTCTCAAAATCATCACCACCAAAATCCACACAACAAACACCAAAAACACTACAACTCTTCTCTCCTTCACACAAATCTACCGCAAGATATCTTCAAACCTCACACCATTCAACCTTCCACCGAACCACCTTTCTCACACCATCAACTCCCATCCTCCTTTCTTCACCTTCGGAACATCTTCAACCCTTACCTCCATCGCTCACCTTGATTCTCTAATAACCAAATCCTCCTCTCACACCGCCTCCATCAACAACAACACCAACACTCAAGAAAACACCGAACAAAAAACCACTACAATCCATCACTCTTCTTTATCACCAAACCTTCATCTCATAATAACCTTCATCTGTCTTCAACATCACATCACAGCAACAACAAACAGAAAAAAGAAGAAGAAGAAAGTTTTAGATCGGAGCGGAGATTTCGAATCACACAAAGAAGAGAGGGGATTTCGGTCGAGAACTCACCAAATCGCAACCGAGGGAGATCGCGAACGTGATTTGCGAGTGAGAGAGTCGCATGACGCGAACTAGCTTGAAGCTGAGAAGCGAGCAGAGAGAGGTTGAGAGGAAGGAAAGGTCGACCGCGAGTTTAGCAAGCCGAAGCCGAGATCATGATGAAGAGAGCGTGAGCTTGCTTGTCGGATTTCGTCATCAATGTTTGAAATAGAGATGTCGTCGATGGGTCATTTAGGAAGAAGATAACAACGGTGGTACCGCCGTGAGAGAGTGTGGATACACAAACGCTTTCATCACCGGCGAGACCGTGACAGGCGGTTCCATTCGTGGAGAACAGTAGGTCTTTCTTTCGGAAGAAGAAGAGGAACCCGTGAATGCCCTATTTTTATTCTTATTTCTCTAACTTTTTATTATAAATATTTCTTTTATTGTTTTTTTGTTTTTTGTTAATTTTTTTTAATTTTATATTTTATTTTGTATAATGGATTGGTGGTTGGTGTTTAACCTAGGCTTAAGCCCGTTTCCATATCATTACTACAGCATTCCAGCGGTCCACACACCCTCCCCTTTCTACTTTCTCTTTGTCTTTTGCTTATAATATGGTTGATTTAGTTTGTATCTAACTTTAATTTGATTTGAAGATTTTTTAGAATTTAATTTTAAAAGTAAGCATAGCTTATTTTAGTTTCAGTTAATTAATTTGGTTTAACATAATTGTGTTTAAATTTAGTTATAGCATTATGTACTTCTTAGAGTTTATTATCTAATCTTGGTTTTAGCTTTATGCTTAATTTTGTGTAGGTATATTGCTCGATTTTGAAGATGAAGGATGTGGCTTGATGATGGCTTTGTGACTTATTATTCTCATGATCTTGTATGAACTAATGGAATCCCTGGTTGCAAATTGCACCTAAGCTTTGATATTGTGCGGACTAATCTCTTGGTTCTAATTTTGTTTCTCTTTGTTGGTCGTTTTGGATGTGAATGCTTATACTTGATGCCCTGATAATTAACAATTGCGCTTGACTGCTGAATCTGTTCTGGGCTTGATATTTCTTCTTGAGTTTCTTTTGCACGTATTGAAGAGGCAACAGACCTTCTCCTTTAGGTAAAACTATGGCCCGATTTTAATTAATGCATGTTGTTGCATCTGGAAGTCCTACTGGTGTAGGCTCTGTTTGTGCATTACTCCATATCGCACTTTCATCTCTTTATCTTATCTCCATTTTTGCATTCTCATCTCCTTATCTTATGTCTTCTTCATCTTAATTCTTCTTCCTCATCTTCTCTTATTCATTCACGACTGGAGGTGTGCTTAGGTCACCATGGTGCTTCTCCTTTCATCTTTCTCTTCTTCTTTCTTTCTTCTTTAGGATAGTAAACCTCACTAACCTAGGACCATCCGAGCATGTGAATATTAGGATTTGACTTTTCCCCGTTAGCTTTTACCTTTTGTGATCCTTTTGGTTCTTCTTCTCTTCTCATCTCATAACTCTAAAAAACACTTTAATAACTTTGAAGTGATGCATTGATCCATAGCCTTATTCCATGAGGTATGCTTGTAGTCTTCCCATCTTGGGATAGTACAAGTTTACCTTGTGATGCACAAGTCTGATCAAGGTATCTCCTTCATAAACGAAAAGCATAAAAAACACTTCTTCATTGTAAATACCAAAAACACTTAATAAGTTAACAAGTTAGTGAGCTTAGGCCCTAATCTTTGGTTTCAAGTTTTGGGGATCGTCTCCTTACTTGAGTGTGCTTGTTCTATTATTCCATCTTGGAATGTAGTGACAAGTGCACATTCCATTGATGAGAGCTTGAGTTCACTTCCTGGTGACACACTCATAAAAGCTTCTAAAGAACACAAACAAACAATAAGCGTCTTTCCTTCGGGAATTCTTTTCTCACCTCATTCGCTTCGTACGCGAACTTGCTCCTACTTGTCACTTTGCAAGACGGTTACGCACTGGTCGTCCGAGTCTGCAACACCTGAGCAATGGCATAGGCAGTTCAAGCCTTTATTCACAAGCAATTTCCTTGTTACCCCTAGTTAGGGGAACTACGGCGTCTCTGATCCTCATTATCCTGATGAGGTACGTAGGCAGCGGGGTAGGGCCCGTTCGAGCACAATATTTATTTTCCCTACATTTTTCCTTTTCATTTCTTGTCCAGTTTCTTTTCTCAGTTTCTTTTCCAATTCATTTTCATTTCTTTTGTTTCAGCTTTCATACCCTCACCCTTTGAAATAGTTTCTTTTGCAAGCGTGGATCCCGTCGGGTACGGCGGACGATCTGGGTGCTAATACCTTCCCAGGTCGTAACAGACTCCCGAGCTCAGTCTCTTTGGTTCGCAGGACCCGTGTCCTTCCTTTTTCTTTTCTTCTGGTTTGTGCAGCATTACCATTCCCTTTCTTCGGGATAAAAATGTCTAGCTGGCGACTCTATTCTTTTTCCGCGCCACTTTCGCGTTTGTACCAGGATGGAAACTCGGGGAGCGACACAAACCCTTGCATATCATTTGCATACATCATCATTGCATCATTTAACATTTGTTTATTTGTTTTTCAGGGTATCCATCATATCATATTTTGTTTGGTTTTGACCCCTTCTGTTGCTTAGACCTCTGCTTCAGTTATCTTGTTCAGCATCTGCTTCAGTTATCTCCCTCAACACCTGCATCAGTCTGTCAGAGACTTATGGATACCCCAAGGAAGAGCAACATATCTTACCACTTCTTTGAGCCCACCTTGACTGGTATCAGGCAGGTCCAATCCCGTATCACACCTGACCACATCCCACTGTTTAGAGAGCATTATGGGGGTATTTTGGACATGGTCATGGATCTTGATTCATCTCAGAGGAGCATGATCCACACATGCTTGCAGTTTTATGACCCTCCACTCAGATGCTTCACCTTTCCTGATTTCCAGATGGGGCCTCTGTTGGAAGAATTTTCCTTGTTGATTGGAGTGCCTTTCAGAAGAGGGATCCCCTTCAACCCAGAGATGACTGCTCCCAGAAGTGAAGAGATAGCAAGGGCATTGCATTTGGAGCCTGCCCTCATTGAGCAAAACTTGACAACAAAAGCTGGGATTCCTGGCTTACATCTGGACTTCTTGATTTCTCAGGCCACCCTGAAGGCTGCAGTGGGAGAATGGAAGGCAGTCTGTGCACTTTTAGCCCTCAGTATATATGGGGTTATATTGTTTGCAGATGAGCCTAAGTTTGTAAGTAAGAATGCCATCCACTTGTTCCTGCTGAGGAACCCAGTGCCTAGATTGCTAGGAGATTTTTACTACTCAGTCCATCAGAGAAATGAAAAGCAAAGAGGGAATCTAGTCAGATGTTTGGCTCCTCTGTTCTATTCTTGGCTGCTCAGACATTTGCCTAAATTAGATGCCTTCTTGAACCCCCATCAGTAGAAGAATTGGGCCAAGAGGTTCATTGCCTTAACATCAGATGATATCAGATAGTGCACCCAGAGAACCAAAGGCAAGGATATTATTACCAGCTGTGGGCAATACCCTAATGTGCCTCTAATAGGAGTAAAAGGTTGCATCAACTACAACCTTTTACTGTTTAAAAGACAATTAGGATATTCCTTGGTTCATCCTCCCAGAGGACAAGATTTGGTTGAGACCCTATACTGTGAATTTCAACCTAACTCTGTTGTTGTCAGACAAGCTGCATGGGCTTGGGACAACATCCATACCAAAGGGACAACCATCCTTGGAAGGTGCAACAATATTTCCTCAGCCCAGTACTCTGACTGGTCCCGTACTAGAGCTCAGATCACCAGGATGACTTTCACCTTGGAAGACACATCTGGACCTTCTACAGTACAGCCTACAACAACTGTTAGCCTGGAGGAATTTGAAAAGCTGAAAGAGATGAATTATCAACTATCTGAAGCCCTGAAGAAGACTCTCTGGGAGATAAATGACAATCGTCTGGACATTATGAGATTGGAAAGACTCAAGACTGAGCATCTGACCAAGATTAAAAAGACAGATGACTACATAAGGAAAGCAAGAGCATGAGAGTTGGTTTTGAAGAATTCCTGCAAGGAGGCCAAGATTCAGAAGGCTAGGGCTGAGCATTATCTGGAGGAAAGCCAGGCTAGGTGGATCAGGATCACTGAAGCCCGTGCACAAGAAGACCAGAGGACTCAGGCCAAGATTGAGCAGCTGGAGGCCAATGAGAAGAAGCAGCAGGAAGCTTTGTTGGCAGCTCAGAAGGAGATATCAAAATTGAAACTCCGGGCGGGGTTGAAGAGATCAAAGGATCAGGACAGGCATAAGAAGCTAACTAATGCCACTGCTACCAGGAACCTCCTCATTAGGACTATTACAGAGCACCCAGCTGGTCCAGTGACGGAGGCCCTCCTGAAGGAAGTCAGGGAGGATGACTTTGGATTGGATGTCTGATTCCTTTTGCTTGTATTTCTTTTCATTTGATGTACTTTTTCTTTTGATTGTTGTATTTTTGACTCACCATGGGCATGTATTGTAAGCAGACTATGTATTTTCGTCCTTTTGTAATATATCAGTTTGTTTTATTTATTGGTGGGCTTCATCTCAACATCATCAAGCATTTCCTCGAGGTCTGGAAAGGTCAAAACCAAAGAACCAAACCGGATACCCTTGGAAGACAAATAAGCATTTTGCATTGCATACTAACATTTTCTTTGTTTTGTAGGTTTTTTTTTGCTATTTGTTTCTCACTTTGTTGTGATTTCAGGAAACATTGCTCGTCGCAGAGTGTTCCCTGTCAACCAAACACACCGGTACCCAATGCGAAACAACCTTTCGGGCATTCAAATGGATCAGGTACAGCAGGACCTGAATGAAGTAAGAAACCAAATGGCAAACAAAAGGGTTGAGATGAGAAATCAAATGACCCAGTTTATGGCTGTGATGACTGGCTTAGCTCAGAGCCAGGAAAATCTGAGAGAGCTGGTGGAAAGGCAAACTCCTGAAGAGCCCCACCCTGGTACAAGAGGAACCAACAATAATGAACGGTGGCAGCCTCGCATTGACCCACCAGAGTTCGGGCCCCATTTGAACCCAGATGTTAACGTCCCAAGGAATATTCAAGGAAACACTGCTGGAGGCAGGATCTTGCAAGAAGATCCTCAGGAAGAGCAGTTCATAGTTATTGGGGCTGGGGATGAGGTGTATGACCGAAGGCTGGATGAGATTGCTGAAAAACTAAGGTCTTTGGAATCCCAGAATTCTCTAGGCTTTGATGTAATGGATATGGGGCTGGTAGATGGGGTGAGGATTCCCCACAAATTCAAACCCCCGTGCTTTGAAAAATATAATGGTACCTCCTTCCCGGGTACTCATCTACAATCTTTCTTAGGGAGACTCAAAGCTTATACCATAGATGAGAAATTATGGATGTTCTATTTTGAGGACAGCCTGACTGGAGCATCAAGAGAATGGTATTCGCATCTGACCAGGGCCACTATAAGATGTTGGAAAGACTTGGCCGAAGCCTTCATCCGTCAATACCAGTACAACCTAGACATGGCTCCCAATAGAACCCTTCTAATGGGCATGTCTCAGTCTTCAAGGGAAAGCTTTCGGGATTATGCTCAGAGGTAGAGACAGCTTGCTGCTGCTGTTCAACCACCCATGTCTGAACGAGAAATGGCTGACATGTTTATGAACACTCTTCAAGGAACATATATTGACAGACTTGTTGCTTTCTCTTCCACCAGTTTTGCTGATGTAGTTATAGCAGGTGAGAGAATTGAGAGTCTTTTGAAGATTGGAAAAATCTCCGACAACGGTGCAAGTTCCTCCAACAATCCCAGAAAACCTTTTTCAGGACCCCAAAGGGCGGGTGAAACAAATGCAATTCATGCAGGCAGGGCCAGATCCCAGTATTCTCACAGATCAATAGCATTCGTTACTATCCTAGCTCCAGTTCCACAACAACCACTTTTTCCTCAACAACAACAACAACATCACTATCAGTAACAATCTCATTTTCCGCAACAAAGAACATACCAAAATAACAACAACAACCAACAGTAGCGCCCCTTTCAACAGAGGCCATCTATAACAAATAGGGCGATTGACCCCATTCCTATGCCTTATGTCGGTCTACTGCCACAACTCCTAAAGCTCAACCTGGTTGAGTTAAGATGCTAGTGCCAGGTGTGCCTTTCATTCTAACGCACCTGGTCATAATACCGAGAAATGTAGAGCCTTGCAAATGAAGGTTCAAGATCTGGTCGATTCCAAAGCTCTCAATTTCGCACCTCCTCCAAATGTTAATAGAAATCCTATGCCTAATCATGGTGGGCCCAGGATTAATGCCATAGAAGAGGACCGACCATCTGCACTGATTGACAATGTTGCACAGATTCGGACACCGTTGGCAGAAGTCAAAGCTCAACTCTTAAGATGCCAGGTGTTCCCAGGCTGTGAGGCCTGCTGCGAATCGTGCAAAACTACTATTAATGGTTGTGAGAGGCTAAGGCTTGGCATAGATTGCCTTATCAGAGATGGAATTTTGCAAATTACCACAATGGTTCCTACAACATCAACAACTCTTTCTTCAGCAACAACAGATCCTCCTACAACTGCAACAACTATCATTCCCACTGATTCATCCACAACTCCAGCAATCACTCCTTCCATTATTTCAGCAAACCAAAGTTCGGCTACACTTACTTCTACAACATCAACACCCATTTTATCAATAGAATCGCCTACAACACCAACAAACGCTAACGAGGATGTCTCAACGGTCACGATCTATTATGACCCGGCAACTGTTCATCCCAACAATAATTTTCAACAAATTGCAACACCTACTGTCAGATCTCCAATCACAATCTATTATGACCCGCATACCATCACAGTTCCTTCCGCTGCAGCAATCTGTCTGCTCTCCATTACGGTGCCTGGACCTGTTCCTTATGAAAGCAGTAATGCCATACCTTGGCACTACGGCTCTGATCTCTACTACGACGGAAAGAAGATCACTCTAGATTCATCAACCTCTTCTCCACAAGTTGACAATGTTGGGGGAGGCGGGGGCTTCACCAGAAGCGGACGCCTTTTTGCTTCACAAACACCGAGATCCAACGTTGAAGCAGAGGTTGCTGCTAAGGCAAATGTGAAGAATGTGATACTTGAAGAGCCAACTGTTAAAGAAACTCCGAAGACGTCTTTTGAACAAGAAGTGGATGAATTCAAGATAATAATAAAAAAGAGTGATTACAAAGTGGTGGAACAGCTTCATCAGACACCCTCCAAAATCTCTATATTATCATTGTTAATGTGTTTCGAAGCCCATAGGAATGCACTGTTGAGGGTCCTGCACGCAGCCTACGTGCCGGAAGAGATTACGGTTAATCAGCTGGAAACAATGGTTGCAAAAGTTAACACCAGTCATGGATTGGGCTTCACAGATGCTGATTTAACGACGGAGGGACGCAATCATCACAAGGCTTTACATATCACCTTAGAATGCAAAAGTGCTGTTCTTTCTTATGTGCTGGTAGACATTGGGTCCTTTCTCAATGTCCTCCCAAAGAAAGCCCTGGTGAAGCTGGAATATTATGGTTTGGCATTGCGTCCAAGTAACTTAGTGGTGAGAGCGTTTGACGGCTCTAAGAGATCAGTGCTTAGAGAGATTGATTTACCTGTGATGATTGGCCCACAAATCTTTAAAATTACTTTCTTCGGGATGGACATACAGCCGGCCTACAACTGTTTGTTGGGTAGACCCTGGATTCACGCCGCTGGCGCTGTTACATCTACCCTTCACCAGAAATTAAAATTTGAGTGGGAAGGCCAGATCATCACAATCTGCGGGGAGGAAGACATTTTCGTTAGCCAGCTGGCTACTTACAAGTATATAGAGATGGATGGGGAGATCCATGAGACTATGAGTCAGGGGTTTGAGGCCCTTAACATCAAGGAAGCAACTACTGTGTCTGGAACTTCCATCACTTCATATCAACAAGCCCGAAAGGTTGTTGAAGAGGGTACCCCTCAGGGCTGGGGCATGCTGCTGCCAGTAGAAAAGAAAGAAGACAGATTCAGGTTGGGTTACAGACCAACTCGACAAGATCAACCAGAGGATGCAACGGAGCCCAAATTTTTCAGTGGGGGAATGCTTACCCCAGATGCTGTGAACAATCTGGAAGACGAGGAAGAAGATGACCGCATCCTGGAAAACTGGATACGTCCAAGGATCCCGGGGAACCAAGTCTCTAGATGGTCTTCCCAGGAAATTATAAGAGTTACTCCTGCAGAGTAATTATTATTTCCTGTCTTTTAAGCATGCATCAAGTCCTGCATCTTGCCCAATGTGTCAGGACTCATTTTGTAATAGGGTCATCTTGTATTTTGTGTAAATGATTAATTAATGAATATCAGGACATCTTTTGCAAACGAGTCTCTCTTTTTCGCTCACTGTTTTTTATTTTTCATTTTTTGTACAAAACAATAAAATGGCAATGTTTTCAAAATAATAACTTCATTTCACTTTTTCTAAATAAGATAAAACTGATCACTGAAATGAACCAATCTAAACCCTTACAGAGAGTGCCCTCAAGATTGCACCGACAACAACACTCCTATGACTTCGTATGACTTCGACAATCCAATTAATCAAGCCGATGAAGGGGTTAAAGAAGATTTTGAGCTACCTGAAGAACTAGTCAGGTTGTTGAGGCAAGAGGAGAAGGTTATCACTCCTCATTAGGAGGAAGTTGAGACAGTTAATCTTGGTACCGAAGAAGACTTGAAAGAAGTGAAGATCTGGGCCGGTCTGCAAGATTCAGTGAAGGAATAGCTTATTGACATGCTCCGAGAATACGTTGACGTCTTCGCTTGGTCCTATCAAGACATGCCAGGTCTAGATACTGATATTGTTATGCACAAGCTGCCATTGAAAGAAGACTGTCCTCCAGTGAAACAGAAGCTACGCCGTACTCGTCCAGATATGGCCATGAAGATAAAAGAAGAGGTAAAAAAGCAGTGGGACGCCGGTTTCCTTGCTGTGACTAGTTACCCTCCGTGGGTTGCTAACATTGTACCAGTGCCTAAGAAGGACGGTAAAGTACGGATGTGTGTGGATTACCGGGATCTGAATAGAGCTAGCCCAAAGGATGACTTCCCTTACCTCACATTGATGTATTGGTCGAAAACACAGCTCAGTTCAAGGTATTTTCCTTCATGGATGGTTTCTCAGGATATAATCAGATCAAGATGTCACCAGAAGACATGGAAAAGACTACTTTCATCACACCTTGGGGCACGTTCTGTTATAAGGTAATGCCATTTGGATTAAAGAATTTTGGTGCCACTTATCAACGGGCTATGGTAACATTATTCCACGACATGATCCACAAAGAAATTGAATGTTACGTGGATGACATGATTGCCAAGTCCCTCCCTGAAGAGGACCATCTGGTAAATTTGCTGAAGCTGTTCAAGCATCTGAGAAAGTATCAGTTGAAGCTAAACCCCAACAAATGCACATTCAGGGTACGGTCCGGTAAGCTGCTGGGATTTATTGTGAGTGAAAAGGGAATTGAAGTTGATCCTGACAAAGTCAAAGCCATTCAAGAGATGCCTGCACCTAAGACTGAAAAAGAAGTTCGGGGGTTCTTAGGTAGATTGAACTACATTTCAAGGTTCATATCTCATCTTACAGCGACCTGTGAGCCCCTTTTCAAATTGTTAAGAAAGGAACAAACAGTCAGGTGGAATGAAGACTGCCAGAAGGCCTTTGACAAAATCAAGGAGTACTTAAAAGAACCTCAAATCCTTATGCCTCCAGTTGAAGGAAAACCTCTAATAATGTACCTAACATTATTAGAAGGATCAATGGGGTGTGTGCTGGGCCAGCATGACGAGTCATGTCGAAAAGAGTATGAAATATACTACCTAAGCAAAAAGTTTACCGACTGTGAACAACGTTATTCACTGCTCGAGAAAACTTGTTGTGCTTTAGCGTGGGCTGCTCGCCAACTAAGGCAGTATATGTTGACTCACACTACCTTATTGATCTCAAAGATGGATCCAGTCAAGTACATATTTGAGAAGCCAACGCTTACCGTAAGGGTTGCAAGATGGAAAATGATTCTGACAGAATATGACATTCATTACACATTCAGTAATGTCTGACTATCTAGCTGAGCAACCCATTGATGATTACCAACCAATGAGATTTGACTTCCCTGATGAAGACATCATGTTCCTGAAAGCGAAAGATTATGAAGAGCCTGTTCACACTGAAGGGCATGGCCCAGAAGAAGAATGAACTATGATGTTTGATGTGGCTGTTAATATGAATGGTCGTGGTGTTGGTGCAGTGCTCATTACACCTAAAGGGGTTCACATGCCTTTCTCGGCAAAACTCACCTTTGCATGCACTAACAACGAAGCTGAATACGAAGCCTGTATCATGGGTCTTGAGGAAGCCATTGACCTCAGGATCAAGACTTTAACTGTATTCGGAGATTCTGCTTTGGTAATCAATCAGACCAACGGCAAATGGTACACTCACTAAGAGCATCTGATTCCATACCGAGACTACACGAGGAGATTACTGACTTTATTCACAACAGTCAAGCTTGCGTACATCCCTCGAGATGAAAATCAGTTTGCAGATGCTATGGCTACCATTTCCTCCATGATCAAAGTTGAAGCTGCCAACTTTGTGCCTCGGATTTCAGTATCCAGACTTGACCGACCAGCATACATTTTCTCTGTGGACATTATTGAAGATGACAAGCCTTGGTTCCATGACATCAAATGCTTCTTAGAGGATCAAACATACCCACCTGGGGCATCATCCAATGATAAGAAGACATTAAGAAGGATGGCTGGTAGTTTCTTCCTGAATGCTGATGGTTCCTTGTACAAGAGAAACTTTGACATGGTGCTTCTCAGATGTGTTGATAAGAAAGAGGCAGACTTGCTGATGCACGAGGGGCATGAAGGATCTTTCGGTACCCATGCTGGAGGACATGCAATGGATAAGAAATTGTTGAGATCAGGTTACTACTGGATCACAATGGATGCAAATTGTTGTGCTTATGCCAGAAAGTTCCACAAATGCCAAATTTATGCAGACAAAGTGCATGTGCCTCCGAATCCTTTGAATGTAATGTCTTCACCTTGGCCCTTTGCCATGTGGGGCATTGACATGATTGGAAATATCGAACCGGCAGCTTCAAATGGACACAGATTTATCCAAGTAGCCATTGATTATTCCACTAAATGGGTTGAAACAGCTTCGTATGCAAACGTCACCAGATAAGTGGTAGCCCGATTCCTGAAAAGAGACATCATTTATTAGTATGGAGTGCCCGAGCGAATCATTACTGATAATGGTTCCAACTTGAACAATAAAATGATGGCAGAACTGTGTCGGGACTTCAAGATCCAACATCACAACTCTTCTCCTTACAGGCCAAAGATAAATGGTGTTGTTGAGGCGGCTAACAAGAACATTAAGAAGATTGTGCAAAAGATGGTGGTTACTTACAAAGACTGGCATGAGATGCTACCATTTGCCTTGCATGGGTACCGTACCTCAATCAGAACATCCACTGGGGCAACACCATATCAGCTTGTGTATGGTATGGAGGCAGTCCTACCTGTTGAAGTTGAATTACCCTCCTTACGGGTACTGATGGATGTCAAGTTGAATGAAGCAGAATGGGTCCGATCTCGATACAATCAACTGAATCTAATCGAAGAAAAGAGATTAGCCGCAATCTGTCATGGGCAGTTATATCAGAAAAGAATGAAGAAAGCCTTCGATCAAAAAGTCAGGCTTCGGGAATACCAAGTAGGAGATCTTGTGCTGAAAAGCGAACAACTGCATTCTGAATTCGTCTGTATCACGCAAAATCAGGGAATAAGCGAACAACTGCATTCTGAATTCGTCTGTAAGATGAGAAGATGAGAAGAACGTCAAGGTCATACGGGTCATAGCAAAGGAAAGCTCACCTGAAGCGTCGTCAACATTGCCAGCACCCTTATTTTTCTCAATTTTTGTAACAATCTCCTCATTTCAGGGATTTGTTTCTTTGACTGTATTTTTCCGATTCAGGGCACCCAGATTAATAAAATCATAGTTTTCAGTCACACTTTGTCTCGTACATTTTGGTGTTTCATTTTCAAAAATGTCTAATATCTATGATATAATACTTGCATAAAACAGATGTGCCTTTCTAAATTACATGCTTACAGGAAATGTATTTACTTTCAGGAATGTCTAACTCCTATGACGGAATCCGGTAAGGGATACCTCGGGACACTTGTGCGTTTCTTTGTCTTAACAGGATTGCCGATATTAAATACGCGACACAGGACATGCCCCGCATACTTCCTCCCCTAACAGTATCAGGAATGTTTTTCCCCAGCGAAGTTGCCAAAGCATCACTTCTCCAGCACATCTTCTCCAAGCAGCATCAGTAAATGCTCATTTCCCCAGCGAAGTTGCCAAAGCATCACTTCTCCAGCACATCTTCTCCAAGCAACATCAGTAAATGCTCATTTCCCCAGCTGAGTTGTCAAGTCTACTCATCCTCAATAGGATCCTCATAAAAATCTATAGGAAGATCGTTCAGTCATCTTTCTGATGCGTGTTTTTCGCAAGTGTACGAACACGTCAGAGTAATATAAAAGATTGTCGAATCCACAGAGACCAAGTGTCAATCTATCGTACCTATTGTTATAGTGTGTATCTAAGGCAACTGAATATAAGGGTTTTAAGGAGTGTGCAATGGTAAATAAAACGGTATTTTTAAAAAAAATTAATAAAGACAGGCTCGAATGTAATTCACGTAATCAATAAATATTCCGGTACTTGTTAATAGAACTACTTATGGGCAATGTTTATCACTTTGAAAAGAACTAATTTAACAGGAAATGTCGCTTTCGCGTATTCAGAACCGAGTTGTACTCTCTAATCAACCCCTCCTATTGTCACGGATAAAAAGGTGCGTACTGCGTTAGAGTAGTAAACCCATTTTAAAGAAATATAGTATCATAACTAAGTTGAAAAGTATTTTAACCTGGATTTCTTAGCAAAAAGAGGTTCTTACGAACCAGACTCTAAACTTCATAACGCGTCTGAAAATCGTTTTAAAATCTCTTTTCTTTTAAATCTAAAAACTCCTAATGAACTAGACAAAGCGCTTTTGGCTGTTTTTGAAATAGTTAAAAACAATTTCTTAAATTGAAAGATAAAATAGCCCTTAAGTGTTTCCATGAACATTTGTACGAATTACTGGTTTAATTACGATCCTTACATTCTAACCTTTATGGATTTAGTTAGACATGGTAAAGTAAAAGTTCTTTTTATAATTTTTCATAAAAGTAATTTAGTGCGAGTGCGGAAAGTAAATAAAAGTAGTGTGAGTGCGGAAAGTAAATGAAAGTAGTGTGAGTGCGGGAAATAAAGGTATTTAAAGCGAGTGCGGAAAATAAACGAAAGTAGTGCGAGTGCGATAAATAAATAAAGTAAAGCGAGTGCAGGAAATAAATAAAATAAAGTGCGAGTGCGGATAATAAATGAAAGTAAAGAAATGCGGAAAAGTAAAATACGAACTGGAATTAAAATGGCGGCAGGATTAACTTCCTCCCAGAGTGCTCCAAAACTCGATCACACATACGTATACAGACTCGATCACTCGATTGCAGTAACACCCCGATGTGGAATGATAACTTCTTTAAAACTGATATATGCCTAAGAGATTCTAAGTTTGGATCAAGAAAACAAAATTCTAAAGTCCTATTTATAGGAAAAGTTTAAATGGGAACTGACCAAGATGCCCCCTCCACTAAAAAGTGGAGGGAAGCCTTTTTGCCTTGTGGCGCCCGCCACATGCCTTTACTGCCCGCCATGAGACTAATGTGGGATGAAGGAGTGGGGATCGTGGGTCTTGGCAGTTGTGGAGTGGTCTTGAGACGTGGTCATGTCATGGCAGACCCCAAGGCGCCCGCCATGGTGGATGCCGTAAGTGTAAAACGCTGAATTTCTTGGTTTTCGTCCGTTTCCACTCCTTTTTCGCTCCTTTTCTCGATTTAGGCCCCGATTACAAAGAAAACCTGAAAACAAAGAAAAACAAAGTAATAACATAAAAAAATAACAATAAAAGCAAAAACTGCATGTGAAATCGGAGTCAGAAATACGGTGAATTTTAGTGTTATCAAATTCTCCCACACTTAGACCTTTGCTTGTCCTCAAGCAAACATTAAAGCTCAAGAAGAAAAAATGGTGTCGGCACGTGATTTGGGCTAAAGGGCTTCTAAGTTCAAGTCAGGATGCAGTGACAGGTACTATCTAAGTGAACCAAGGGTACCATAATAACACAGACACAAACTTCAATCCTATATTAACCACCCCATGTCATCCCACAATACCTAGGCCTATCTTCTCATCTTTTTGGGTCCTTTTCATTCAGGCGCAATCACATTAAGCCCGTTATCGGTACATGCTTCATAGTAGAGTGACCGGTTAGTGATTCTAATCCATAACATAAGGTTTCAGGCACATAAGCATGTGTAAAACTGTTTTATTTGACCTAATTGTAATTGCGGGGGATCGGATCGTAATTCTCCATACCAAGTTCAGTGCCAGATACCTCTGAACCAACTAACAATAGGTGACTGCAATTATTTTTTCTTTTTGTGGCAAATTTTTTTTTCTTCTCTTTTTTCGGTTTAAATGACATTGTGAGGGTCACCTATCCCAGAGTTTGCCTTTTTCTTTTTTATTAGCACTGGATCATTCACTTATGTTCATCGGCCCCCTACGTAGAGCATGCTTAGGCCGGAGCTGACTGCTAGAATAAACTACTTAGGACAATTTTTGAATGATAATAAAGGCCATGGTGTGGGGTTTAGGAGTGATTCCTATATTCAAGAGGTCTATGGTGCTAAAATGGTACTGATGTTTCAAAAAGTTAACCTAAGTCACCACATCCTAACCCAAACCTGTCACAAAGACCAAACAACATGCGAAGCAACATTGTTTTCTTTTTTTTTTAATTTTTTTTGGTAAGGCTAAGGAAAGGGGAAAAATGAGGATGTACTAAAAATACACTATACTGGTGACTCGTCAGACTCATGCATTATCTAAGAAAATTAAACTAAATAACTTACTGGAAAAGGGAAATAACAGAAAGCAAATAAATAACTAAAAAGGGAAATGACAGAAAGCAATAAAATCCCCTCCCACACTTAAATCGAACATTGTCTCCAATGTTTCGAAATAAGATAAGGAGGGTAACCTGAAAAACTACTGCGGAGGAGCACTGGTGCCCTCGCCGTCCTGCTGTGATGGTCTGGAACAACGGGATCTACTGCGCTGCTAGTCCCTCCGGTCAAGTCATGCCGATAATGCAGCCTGGGCACCCCGGACCTCTTGAAGGTTACCTATGATGGAACCCTGAGTGGCCTCCATAAGCTGGTAGTGCCGGTAGTTGACTTCTCGCTGACGGGCCTGCTCTGATGTGATATCATTCAAGGCACGGCAAACGTTGCTGTAAGCACGACCCGAAACCAATCACGATTGTTGCATGAAGCTCATGTTGTCCGTCAGTTGTTGTGAATTAGTAGAGAAAAGGTTGTCTCGCTTTTCCTCTCTAGCCGTCATATCACGCCACATCTCCTCAGTGACAGAATCCAGGAGCAGCACCTGCAATAGGGTTAGAGGAAGATGGTGCGGTGTGCGACTGTGAAGGACGATGGGGGGACATGTGAGGTATGGGAGACTACTCTCTCCGATCATACTCTTCATCAGTGTCATGTGCCTCTCCATCAGGAATATTAGGTGGAAGTGGACCCAAAACAGGTGGAGCATTCAGATCATAGGTCCAGTTCCTTTCATTACGTACATCGGTACGTCTACTGCAAGGTAAAGCAACAGATGGGATAGCTACCCCATGAACCCTCACCTCATAACCAACTTCTCTTCTCGTTCGGCACAATTTCATGTCTTTTAGAAATTTTAAATTAATTATGCGAGGAGGTAGTGGTTCAAGCGTAACTATCTCATTGTTCAGGTCAAGAGCCCGAGCAATAAATGTAACAAGTCCTCCAAAAACAATCGGTCCTGTTTTATTAGTAAGTAAAGCCATGTGTGCAAGCATAAACGGGATCAGATTGATATGGGTACTAGTGAGGCATCCTTGCAAAAATAGGAGTTCTCTAGCGTTTAACTTATTTGGACTCTCCCGGCCAAAAATAGTACATGCCAAAAGATATCTGAAAACTCTTATGGTCGGGTTATGGATGGTCGACACAAGTATTCCTTCAAAAGATTTATTGAAGTACTTGACAGCCTCTGCCAGAAGGAAAATACCTCGACCGACCATTTTGCATCCAAAGGTGCCTCACAAATCGCACCTTCCCTATGAGGGATTCCTAACAAGCCTATTAGTTCGTCGGTACTGAATTCGTATTCAATTCCAAACAGTCTAAAATTAACAGTACCGACTATGCTAACAGTGTTAGGACTGACAGTGTATATCAATGAACTTAAAAACTCAACTGTCAGCCTCTCATAGGTAGGTTCCTGGTTAACAAAAATATTATGCAAGCCTAAAAAATCTAATAAATGAAAAAACACTATGATACAGACCCAAAGCATACAGACAGTTATCATCGACGTACCTAGTTGAGAGAATTTCTCGACTCTGAAGCCTCTGAATAATTTTCCTTTGCCTATCACCCGGTCTTCCATCGCGAAGAAGAAATCCATTGAACTCCATTGTTGTTGCTCCTTGAGAAGTGAAAAAGTGGTAAAAAAATGGTTTATGAGAGAAATGATAAAGGTTTGATTTTTATGGTTTGTGGTGGATGAAAATGAAAATGGATTTTGGATAGGTTTTATAGATGGTGAGTATTTTGGAAATGGGGGAGCTTTAATGGGGTTCAATGGGGTTTTTGAAAGTTGTAAAAAAGGGTTTTTGAAGTTGGAAGGTGTAAAAATGGAGAAGGGGAATCAGCCCCGTATTTGATGAGGACGGTGTGGTGCCCGCCACAGGAGGTATGGCGCCCGCCACAAGGCTATTTCCTGCTGGGCCTTGGATTTTCAAATCTTCTTTTGGGCCCTCTTGCACCTTCGGTCTTCGGGGGGGTCCGGATAGCGTTTTCTTCTCTCTTCCAAGGCATGAGGCTTGCATATTTTTTTTATGAAGACAAAAATGAATATATTTTTGTCATTATATTTTTTTTCTTTGCTCGACAAAAAATAAAATAAAAAAAAAATCAAAAGAAAAGAGAAAAAATAACATTAGTGCATGAAATAATATATATATATATATATATATATATATATATATATATATATATATATATATAAGATAAACTCAAAGTACATGAAAAAAGAAATGTAATATATGCAATAATATAAGATATGTCTGGAGATGCGAGAAATAAAATAAAGCATGAAAAAAAAAGAAATTAAATACTAGGGTAATAGCGTCAGTGTAAAACGAATCATGTGGTAGGCTTCTCTTCCTAGTTTGATCCACGAATCTCAGTTATCTCCCTCCGAAGCTCTTCAATCTCCTGATATAGAGCATCGGCCTCTGAGGCATGAGTGAGATCAGATACCTGAATCTGTAATTCCAAATCCGCTACTTCCTGCTTGAGTAGGGTAGTCTCCTTGTGGAGCTCATAAATCTGATTTTGTAGATCAGGCGGCTGCAAAGACATATAATTAGACATAACATTGATTCGGGGAGAAAGAGGTGTAGGAGTGTACTCAGCGGCAGGAGGTGATTTTGGCTCTTCGACAGTCTCTCCATAACCCTCAAAAGCATAACTCCAATTAGCAGGATCATGGACACTAGTCATCAGCAGGTCTGGTAATGTAAAGTAATGTATCACTTCACCGTCGATCAGTAATCTAAAAGTGTTGGGCTCAAAAGAGGCCCTCCTCATCAGTCCTCTGTCAAGACAAAAGTCAACATCCAGTGTGGTGTAGCAGCAGAAGGTCCTGCGGTGCAATAATTTGCGAGACAAACCCAATGTGGTAGCTATCTGTGTAACAATCCCAACGACATGTATAATTCCTACAAGTTATCTGGCAACACTAGCAAGGCCCTTCAATAGAAAGTTGCCACAAGCATCTGGGCGTGACTGAGTTTCACAAAACAGTAGGAAAATCTCCTCTTCACTTAGCAGAGTCTTTGTATCTGGAAAACCGAGGAAAGAATGTGCCAGAATCATCTGGAAGTAACTTAACGCAGGGTTGTGGATTACCTGAGAAAATTGAGTGGAAGAATCTTGGCTCCCTCCACCTGAGATGTTAGACCAAAACTTTTCCACATCTCTGCTCATAAAATACCCCATCGGTGTCTCTGGAATAGCATCAGGAGTAGTTTGAAAACCTAGTAAATCACCAAACTCTTTGTGAGAGAAGGAGTAGTCAATCCCGAACAACCTGAAAACAACATATCCATCGGGTCCAGCCCAAGGATCTTAATGAAACGAGCTGAGGAACTCTAGAGTCAAGTTCCTGTAAGTGTTGTTCCTATCGTCAAACTGGTCCCACTGGAGTTGATGACATAAGAATCTAACGCTTGGCTTTATCCCCCAAGGCATCCATGCAGTCATGGTCAGGGTACCTTGTAGGAGCCATAGGGCGTCTCATGTGGACATAGTAACGCTCTCTCTGTGTGTCGTCTCTAAAGGCCACATGCATGTCATCGGGGATCTTCATTCTGCACAAGGTTAACAAACAAGTCCTGAAATCACATAAAACATTAAATCGTTAGTCCTGACATAATAATAAAATAAACAAATTAAAATAAAGTAAAAATAAATAAAAAGTACGTAAATAAGAAAACCATGGGTTGCCTCCCATGCAGCACTTGTTTAACGTCATTAGCTCGACGACCGGATTTTATACATCATTTGAAGGATATGGTGGATCACTCAGAGTATGGCATGTGTATGTTGTTGGGATGTCACTTCCTTCGTAGGGCTTCAACCTCTGTTCATTGACGATGAACGGTTTACATGTTTGGATCTTGATTTCGATAGCACTGGATCATAGAATCTTAGATACTTCGAAAGGGCCAGTCCATCTCGAACGGAGTTTCCCTGGAAAGAGTCGTAACCTAGAATCGAACAGGAGAACAGGGTCGCCTATTTTGAAGTCTTTTCTTATGATTCTTTTGTCATGCCAAGCTTTTGTTCTTTCTTTGTATATGATGGCATTTTCGTAGGCAGATTGTCTGAGCTCTTCTAATTTGTGGATATCAAGGATACGTTTTTCATCAGCAGTCAAGCAATCCAAATTCAAAGTTTTGATGGCCCAGTAGGCCTTATGCTCCAATTCAAAAGGTAAGTGACATGATTTTCCATAGACCGGTTGATAAGGGGTTGTTCCTATAGGGGTTTTGAAAGAGGTTCTATAGGCCCATAATGCCTCTTGAAGTTTCTACGACCAACCTTTTCTAGATATAGAGACAGTCTTCTCAAGAATTTGTTTGATCTCCCTATTAGATACTTCCACTTGTCCATTGGTCTGTGGGTGGTATGGTGTTGCTACTCTATGCTTAACTCCTTACTTGCTTAAAAGTTTATCAAATATTCTTGATATGAAGTATGATCCTCCGTCACTTATGACTAAACGAGGGGTTCCAAACCTGGGAAATATATAGTTTTTGAATAATTTGATGACTACTCTGGTGTCGTTCGTGGGTGCGGCGATATCTTCAATCCATCTAGACATGTAGTCAACAGCTACTAAGATGTACTGATTTCCAAAAGATAGTGGTAACGGTCCCATAAAGTCTATACCCCATACGTCAAAGAGTTCTACTTCTTGGATATTTCTCAGAGGCATTTCATTACGTCTTGAAATATTTCCTGTGCGTTGACATATGTCACACTTGATAATGAAAGCATGGACATCACACCACATAGTAGGCCAGAATAGGCCAGCTTGAAGAATCTTGGCGTAGGTCTTAGATGTGCTCGCATGTCCACCATAGGGTGCAGAGTGACAATGCTAAATTATATTATGTACCTCTTCTTCTGGAACACAACAGCGGAAAATGCCATCTTTACCTCTATTGAAAAGAAATGGTTCGTCCCAATAGAAGTTTCTCACATCACTGTAGAAATTCTTCTTCCGGTGGTAGTTTAGATCAGGGGGTATGATGTCATGGGCTAGGTAATTAACAAATTCTGCATACCAAGGTGCATTACTTATAGCTAAGGATTTATGAGAATGCTCATGTGGGTCAGGGTTATCATCTTCAATGGTTTCTAGTTGGGCTATCAGTCTATCATAGGCAAAATTGTCATTTATGGGTATTGAGTCAGGTTTCAGGTATTCTAGCTTAGAAAGGTGATCAGCCATTACATTATCTGTGTCTTTCTTATCACGGATATCTAAATCAAACTCTTGCAGTAATAGAATCCATCGAAGTAACCTAGGTTTGGCATCCTTTTTACTTAGTAAGTAACGAATGGCAGCATGGTCGGTGTAAACTATAATTTTGGCTCCTACTAGATAAGATCTAAATTTGTCTATGGCGAAAACTACAGCTAGAAGCTCTTTTTCAGTTGTTGCGTAGTTGAGCTGTGCAGCGTCTAGGGTTCTACTGGCATAATAAATTACGTGTAACTTTTTATCTTTTCTCTGACCTAGAACGGCTCCTACAACATAGTCACTAACGTCACACATTATCTCAAACGGTTCTGACCAATCAGGGGGTTTCATTATAGGTGCTGAAATCAGAGCTTGCTTCATAAGATTAAATGCTTCAGTACATTTTTCATCGAAGATGAATTCAGCATCTTTCATTAAAAGACCAGTTAAGGGCTTTGTTATTTTGGAGAAGTCCTTGATAAAACGTCGGTAAAATCCAGCATGTCCAAGAAAACTTCTTATCTCCCTGATAGTCTTCGGCGGTTTTAGATTCTCTATGACTTCTATTTTAGCTTTGTCTACCTCTATACCTTTTTCGGAAACTATATGTCCTAAAACAATCCCTTCGGTGACCATGAAATGACATTTTTCCCAATTTAGCACAAGGTTTACCTCCACACATCTTTCCAGGATTTTCTCAAGGTTGATAAGACAATTTTTGAAATCAGATCCACAAACTGAAAAATCGTCCATAAATACTTCCATGATTCCATCTAAATAGTCTGCAAAGATAGACATCATGCAGCGTTGGAAAGTGTCAAGAGCATTACAGAGTCAAAAAGGCATTCTTCTGTAGGCAAAAGTTCCAACAGGGCATGTAAAGGTAGTTTTTTCTTGATCTTCGTTGTGAATAGGTATTTGGAAGAATCCTGAATATCCATCTAGGTAACAAAAGTAGGAGTGTCTGGCTAGGCGCTCCAACATTTGGTCTATGAATGGTAATGGGAAATTGTCCTTCCTAGTTTCTTTATTTAATTTTCTATAATCTATGCACATACGCCAACCTCCATCGGTTCTTTTTGCTACAGGTTCGCCCTTCTCGTTTTGCACGACTGTGATGCCTCCCTTTTTAGGTACTACATGCACAGGACTCACCCATTTACTATCCGAGATCTGATATATTATACCTGCCTCTAGTAACTTAAGAACTTCAGTCTTAACTACATTACTCATCATAGGATTTATTCTTCGTTGGTGTTCTCTGGAGGGTTTTGAATCTTCTTCAAGCAAAATCCTATGCATGCATACGGATGGGATTATTCCTTTTAGATCTGAGATCTTATATCCTAAGGCTGAGGGATACCTTCGTAAAACATCTAATAATTGATCTGTTTCTTCTTGGTCTAAGGTAGCACTGACTATAACTGGACGGTTCATTTCTTCATCGAGAAATTCATATCTCAGGTTTTTAGGCAGTTCCTTAAGTTTTACGGTTGGTTTCATAGGGCAAGGCATAGGATCTGGGGTAAGAGATAAACATTCGTGAAGGTTATCATCAATGTAGGGTTTTTATAATTGTCATCTTCCAAAATAAGGGTTGATGGCAATTTTATAGATTCAGTTTCTTCTTCTTGTTCTATTTCCCTAATGCATTCATCAATGATATCTAAGGCATAACAAGCATCTCCTATTACAGGTGCCATAAGAAATTTCGAAAGTATAAATTCTATCTTATCGTCACCTACCTCAAAGGTTAGTTTCCCTTTTTTAACATCTATTACGGCTCCAGCTGTCGATAAGAACGGTCTACCTAGGAGGATTGGTATGTCATCATATTCTTTAATGTCCATGACAACAAAATCAGTAGGTATAAACAGCTGACCTATCCTAACAGGGACGTCTTCAAGTATGCCTATAGGGTATTTAACGGATCTATCGGCTAATTGAAGTGACATCTTAGTAGGTTGTAATTCTCCTAAGTTTAATCTCTCACAAACTGCTAAAGGCATTAAGCTCACACTAGCTCCTAAGTCTAGAAAAGCTTTTTCGATGACATGATTCCCCAAAATACAAGGAATGGAAAAATTTCCGGGATCTTTATCTTTCTTTGCTAACCTATTTTTGGAAATAGAATTACATTCCATGGGTTTCGGATCTTCAAGTCTACGTTTATTGGTAAGTATATCTTTGAGAAACTTAGCGTAAGAAGGTATTTGGGTGATGGCTTCTGTAAATGGGATTTCTACGTGAAGTTTTTCTATAACCTTAACGAATTTCTGATACTGATTATCGATTTGGGTTTTCTTTAGTCTTTGAGGGTAGGGTATAGGTGGTTTGTAAAGCGGTGGTGGTACATAGGTTTTGTTTTTAGGTTCTTCTCCTTTCTTTTGACTTTCCAGGTTTTCAGATTCCTCTGGTTCCTTCTCCTCATTTCTCTCAGAAGTTTCGGGATCACTTAATCTAGGGTTAGAAGGTTCCTTATAAGCGGTTCCACTTCGTAGAGTAATGGAATATGCTTGCCCTTTTGGGTTTTGTTGAGGTTGTCTAGGGAACTTTCCTCTAGGTGTAGTCTGAGGGGCTTGGTTTAAAGCTACCTGAGAGATCTGGGTTTCAAGCATCTTATTATGATTAATAATTTGATCAACCTTGGTTCCTAACTGGGTAATTAGTTCATTAACATGGACGTTTTGGTTCATGAACTCTTTGTTTTGTTGTGTTTGAGCGGTGATAAAATTTTCCACAATTTTCTCAAGGCTTGGACTTGGTGGTACAGGTTGCAAAGGTTGATTTGTTCTCGGGGCTTGGTAACCTTGTTGTCTCGAAGGTGCGGTATTTTGGATATGGTTGTTATTTTTGTAGGAGAAGTTTGGGTGATTCCTCCATCCAGGGTTATATGAGTTTGAAAATGGGTTCCCTTGGGTGTAGTTCACTTGCTCAGGATTTGTCTCATTTAACAGATTGCATTCGGCGGATTGGTGTCCTTGCGTCCCACATATCTCACAATTCGGCGAAACTGCGGCTACAGTATATGGAGTTGTACACATATGTTCGACTCTAAGGTCCAATGCGTCCATTTTAGCTTGCATCATGTCCATAGAGCTTAGCTCATGTATTCCTCCTTGGGCTTCCTTCTTTTCTACTGTCGCTCGTTTTACTCCCCATGATTGATGGTCTTGGGCCATGTCCTTGATAAGGGCACTAGCTTCAACGTAAGGTTTGTTCATCAGTGCGCCACCAGTGGCAGCGTCGATGGTCATCTTAGTGTTATAATGAAGTCCATTATAGAAGGTTTGAATGATTAGCCAATTCTCTAAGCCATGATGTGGGCATGCTCTCAATAGCTCTTTATATCTCTCCCAGGTTTTGAACAGCGACTCTCCTTGGTGTTGGGTAAATCTGTTTATTAGGTTTCGAAGAAGAGCAGTCTTACTTGGGGGAAAATATCTAGCAAGGAAAACCTTTCTAAGGTCATCCCAAGTTGTTATGGAATTGGATGGAAGGGAATATAACCATGATAGAGCTTTATCTCTGAGGGAAAAGGGAAATAATCTTAATCGTATCGCCTCAGGAGTAGCTCCATTGGTTTTAAAGGTGTCTGCTAACTAAAGAAAGTTTTTAAAATGTTGGTTTGGGTTAGCAGTAGCAAGACCTGTGAATTGTCTCTGTTGCACTAATTGCAGCAGGGATGGTTTAAGTTCAGAATTATTGGTTGGGATAACGGGGTTTACTATACTGGAACTAGGTTCCTCGTTTGATGGTTGGGCGAAGTCCTTAAGAGGTCTTCGGTTTTGATCTTTGGCCATAGCTCTCCTATTCCTATGGAAAAACAAACGTGCGCGAGCGTAACGTTCAGGTTCAACTAGAGGGTCTACTAAGCTTCTGGCACTGCGAGTCTTTCGCATTAACCGGTGGGTAACAACCTTAGTCTAAACGGTATAACTACAGGGTACGAAATTTGACAAAATTGGTCCCCGGCAACGGCGCCAAAAACTTGATGCGTGTTTTTCGCAAGTGTACGAACACGTCAGAGTAATATAAAAGATTGTCGAATCCACAGAGACCAAGTGTCAATCTATCGTACCTGTTGTTATGGTATGTATCTAAGGCAACTAAATATAAGGGTTTTAAGGAGTGTGCAATGGTAAATAAAACGGTATTTTTAAACAATTAATAAAGACAAACTCGAATGTAATTCACGTAATCAATAGATATTCCGGTACTTGTTAATAGAACTACTTATGGGCAATGTTTTCCACTTTGAAAAGAAATAATTTAACAGGAACTGTCGCTTTCGCGTATTCAGAATCGAGTTGTACTCTCTAATCAACCCCTCCTATCGTCACGGATAAAAAGGTGCGTACTGCGTTAGAGTAGTAAACCCATTTTTAAGAAATATAGTATCTTAACTAAGTTGAAAAGTATTTTAACCTGGATTTCTTAGCAAAAAGAGGTTCTTACGAACCAGACTCTAAACTTCATAACGCGTCTGAAAATCGTTTTAAAATATCTTTTCTTTTAAATCTAAAAACTCCTAATGAACTAGACAAAGCGCTTTTGGCTGTTTTTGAAATATTTAAAAACAATTTCTTAAATTGAAAGATAAAATAGCCCTTAAGTGTTTCTACGAACATTTGTACGGATTACTGCTTTAATTATGATCCTTACATTCTAATCTTTATGGATTTAGTTAGACATGGTAAAGTAAAAGTTCTTTTTATAATTTTTCATAAAAGTAATTTAGTGCGAGTGCGGAAAGTAAATAAAAGTAGTGCGAGTTCGGAAAGTAAAAGAAAGTAGTGCGAGTGCGGGAAATAAAGGTATTTAAAGCGAGTGCGAAAAATAAACGAAAGTAGTGCGAGTGCGAGAAATAAATAAAGTAAAGCGAGTGCAGGAAAATAAATAAAGTAAAGTGAGTGCAGGAAATAAATAAAATAAAGTGCAAGTGCGGATAATAAATGAAAGTAAAGCAATGCGGAAAAGTAAAATACGAACTGGAATTAAAATGGCGGCAAGATTAACTTCCTCCCATAGTGCTCCAAAACTCGATCACACAGACATATACAGACTCGATCACTCGAGTGCAGTAACACCCCGATGTGGAATGATAACTGCTTTAAAACTGATATATGCCTAAGAGATTCTAAGTTTGGATCAAGAAAATGAAATTCTAAAGTCCTATTTATAGGCAAAGTTTAGATGGGAAATGACCAGGATGCCCCCCTCCACTAAAAAGTGGAGGGAAGCCTTTTTGCCTTGTGGCGCCCGCCACAGGCCTATGGCGCCCGCCATGAGACTAATGTGGGATGAAAGAGTGGGGATCGTGGGTCTTGGCAGCTGTGGAGTGGTCTTGAGACGTGGCCATGTCATGGCAGACCCCATGGCGCCCGCCATGGTGGATGCCGTAAGTGTAAAACGCTGAATTTCTTGGTTTTCGTCCGTTTCCACTCCTTTTTCGCTCCTTTTCTCGATTTAGGCCTCGATTACAAAGAAAACCTGAAAACAAAGAAAAACAAAGTAATAACATAACAAAATAACAATAAAAGCTAAGAATGCATGCGAAATCGAAGTCAGAAATACGGTGAATTTTAGTGTTATCACTTTCCTCCCCCAGAGTACCGAATCTCTCATCTCCAGCAAAGACAGGGAACCATCTCCCCACAGAGCTCCAGACTCTCCCGGAAGAGCAATATCTGAATTCTCATACAACAAAGTGACGAAAGCTTCCACATCCCTAGTTGGGCTCCTCATTACAAAGATAGGTCTATTAGTGACCTATTTCCCTAAGTAGAGTCATACCTCCTATCAAATCTACCAATGATCTCATCCCCAGCTGGGATATCCTTTAAGCAGATCAGCCAGAGATCTTCGCAGCAGCGGGATCCGAATCCCGAACCGGTTTCTTTTGCATATTCATGGCATTCACATCATTTTGCCCCCCAAAGCGTAGCATTCCGTCTAATACGGAGCATTACGGCAAAAATCAAACATATTGCATGATCACAAGTCAGGTTCAAACCAGTCACCTGTAAATACCAACAATACCTTCAGCAATATACAAAATACATCCCTTGCACATAAAAGCCAAAGCGTCCCCTTTGCACTCTCAAATACAGATACATGCTCTTTTCGACACTCATCTGTGTCACCTTTCCCCAGTAAAGTTGCCAAAGCACTCTCTACAAACAGATACTTATACATAACATGCTTTTCTCGACACTCGTTCGTGCCATCTCATATTTCCCCACAGAAAGCCAAAGCGTCCCCTTTGCAATCACAAACGCATGTTCATATACTTTCGACACTCGTGTCATATCATCCCCTGCATATATAAACCAAACCAATGCTTATACACTCTTTGGGAACCCGTCCGTGTCACCTATCGCCAATATAGTTGCCCAAATACTTGTCTATTATACACTCCTTTCGACACCCGTCCGTGTCATCTTATCCCTACAGTTTTCCAGAGTACGCTCATAGCTTGTACACTTTCTTTTCCGATACTCCTCCATATCATGGTCTTAAGGATGCTCGTCCGCATTTTTAATCTATACATAGTGTCAAAACACTTATACCTTTTTACTTTCGGAAAGCGTAAGCACTCGTCCGTGTTTACCATTCCCCAACCTATCGCTAGCAAAACAACTTCTTCTATCTGACATTCGTCCTATGTCATGATACGTTCGGCAACCGTACCCTGCCAGGTGATCATCCTTCACCCTTGGATGACCGTCCCTCATCCTTTCCCTCAACGGAGTCTCCATTATTGGACCCCTTTTCTATCCGACATTCGTCCTACTTCGTGAAACTTTCGGCAGCCGTACCCTGCCAGGTGATCGTCCATCACCTTGGATGACCGTCCCTCATCCTTATCCCCAACAGAGCAGCCGTCCCCTGCTAGATGATCGTCATTCACCTTTGAATGATCGTCCTTCATCTCTTTTATCCGATGGTCGTCCCCATCGTTGACCTTGTTATTTGACATTCGTCCTATGTCATGATAAACCCTAAGAGCAGCCGTACCCTGTTAGGTGATCGTCCTTCGTCATGTTTATCTGATGGCCGTCCCCATCGTCGACCTTTTCTATCCGACATTCGTCCTATGTCGTGATAAAGAGCAGCCGTCCCCTGCTAGGTGATCGTCCTTCGCCTTTGATGACCGTTCCTCATCATTATTTCATTTAGTCTTTGAACCGATGGTCGTCCCCATTGTTGTTTACCTTTACTTTGCAAACCTGATGGTCGTCCCCATCATTGCTTTTACTTTAATCCCCGAAGAATTTTATTTGATGGCCGTCCCCATCTTAATCCCTTTATTCCCCCAGCATGTCGGTCGTCCCCGTCATTGCTTTAATCCCCAGCAGTCGTCCTCTGCTCGATGGTCGTCCTCCATCGCCCACACTTTACTAATAATACTATTCTTTCCTTTCACAACTTATATCCCTTTTCTTCTTCACCCCAGTGAGTGCAAATTTCGGACTGTCTTTGCTATTCAACCACAAGTTATCTTGTTTGTCTGTTAAGCCAGGCGCTTACACCCTGCACAGCTAACTCATGTTTGAATAGGGGTAGCTGTAAACACCCCAAATTTTCCCTCACTAAGTTCACACCATAGCTTGTGATCTTTCATATTTGCATTAGTTTTAAGCATATCATCTCATATGGCATTTTTTGCTTCACTGCATTAGCTCAAGTTCATCTGCATCTAGGGTTTGTGATCAGAGCAATCTAGGATCCATCTGAACCATTCAAATGGTCTACAATCATCTCAAAAGGGTCCATGTATGTTCAATCATTATTTTACATCCCTCAAAGATCAAGGAAATCAAAGAATCACAAGAACTGGCAAAACATTGAAGCAGAGCTAGGGTTTCACTACACAGATGACCTGAAATTAGGGTTTTGGTTTCAGAGGCCATAACTCCAAATATTTTGGTAATTTTTGTTTCTAAGGGCCTCTATATGTTATAAGGATCATTTGTACCAAGTGTGATGAAGAAATTCATTATGGAAGTCATCTGTTCACTGGGTAACTTCTTGAGTAAGTCAGAGCAAAATCAGGGCATCTGAGGCCCCTATCCATGGAACCAAAGTGGATTTTTCATCAAATTGAAGTTATATGATCTTTATTTTATCATTGAAGTGCTTGGAAGTTCATAAAATTGAAGAAAAATTAGCTAAACCAAAAGTTGCCAAAAATGAAAATGACTTGTAATGGAAACTTTCCATTTTGGGAAAGTTTTTCAACCTCCTCTTTCTCAACCAAAAATGCTTCAAATGAAATATTGTTGGTCATGAAAGTTGTTGATTGGATCATTCCCTTTTCAAAATGTACAAGAACAAGTTCTAATTCATTATGGAACTCAAGTTATGGCATGTCAAAGTTGGCAAAAATCACATAATTTTCAAGAATGCACCAAAGAGAGATTTTTGCAAAACCACTTGCCAAGGCATTTTGTGACTTCAAACACACTTCTATGTATCTTAACATCATAGTGCTTTGCTTTAAGATCATAATTTCCCAAAGAGTTGTATAATTCCATGCCTTGAACATCAAGAATTCTCAAAGGTGCCAAAACTTCACATAATTGTAAAACACCACATAACTTTGCTCCCACTTCCTGAATTGCCTCAAGACTGATTTTATGGACATCCTTGAACTCAGCTGCGCATGGAAAAGCCAATGAGCCAGCTACACCATTGCCCATACCTCAAGTACAACACTTTTGACTTTTTGGAAAAAACACTCATACCAATCACAACAGTCCACCACCCACTCTCTGCCCAATCCAACTCCACAAGCATGCTCTAAGGACTCATTTTCACAACACACACAAGCCTAACTCTCCAAGAACTCAGCATCCTCAAAACTCATCCCTCTTGAAAAAACCTTCGAATCTCTCAGCTCACTCACTCAATCTTCAAACCAATTTCACCATTGATCTCAAAATCACTCACTGACTATAAAGCAACCCTCAAACCAGCCAAGAACACCCCATACACAAAACACGATTCTTGGCCAGTTCAGTTGCTACAACACAAACCAGCCATTCTCAAAGCCTTTGAAGCATTCCATTAGCCTCAGGAGGTCAAAGGAAGTCATTTTGAACAAAGGAAGTGGCCAGAAAGCTCAAGTTTGGAAAGCTCCATCTCAGGTAGTCATCTGAAATCATTTTTCCAAAACTCCTTTTTTATGTTACAATATGAAAAAGCATGCTTCACTGATCACACTAAGCTTTGTATTTTCAAAAATGGTTAAGAAATGAGTTTGTATGAATGTTCTGAAATTTCTGTCATTTTTAATCTTTCTTTCGAATCATGAGATTGAGCAAGAATAAATTTGTTTTAGGGGTGGATTTGAGTTCAGGGAGATGAGGGGAGTTGATCTGGAGCTTTAGAGCTCCAGAAATGACCTAAGGAGAGAGTTTGAGATTTTCAGGGGAGGATGTCACCGGAGAAGACGACCAGAGCTCTTCTCCGGTGACCTGAAAGTGATTAATTGTGTAATTAGGGTTAGGGCTAGGTTTGAATGTGAGCCGTCTGAGTTTAGCTTCCCGCGCGTGTTGGATGGTGGAGATCTTGTCATTAACTTTTAATTAATATTTAATATTTAATTAATTGAGATTAGGTCAGTTTGAATTAGGGCCATCAGATTGCGCGCTAAGTCAACCCTGGAATCCTCAGAACCAATGTCATCCCTTGGATACGCATACTTCTGTTTATTTTAATTTTTATTTTAATTTATCTCATTTATTTTGTACCATTTATTTAAAATAGCTAGAAAATTCTAAAAAATATTGTGTTCTGCATTTTCACTTCAAATAATTTTCTTAACCCAAAAATATTTTTATTTTTATTTTTTGCATTTAAAAATCATTTTTAAAACATTTAAATGTTTATTTTAATTAATTAATGGAAATTAATTAATTAAAATATCATTTAGGTTTCTAAAAATCCCAAAGAAATTCACATGGCATCTTTAAACATTTAGAAACATTATCATACCATCCATACAAATTTCTTTTTGGTTTTGAACCATTTTTGATAATTTTCTTGAATTTAGGGTTCATAAAATTCACATTTTAGAACCCTAACTTCAAGAATTATTTTCTGCCTAACCGAGAATGGTATGATAATGGTTCTTTTTGCATTGATATTCATTTGACATGTAGTTTCTAGCATAATTTTTTCACAAATTTCTTCTGCATTTTTGGTTTGATTTGCATTTTCTCCCTTTAGGTGCCTTAAAACCCTCGATAACTTAGAAAATTCATAACTTCCTTAGGGTTAAGAGTTAGGTCTCCTCCTTTGGGGTGTGATATCATATGGGGTTAGGGTTCCTTTGATTGCATTTTCAATTTTTTATCTTTTCATTTTCTTCTGTTTTTGGTTTTTGCATCTCATGTTGTATGAAAACCCTAATTTCCCATCTTCCTTTGCATACATCTTGCATAAGCATTCATATAAGAGCTTGCCATGACATTTCATGCATTCACATGACTTCTAAGACATCTTAGGACACATTAGAATCATGCTTGATCATTTCTTCATCCATTTACCATGTCATGCATTCATTACATTCCATGAACATTCATGTGCTTTCACGCTCCTTTCATGCTTCATTTAAATTCTCATCTTTTGTATGGTCATCCATTGAATTTGGCATACATTTGCATCATCTCTTAGCATCATTAACATCATGAACATGCTTCTGGTTTTGGTTTTCATCCTTGCATACATCTCATTTCCACTTCATTCTTTCTTTTATGCTAACTTTTTAGGTGGTAAGTGCTTTGAGAAGTGAATTTGCCTTCACTTCTCACATTCTCTTTTCATCTCTCTATTGCATTCATTGCTGCATTTTATATTTTCTTTAGAGTGAGCTTTCTCATTCATGTTCCTCTCTCACTTTCTTTCTTCAAGTAACTTATCTTCTTAAGTGAAGTAAGTTAGCTTGTTTCTTCTGCTTCTCTTTCTTTCTTCTGCTTCTTCCTTGGTGGCTTTTCTTGAAGATCTCTTGCAAGCCTCACAAACCCTAGGAACACCCAAGCATGATAAAAATTAGGGTTTTTATTAGTCCCCAATTAATTTTACCTTTGTGTCTTATTTTGTGTCCCTCTTCTCATCTCATAATCAGAGACTAAACCCTTAAGGTTTTAAGGCTTTGTGATTAAGCTTATGCCTGCATCCTTCTCTTAGGATGGAGTGAATAATTTTAATCCTAAGTATTAAACCTTTGATGTGTTTAAATCTCTTAATCAATCCATCTAATAATCATAAAGACAATAAGCTTGTAACTTGGGCCTTGCATTAGGGTTCTAATTCTTCCTTAATTGGTTAAGAAGGACTAACCCTAGTGTTAATGGACAAGTCCCCCTCAAGTTGTCTTACAAATAATAAAATCCACTTCTTAATCTTACCATTAACTAATATCCACTTTAATAAAGGCTTTGTTTTGTCATGAGGTTAATCCCTAATCATGGATTAAGTTGAGGTATCTTCCTCAGCTTAAATGTTCTCATCTATTATCCTTCTATTAGGATGGTGTAATGGGTCCATTAAATCCTTGATTATTGCTTAAACTCATTACTTAACACTAAACAAAAACTTCAAAAAACATCTAAATAATTGCAAGTAGGTTAATGGTCTTAATCCTACATCATGGTGATTAAGTGTGAGGTGCTTAATGCATACTTAAGGTATTCTCATTACCCATAATCATAGGAAGGATGTGATGAGTTTACTAACCCTTGGTTTAGGCTTAAGCTCATTTTCTTATGAAAAACACAAAAAGCAATAAAAGATTGAAAACATCAGAAACAAACAGAAATTGTCTCCTACGGGATTCTTTTTTCACCTCATTCACTCACAAACGAGAACTCGCTTCTTCCGTCTAATGTAAGACAGTTTGCACCTCAGCCAGATAGGTCATACACTTGAGCATAGACAAGTTAATAGTTCATCAGTCATTTTATTTTCTAGTCTCTTTGAGTCGAACTAAGGTGTTCTGACTTCCTCATTACACGAGAGGATACGTAGGAATAACTTAACTATTATCGAACAAAAGTCTCTATCTCTCCCCTCCTCTTCCAGCATTATTCTTTAAGCCTCATTCTTGAGCATTTCACTTCACATCTCTTTTGCACTGACACTTGTACATTCTTTTTCCAGCTTTTGCACACATATAGCACTAATACTACCCGTTTAAGCACAAACTTTTAAGCGTGGATCTTGTCGAGTACGACGGACAATCTGGGTGCTAATACCTTCCCAGGTTATAACCAACCCCCTTTCTCAGTTTCTCTGGTTCGCGACCGTCTTATCCATTTCTTTCCTAGGTTTATGCAGCATTACCTTTCCTTTGGGATAAAAATGCCTAATTGGCAACTCTTTTCAGTACACTTCATGTTTTCTGCTTTCACCGACCGTTCGCGCTTGTACCGGGATGCAAATCTTCAGGAGCGACAGTACCATAAGATCCTTCATGCACCTCGTGCATCAGCAAGTCTTATTCTCTCTTATCAACACATCTGAGAAGAACCATGTCAAAGTTTCTCTTGTACAAGGAACCATCAGCATTCAGGAAGAAACTACCAGCCAGCCTTCTCAATGTCTTCTTATCATTGGACGATGCCCTAGGTGGGTATGTTTGATCCTCTAAGAAGCATTTGATGTCATGGAACCAAGGCTTGTCATCTTCAGCAGTGTCCACAGAGAATACGTATGCCGGTCGGCCAAGTCTGGATACTGAAATTCGAGGCACATGATTGGCAGTTTGAACCTTGATCATGGAGGAAATGGTAGCCAAAGCATCTGCGAACTTATTTTCGTCTCGAGAGATATACTCAAGTTTGACTGTTGTAAAGAAAGTCAATAATCTCCTCGTATAGTCACGGTATGGAATTAGATGCTCTTGGTGAGTGTACCATTTTCCATTGGTCTGATTGATTACCAAAGTTGAATCTCCGAATACTGTTAATGTCTTGATCCTGGGGTCAATGGCTTCCTCAAGACCCATGATACAGGCTTTGTATTCAGCTTCGTTGTTAGTGCATGCAAAGGTGAGTTTTGTCGAGAAAGGCATATGAACTCCTTTAGGTGTAATGAGCACTGCACCAACACCACGACCATTCATATTGACAGCCCCATCAAACATCATTGTCCATTCTTCTTCTGGGTCAGGCCCTTCAGTGTGAACAGGCTCTTCATGATCTTTTGCTTTCAGGAACATGATGTCTTCATCAGGGAAGTCAAATCTCATTGGTTGGTAATCATCAATGGGTTGCTCAGCTAGATAGTCAGACAGTACACTGCCTTTGATGGCCTTTTGAGATGTGCACTGAATGTCATACTCTGTCAGAATCATTTTCCATCTTGCAACCCTTCCGGTACGTGCTGGCTTCTCAAATATGTACTTGACCGGGTCCATCTTTAAGATCAACAAGGTAGTGTGGGTCAACATATACTGCCTTAGTCGGCAAGCAGCCCACGCTAAAGCACAACAAGTTTTCTCAAGCAGTGAATAACGTTGTTCACAGTCGGTAAACTTTTTGCTTAGGTAGTATATTGCATACTCTTTTCGATCAGACTCGTCATGCTGGCCCAACACACACCTCATTGACTCTTTTAATACTGTCAGGTACATTATTAGAGGTCCTCCTTCAACTGGAGGAATAAGAATTGGAGGTTCTTGTAGATATTCCTTGATTTTGTCAAAAGCCCTCTGGCAGTCTTCATTCCACCTGACCGTTTGCTCTTTTCTTAACAATTTGAACAGGGGCTCACAGGTTGCTGTAAGATGAGATATGAACCTTGATATGTAGTTCAATCTACCTAAGAAACCCCAAACTTCCTTTTCAGTCCTAGGTACAGGCATCTCCTGAATGGCTTTGACTTTGTCAGGGTCAAATTCAATTCCTTTTTCACTTACGATGAATCCTAGTAACTTTCCGGAACGTACCCCGAATGTGCACTTGTTGGGGTTTAGCTTCAGCTGATACTTTCTTAGACGCTTGAATAACTTCAGCAGATTTACCTGATGGTCTTCTTCAGTGAGGGACTTGGCAATCATATCATCCACATAGCATTCAATTTCTTTATGGATCATGTCGTGGAATAACTTCACCATAGCCCGTGTATAAGTGGCACCAACATTTTTCAGTCCAAATGGCATCACCTTATAACATAATGTGCCCCAAGGTGTGATGAAGGTAGTCTTCTCCATATCTTCGGGTGACATCTTGATCTGATTATACCCGGAAAATCCATCCATGAAGGAAAATACCGAGAACTGAGCCGTGTTGTCGACCAATACATCAATGTGAGGTAATGGGAAATCATCCTTCGGGCTAGCTCTGTTCAGATCCCGGTAATCCACACACATCTGTACCTTGCCATCCTTCTTAGGCACTGGTACAATGTTAGCAACCCACGGCGGGTAACTAGTTATAGCAAGGAAACTGGCGTCCCACTACTTTTGTACTTCTTCTTTGATCTTCATGGCCATATCCGAACGAGTACGACGTAGATTCTGCTTCACTGGAGGACAATCTTCCTTCAAAGGCAGCTTATGCATAACAATGTCAGTATCCAGACCTGGCATGTCTTGATAGGACCATACAAAGACATCAACGTACTCTCGAAGCATGTCAATAAGTTGTTCCTTCACTGAATCTTGCAGACGGGCCCCGATCTTCACTTCTTTCAAGTCTTCTTCTGTACCAAGATTTACTGTCTCAACCTACTCCTGATGAGGAGTGATTACCTTCTCCTCTTGCCTTAACAACCTGGCTAGCTCTTCAGGTAACTCATAGTCTTCTTCAACCCCTTCATCAGCTTGATTAATCGGATTGTCAAAGTCATACAAGGTCATAGAAGTGATGTTGTCGGTGCAATCTGGAGGATAAACTCTGCAAGGGTTGCGATTGGTTCATTTTAGTTATCAGTTTTATCTTGTTTAGAAAAAAGTGAAAATGAAGTTGTTATTTTGAAAACATTGTCATTTTATTGTTTTGTACAAAATTGAAAAATGAAAAGACAGTGAGCGAAAAAGAGATTCGTTTGCAAAAAATGTCCTGATATTCATTAATTAATCATTTGCACAAAATACAAGATGACCCTATTACAAAATGAGTCCTGACACCTTGGGCAAGATGCAAAACTGGATGCATGCTAAAAGACAGGAAATAATAATTACTCTGCAGGAGTAACCCTTATAATTTCCTGGAAAGACCAGTTAGAGACTTGGTTACCCGGGATCCTTGGACGTATCCAGTTCTCCAGGTTGCGGTCGCCTTCTTCCTCGTCTTCCAGATTGTTCACAGCATCCGGGGTAAGCATTCCCCCACTGACAAATCTGGGCTCCTTGGCAGCCTCTGGTTGATCTTGTCGGGTTGGTTTGTAACCCAACCCGAATCTGTCTTCTTTTTTCTCCACCAGCAACAGTTTTCCCTAGCCTCTGGCGTTACCCTCTTCAACAACCTTTCGGGCTTGTTGATATGAAGCGATAGAAGTTCCAGACACAGTAGTTGCTTCATTGATGTTAAGGGCCTCAAACCCTTGGCGCATAGTCTCGTGGATCTCCCCATGCATCTCTATATATTTGTAAGTAGCCAGCTGGCTAACGAAAATGTCTTCCTCCCCACAGATTGTGATGATCTGGCCTTCCCACTCAAATTTTAATTTTTGGTGAAGGGTAGATGTAACAGCACCAGCAGCGTGAATCCAGGGTCTACCCAACAAACAGCTGTAGGCCGGCTGAATGTCCATCACGAAGAAAGTAGTTTTAAATATTTGTGGGCCAATCATCACGGGTAATTCAATCTCTCCAAGCACTGATCTCTTAGAGCCATCAAACGCTCTTACCACCAAGTTACTTGGACGCAAAGCCAAACCATCATATTCCAACTTCACCAAGGCTTTCTTTGGGAGGACATTGAGCGAGGACCCAGTGTCTACCAGCACATGAGAAAGAACAGCACCTGTACACTCTAAGGTGATGTGTAAGGCCTTGTTATGATTGCGTCCCTCCGTCGTTAAATCAGCATCTGTGAAGCCTAGTCTGTGACTAGTGTTAACATTTGCAATCACTATTTCCAGCTGATTAACCGTAATCTCTTCCGGCACGTAGGTTGCGTGCAGGACCCTTAAAAGTGCATTCCTATGGGCTTCGGAACACATTAACAATGATAAGATAGAGATTTTGGAGGGCGTCTGATGAAGCTGGTCCACCACTTTGTAATCACTCTTTTTGATTATTCTCATGAACTCGTCCACCTCTTGGTCAAAAGACGTCTTCGGAGTTTCTTTAACAGCGGGATCTTCGAGTACCACATTCTTCCCTTTTGCCTTAGCAGCAGCCTCTGCTTCAGCATTGGGTCTCGGTATTTGTGAGGCAAAAAGGCGTCCGCTTCTAGTGAAGCCTCTGCCTCCCCCAACATTGTCAACTTGTGGTGAAGAGGTTGATGAATTTAGAGTGATCTTCTTTCCTTCGCAGTAGAAATCAGAGTCGTAGTGTCAAGGTATGGCATTACTGCTTTCATAAGGAACGGGTCCAAGCACCATAATGGTGACTGGACTGATTGCTGCAGCGGAAGGAACTGTGATGGTATGCGGGTCGTAATAGATTGTGACTGGAGATCTGACAGTAGGTGTTGCAGTTTGTTGTGTTGAAAATTGTTGTTGGGATGAACAGTTGCCGGGTCATAATAGATCGTGACCGTTGAGATATCTTCGTTAGCGTTTGTTGGTGTTGTAGGCGATTCCGTTGATAAGGTGGGTGTTGACGTTGTCGAAGTAAGTGTTTCTGAACTTTGGTTTGTTGAAATAATGGATGGAGTGATTGCCGGAGTTGTAGATGAATCAGTGGGAGTGATGGTTGTTGCAGTTGTAGGAGGATCTATTGTTGCTGAAGAAAGAGTTGTTGATGTTGTAGGAGGATCTATTGTTTCTGAAGAAAGAGTTGTTGATGTTGTAGACGCCGTTGTGGTAATTTGCAAAATTCCATCTCTGATAAGGCCATCTATGCCAAGCCTTAGCCTCTCACAACCATTAATAGCAGTCTTGCACGATTCGCAGCAGGCCTCACAACCTGGGAATACTTGGCATCTTAAGAGTTGAGCTTTGACTTCTTCCAGCGGCATTCGAATCTGTGCAATACTATCAATCAGTGCAGATGGTTGCTCCTCCTCTATGGCATTAATCCTGGGGCCACCATGACTAGGCATAGGATTTCTGGTAACATTTGGAGGAGGTGCGAAATTGAGAGCTTTGGAATCGACCAGATCTTAAACCTTCATTTGCAAGGCTCTACACTTCTCAGTATTGTGACTAGGTGCGTTGGAGTGAAAGGCACACCTAGCATTGGCATCATAATTCTTCGGGAGGTTGAGAGGATCTGGTGGAGCATATGTCCTTAACTCAACCAGGTTGAGCTTCAAGAGTTGTGGCAGTAAGGTGGCATATGGCATAGGAATGGGATCAATCATCTTATTTGCTTGAGATATCCTCTTTTGAAAGGGGCACTGCTGTTGGTTGTTGTTGTTATTGTTGTACGATCTTTGTTGCGGAAAGTGAGGTTGTTGCTGATAGTGTTGTTGTTGCTGTTTTAGAGGAAAAAGTGGTTGTTGTGGAACTGGAACCGGGATAGTAACGACTGCTACTGATCTGTGAGAATATTGGGGTCTGCCCCTGCCTACATGAATAGCATTTGTTTAACCCGTCAGAGATTTTGCCCATCTTCAAAAGACTCTCAATTCTCTCACCAGCTATAACTACATCAGCAAAACTGGTGGTAGAGAAAGCAGCAAGTCTGTCAATATAAGTTCCTTGAAGAGTGTTCATAAACATGTCCGCAATTTCTCGTTCAGACATGGGTGGCTGGACAGCAGCAGCAAGCTGTCTCCACCTCTGAGCATTATCCCGAAAGCTTTCCCTTAAAGACTAAGACATGCCCATTAGAAGGTTCTATTAGGAGCCATGTCTAGGTTGTACTAGTACTGACGGATGAAGGCTTCGGCCAAGTCTTTCCAACATCTTATAGTGGCCCTGGTCAGATGCGAATACCATTCTCTTGATGCTCCAGTCGGGCTGTCCTCAAAATAGAACATCCATAACTTCTCGTCCATGGTATAAGCTTTGAGTCTCCCCAAGAAAGACTGCAGATGAGTACGCGGGCAGGAGGTACCATTATACTTTTCAAAGCACGGGGGTTTGAAATTGTGAGGAATTCTCACCCCATCTACCAGCCACATATCCATTACATCAAAGCCTAGGGAATTCTGGGATTCCAAAGACCTCAGCTTCTCAGCAATCTCATCCAGCCTTCGGTCATAAACTTCATCCCCAACCCCAATAACTGTGAACTGCTCTTCCTGGGGATCCTCTTGCAAGATCCTGCCTCCAGCAGTGTTTCCTTGAGTATTCCTTACACCATTAACATCTGGGTTCATATGAGGCCCAAACTCTGGTGGGTCAATGCGAGGCTGCCCGCGATCATTGTTACTGGTTCCTCCTGTACCAGGATGGTGTTCTTCATGAATCTGCCTTTCCACCAATTCCCTTAGCCTTTCCTGGCTCCGAGCTAAGCCAGCCATCACTGCCATGAACAAGGTCATTTGATTCCTCATCTCAACCCTTTCATTAGCCATTTGGTTCCTTACTTCATTCAGGTCTTGTTGTACCTGATCCATCTGAATGCCCGGAAGGTTGTTTCGCGTTGGGTACCGGTGTATTCTGTTGATAGGGAACACTCTTCTGCGAGCAATATTTCCTGAAACCACAACAAAGTGAGAAACAACAATAAAACAAAAACCTACAAAACAAAGAAAATGTTAGTATGCAATGCAGTATGCTTATTTGTCTTCCAAGGGTATCCGGTTTGGTTATTTGGTTTTGACCTTACCAGACCTCGAGGAAATGCTGATGATGTTGAGAAATTAAGCCCACCAAAATAAAACAAACTGATATATTACAAAGGATAAAAATACATAGTTTGACTACAATACATGCCCATGGTGGGTCAAAATACAACAATCAAAAGAAAAAGTACATCAAAAGAAAAGAGATACAAGCAAAAGGATCAGATATCCAATCCAAAGTCATCCTCCTTGACTTCCTTCAATAGGGCCTCAGTCACCGGACCAGCTGGGTGCTCTGTAATAGTCCTGATGAGGAGGTTCCTAGTAGCAATGGCACTGGTTAGCTTCTTGTGCTTGTCTTGATCCTTTGATCTCTTCAACCCTGCCTGGAGTTTCAATTCAGATATCTCCTTCTGAGCTGCCAACAAAGCTTCCTACTGCTTCTTCTCACTAGCCTCTAGCTACTCTATCTTAGCCTGAGTCCTCTAGTCTTCTTGTGCACGGGCTTCAGTGATCCTGATCCACCTAGCCTGGCTTTCCTCTAGATAATTCTCTACCCTAGCCTTCTTAATCTTTGCCTCTTTGCAAGCATTCTTCAGAACCAACTCCCATGCTCCTGCCTTCCTGATATATTCATTTGTTTTCTCAATCTTGGCCAGATGCTCAATCTTGAGTCTTTCCAATCTCTCAATGTCCAGACGGTTGTCATTTATCTCCCAGAGAGTCTTCTTCAGGGCTTCAGCTAGCTGATTATTCCTCTCTTTTAGCTTTTCAAACTCTTCCAGGCTAACAGTTGCTGCAAGCTGTACTGTAGAAGATCCTGGGGTATCTTCCAAGGTGAAAGGCATCCGGGTTATCTGAGCTCTAATACGGGACCAATCAGAATACTGGGCTGAAGCAATTTTGTTTCACTTTCCAAGGATGGTTGTCCCTTTGGTCTGAATGTTGTCCCAAGCCCAGGCAGCCTGTCTGACAACAGTAGAGTTAGGTTGAACTTCATAGTAGAGAGTCTCAGCCAAATCTTGTCCTCTGGGTGGGTGAACCAAGGCATATCCCAATTGTCTCTTAAATAGTAAAGGGTTGTAGTTGATGCAACCTTTTACTCCTATCAGAGGAACATTAGGGAACTGCCCACAACTGGTAATAATATTCTTGCCCTTGGTGCTCTGGGTGCACCATCTGATGTCATCTGATGTCAAGGCAATGAACCTCTTAGCCCAATTCCTCTACTGATGGGGGTTCAAGAAGGCATTTGATTTTGGCAAGTGTCTGAGCAGCCAAGAGTAGTAAAGAGGTGCACAACATCTGACCAACTTCCCTATTTGCTTTTCATTCCTATGATGGACTGAGTAGTAGAAGTCTCCCAACAGGGTGGGAACAGGGTTCCTCAACAAGAACAGGTGGATGGCATTATTACTCACAAACTTGGGCTCATCTGCAAACAATATAACCCCATATATACTGAGGGCTAAAAGTCCACAGACAGCCTTCCATTCTCCTATTGCAGCCTTCAGGGTGGCCTGAGAGATCAAGAAGTCCAGATGAAGGCCATGAACCCCAGCTTTGGTTGTCATATTCTGCTCAATGAGGGCAGGCTCCAAATGTAATGCCCTGGCTATCTCTTCATTTCTGGGAGCAGTCATCTATGGGTTGAAAGGGATCCCTCTCCTGATAGGAATTCCAATCAACAAGGAAAACTCTTCTAGCAATGGTCCCATCTGGAAATCAGGAAATGTGAAACACATGAGTGGAGGGTCATAAAACTGCAAGCAGGTATGGATCATGCTCCTCTGAGATGCATAAAGATCCATGAACATGTCTAGTATGCCCCCATAATGCTCTCTGAATAGTGGGATGTGGCCAGGTGTAATGAGGGATTGGTCCTGCCTGATGCCAGTCATGATGGGCTCAAAGAAATGGAAAGAGATGTTGCTCTTTCTTGAAGTGTACATGGATGATGGGTACTGATGAAGAAACTGAGAACAACTGCTGATGAAGGTCACTGACTGAGAAGCTGGAGGTGAGTCTCTGATGAAGACGAAGTTGGATATGAATCTCTGACAGACTGGTGGAGGAGCTGAAGAAGATAGCTGAAGCAGTCTGAGTAGCAGAAGGGGTAAAAACCAAACCAAATATGAAGATGGATACCCTGTAAAACAAATAAGAAAATGTTAAATGATGCAGAAATGATGTATGCAAATGATATGCAAAAGGGTTTGTGATCAAGAGCTGGATCTGATTTTCTGCCTTGGTAAAAGTCCATATATGTTCAAAAGTTCGGCTGGAGGCTTAGAAATCTAGTAACCGAGTGGGGGACTCAAATAAAGAGTCACAAGTCCAGGGTAATCACAAGAACTGTCCAAAGTGAAGCATTCTTAAACAATAAAGTAACAGGGTATGATGTGGCCAATGGTTCCTGCAAACCTGTAAACAACCCAACCCCCTCACATGTAATGTTCTAGAACAAAGATCCTCAGACTTGGATCAGTTATGAGAAGTGTAAACACTTCTAACCCGGAGGTACAGTGTTTACAATAACCATAAAAGATCCTCCTCTAATTCACCCCTGATTCTAAAGGTTATATAAAGGTCATCCAGACTTAGCAGGCTTCCCAGATAGCCCTAGTACTACAGGAAATATGTAGCACAGAGTTCTCAAAAAGAAACCCACATCTGAATTGTGTTTCATATTCCCGCACCAGACCGAAATGGAATGGGAAAGAATATGAAGTCACTCTAGCCTAGGTGTCACTCAGGTCCCAGGTATAGGACTTTAATCACTCAATGAAACCCCACCCACCAAGGAAAACCAGATCAAGCACAGTGATAATGACAGTATGAATTAGCACAAAACTGTAAAGAAAAGCAACAAATAAAGCTGTACATAAAGCAATAAATAAAGCAAGTAAATAAGCACAAGTAGCACATAACACCCCCGTAAACACAAATCAAACAAGCGCTAGGTGTAACACCCCAAATTTTCCCTCTTCATTTTATTCATCATGAACATATCATATTCATCATGAACATATCATTTTCTCAGCATCCTAGCATGGAAAGATGAGGCATAACATTCTTCATGTCTTAACATCAAGCATATGGTCATCTGTGGAGGTCCTTGAAGAATTTCAAGCCATGAAAAGGGTCACAATGGTTGTATACAAGTCCTATGGTGAGTCTACACTCCATTTACAAGTTCAATTCCATTGTCAAAAGCTCAGAAGATTGCATGATCATCAGAGATCTCAGGACAAGGCAAAGCTCCTATACAAGGCACCTAAAATTAGGGTTTGAGATTCAAGCACCAAAATCTCACAACTTTGGCCATTTAATTTGGGCAAAGTCTTCTATATGTCAAGAGGATCCTAGGTGTCAATTTTCATGAGAAAATTCCATGTGGAAGTCAGAGAATTCTTCAGTTGCTTGCAGATGAAGTAATTGGTCAACTGTGCCCTAAAAAAAGTCAACTGTGTGATTTCAAGGGGTCTAACCCAAATTTTTTGGCCAATAGGGGTCCTTACAATGTTATAAGAGGTTTGGAGTGATCAAATTTCAAGAATCATGGAGATTTGAAGGGTTTTGCAAAAATGGTACAAAGTTGGTTTTGTGAAATTTGGAAACTTTGCCCTAATTTTCAAATGGCCTTAACATGATCAAAATTTATTCAAATGGACCAAAGTCAAACATGAAAGTTGGAGAGTAAGGGCTCCCATTTTCAAAAAGTACACGTACATTTTCATGGGATTTGTGGTTCATCCTATAGGCCCTTCGAAAATCTTGCTAAAACTAGGGAAAATTCAACTTTTCATGCATGCACCAAATGCAAAAGGCTTCAAAACTTATTTGTAAGACTTGGTATTGGTTCAATTTGTTTTCAATGTTAAAATACATCACATTTTGATCATTTTTCTCCAAAGAAACTCTCAAATTCGTGCACTATAAGAAAGTCACTCAAAAAATGCAAAATTGGCCAAAACATGAGAAGTGTGTGATGACTTGATCTAAGGGCCAGGACTTATTGCATTTTGATCAAGGGTTGGAAAAGCATTTCACATGGGCTGAGAATGAAAGCAAGGCATGAGGGTGGCATTCTTATCTCACAATTTTCAAATTATGCAAAATCACAAATATCTCATGATCCACACGTGCAAACCTTGGCATTTTTTCAGCATTGCATTATGAGAGCATACTTAAGCAGCTAGGGTTTCAGAATTGTGGATCTCTCTCTCATTCCCTCATTTCCAACTTCTTGAAACCTTTGCATTTTCTCTCATTTCTCTCCATACACTTGATCAATCTCAAAACCAATTGTGGATTCATGATCAGTGAGAGTTAAGGATCATTAATCACACACTCTTTGAAGCTCTCTCTCAAGTTTAACAACATTGCCATTTCAGGGCAGGTGTGAGCAAATCTCCAGATCCAGCTTCATTCAAGACTTTATATGCATTTATTTTGCATCTAGAGTGAAGGACGAGTGCATTGCATCCATTATCTGGTCTTCTAGCACCTTGAATCAAGATCTTCACCTCAGGTATGGTTCCAAATCTTGAGATCTAGAAATGAAATTAATGATTTGTTTTGTGATCTGTGAGTTGTACTGAGCATTCTGCAATTGTTGTTTTCAAAAATGATGCATCATAGTGAAAGTTATGTGAATTTCAGTTTTGATGGTGCAACTTTATTTTCTTTGATCCCTTCGATTCATGGAGTTTTAGGAAATTTTGATGTCATTTTTGGACTCAGGGCATGTGGTTTACTTGATCTAGACATTTTTATTCATTTATATTGTTGTTTAGGATTTTGGTGTGAGTTCCGGTGCCGGAGCCCTAGCTCCGGTCACCGGAAACTGAGTTTATGAGACCTAGGGTTTGTATTGAGGAAGACAAGTCCATGGCCGTTAGATCCAGCCAGTGCACGTCCCAAATGCGTCCAACTAGCCCTAGAACCCACCTCCTTCTCACGTGTCTTTTTTAATTTCATTTTAATCAACATGCTTTTCAGTCCACCATAAATCATGTGTACCATCCACTCAGAAGCAAGCATAGGTCCACGTCAATTAATGAGAGGACCACCAGATGCGTCCATTTGATCTTGCGTTCCTCATTTTTTTTCCTTTTATTTTTCATTAATTCTCACCATAAGTCCATACACCAGTGCAGCCAATTGGGCCTCTCAACCTGCTTTTCACACCCCCAGTCAGCAAAGCCCAAATCATTTTCAACGCAACTCCTTACTGCCTGCACCTCCCACACCTTTTCCTTTTATTTCTTTTTCTTATTAATTTTCTTTTATTTCAGTTTACTTTCCAATTAATTAAAATAGTTCTAGTTATTAAAAGATTCCCAAAAAAATCATGAGTCATCTTTGAAGTGTCTTTTATTTTTCTATATTTTTTATTTTTCAGTTTTTCATTTCCACGTGTCATAATTAAATCCTTGTTTCAATTAGCTTCTTTTTAACTCTTTCTTGAGTACACTTCCTTGTCCATTTTCTATACACTTCATCATTTTGAGTTTTTTTCTCATTCTTTTTGTTCTGGATTCCTAAGATAATGTACTTCTTGTGTGATTTTTCTCTTGATTTTTAGAAACTTATTCCTTGGGTCTTGGTCCTTTGACTTGTGTTGGAAGTTATTAACCCTAGCTTGTGTTCTTGTCTCCATTTGACTTAGTTTGCTTCTGAATTTTTCCAATCCTTTTTGGATCATTGATATACCATGTTTGAAGATCATTTGACTTGAGTTTTGGAATTTTTAGATGCTTGGTTGATTTAATTTGATTTTTATCTTGAACCTTGTCCCATTTTGCCTCTTTTGGTCCTTTAGGTCTCATATAAGCTTAGAAGGGCACTTGTGCCAACTTATCCTTCTCAATTGGGGTTCTTTTGGGGTATGGGTACCTTCCTGGTCCTAGCCTAGGGTTTGAGTCTTAGGAAATTTTGTGTTTTCTTACTTTTAAGTCCTTTCATTTCTTAAGTGTGCTTTCACTTCTTCTTTACTTCTTTCACTCCCATTTTGTGATTGTTTGGTATTGTGTGTCCATTTTATTCATCTTGTTGGCTTCTTAAGCCCTTCTTCATCTTGTTTTGATTCTGATTGTGTGCATTGAGTCCTTGGTTGTGCATATTTTCTTTGCATTCTCCTTAAATGTGCATTGGGTTTCATATGTGTTTTATATTGCATCATTTTGACTTGTAAGCTTCATCTCTCATTCTCTTGAGTTGCCTTTGCATTGTGAATTTGTTCATATCATTTCACTTCTTTTTGTATGAGATTGGCATGTTATCTTGTTCATTTTGCTTCACTTGTATGCATGTTACTAACCTTGCAGGGGCTATGGTAAGTGTGAGGTGTGGAAGTTGAGTTCCACATCTCCAATTCTCATCTCTTCCTCTTATGTTTATTTGTACTAACTATTTTGTTGTTGGGCTTAGGCTTTTCTCATCCTCTCTTCTTCTTCTTATTCTTTTCTTCTTTCCTTCTTCATTAGGATAGAAAACCACACTAACCTTAGGATGTCCATGCATGTTAACACTTAGGATTCTTTAGTCCCCTTTAGAATTTTCACTTTGTGATCCTTTTGGTTCTTCTTCTCTGCTCATCTCATAACCATAAAAAACATCTTAATAAGTTTGAATTGATGCCTTGAGCAATATCCTTATCCCATGAGGTATGCTTGTAGTCTTCCCATCTTGGGATAGTACAAGTTTACCTTGTGATGCACAAGTCTGATCAAGGTATCTTCTTCACCAAGAAAAGTATAAAAAAACACTTCTTCATCTGTAAATACCAAAAACACTTAATAATTTAACAAGTTAGTGAGCCTAGGCCCTAATCTTTGGGTTCAAGTTTTGGGGATCTTCTCCTTACTTGAGTGTGCTTGTTCTATTATTCCATCTTGGAATGTAGTGACAAGTGCACATTCCATGGAAAAGAGCTTGAGTTCACATCCTTGTGACACACTCCTAAAAGCTTCTAAAAAACACAAACAAACAATAAGCGTCTTTCCTTCAGGAATTCTTTTCTCATCTCCTTTGCTCCGTACGCGAACTTGCTTCTACTTGTCATTTTGCAAGACCGTTACGCCCTCGTCGTCCGAGTCTGCAACACCTGAGCAACGGCATAGGCAGTTCAAGCCTTAATTCACAAGCAATTTCCTTGTTACCCCTAGTCAGGGGAACTACGGCGTCTCTGATCCTCATTACCCTGATGAGGTACGTAGGCAGCGGGGTAGGGCCCGTTCGAGCACAATCTTTATTTTCCCTACATTTTTCTTTTCTTTTTCTTATTCATTTATTTTCTCAGTTTATTTTCCAGTTTCTTTTCATGTCTTTGCTGCATTTTTCATACCCTCACCCTTTGAAACAATTTATTTTGCAAGCGTGGATCCCGTCGGGTACGGAGGACGATCTGGGTGCTAATACCTTCCCAGTTCGTAACCGACTCCCGAACTCAGTCTCTTTGGTTCGTAGGACTTGTGTCCTTCCTCTTTCTTTCTTCTAGTTTGTGCAGCATTACCATTCCCTTTCTTCGGGATAAAAATGCATGGCTGGCGACTCTTTTCTTTTCCGCGCCACTTTCGCGTTTGTACCAGGATGGAAATCCAGGGAGCGACAGCTGGCGACTCTGCTGGGGACCGAACCCAGAATCTCTGGTTCCCTTGAGAGTCTCTCCTAGCGCTTGCATGTTTCTGTTTCTTTGGGTGATGTTTGTTTACTATGGCTTGTTGTATTTTATTGTTGTTTATTTACAACATTATTTACAGTTTTATTTACAGTTTTCAGTACTTATCTTCTGCATCATGTATATATATTGGACTGTCTGGACTGGTTTTCTGTTTGGTGGGATGGGTGTTACTTGTTTCTGAGAGATGAGCTCATTACCACGGCTCGAGTGCACCTTAGGACTTAGAATGGTTCCATTTTGGCCTCATGAGATCTTGTCATGAGGGTAGTAGTGAGTTCCACGCCCAGATTTGCGACCGTCTTGGAAATGTCTTGATTTGGGGATCTTCCTCTCTCATTACATAACCCTGACAGTTATGTGCAGCTGGGGACTAATCATTGAGAACCTTGTGGAAACATCCCTCTTTAGTGATGACAGTGGCAGACCACATTGTGTGGCAAACCCATTCGCATCCGAGGGCCCACCTGGAACTTGCATAGGATGGCCTTGTTTTCCCGGACTCAGTTGAGGCCTCCCTGCGTAGTATGTAATGCCAAACTGGTTCCCTGATCTGGTCATGAGACATTTCTCGGAAATGGTGAACGTATTATTGCTATTCGGCTTTAAGAGTCCGTGAGAATTGGGAGGGGTTTACAGGTTTGCAGGAACCATTGACCTCAACATACCCTCATTACCAGTGCAGTTTTATGTTCTGATCCGGTCACTATGATCCTGAAGTTCTTGATCCTTCGGTTTTCGGTTACTATTTTGGGTTATTATTCAGAGATCTTGTGGTTACAGACACTCGATTCTTGGCTCAGTATTCCAGATTCCAGGCAGTTTCCAGCTGTTGATCCCATGTCTTTGCATATTTTGCATCATCATTTTGCATTTGCATGTGCATTGCATTTTTCTCTTCCAGAGAGCTCATCCTTCCTCTTTTGTCCATGACCAGCCAGCTGATTTCCCGGTACTCAGTTTGAACAAGTGGTAACTGTTGGAAGACGGAAAAAGTGGTTTGAAGCTAGACTGAGCAGTGTCAAGAGGAAAAAGGTCAGATTGGAAGCCGTCAGTATCTATGTCAGAGAGCAACCGTCCGAATGTTGAGTTTCCACCTGGTTTCACTTAAATGACGAATCCTTTGTATGGTCTTTCTCTTGATGAAGATCTTCCACAAGTGAACTACCTTACTCAAGCTCAGCCTGCACAGACCCTGATCGTGAATCAGAGTTTACCTGAGCCATCTGTTGTCCGAGGTGGACCTTCATCTTCTTCTGGTTCTACGGATTATCAGAGCTTTGCTTTCCCTATGCCGAATTTCCAAGGGGCAATCCCTCTTGTGAAAGCCAGGGATCCACCAACTATTGATCCAGCTGAAAGGTTTCATGTGTTGGATGAGCAACTCAAAGCCTTAGCGGATCCTGATGCCTTTGGTTTGGATGCTCTAAACCTGTGTTTGGTGCCTGGTCTTATCATACCTCCAGATTTCAAAAGTCCAAAGTTCGAGAAGTACCCTGGTGTCAGTTGCCCGAAGCGTCATTTGGTGATGTTCTGCAGAAAAATGACTTCTTATGCCCGCAACGGTGAGTTGATGATTCATTGTTTTCAGGACAGTTTAAGCGGTGCATCATTAAGTTGGTATATGGATTTGGAAAGCAGTCGTATCCGGTCGTGGAATGATTTATCCAGAGCTTTTGTAAAGCAATACAAGTACAATGTGGACATGACGCCCAGTCGCACGCACTTGCAAAGCCTATCTCAGAGAACTGGTGAATCTTTCAGAGAATATGTACAACGGTGGAGAGAGTTGGCAGTCCAAATGCAACCACCACCTTCCGACAGAGAACTAGTTGACCTGTTCGTGGTCACGTTGCAAGGTCCGTACTTGGAAAGAATGAGTAGCATTGGGACGTCAAGCTTCTCTGATTTGATGATAGTTGGAGGCGTATTGAAAGTTTACTCAAAGGTGGAAAGATTCAAGACTTTTTGAACGTCCCAGCTGTAAACACCCCAAAATTTCCCTCACCCATTCACACCATGGCTTGTGATCATCCTCATATGCATAAACACAATCATGTCATTCCACATCTCATTTTTTGATTCACTGGATAGTTTCTAAGGCATCTGCACCTAGGGTTTGTGATCTGAGCAATCCCAAAGCATCTTGAGCCATTCCAAAGGCAACCAATCAACTCAAAGGGGTCCATGTGTGTTCTTATATCATATTTCATCCCCTCAAAGTCAAAAGTGCAGAGGAATCACAAGAACTAGGGTTTGAGGTGATGCAGAGCCAGTTTGAACTGCACAGTTGACTGAAAATTAGGGTTTTGGTTTCAGAGGCCATAACTCCAATTTTTTTTGGTCATTCTTGTTTCCATTGATCTCTATATGGTATAGGGAGTATGCATATCAATTTTCATGAAGAAATTCCATGGGGAAGTCATCTGATCAAGGGTTGACTTTTCAGACAAGTCAGTGCAAAATCAGGGCATCTGAGGCCCCCAATGACCCAACCAATGGGTGATCTTCATCATTTTGAGTGTGTATGGTCTTTATTTGATCATGGAAGAAGATTGAAGTTCATAGAAATCAAGAATTTAGGGTTTTTGCAAATGTTGACTTTTTGGGCATAGTTGACTTTTCAAGAATGCATCATTTTATGTCATTTTTCAAGCCATGATTTTGGATCCAAAAATGCTTCAAATGGAAAAACTTTGGTCATGAAAGTTGTAGATCTCATCTTTCCCTTTCCAAAAAGTACAAGAACATGATCTAATTCATCTTGGATCAAAAGTTATGGTTTGTTAAAGTTGGCAAAAATCACTAAAATTCAAGTCATGCACCAAATGGAAATTTTGCAAAACCTTGGACCAATGCATCATGTGACCTCTAATTCATTTCAAACCATTACACAAACATTCTCTAAGTCATAAAATTCAGAATTGAACCAAGAATGCCCATGGTTATAGTTCATGTAACTTGACTTTTCTCATGAAAGTTCAAAAAGCAACAAGTTGCAAAAACTCATGATCACCTCTCACCAACTTGCAGCCTTGAGTACTGAGCTTTGCTAGACCTCTCTCTCACCATGCTGCACCAGAACCAACCTTGTACTTGCCTAGACTTTGAGCCATGCCTCACTTACACAAAAGGTGGACTTTATGCAAAAGTAGACATCCCAATCACAGCAGGACATGTCACATCTCCCAGCCACTTGCAATTGTTTATACTATCCAAATGCTGGCCAAAACATAAGAGAGGCAAGGCTGAAACATACAAAAAAATAACATTCACAAAATCATCACACATTGCATTTTCTATCGAATCTGCTCACACAGCCATCAAACACTCAAGCTAACTTCACCATCCAACTCAACACATTTCATAGACCTCAAACCACCAAAGTTCAAGCCTGAAACAAGCCTGACCTGAGCTTCACCATTCTTCACCTTCCAAACCAGTTCCCTTCGAATCTCACTATCCAGCCATCAAACACCTCACCTTTCTTCACCAACAAGTCAAGCATACCACAAGGAGTCAAAACCACCCTTTACTTTGAACTGAAACAGCCTGTACACAAAGCTCATTTCCTGCTACACCAGAACTGGTTCTCACAAATCAGCCATCCACAAGAGCTTTGAAGCCTTCCATTAGCATCAGGGGATACAAGGGAGTCCATTTGCACGCAAGGAAAGCTCTGGAAGTTCAGTTTTGAAGCTTTCCAGCTCAGGTATGATCATGGAAACTTTTCTCTCGAAGCTTGGTTTTTGAGTTATAAATTGGTTAGTCATGTCTTGCTGGTCATGGGGTTGATCTCAGAATTAAAAATGAGTGAAAACTGAGCTTGTATGGTCCCTCTGAATTTTTGCCCGTAAATTTCTTTCCTTTCGATTCCTTTGATTCAAGATGCATAAATGTTGTTTGAGCTTGGATTCATGACCTAGGAAGTTAGAGGATCATTTAGGTGTGCTTGATTTGTAGAATAAGTACCTGAATCGTGTTCTAGGGTTTTTGTGCAACCGGAGAAGATGACCGGAGCTTCTCTCCGGTCACCTGAGGGTGATTAACCCTAAACTCAGGTCATTATGACCATTTGAATTTGAGCCGTAGATGGCCTTTGACTTGTTGACTTCCCTCCAGTTTGGATGGCCCAGATCTCTTTGTTAGCCCTAATCCACTTAATTAGTTTTAGTTAATTCGTAATTAAATTAATTTGGCCAGAGTGAATCCACACCCTTCATTTGCGCGCTGGTCAACAGATTCAAATCCATAGTGCATCTCAGCCTTCCATTTGGTTTACTTTCATTTTTATTTGTTTTTAATTCATTTTCTTTTCAATTAACTTGCATAATTATTTTAAAATAGCAAAAAATACATAAAAATTATGAAACTTTTTCCTCTGAGTTTTAATAATTTTTATGACCCAAAAATATTTTTATTTTATTTTTCATCATTAAAAAAAGTATTTTTAAATATTTAAAAGATTATTTTTAATTGATTAATAGAAATTAATTAATTAAAAATACTTTTAGGTATTTAAAAATTACAAAAAAATTCATGAAATATTCTAAGACATTTAGAAACATTGTCCAACCTTCAAACCAAATTTCTTTTTTGATCTTGATGCATTTTAAGAATTTTTCATTGAATTAAATCATATTTTGTGCATTATTTTGATCATAAGTTCAAAAATTCATTTCTGTCAATTGGTGAAGGTTGAGACATTGATTCTTTTTGCTTTGTCTTGTGTTTAACATGTATTTTCAAGGATAAAAAGGCCATGAATTGTTCTTGCATTTTCTAATTGATTGGCATTTGTTTTGTTGAGAACCCTAAAAGACCCTAATAACTTTTGAAATTCATATCTTGAGTTTGGTTGAGAGTTGAGAGCTCCCCTTTGGGCAGTGGCTTGTTATGGGTCTAGGGTTTCTTTGGGTACCATTTTCCATTTTTACTTTAGGGTTTTGCTTCTGTTTTTGGTTTGTGTTTGATGTTTGATCCATGAACCCTAATTTGGGCTTTCATTTGCATCCCTCTTGCCTTTCCTTGCATAACATGACTTGTCTTTGCATTTTGTGCATTCTTGTGATTCATTTGACATCTTAAGACATGTATAAAGCATCATTGATCATTGCATTACATATTTGCCATGTCATTTGTCTTGTATGATTCATAACTTTTCATGCTTGTTCATGCTCCTTAGCTTGCATCATTTGCATTCATAAGCTTGTATGAACATCCCCATTGCTTTGCCTCATGTTTGCAGCACCTCATAACATCATTAATATCATGTGCATGCTTCTGGTTTGGTATAGCATCATATCATTTCATCTCATCTTGCATTGCATTGCATTTTCTTTCTAACATTGCAGGTGGTAAGTAACTTGAGAAGTGGATTTGCCTTCACTTCTCATACCTTTTCTTTTCATCTCTCTTGCATCCATTGCTGCATTTTTATATGTGTTTGAGTTTGAGCTTGCATTCTTCTTCTTCCCACTTTCTTTCTTCAAGTGACTTGACTTCTTGAATGAAGCAAGTCACTTTTGCTTCTCTTGATCTTATTCATCTGCTTCCTGGTGGTTCTTCTGAAGATTGTTCTTGCAAACCTCACAAACCTTAGGAACAACCAAGCATGACAATGAATTAGGGTTTTGATTAGTCCCCCCATAGTTTTACCTTTGTGTCTCTCTTTGAGTCTTCTCTTCTCACCTCATAATCAGGGACTAAACCCTAAAGGCTTTAATACTTTGTGATTAAGCTTATGCCTGCATCCTTCTCTTAGGATGGAGTGTATAACTTTAATCCTAAGTCTTTAACCCTTTATGTGTTTAAATCTTTTAATCAATTCATCTAATAAATATCAAGACATTACACTTGTAACTTGGGCCTTGCATTAGGGTTCTAATTCTTCCTTAAGTGGTTAAGAAGGACTAACCCTAGTGTTAATGGACAAGTCCCCCTCAAGTTGTCTTGCAAATCATGAAAAACACTTCATCATCATACCATTAACTAAAATCCACTTAATAAAGGCTTGTTTTGTCATGGGTTTAATCCCTAATCATGGGTTAAGTTGAGGAGTTTTCCTCAGCTTAAACATTCTCATCTATTATCCTTCTTTTAGGATGGTGTAATGGGTCTGTTTAATCCTTGATTATGGCTTAACCTCATTACTCAACACTAAACAAAATCACCAAAAACATCTAAATAATCACAAGTAGGTTAATGATCTTAATCCTACACCGAAGGTGATTAAGTGTGAGAATCTGACTTCACACTTAAGGTATTCTCATTACCCCTAATCAGAGGGAAGATGTGATGAGTTTACTAACCCATTGGTTTAGGCTTAAGCTCATTATCTTATGACAAACTTTCAAAAGCAATAAAAGACTGAAAACACAAAAAACAAACAATAATCGTCTCCTCCGGGATTCTTTTCTCATCACCTTCACTCACAAACGAGAACCTGCTTCTTCCGTCAAATGCAAGACAGTAAGCACCTGAGCCAGACAGGTCATACACTTGAGCATAGGCAAGTAAGCAGTTCACAAGTCAATTCACCTTTCAGTCTCTTTGGGTCGAACTACGGTGTTCTGACTTCCTCATTGCACGAGAGGATACGTAGGCATAACTTAACGGTTATCGAACAAAAGTCTCTGTACATTCCCCCTCTTTCCAGCTTTATTCTCTTAGCCTCATGATCATGAGCATACTCTTTCCTTACACTGACACTACACTTATGCACTTCACACTTCTTTTACACTGACACCTGTACATTCTTTTCCAGCTACTTTACACACAGATTGCACTGACACTACCCCTTTAAAACACAAATCTTTCAAGCGTGGATCCCGTCGAGTACGACGGACAATCTGGGTGCTAATACCTTCCCAGGTTGTAACCAACCCCCTTTCTCAGTCTCTCTGGTTCGCAAACCGTCTTATCCATCTTTTTCTAGGCCTATGCAGCATTGCCTTTCCTCCGGGATAAAAATGCCTAGCTGGCGACTCTATTCATTCTCCAGTGAGTTCACGACTGTGTGTTCTCATTGTTCCCTTCGCCGACCGTTCGCGTCTGTACCTTCATCTGATCCATTTTCATTTGTCGGGAGCGACAGCTTGGCGACTCTGCTGGGGACGCCTTATACTGCAACCAGGGCTTCTGGTTCTTTTTGTGGGTTCCTCCTAGCGCTTGTTTGATTTGTGTTTACTGGGGTGTGATGTGCTTGTTTGTGCTTGTATTTATTTTTGTTTATTGCTTTATGTATAGTTACTTTACTGCTTTCTTTACTGCATTTATATATCATATTGTCATTGTTGCTGGCTGGATCTGTTTTTTTTCTTTGGTGGGTGGGTGTTCCATTGAGAGTTAAGGTCCTATACCTGGGACCTGAGTGACACCTAGGCTAGAGTGAATCATATTCTTTCCCATTCCATTTCGGTCTGGTGCGGGAATATGAAACACGGTTCAGATATGGGTTTCTTCTTGAGAACTCTGTGTTGCAGATTTCCTGCAATGCTAGGGCTATCTGGGAAGCCTGCTAAGTCTGGATGACCTTTTAGTATTGACCTTCAGAAACTGAGGTGAATTAGAGGAGGAATTGTTATGGTTATTGTAAACACTGTACCTCCGGGTTAGAAGTGTTTACACTTCTCATAACTGATCCAAGTCTGAGGATCCTTGTTCTAGATCACCACCTGTGAGGGGGTTGGGCTTTACAGGTTTGCAGGCACCTTGACCTCAGAATACCCTATTACTTTGACTTTGTTAAGAATGCTCCATGTTGGATAGTTCTTGTGATTCTGAACCCTGGACTTGTGGCTCTTTATTTGAGTCCCCCACCCTGGTTACTGGATTTATAGACCTCCATCTGGAATTCTTGGACACACATGGATCTATACCAAGGCAGTTAATCAGATCCAGCTCAGTCACAAACCCTTGCATTTCATCTGCATACATACCCATTGCATCATATTAACATTTGCTTATTTGTGTTTCAGGGTGTCCATTTTCATCTGGTCTTGGTTTTGACCCCATCTGCAGCTTTGACCTGTCTCCACCAGCACTTGCATCAGTTTGTCAGCCATATACTTCAGTTACTAGCACTAGCCAGCCAGTGGCCCACTCCTCAGCATCTTCATCAGCACTTATCCTACTCAGTCTCAGCATCATGGCCCCAAAGAAGAGCAACATCACTTATCATTTCTTCCAACCAGACTTGTCAGACATCAGGAGGATCCAAACCCTGATAACTCCAGATCACATACCCTTGTTCAGGGAGAGTTATGGAGATATACTTGACTTGGTCATGGATCTAGACCCATCTCAGAGGAGCCTCATCCACACCTGCATTCAGTTTTATGATCCTCCATTAAGATGTTTCACCTTTCAAGACTTTCAGTTGGGTCCTCTTTTGGAAGAATACTCATATTTGGCTGGCTTGCCCATCAAAAGAGAAATCCCATTCAACCCTGAAATGGTCTTTCCTAGCAATGGAGAGGTAGCAAAAGCTTTGTATCTGGAGCCTGTTTTGATTGAACAGCACATGACCTCCAAAGCTGGAACCCTTGGTTTTCATCTGGACTTCCTGATTTCTCAAGCTAGTTTGAAGGCTTCCTTGGGGGAGTGGAAAGTTGTTTGTGCTTTGTTGGCTTTAAGTGTATATGGAATTGTGTTGTTTGCAGATGAGCCTCGATTCATTAGCAAGAATGCAATCCACTTGTTCATCCTGAAGAACCCAGTGCCAACTTTATTGGGTGATCTTTATTACTCAGTACATCAGAGAAATGAGAAGCAGAGGGGGAGATTAGTGAGGATTTGTGCTCCATTATTCCATGCTTGGCTTCTCAGGCATCTACCCCGGACAGATGCATTTCTCAATCCTCATCAGCAAAGCAACTGGGCTAAGAGACTCACTGTCCTAACTTCAGCAGATATCAGATGGTGTACTCAGAGCACCAAGGGCAGAGATATGATCACAAGCTGTGGGCACTTTCCCAATGTGCCCTTAATAGGAGTTAAGGGAAGTATCAATTACAACCCTCTGTTGTTCAGAAGGCAATTGGGCTATGCACTGGTCCATACTCCTAGGGAACAAGATTTGGTGGAAACCCTCTACTGTGAGAACAAGATTAGTCTGGCAACTGTTAGGCAGGCTGCTTGGGCCTGGGATCATGTTCAAACCAAGGGAATCACCATTCTGGGTAAGTGCAATAATGTGGCATCAGTCCAATATTATGAATGGTCCCATGCTAGGGCCCAATTCTCTGGATTGCCCTTCACCATAGAAGACATGCCTGAGTCATCTTCAGCACCACCCCCTGTCACTATCAGTTTGGAAGAGTTTGAAAGCTTGAAAGAAAGGAATGATAAGCTAACCCAAGCCTTGCAGAAGACCCTCCGGGAGAGGAGTGAAGGTGTGAGGGAGGTTGAGAGGTTGGAGAAACTGAGAGTGGAACACTTGACTAAGATTGAGAAGTCTGGAGATTATATCAACAAGTCTAAAGCTGGTGAACAGATTCTGAAGAATGCTTGTAAAGAAGCCCAGTTCCAAAGAGCGAGAACAGACTTGTATTTGAAGGAAAGTCAGGCCAGGTGGGTCCGGATCACTGAGGCCCGTACCCTAGAAGACAAGAGAGTTCAGAACAAGATGGAGCAGATGGAAAAAGCCCTGGCAGCAGCCCAGGAGGAAATATCAGAGCTGAAAATCAAAGCAGGATTGAAGAGGTCAAAGGACCAAAGTCAGAGCAAGAGGTTGACTGCAGCTGTTGCAACAAGGAACCTTCTCATCAGAAGTCTCACGGAGCATCCGGCTGATCCTGTGACCGAAGCGCTTCTCAAGGAAGTTCGTGAGGATGAGTTTGGCCTTGGAGTTTGATCATTTGCTTGTTGTTGTTCCTTTTCCATGTACTTTTGCTTTATGTGATGTATTTTGACCCCTTTGAGGGCTTGTGTTGTAAAATGAACAAAATTATTTCACCTTTGTAATATATTTGTGTTGGTTTCTATCTGGGTTCACATCAAAAGCAACTTCAACAGCATCACCTTCAAGGGTCTGGAAGGGTCAAAACTGAAGGCCAAACCGGATACCTTGATAGCAAATAAGCATAACTGCATTGCATGCTAACCCTTTTGTTTGTTTTGTAGGGTTTTGTTTTGTTGTTGCTAACCTCTGTTGTGATGTTCATGAATTATTGCTCGCCGCCGGGTATTTCCTCTCAACAGGCCACATAGGTATCCAACTAGAAACAACCTTCCGGGAATTCAGATGGATCAGATGCAGCAAGACCTTACAGAGGTCAGAAACCAGATGGCAAACGAAAGGTTAGAGATGAGAACGCAGATGACGCAGTTCATGGAAGTTATGAACAACATGGCTCAGAGCCAGGAGAGACTGAGGGCCATGGTGGAGAGGCAAAATCAAGAGGAGCCTCATGTAGGAACTGCAGGCACCAGTAACAACGAGAGGGTCCAACCTCATGTCAATCCCCCAGTTTTTGGACCCCATCTCCATCCAGAGGCTAACATCCCAGTCAACATTCAAGGGACAGCCACTGCAGCCAGAGTACTTCAAGAAGATCCTCAGGAGGACCAGTATACAGTGATGGGTGCCGGAGAGGAAACATATGATAGACGATTGGAAGAGATAGCTGAGAAGTTGAGATCACTGGAGTCTCAAAACTCTTTGGGGTTCGACGTCATGGACATGGGATTGGTAGAAGGGGTCAGGATCCCCCACAAGTTCAAGCCTCCATGTTTCGAAAAGTATAATGGGACTTCATGCCCCCGGACTCATTTGCAATCATTTCTGGGAAGGCTGAAGGCCTATACAATGGATGAGAAATTGTGGATGTTCTATTTTGAAGATAGCTTGACTGGAGCATCAAGGGAATGGTATTCCCATCTGACAAGAGCAACAGTAAGATGCTGGAAGGACCTGGCAGAAGCCTTCATCAGACAGTATCAGTATAATCTAGATATGGCACCCAACAGGACCCTCCTAATGGGAATGTCACAGTCTTCGAGGGAGAGCTTCAGAGAATATGCTCAAAGATGGAGGCAATTGGCTGCTGCCGTTCAACCACCAATGTCTGAGAGAGAAATGGCAGACATGTTTATGAACACTCTTCAGGGAACCTATATTGACAGGTTAGCTGCTTTCTCTTCCACTAGCTTTACGGATGTTGTTATAGCTGGGGAGAGAATTGAAAGCCTGTTAAAAATGGGTAAGATCTCTGATAATGGTGCAAGCTCGTCCAGTGGTACAAGAAAGCCTTTTGCAGGCCCGAGAAGAACTGGCGAGACCAATGCCATCCACACCAACAGGGGTAGGCCCCAATATGCTCAGAGGTCAATAGCAGCAGTCACTATCCCTGCTCCAGCTCATCCTCAGCCAGTCTATCAACCTCCTCAACAAAACTTCCAACAACAACCCCAGTATCATCAGAATCAGTATCCTCCAAGGAACTTCAACAACAACTCCAACAACAACAATCAACAAAGGCCATTCCAACAGAGGCCATCTCAAGCTAACAGAGTGATCGATCCGATCCCAATGCCATATGCTGCCTTGCTGCCACAACTTCTGAAACTCAACCTAGTTGAGCTAAGAACGTTGGCACCTCCGGATCCCAACAGTCTACCAAGGAACTATGACTCCAATGCTAGGTGTGCTTTTCATTCCAACGCACCTGGTCACAGTACAGAAAAATGCAGGGCTCTGCATATGAAGGTACAAGACTTGGTAGACTCCAAGGCTCTGAATTTTGCACCTCCGCCCAATGTCAATAAAAACCCTATGCCAAACCATGGTGGTCCCCGAATTAATGCTATTGAAGAAGACCAACCGTCTTATTTGATAACTAGTGTGGATCAGATCAGGACACCATTGGTGGAAATCAAAGCTCAACTCCGTGAAAACCAGATATTTCCGGGGTGTGAACTAGGGTGCCCATACTGCAATATTTCTTGGAATGGGTGTGGGGACCTGAGGAATGGCATTGACAGCCTTATTCAGAGTGGCCTGCTACAGATCACTACATCATTTCCGACAAATCCGGCAACTTCATCAACAACGGTTTCAGAACCTCCTACAACTACAGCAACTATTATTCCCAACAATTCATCAGCACCATCAACAAGTATTTCACCTGTCCTTCCAAATGATCAGTTTTCAACAGTTTCTCCTGCTACAACTTCAGCTTCATTCCATTTCGACTCTCCATCAGCAACAACAACAGTCCTTCCAACAGAACCTCCTACAACACCAGCAATCAATCACGAAGATGTCTCTACTGTTACCATATTCTACGATCCTGAAAATAACTCCGCCTACCATTCAGAAGGTGCTGCTCCCGCCAGAGCACCAGTTACAATCTTTTACGATCCACACACAATTACAGTCCCTTCAGCAGCAGCAATCAGTCCAGTCACTGTCACGGTGCCTGGACCAGTACCATACGAAAGCAATAGGGCCATCCCTTGGCACTATGGCTCTGACATATACTGCGAAGGAAAAAGAATCACTCTTGAAACATCAACACCTGCACCACAAGTAGATAATGTGGGGGGAGGCGGAGGCTTCACTCGAAGCGGACGTCTCTTCGCCTCACAAGTTCAAAAACCTACTGCCGAAGCAGAAGCTGCTGCCAAGGCAAAAGGGAAAGGCCCGGTGCAGGAAGATCCAGCTGCCAAAGAAGCCCTGAAGACTCCATTTGATCAGGAAGTTGATGAGTTTATGCGGATCATCAAAAAGAGTGACTACAAAATTGTGGATCAACTTCACCAGACGCCATCCAAAATCTCTATCCTCTCACTGCTTATGTGCTCCGAAGCCCATCGGAATGCACTACTTAAAGTCCTGCACGCAGCTTACGTGCCTGAGGAGATTACTGTCAACCAATTGGAAACCGTGGTTGGAAATGTTACTGCTAGCAATGGGCTAGGGTTTACCAATTCTGACTTGACAGCGGATGGCCGCAACCACAACAAAGCCTTGCACATAACCCTGGAATGCAAAGGAGCTGTCCTTTCTCATGTGCTGGTGGACACAGGTTCTTCCCTGAATGTCTTACCAAAGAAGGCTCTGGTGAAGCTTGAATATGATGGATTGGCATTGAGACCCAGCAACCTAGTGGTAAGAGCCTTTGATGGTTCTAAGAGATCGGTTCTGGGAGAGATTGAGCTGCCTGTGACAATCGGCCCACAGACTTTTAAAACTATCTTTTATGTGATGGACATTCAGCCCGCCTACAGCTGTTTGTTGGGTAGACCCTGGATTCACGCCGCCGGCGCAATAACGTCTACCCTTCACCAAAAGTTAAAATTTGAGTGGGAAGGCCAAGTTGTCACAATCTGTGGAGAGGAGGACATTTTTGTCAGCCACCTGGCAACCTATAAGTACATTGAAATGGATGGGGAGATCCATGAAACAATGAGCCAGGGGTTTGAAGCTTTGAATGTGAATGAAGCATCTGTTGTATCTGGTACTCCAATGTCATCTTACCAACAAGCCCGGAAGGTTGTTGAAGAAGGAACTGCCCTAGGCTGGGGCAAGGTCTTAGCTGTGGAGGAGAAGAAGGACAAGTTTGGGTTGGGTTACAGACCAACTCAACATCAAGCAAAGGCTGCTGCAGAGCCTGGTTTTGTCAGTGGGGGGATGCTCACCCCCGATGCTATCAACTGTCTGGAAGACGAGCTGGAAGAGGAGCGCAATCTGGAGAATTGGATTCGTCTGAAGATCCCGGGGAGCAGTGTCTCGAACTGGTCTTCCCAGGAAATTATAAGAGTTACTCATGCAGAGTAATTATTATTTCCTGTATTTTTATAAGCATGCATCAAAGTCTTGCATCTTGCCCAAGATGACAAGACTCATTTTGTAACCAGGGCCATCTGTACTTTTGTGCAAACAAGATTAAATTAATGAAATATCAGACATCTTTTTGCAAACAAGTCTTTTTCTTTTCTGCTCACTGTTTTTCCATTTTTCTTTTTGTACAAAAATAAATGGCGGTGTTTTCAAAATGATAACTTCATTTCACTTTTTTCTAAAGCAAGATTAAAATCAATCACTAAAATAAACCAACTTAACCCTTGCAGAGAGTGCCTTCCTGACAGCACCGACAACAGCACGGCTATGACATCGTATGACTTTGACAATCCAATCAATCAAGCTGATGAAGGGGTTGATGAAGAATATGAGCTTCCTGAAGAGCTAGCTAGGTTGTTGAGACAGGAGGAAAAGGTTATTACCCCTCACCAGGAGGAGATTGAAGTGATCAATCTTGGTACGGAAGAAAATGTGAAAGAGGTTAAAATCGGGGCCTGCCTGCAAGACTCAGTGAAGAGACAACTGATAGATCTGCTTCAAGAGTATGTTGATGTGTTTGCTTGGTCGTATCAAGATATGCCAGGGTTGGATACCAATATAGTTGTGCACAAGTTGCCTCTGAGGGAAGAATGCCCGCCAGTTAAACAGAAGTTGCGCCGAACTCGCCCAGACATGGCTATGAAAATCAAAGAAGAGGTACAAAAGCAATGGGACGCCGGGTTCCTTGCTGTGACTAGCTACCCGCCGTGGGTTGCTAATATTGTGCCTGTGCCTAAGAAGGATGGCAAAGTAAGAATGTGTGTTGACTACCGGGATCTGAACAGAGCCAGCCCGAAAGATGACTTCCCATTACCTCACATTGACGTATTGGTAGATAACACGGCTCAGTTCTCGGTATTCTCCTTCATGGATGGATTTTCAGGATATAATCAGATCAAGATGTCACCTGAAGACATGGAGAAGACAACATTCATTACACCTTGGGGCACGTTCTGTTACAAAGTGATGCCATTCGTACTGAAGAATGCTGGTGCAACGTATCAACGGGCTATGGTGACATTATTCCACGATATGATCCACAAGGAAATAGAATGTTATGTGGATGATATGATCGCCAAGTCCCTTACAGAGGAAGATCACCTGGTAAATCTGCTCAAGTTATTCAAGCGTCTGAGGAAATACCAATTGAAGCTGAACCCCAACAAATGCACATTCGGGGTGCGATCCGGTAAGCTGCTGGGCTTTATTGTAAGTGAGAAAGGGATTGAAGTTGACCCTGATAAAGTCAAGGCTATACAAGAAATGCCTGCACCGAAAACTGAGAAAGAAGTTCGAGGGTTCTTAGGTCGATTGAACTACATTTCAAGGTTCATATCTCACCTTACAGCGACCTGTGAACCCTTGTTCAAATTGTTGAGAAAAGAACAAACGGTCAGGTGGAACGAAGACTGCCAAAGGGCTTTTGACAAGGTCAAGGAGTATCTGCAAGAACCTCCAATCCTCATGCCTCCAGTAGAAGGAAGACCTCTGATTATGTACTTGACAGTATTAGAAGAGTCAATGGGGTGTGTGCTGGGCCAGCATGACGAGTCTGGTCGAAAAGAGTATGCAATATACTACCTAAGCAAAAAGTTTACCGACTGTGAACAACGTTATTCACTGCTCGAGAAAACTTGTTGTGCTTTAGCGTGGGCTGCTCGCCGACTGAGACAGTATATGTTGACCCACACTACTTTGTTAATCTCAAAAATGGATCCAGTTAAGTACATTTTCGAGAAGCCGGCTCTTACCGGACGGGTTGCAAGATGGCAGATGATTCTCACAGAATACGACATACAGTACACATCTCAGAAAGCCATCAAGGGCAGTGTACTATCTGAATATCTTGCTGAGCAACCCATTGATGACTACCAGCCTATGAGGTTTGACTTCCCTGATGAAGACATCATGTTCATTAAAACAAAAGATCACGAAGAGCCTATTCACACCGAAGGGCCTGACCCAGAAGAAGAATGGATTATGATGTTTGATGGGGCTGTTAACATGAATGGCCGTGGTGTTGGTGCAGTACTCATTACACCCAAAGGAGTTCACATGCCTTTCTCGGCAAAACTCACTTTCAACTGCACTAACAACGAAGCTGAATACGAAGCTTGCATTATGGGTCTTGAGGAAGCCATTGACCTCAGGATCAAGACATTGACCGTATTCGGAGATTCAGCTTTGGTAGTCAATCAAACCAACGGGAAATGGTACACCCACCAAGATCATCTGATACCTTACAGGGATTATACAAGAAGGTTACTGACTTTCTTCACAACAGTCAAGCTTGAGTATATCCCTCGAGACGAGAATCAGTTTGCAGATGCTCTTGCTACAATTTCGTCCATGATCAAAGTTCAAGCTGCTAACTTTGTACCTCAGATTTCAGTGTCTAGACTTGACAGACCAGCATATGTATTTGCAGCGGATGTTGTAAAAGATGATAAGCCTTGGTTCCACGACATTAAGTGCTTCTTGGAGGACCAAACATACCCACCTGGGGCATCTTCCAATGATAAGAAAACTTTAAGAAGGCTTGCTGGTAGTTTCTTTCTGAACACTGATGGGTCTTTATACAAAAGGAACTTTGACATGGTACTCCTCAGATGTGTTGACAAAGCGGAAGCAGATTTGCTGATGCATGAAGTGCACGAAGGATCCTTTGGTACCCATGCTGGAGGACATGCCATGGCTAAGAAATTTCTAAGATCAGGCTATTACTGGATCACAATGGATGCAGACTGTTGTGCTTACGCCAGAAAATGTCACAAATGCCAGATTTACGCAGATAAGGTGCATGTGCCTCCCAATCCTTTGAACATCATGTCTTCACCTTGGCCCTTTGCCATGTGGGGCATTGATATGATTGGCAAGATTGAGCCAACTGCTTCAAACGGCCACAGATTCATCTTAGTCGCCATTGACTATTTCACCAAGTGGGTTGAAGCAGCCTCATATGCAAACGTCACAAAACAAGTGGTAGCCAGATTTCTGAAGAGAGATATCATCTGTCGGTATGGAGTGCCCGAGCGAATCATTACTGATAATGGTTCCAACCTAAACAACAAAATGATGGCAGAGCTGTGCCGGGACTTCAAGATCCAACATCACAATTCTTCTCCTTACAGGCCAAAGATGAACGGCGCTGTTGAGGCAGCAAATAAGAATATTAAGAAGATTGTACAGAAGATGGTAACCACATACAAAGACTGGCATGAAATGCTACCATTTGCCTTGCATGGGTACCGCACATCAATTAGAACATCCACTGGGGCAACACCGTATCAGCTTGTATATGGAAGCAGTCCTACCTGTTGAAGTTGAACTACCCTCGTTACGGGTATTAATGGATGTTAGACTGAACGAAGCAGAATGGGTACGGTCCCGATACGAACAACTGAGTCTGATCGAAGAGAAAAGATTGGCTGCAATCTGCCATGGGCAGTTATATCAGAAGAGAATGAAGAAGGCCTTCGATCAGAAAGTCAGGCACCGAGAGTACCAAGTGGGAGATCTTGTGCTGAAGAGAATCCTCCCTCCTCATACAGACCACAGGGGCAAATGGACTCCAAATTATGAAGGACCATTTGTTGTAAAGAAAGTTTTCTCCGGTGGAGCACTGATGCTCAGCACCATGGATGGTGAAGGTTTCCCGTCCCCTGTGAATTCAGATGCAGTTAAAAAATACTTCGCATAAAATGACCCGTTGGACATAAAAACAGAATGTAGGTCCAGGCAAAAATAGGGCATCCCGGCGAGTCAAAAACAGAATAAAAGACTCGGGCAAAAGTAAGGGAAAATAAACAAAAAAATGTACACCCGCTGAGTTGAAAAGCCGCATTGGGCAGCTCAGGCAAAAATGGGTATCCCGATGGATTGAAAACCCGAAAGGGCGATCCATGCAAAATAAGGGAATAAGCGAACAACTGCATTCTGAGTTCGTCTGTATCACCTACAACTTGGTAAGCTTCCAAAGGATCAAGCTTCAATCAGAATCAACTCTCTCCAGAAAGCAAGACGAGAAGAACGTCATTGTCATACGGGTCATAGCAGGAGAGGAAGCTCCTCAAAGCGTCGTCAGCACCGCCAGCACTTTATTTCTCAATTTGTAACAATCTCCTCATTTCAGGAAATATGTTTCTTTGACTGTATCTTGCCAATTCAGGGCACATGAATTAATAAAATCGGATTCTCAGTCATGTCTCGTTTTTACATTTACGTTTTGCAAAGAGTTGTCTGATATCTCTAAAAAAAAAAAAAATACAATTGCATAAGTACAGATGCCTTTCTCTAAAAAATAAAAACACATGCTTACAGGGAATGTGATTATTCTCGAAAGTACTTAACTCCTACGACGGAATCCAGTAAGGGATACCTCGAGACCTTTTGTACGTTTCCTTATCTTTGCAGGACTGCAGGTATCCAGAGCGCAACCTGGGGCATGCAAGTTACGTCTCAGCGAACTGGCGAATCATTATCAACTCACATGGCACTGGGAGGTGCCCATTTCCCCAGCTGAGTTGCCTCTTGTTGCTCTCCCCAGCTGAGTTGCCTCCCACTTCCCCAGCAAAGTTGCCAAATCAACAATACACTCAATCTCAGCATCGGAAATGCTATATCCCCAGCTGAGTTGCCTCTTGTTGCTCTCCCCAGCTGAGTTGCCTCTCGCAATTCCCCAGCCGAGTCGCCATTTCATCCTCAGCTGAGTACAGGAGTCAGGAAATCATCTCCCCACAGAGCTTCAAGCCTTTATTCAGAAGAGCAACGCACGGAGAAGTCACAACAGAGTACAGAAAGCTTCTACAAACCCCAGCTGGGTTTCTCATTTATAAGGATATGTCAATCGGTGGCGTATATCCCCAAGCAGATACCTCATTAGATCTACCAATGATCTCATCCCCAGCTGGAATGTCCATTTCAAGCAGATCAACCGGAGATCTTCGCGGCAACGGGATCCGAATCCTGGATCTGTGCCTCCTTGCATAATCATAGCATTCGCATCATATTCATCCCCCAGAGCGTAGCATTCCGTCTAATACGGAGCATTACGGCAAAAAATCAAACGCATAGCATAATCATAAGTCATGTTGTGAATTGAACGCTTCAGAATACAGATTACTTTCCCCAGAAATCCTCATCAGAGTCCCAGCAAAAAAACAGTTGCCCCACAATCACAAACACCCGTATATACACCTTTTGGCACCCGTCCGTGTCATCTTTCCCCACAAGTCGCCTGAACACCCTTTACAAACAAACCACCCGCACTACAGATACATCCTGACACCCGTCCGTGTCATATCCCAGCAGAAAGCCAAAGACATCCTCTTTGCACTCACATATACCCATATATACACTTTTCTTGACACCCGTCCGTGTCATATCCCCAGCGCCGTCGCCTAGACTTTGTATAGCAGACACTTGTTAATATTATACTTCTCTCTCTTGACACTCGTCCGTGTCACTCTCCCCAGCAGATCAATACTCATACTACTCGTGGTACGCTTATACAGATACTCGTCCGTATCTTGTATACATCATCACTCATATCCCCACAGATTCGACTGTAGTCCTTGTTCTTTGTTAACCAGTTGATACTCGTCCGTATCATCATCTCTGAACATGTGTCAGTTTGTTTCTACATGATACTCGTCCGTATCATAGTCTTAAGGGTGCTCGTCCGCATCTTTAATCTATACACAATACCAAACACTTATACCTTTTATTTCTTGGATGTAAGCGCTCGTCCGTGTTTACTATCTCCCCAGTAGATCGCCAACAAATTTTCTTTTTATCTAACACTCGTCCTGTGTTATGATACCTCTGAGAGCAGCCGTACCCTGCTGAGTGGTCGTCCTCCACTTCTTGATGGTCGTCCTCCATCATGCTCATCCGATGGCCGTCCCCATCGTTGACTTTAGCAGCCGTCCCCTGCTAGGTGGTCGTCCTCCACCTTTTGATGATCGTCCTTCATCACTTTACCCAATGGCCGTCCCCATTGTTGATTTTGGTTATCTGACACTCGTCCTGTGTTATGATAAACCCCGAGAGCAGCCGTCCCCTGCTGAGTGGTCGTCCTCCACTTCTTGATGGTCGTCCTCCATCTCGCTCGTCCGATGGCCGTCCCCATCGTTGACCTTTTCTATCCGATGGCCGTCCCCATCGTTGATATTTTCGGCAGCCGTACCCTGCCAGGTGGTCGTCCTCCACCTTTGATGGCCGTCCCCATCATATTTCTTTTATCCCCAACAGAGCAGTCGTCCCCTGCTAGGTGATCGTCCTTCACCTTTGATGGCCGTACCCTATCATCTGTTTATTTCATTTATTCTTTAACCCGATGGCCGTCCCCGTCGTGGTCCCTTTTCCTTTTTAACCCGATGGCCGTCCCCGTCGTGGTCCCTTTTCCTTTTTAGCCCGATGGCCGTCCCCATCGTTGGTTACTTTACCTTTATGAACTTGATGGCCGTCCCCGTCGTGTTTCATTAATCCTCAGAATTTTGCAGCTTTATCTTGATGGCCGTCCCCATCATGATGTTTTATTTTCCCCAGCTAGTCGGCCGTCCCCGTCTTAGCTTTACCTTTTATCCCCAGCATGTCGGCCGTCCCCGTCATTGCTTTATACCCTTTACCAGCATGTCGGCCGTCCCCGTCATCGCTTTGCTTCACATACCACCTTACCCAGCAGTCGTCCTCTGCTCGACGGTCGTCCTCCGTCGCCCACACTTTACAATATACTTTACTTTTCTGTCACAATCTATATCCCTTTTCTTCTTCATTTCCGTGAGTTCAAATGTTGGACTGTCTTTGGTATTCAACCACAAGTTATCTTGTTTGGCCTGTTAAGCCGTCGCTTACATCCGGCACAGCTAACTCATGTTTGAATAGGGGCAGCTGTAAACACCCCAAATTTGCCCTCACCCATTCACACCATGGCTTGTGATCATCCTCATATGCATAAACACAATCATGTCATTCCACATCTCATTTTTTGATTCACTGGATAGTTTCTAAGGCATCTGCACCTAGGGTTTGTGATCTGAGCAATCCCAAAGCATCTTGAGCCATTCCAAAGGCCACCAATCAACTCAAAGGGGTCCATGTGTGTTCTTATATCATATTTCATCCCCTCAAAGTCAAAAGTGCAGAGGAATCACAAGAACTAGGGTTTGAGGTGATGCAGAGCCAGTTTGAACTGCACAGTTGACTGAAAATTAGGGTTTTGGTTTCAGAGGCCATAACTCCAATTTTTTTTGGTCATTCTTGTTTCCATTGATCTCTATATGGTATAGGGAGTATGCATATCAATTTTCATGAAGAAATTCCATGGGGAAGTCATCTGATCAAGGGTTGACTTTTCAGACAAGTCAGTGCAAAATCAGGGCATCTGAGGCCCCCAATGACCCAACCAATGGGTGATCTTCATCATTTTGAGTGTGTATGGTCTTTATTTGATCATGGAAGAAGATTTAAGTTCATAGAAATCAAGAATTTAGGGTTTTTGCAAATGTTGACTTTTTGGGCATAGTTGACTTTTCAAGAATGCATCATTTTATGTCATTTTTCAAGCCATGATTTTGGATCCAAAAATGCTTCAAATGGAAACACTTTGGTCATGAAAGTTGTAGATCTCATCTTTCCCTTTCCAAAAAGTACAAGAACATGATCTAATTCATCTTGGATCAAAAGTTATGGTTTGTTAAAGTTGGCAAAAATCACTAAAATTCAAGTCATGCACCAAATGGAAATTTTGCAAAACCTTGGACCAATGCATCTTGTGACCTCTAATTCATTTCAAACCATTACACAAACATTCTCTAAGTCATAAAATTCAGAATTGAACCAAGAATGCCCATGGTTATAGTTCATGTAACTTGACTTTTCTCATGAAAGTTCAAAAAGCAACAAGTTGCAAAAACTCATGATCACCTCTCACCAACTTGCAGCCTTGAGTACTGAGCTTTGCTAGACCTCTCTCTCACCATGCTGCACCAGAACCAACCTTGTACTTGCCTAGACTTTGAGCCATGCCTCACTTACACAAAAGGTGGACTTTATGCAAAAGTAGACATCCCAATCACAGCAGGACATGTCACATCTCCCAGCCACTTGCAATTGTTTATACTATCCAAATGCTGGCCAAAACATAAGAGAGGCAAGGCTGAAACATACAAAAAAATAACATTCACAAAATCATCACACATTGCATTTTCTATCGAATCTGCTCACACAGCCATCAAACACTCAAGCTAACTTCACCATCCAACTCAACACATTTCATAGACCTCAAACCACCAAAGTTCAAGCCTGAAACAAGCCTGACCTGAGCTTCACCATTCTTCACCTTCCAAACTAGTTCCCTTCGAATCTCACTATCCAGCCATCAAACACCTCACCTTTCTTCACCAACAAGTCAAGCATACCACAAGGAGTCAAAACCACCCTTTACTTTGAACTGAAACAGCCTGTACACAAAGCTCATTTCCTGCTACACCAGAACTGGTTCTCACAAATCAGCCATCCACAAGAGCTTTGAAGCCTTCCATTAGCATCAGGGGATACAAGGGAGTCCATTTGCACGCAAGGAAAGCTCTGGAAGTTCACTTTTGAAGCTTTCCAGCTCAGGTATGATCATGGAAACTTTTCTCTCGAAGCTTGGTTTTTGAGTTATAAATTGGTTAGTCATGTCTTGCTGGTCATGGGGTTGATCTCAGAATTAAAAATGAGTGAAAACTGAGCTTGTATGGTCCCTCTGAATTTTTGCCCGTAAATTTCTTTCCTTTCGATTCCTTTGATTCAAGATGCATAAATGTTGTTTGAGCTTGGATTCATGACCTAGGAAGTTAGAGGATCATTTAGGTGTGCTTGATTTGTAGAATAAGTACCTGAATCGTGTTCTAGGGTTTTTGTGCAACCGGAGAAGATGACCGGAGCTTCTCTCCGGTCACCTGAGGGTGATTAACCCTAAACTCAGGTCATTATGACCATTTGAATTTGAGCCGTAGATGGCCTTTGACTTGTTGACTTCCCTCCAGTTTGGATGGCCCAGATCTCTTTGTTAGCCCTAATCCACTTAATTAGTTTTAGTTAATTCGTAATTAAATTAATTTGGCCAGAGTGAATCCACACCCTTCATTTGCGCGTTGGTCAACAGATTCAAATCCATAGTGCATCTCAGCCTTCCATTTGGTTTACTTTCATTTTTATTTGTTTTTAATTCATTTTCTTTTCAATTAACTTGCATAATTATTTTAAAATAGCAAAAAATACATAAAAATTATGAAACTTTTTCCTCTGAGTTTTAATAATTTTTATGACCCAAAAATATTTTTATTTTATTTTTCTTCATTAAAAAAAGTATTTTTAAATATTTAAAAGATTATTTTTAATTGATTAATAGAAATTAATTAATTAAAAATACTTTTAGGTATTTAAAAATTACAAAAAAATTCATGAAATATTCTAAGACATTTAGAAACATTGTCCAACCTTCAAACCAAATTTCTTTTTTGATCTTGATGCATTTTAAGAATTTTTCATTGAATTAAATCATATTTTGTGCATTATTTTGATCATAAGTTCAAAAATTCATTTCTGTCAATTGGTGAAGGTTGAGACATTGATTCTTTTTGCTTTGTCTTGTGTTTAACATGTATTTTCAAGGATAAAAAGGCCATGAATTGTTCTTGCATTTTCTAATTGATTGGCATTTGTTTTGTTGAGAACCCTAAAAGACCCTAATAACTTTTGAAATTCATATCTTGAGTTTGGTTGAGAGTTGAGAGCTCCCCTTTGGGCAGTGGCTTGTTATGGGTCTAGGGTTTCTTTGGGTACCATTTTCCATTTTTACTTTAGGGTTTTGCTTCTGTTTTTGGTTTGTGTTTGATGTTTGATCCATGAACCCTAATTTGGGCTTTCATTTGCATCCCTCTTGCCTTTCCTTGCATAACATGACTTGTCTTTGCATTTTGTGCATTCTTGTGATTCATTTGACATCTTAAGACATGTATAAAGCATCATTGATCATTGCATTACATATTTGCCATGTCATTTGTCTTGTATGATTCATAACTTTTCATGCTTGTTCATGCTCCTTAGCTTGCATCATTTGCATTCATAAGCTTGTATGAACATCCCCATTGCTTTGCCTCATGTTTGCAGCACCTCATAACTTCATTAATATCATGTGCATGCTTCTGGTTTGGTATAGCATCATATCATTTCATCTCATCTTGCATTGCATTGCATTTTCTTTCTAACATTGCAGGTGGTAAGTAACTTGAGAAGTGGATTTGCCTTCACTTCTCATACCTTTTCTTTTCATCTCTCTTGCATCCATTGCTGCATTTTTATATGTGTTTGAGTTTGAGCTTGCATTCTTCTTCTTCCCACTTTCTTTCTTCAAGTGACTTGACTTCTTGAATGAAGCAAGTCACTTTTGCTTCTCTTGATCTTATTCATCTGCTTCCTGGTGGTTCTTCTGAAGATTGTTCTTGCAAACCTCACAAACCTTAGGAACAACCAAGCATGACAATGAATTAGGGTTTTGATTAGTCCCCCCATAGTTTTACCTTTGTGTCTCTCTTTGAGTCTTCTCTTCTCACCTCATAATCAGGGACTAAACCCTAAAGGCTTTAATACTTTGTGATTAAGCTTATGCCTGCATCCTTCTCTTAGGATGGAGTGTATAACTTTAATCCTAAGTCTTTAACCCTTTATGTGTTTAAATCTTTTAATCAATTCATCTAATAAATATCAAGACATTACACTTGTAACTTGGGCCTTGCATTAGGGTTCTAATTCTTCCTTAAGTGGTTAAGAAGGACTAACCCTAGTGTTAATGGACAAGTCCCCCTCAAGTTGTCTTGCAAATCATGAAAAACACTTCATCATCATACCATTAACTAAAATCCACTTAATAAAGGCTTGTTTTGTCATGGGTTTAATCCCTAATCATGGGTTAAGTTGAGGAGTTTTCCTCAGCTTAAACATTCTCATCTATTATCCTTCTTTTAGGATGGTGTAATGGGTCTGTTTAATCCTTGATTATGGCTTAACCTCATTACTCAACACTAAACAAAATCACCAAAAACATCTAAATAATCACAAGTAGGTTAATGATCTTAATCCTACACCGAAGGTGATTAAGTGTGAGAATCTGACTTCACACTTAAGGTATTCTCATTACCCCTAATCAGAGGGAAGATGTGATGAGTTTACTAACCCATTGGTTTAGGCTTAAGCTCATTATCTTATGACAAACTTTCAAAAGCAATAAAAGACTGAAAACACAAAAAACAAACAATAATCGTCTCCTCCGGGATTCTTTTCTCATCACCTTCACTCACAAACGAGAACCTGCTTCTTCCGTCAAATGCAAGACAGTAAGCACCTGAGCCAGACAGGTCATACACTTGAGCATAGGCAAGTAAGCAGTTCACAAGTCAATTCACCTTTCAGTCTCTTTGGGTCGAACTACGGTGTTCTGACTTCCTCATTGCACGAGAGGATACGTAGGCATAACTTAACGGTTATCGAACAAAAGTCTCTGTACATTCCCCCTCTTTCCAGATTTATTCTCTTAGCCTCATGATCATGAGCATACTCTTTCCTTACACTGACACTACACTTATGCACTTCACACTTCTTTTACACTGACACCTGTACATTCTTTTCCAGCTACTTTACACACAGATTGCACTGACACTACCCCTTTAAAACACAAATCTTTCAAGCGTGGATCCCGTCGAGTACGACGGACAATCTGGGTGCTAATACCTTCCCAGGTTGTAACCAACCCCCTTTCTCAGTCTCTCTGGTTCGCAAACCGTCTTATCCATCTTTTTCTAGGCCTATGCAGCATTGCCTTTCCTCCGGGATAAAAATGCCTAGCTGGCGACTCTATTCATTCTCCAGTGAGTTCACGGCTGTGTGTTCTCATTGTTCCCTTCGCCGACCGTTCGCGTCTGTACCTTCATCTGATCCATTTTCATTTGTCGGGAGCGACACCAGCTAGTGAAGATGAATCTGTTAGTAGCTCCCAAGGGGAAGAAGGGTATGACATTAATGCAGTCATGGAAAATATTGAATATTTTGGACCAACATCTTCTCAGAGATCATCTTTTCCTAGGTCTGGTGACTCTTACGGACAACAAGAGATGCTCAGAGCACCATATCAGAAACCCTGGACTCCTCCTCGTCCAAATCTGCAAGCTCATGGTCGAAAACTTCAGAATCAATTTCAGAGCCAGCCTAGACCTCGCAACAATCTAGAAAGAAGGAATGCTCCTCTTCATCCAGTTCCCATGGCATACAGTGAACCCTTGCCACATCTAATTCAGAGCTCATTGGTGGTTCCTAAGTCTCTCAAGCCGTTGCCAGAGCCGTACCCTCCAGAGTACAATCCTCATGAGCAGTGTGGGTATCATGGGGGATCAATGGGGCATTCAACTGAAGATTGCAAAGCTTTTCAAGCCAAGGTCCAACAGTTGGTCGACAAGGGGTACATATCCTTTCCAGAAGGAAGCTTGGTTGTGCACGTCAACCTCTCGCCTGGTTGAGTTCAAGGATTTCGGAGAAGCATCTCCTGATTTCAGTGGCTCAGACAAGATGTCATCAGAATTGGAGATCATTGTATCCTTTTTGTCATTTGCATTGTAGTTTCTTTCCTATTAGCAGCTACTTGTCTTTTTAAGCATTGTTATTTTGAATGGTAATGTTAATGTAGTGATCTTGCACTTTTTGATTCAGTTATGTCGCATTCGCTCTTTTTTTTTACTTGCATTGAAAAAAAAACAAAAAAATTGCATCCATTTTTACCTCCCATTTATTTCACTGTTGTTTAGCAGGTTTGAGGGAGGATGATGATAACTGGATACCCATAATTGTTGAAGGTATGCTTTCAGAGTAGAACCTGTTGACGATGTATAGGCATTGCTTCAATTCCCAAACACCGGAGATATAAGGGAGATAGACCTTCGTCAACCCCTTTGAGCCTTGAAGTAGGAGTTTCTTTTCTAAACAGAAAAACCCTCATATTCAACCCGAGGCAGGGTAGTTATCAGTTATTTTGACCGAGCGTTCAAATTTCCAAAGGAGTGTGCATCCGAGGATCCATTCCCTTTATTTATTACACCTCAATAGGTTAAGGGACGTAAAACCACAATGGTTACCCCTCAATAACAAAGGAATGAGGCAGTCATTACCCTTTCAAGCAAGTCAGACAACCAGCGTCGCACGATTTGTTCAAAAAAATCAAAGGAAAAAAGAGAAGGAAAAAAAAGAGAAATAAAGCCTGCTAAGTCGAAAAAAGTGTGAAAATAAATGACTTAGTAAAAAGTTAAGGCATCCCGCTGGACTTCAAAATTGAAAAAACATTCAGAAAGAATCAGTCCAGGCAAAAATTTAGGGAGTAAAAAATATCAGAAAGAAAAAATATTCCATTAGAACAAAGTCGTGTGACCAGACACAAAGTCAGAAGGGATGACTGTTACTCCAAGAAACCTCATTGGTGCTTAAATCGTCAAAGTTATTGGTTCCTCAACCATCACAAGGCCCTTGCGAGAGATGAGCGCTTAGGGAAAATTAGCTGAACATAGGACCGGAGAACATCAAGGAGAGTGGGTGGGCACAGATAAACTTTGAGCCATAAATCTTTCTTTCAAAAAACCGTGAACCAGGCCACGTCATAACCCTTGAAAGTCCTAATTGAATCAGGTTCAATTCTGGAAGCATACTGCGGCAAGGTTGTGTAAGCTGACTCCTAACGGTTTGCTAACTCAGCACTACGTTTGGACTAATAGTCCATTTGTCACACACTGTCACATCATTTAAGCAAATAATTTTCAAAAAATTGCATGTGCACTGCATTAAAATTACCATTTGTGAATGAACAGGTTTAATTGCAAGTCAGTTTGTGACACCATGGAAGTTCCTACTAAGAGCAATTACGAGGGAACTTGATCATTTAACTATGATGAATGGAATCAAGAGCATCTTGTAGGCCTACGAATCAGGGGCATGTTATCCAATGGTTTTGTTGACCCATAAATTTGTCAGGGTAAAGCAGATCCCAAGCATCAGTTCATTGAAGGAACGTCATTCAAGAGTCAGTTGATCAGAGCTGAATCTGCCGAGCAGGGGCAGGGCACCTGGATGTTGACCAAGGATGATTTCGTCCAATGCTCATTAAGAATAATTCAAGTCGCTTCCACGCTCATACCGGGGCAGGACACCTCCAGAGATTACCAAGTGCAACTCTCCTCGAGAGAACATCTAAGTCTGCCATGCCAGGAATTGGATAATCAGTGACAGTCTGCTCAGATACTCACCCAATAGGGGCAACTTTAGCTACACAGAGAAAGTTATACTGGTAATCTTCGAGTTCAAGATGAGTGTCGGGAAATCGTGCTGCCCACCCTTGCCTTTGTCACCCTTCTCAACCAGAAGCATTGTCGCTATGACCTTTCTTCCCACCTCGGGAGCTTTTCATAAGCATTGCATAAATCATTTGCATACGTTACTCATGTCGTTTCGCTCGAGCATAGAGCATGCGCATCATAAGTGCATTGGGTTTTCCCCCCGCAACATCAATCTCACATCCAGGGCCTCGTAACCCCAACTTATCAATCCAAAGTCCAGTTCTTGTCTGGCAAACTTTTCAGAGTCTATTCCTCGTCTGGCAGACAAACCCAAAGTCCAGTTCTCGTCTGGAAAACCAACTTCAAATACCAGTTCTCGTCTAGTAGGCGAATGTTTTAACCAGTTCTCGTCTGGTCACCTTTTCATTTAGCCTGTTGAACTCCAGTTCTCGTCTGGTAGTCATTCTTTTTCAGGGTCAATTCTCGTTTGACAATGAACCTAAGGAGTCAGTTCTCGTCTGACGACTTATTCTTTGCCCATCAGTTCTCGTCTGTTGGCCTACCTTTAATTAACTGGTTCTCGTCTGGTAATTCACCTTCAATGTCCAATTTTGTGGCAACCCAAAAACCAAAAAAAGATAAAAATATCTCTTAACCCTGGCCTTACGCCTAACCATCCTTGTTTCATCTCCCGTGACTTATATCATCATATCCCTAGCATTATGAGCATACGTCTGCATCTTGCATCATTTGCATTGCAACTTCATACCGCGCGGTTTCTGTTTTCTCTCTGATGTGGGGCAAGATCCGTTAAAAGACGCAGTCTGGGGCAGTTATCTTAGGATCTGTTTGATTTCTGCGAGAGTTTGAAGACACCGGGGCAATTCTGGATGCCATGTCTTCCGTAAAATCCCCTAGAGACGATCTCTTTATAGATGATGTAGTATGATTAAGTTTCAAGAGTAAGGAGTGCTTGTTCACTCTTGATGATCAGTATGCAACATTTGAGATCAGAAGTGTGAAGCACCGAGTTAATTTTCAGGGAATGTCTGGTATTTATTTTACCAGCAGGGCACTGGAAGTTTATTTCTTCCCCGATCATAAGATCTTCATTCAGCCGACAAAGGTTTCCTCGCAAAGAGTTGGTATTCTTCAGTCAAAGTCCAATGTTCATTGGCATATTTTCCCAACGCAGTTGTCATACCTGGGGCACAATTCTGTTTATTGTGATCTAATTCTCCAGCAGAGCATTTCCTCGGCAGAGCATTGCCAAATATGTTTCTCAGCCAAGCCAGAAGGTTGACATCCCCAGCTGAGTTAGAACAGATGATATCCCCAGCAGAACTTCAAGGCTAATTGAATTGTTCTCATCCCCGAGTGAATTTATCTTTCCACAGTGAAGTTTTCCCAGCAGGTAGCTGAAGGCCTTGCCTCTCCACAGAGCTTAGAATTAGCAAAATGCTCTCTCCAGCCAGAGAATTGTTGAGGCATCTTTCCCAGCCAAGTCTGAAGATGATCCTTCCCCACAGAGTTCATATTTGATTTTTCACCTCTGTCAGTGAAATATTCCCCAACAAAGTTGCCATACTTTTGGGACAATTTGATGAGACATCCAGGTATTCATCATCTCAGTCAAAGTGAGGTGTCCAGACCTCTTGACTTGTTTTCCCCTGCAGAGTTGTACATCTTGCTGCCAATCAGGCATTTTTTTTGGTTGCTCGTCTGCAATCTCTAGCACTCGTCTGTGCTCTAGCCTTGTTTGTTGCTTGTATGCAATCTCCAGCACTCGTCTGTGCTCTAGCCTTGTTTATTGCTCGTCTGCAATCTCCAGTATTCGTCTGTGCTCTGGCTTTATTTGTTGCTCGTCTGCAACTTTCCAATACTCGTCTATGTTCGTACTTTATTACTGCTCGTCTGCATCTCTCAACACTCGTCTGTGTTCTCATTTTGGTATTGCTCGTTTGCTCTCCCCAGTAGTGGTTCATGATTACCTTGATATTGCTCGTCTGCAATTTCAAACACTCGTATGTGTTTTGAGGTCCTGATATCCATTTGTTGTTTCTTGTTTGCAATTTCAAACACTCGTTTGTGTTTGATATGTAATCTCTGCTGTTTGCTCATCTGCATCCCCAACACTCATCTGTGTTATCATTTGTGGTTGCTCGTCTGCAATTTCCAGCACTCGCCTGTGTTGTGATGTTCTGATACATTTTGAAGCTCGTCTGCTTTGTCTGGATACTCGTCTGTATCATCCCCAGCACTCGTCTGTGTTGTGGTGTTTATTATCTATTTGAAGCTCGTCTGCTTTGCTTGGATACTTGTCTGTATCATCCCCAACACTCGTTTGTGCTAACCTACATTTGTATGTGTGGATTTGCTGATTATCCTGATAATTCTTCTGTGTTACTACTCCAAATGCTCGTCTGTGTTTGAATTTCTGGTATTCGTCTGTACCAGCGGCTGATACTCGTCTGTATCATTGCCTAAAGCGCTCGTCTGTGTTTCTTGGATCATTGTCTGATACTCGTCTGTATCATTGACTATTGGCACTCGTCTGTGTTATCTTGATGATCATCCAATACTCGTCTGTATTGAAGAGGTTTAAAATCCTGACTGTGGGAATTAATGTCAAAATGATCACCGGTCCTGGCGTAACAGGTAAATCCGAAGGAGGCTCGTCTGTCTCAAGCACCAATCATTGTTGTTGCACCTGGCGTAACAGGTTTTCTCGAAGAAGACTCGTCTGTCTTATACCATATATCCACGGATAATATATGAAGAAGGTTCGTCTACCTTGATTATGCATGTCTATCCCACAGACTTTAATGCATCCCGGTCCTGGCGTAACAGGTATATTTGAAAGAGATTCGTCTATCTCAAGTCATATGTTCTAGCAGTGTTTGAGGACTCGTATGTCCAGCTCCTGGCGTCACGGGATTATTCGAAGAAGACTCGTCTGTCTTAGCATTCTTTTTCCAGATATCAGTTTTAACTTGGAAGAAGCTCGTCTGCTTTTTTCTCCCCTGCAATCACCAAAGCGTCATTTGGTTGGGTTTATTTCCCAGTGTTGCATTCTTTGTCAGAGTGCAAATTTCTGGTCTTCTTGATATTCAATCACAGTTTATCTTGAACGGTCGATAGCCCGTGCTACCGTCCTTTTCAGATTAACTAGTGTTTGAATAGGGGCAGTTGTAACACCCCAAATTTGCCCTCTTCATTTTATTCATCATGAACATATCATATTCATCATGAACATATCATTTTCTCAGCATCCTAGCATGGAAAGATGAGGCATAACATTCTTCATGTCTTAGCATCAAGCATATGGTCATCTGTGGAGGTCCTTGAAGCATTTCAAGCCATGACAAGGGTCCCAATGGTTGTATACAAGTCCTATGGTGATTCTACACTCCATTTACAAGTTCAAGTCCATTGGCAAAAGCTCAGAAGATTGCATGATCATCAGAGATCTCAGGACAAGGCAAAGCTCCTATACAAGGCACCTAAAACTAGGGTTTGAGATTCAAGCACCAAAATCTCACAACTTTGGCCATTTCATTTGGGCAAAGTCTTCTATATGTCAAGAGGATCCTAGGTGTCAATTTTCATAAGAAAATTCCATGTGGAAGTCAGAGAATTCTTCAGTTGCTTGCAAATGAAGTAATTGGTCAAATGTGCCCTGAAAAAAGTCAATTGTATGATTTCAAGGGGTCTAACCCAAATTTTTTGGCCAAGAGGGGTCCTTAAAATTTTATAAGAGGTTTGGAGTGATCAAAGTTCAAGAATCATGGATATTTGAAGGGTTTAGCAAAAATGGTACAAAGTTGGTTTTGTGAAATTTCCAAATTTGGCAACTTTTGCCCTATTTTTCAAATGGCCTTAACATGATCAAAAATTCTTCAAATTGACCAAAGTCAAACATGAAAGTTGGAGAGTAAGGGCTCCCATTTTCAAAAAGTACAATTACATTTTCATGGGATTTGTGGTTCATCCTATAGGCCCTTCGAAAATCTTGCTAAAACTAGGGCAAATTCAACTTTTCATGCATGCACCAAATGCAAAAGGCTTCAAAACTTATTTGTAAGACTTGGTATTGGTTCAATTTGTTTTCAATGTTAAAATACATCACATTTTGATCATTTTTCTCCAAAGAAACTCTCAAATTCGTGCACTAGAAGAAAGTCACTCAAAAAATGCAAAATTGGCCAAAACATGAGAAATGTGTGATGACTTGATCTAAGGTCCAGGACTTATTGCATTTTGATCAAGGGTTGGAAAAGCATTGCACATGGGCGGAGAATGCAAGCAAGGCATGAGGATGGCATGCTTATCTCACAATTTGCAAATCATGCAAAATCACAAATATCTCATGATCCACACGTGCAAACCTTGGCATTTTTTCAGCATTGCATTGTGAGAGCATACTTAAGCAGCTAGGGTTTCAGAATTGTGGATCTCTCTCTCATTTCCAACATCTTGCAAACTTTGCATTTTCTCTCATTTCTCTCCATACACTTGATCAATCTCAAAACCAATTGTGGATTCGTGATCAGTGAGAGCTAAGGATCATTAATCACCCACTCTTTGAAGCTCTCTCTCAAGTTTTGCAACATTGCCATTTCAGGGCAGGTGTGAGCAAATCTCCAGATCCAGCTTCATTCAAGACTTTAGATGCATTTATTTTGCATCTAGAGTGAAGGAGGAGTGCATTGCATCCATTATCTGGTCTTCTAGCACCTTGAATCAAGATCTTCACCTCAGGTATGGTTCCAAATCTTGAGATCTAGAAATGAAATTAATGATGTGTTTTGTGATCTGTGAGTTGCACTGAGCATTCTGCAATTGTTGGTTTCAAAAATGATGCATCATAGTGAAAGTTATGTGAATTTCAGTTTTGATGGTGCAACTTTATTTTCTTCGATCCCTTCGATTCATGGAGTTTTAGGAAATTTTGATGTCATTTTTGGACTCAGGGCATATGGTTTACTTGATATGGACATTTTTATTCATTTATATTGTTGTTTAGGCTTCTGGTGTGAATTCCGGTGCCGAAGCCCTAGCTCCAGTCACCGGAAACTGAGTTTATGAGACCTAGGGTTTGTATTGAGGAAGACAAGTCCATGGCTGTTAGATACAGCCAGCGTACGTCCGAGATGCGTCCACCTAGCCCTAGAACCCACCTCCTTCTCACGTGTCTTTTTTAATTTCATTTTAATCAACATGCTTTTCATTCCACCATAAATCTTGTGTACCATCCACTCAGAAACAAGCATAGTTCCACGTCAATTAATGAGAGGACCACCAGATGCATCCATTTGATCCTGCGTTCCTCATTTTTTTCCTTTTATTTTTCATTAATTCTCACCATAAGTCCATACACCAGCGCAGCCAATTGGTCCTCTCAACCTGCTTTTCACACCCCCCAGTCAGCAAAGCCCAAATCATTTTCAACGCAACTCCTTACTGCCTGCACCTCCCACACCTTTTCCTTTTATTTCTTTTTCATATTAATTTTCTTTTATTTCAGTTTACTTTCCAATTAATTAAAATAGTTCTAGTTATTAAAAAATTCCCAAAAAAATCATGAGTCATCTTTGAAGTGTCTTTTATTTTTCTATATTTTTTATTTTTCATTTTCACATTTCCACGTGTCATAATTAAATCCTTGTTTCAATTAGCTTCTTTTTAACTCTTTCATGAGTACACTGCCTTGTCCATTTTCTATACACTTCATCATTTTGAGTTTTTTGCTCATTCTTATTGTTCTGGATTCCTAAGACAATGTACTTCTTGTGTGATATTTATCTTGATTTTTAGAAACTTATTCCTTGGGTCTTGGTCCTTTGACTTGTGTTGGAAGTTATTAACCCTAGCTTGTGTTCTTGTCTCCATTTGACTTAGTTTGCTTCTGAATTTTTCCAATCCCTTTTGGCTCATTGATATAACATGTTTGAAGATCATTTGACTTAAGTTGTGGAATTTTTAGATGCTTGGTTGATTTAATTTGATTTTTATCTTGAACCTTGTCCCATTTTGCCTCTTTTGGTCCTTTAGGTCTCATATAAGCTTAGAAGGGCACTTGTGCCAACTTCTCCTTCTCAATTGGGGTTCTTTTGGGGTATGGGTACCTTCCTGGTCCTAGCCTAGGGTTTGAGTCTTAGGAATTTTTGTGTTTTCTTACTTTTAAGTCCTTTCATTTCTTAAGTGTGCTTTCACTTCTTCTTTACTTCTTTCAATACCATTTTGTGATTGTTTGGTATTGTGTGTCCATTCTCTTCATCCTCTCTTCTTCTTCTTCTTCTTCTTCTTCTTCTTTTGTTCTTTCCTTCTTCATTAGGATAGAAAACCACACTAACCTTAGGATGTCCATACATGTTAACACTTAGGATTCTTTAGTCCCCTTTAGAATTTTCCCTTTGTGATCCTTTTGGTTCTTCTTCTCTTCTCATCTCATAACCATAAAAAACATCTTAATAAGTTTGAAGTGATGCCTTGAGCAATAGCCTTATCCCATGAGGTATGCTTGTAGTCTTCCCATCTTGGGATAGTACAAGTTTACCTTGTGATGCACAAGTCTGATCAAGGTATCTTCTTCACCAAGATAGGTATAAAAAACACTTCTTCATCTGTAAATACCAAAAACACTTAATAATTTAACAAGTTAGTGAGCCTAGGCCCTAATCTTTGGGTTCAAGTTTTGGGGATCTTCTCCTTACTTGAGTGTGCTTGTTCTATTATTCCATCTTGGAATGTAGTGACAAGTGCACATTCCATGGAAAAGAGCTTGAGTTCACTTCCTTGTGACACACTCCTAAAAGCTTCTTAAAAGCACAAACAAACAATAAGCGTCTTTCCTTCGGGAATTCTTTTCTCATCTCCTTCGCTCCGTACGCGAACTTGCTCCTACTTGTCATTTTTCAAGACGGTTACGCACTCGTCGTACGAGTCTGCAACACCTGAGCAATGACATAGGCAGTTCAAGCCTTAATTCACAAGCAATTTCCTTGTTACCCCTAGTCAGGGGAACTACGACGTCTCTGATCCTCATTACCCTGATGAGGTACGTAGGCAGCGGGGTAGGGCCCGTTCGAGCACAATCTTTATTTTCCCTACATTTTTCTTTTCCTTTTCTTATTCATTTATTTTCTCAGTTTATTTTCCAGTTTCTTTTCATGTCTTTGCTGCATTTTTCATACCCTCACCCTTTGAAACAATTTATTTTGCAAGCGTGGATCCCGTCGGGTACGGCGGACGATCTGGGTGCTAATACCTTCCCAGGTCGTAACCGACTCCCGAACTCAGTCTCTTTGGTTCGTAGGACCTGTGTCCTTCCTCTTTCTTTCTTCTGGTTTGTGCAACATTACCATTCCCTTTCTTCGGGATAAAAATGCATGACTGGCGACTCTTTTCTTTTCCGCGCCACTTTCGCGTTTGTACCAGGATGGAAATCTGGGGAGCGACACTAGGTGGAACCCACAAAAAGAACCAGAAGCCATTCTTGCAGCATAAGGGTCCCCAGCAGAATCACCAAGTTGTCGCTCCCGAAGATTTGCATCCCGGTACAAGCGCGAACGGTCGGCGAGAGGAGGAAATGAAATGAAGTGAAAAGAGTCGCCAGATAGGCATTTTTATCCCGAAGGAAAGGTAATGCTGCATAGACCTAAGAAAATATGGATTAAACGGTCGCGAACCAGAGAAACTGAGAAACGGGGTTGGTTACAACCTGGGAAGGTATTAGCACCCAGATTGTCTGTCGTACTCGACGGGATCCACGCTTGAAAGTTTATGTTTAAAGGGGTAATGTCAGTGCTATCTGTGTGCAAAAGCTAGAAAAGAATGTACAGGTGTTAGTGCAAAAAGGTGTGAATTGTTCAGGAATGAGGCTTAAAGAGAATGATGAAAGAGGGGGAAGACAAATAGATTTTTGTTCAATAACACTTAAGTTATGCCTACGTGTCCTCTCGTGCAATGAGGAATTCAGAACACCGTAGTTCGACTCAAAGAGACTGAAAGATAAATTGACTAATGAACTGCTTGCTTGTCTATGCTCAAGTGTGTGACTCGTCTGGCTCAAGTGCTAACTGTCTTGCATTTGACGGAAGAAGTGAGTTCTCGTTTTCTGAGTGAGTGTGATGAGAAAAGAATCCCGGAGGAGACGTTTATTGTTTGTTTTTGATGTTTTCAATCTTTAATTGCTTTTTTGTATTTGTCATAAGTTAATTAGCTTAAGCCTAAACCAAGGGTTAGTAAACTCATCACATCCTCCCTTTGATTAGGGGTAATGAGAATACCTTAAGTATGAAGTAAGCACCTCACACTTAATTACCATGATGTAAGATTAAGATCATTAACCTACTTGTGATTATTTAGATGTTTTTGGTGTTTTTGTTTAGTGTTAAGTAATGAGTTTAAGCCATAATCAGGGATTTAATGGACTCATTGCACCATCCTAATATAAGGATAATAGATGAAAGCATTTAAGCTGAGGAAGATACCTCAACATAATCCATGATTAGGGATTAACCTCATGAGAAAACAAGCCTTTATTAAAATGGATTTTATTTAATGGTAAGATTAAGAAATGAATTTTATGGTTAGTAAGACAACTTGAGGGGGACTTGTCCATTAACATTACGGTTAGTCCTTCTTAACCAATTAAGGAAGAATTAGAACCCTGATGCAAGGCCCAAGTTACAAGCTTATTGTCTTAGTGATTATTAAGATGGATTGATTAAGAGATTTAAACACATTAAGGGTTTAACACTTAGGATTAAAGTTTTACACTCCATCCTAAGAGAAGGATGCAGGCATAATCTTAATCACAAAGCCTTAAAACCTTAAAGGTTTAGTCCCTGATTATGAGATGAGAAGAGAGACACAAAGAAGACACAAAGGTAACACTAATGGGGGGACTAATCAAAACCCTAATTGCAATCATGTTTGGATGTTCCTATGGTTTTTAAGGCTAGCAAGAGAAAAGCTTTTCAAGGCCACCAAGGAAGAAGTAGATGAAAGGAGGAGAAGCAGAAGAAACAAGCTAACTTACTTCACTTAAGAAGGTAAGTTACTTGAAGAAAGAAAGTGAATGAAGAACATGAATGAGCAAGCTCACTCTAAAGCAAAATAAAAATGCAGCAATGAATGCATAAGAGAGATGAGAAGGGAATGTGAGAAGTGAAGGAAAATTCACTTCTCAAAGCACTTACCACCTGAAATGGTTAGCATAATAGAAAGAATGAAATGAAAATGGAATGTATGCAAGGATGAAAACCAAAACCAGAGGCATATTCATGATGTAAATGATTCTATGAGATGATGCAAACACATGTCAAGTGTTATGAATTATCATACAAGAGATGAGAATGCAAATGAAGCATAAAGGAAACATGAATCCACATGAATGTTCATGGAATGAAATGAATGCATAACATGGAAAATGGATGAATAAATGATCAAACATGATTCTAATGTGTCCTATGATGTCTTATATGTCAGTTGGATGCAAAAAAATGTCATGGCAAGTTCTTGAATGAATGCATATGCAAGATGTATGCAAATGAAGATGAGAAATTAGGGTTTTCATGCACCATGAGATGCAAAAGTCAAAAATAGAAGCAAATGACAAGATATAAAATTGAAAATGCAATCAAGAGAACCCTAAGCCCATATTATATCACACCCCAAAGGAGGAGACCTAACTCCTAACCTAATGAAAGTTATGAATTTTCTAAGTTATCTAGGGTTTTAAGGTACCTAAATGGGAAAAATGAAAATCAAATCAAAAATGCAGAAGAAATTTGTGACAAAATTTTGTTAGATACTACATGCTATATGAAGATCAATACAAAAAGAATCAATGTAATACCATTCATGGTTAGGCAGAAAATAATTCTTGAAGTTAGGGTTCAAAAATAAGAATTTTATGAACACTAAATTCAAGAAAATTGTCAAAGATTGTTCAAAACCAAAAAGATATTTGCATGGATGGTATGACAATGTTTATAAATGTCCTAAGATGCAATGTGAATTTTTTTGGAATTTTCAGAAACCTAAATGATATTTTAATTAATTAATTTCCATTAATTAATTAAAATAAACATTTAAATGTTTTAAAAATGATTTTTTAATGCAAAAAATAAAAATAAAAATATTTTTGGGTGAAGAAAATTATTTGAAGTGAAAATGCAGAGTAAAATATTTTTTGGAATTTTCTAGCTATTTAAAATAAAATGTGCAAAGTAAATGAGAAAAAATGCAATAAAAATTAAATAAAGGGGAAGTAATCTGATCCAGTGGCTTAGATTGATTCTGAGGATTCTAAGTTTGACTGCGCGCCACATCCAATGGACGAAATTCAAACTTATCTAATCCTAATTAAATAATCCAGAATTAAAACTAATGATCTAGTCTCAACCCTCCAACACGCGCGGGAAGCCTAGATCAAACGACCCTCATTTAAAACTAGCCCTAACCCTAATTAGACACGTAATGACTTTCAGGCCACCGGAGAAGACCCCTAAAAATTTCAAAACCTCACCCCTAGGTTATTTCTGGAGCTCTAAAGCTCCTGATCAACTCCATTCATCTCCCTGAACTCAAATCCATACTCAAATCAAATTTATCATGGCTGAACAACAAGATTCGAAGAGAAACTTAAAAATGGTAGAATTTTCAGACAATCAGTATATGTTCATTTCTTCACCATTTTCAAAAATACAAAGCACAAAATGATCAGTGAAGCATGCTCTTTCACATTGGAACATAAAAATAGAGTTTTGGAAAAATGTTTTTGGATGGTTACCTGAGCTTTAGAATTGCAGATGAGAGCTTTCAGGACCCCTCCTTTGTGCAAAAAGCTTCCTTTGACACTCCTGAGACCAATGGAAAGCTTTGAGACTGACTGGTTTGTGTTGTAGCAACTCAACTGGCCAAGAATCGTGTTTTAGGTTAAAGGTGCTTTGAGGTTTGTTTGATGGTTGCTTTGTGTTCAGTGAATGATTTTGAGATGAATGGTGGGATTTGTTTAAAGATTGAGTGAGTGAGTAATGAGTTTCGAAGGAATTTGCAAGTTGGAGTGATTTTGGGAATGTTGAGTTCTTGGAGGTTTCGGCTTGTGTGTCTTATGAAAAATGATCCTTGAAGCATGCTTGTAGAGTTCTGGTTGGGCAGAGAGTGGGTGGTGGCTGCAGCTGATTGGTATGGGCTTCTTTCCAAAAAGTCAAAAGTTTTGTACTTGAGGTATGGGCAATGGTGCAGCTGGCTTCTTGGCTTGTCCATGCACATCATGGATCAAAGAGGTCCATGGAATTAGTCTTGAGGCAATTCAGCAAGTGGAAACAAAGTTATGTATCATTTTGCAATTTCATGAAGTTTTGGCCCTTTTGAGATTTCTTGATGTTCAAGGCATGGAATGATACAATTCTTTGGGCAATTCTGATTTTTATGCAATGTACAATGTTTGTATGATGATTAGAAGTGTGTTTGAAGTCAAAAAATGAATTGGCAAGTGGTTTTGCAAAGAATCCTCTTTGGTGCATTCTTGAAAATTATGTGATTTTTGCCAACTTTGACAAGCCATAACTTGACTTCCATGATGAATTAGGACTTGTTCTTGTACTTTTTGAAAAGGGAATGATCCAACCTACAACTTTCATGACCAACAATTTTTCATTTGAAGCATTTTTGGTTGAGAAATAGGAGGTTGAAAAACTTTCCCAAAATGGAAAGTTTACATTACAAGTCATTTCCATTTTTGGCAACTTTTGGTTTAGCCCACTTTTCTTCAATTTTGTGAACTTCCAAGCACTTAAATGATCAAATAAAGATCATATAACTTCAATTTGATGAAAAATCCACTTTGGTTCCATTGATGGGGGCCTCAGATGCCCTGATTTTGCTCTAACTTGCTCAAGAAGTTACCTAGTGATCAGATGACTTCCACAATGAATTTCTTCATCAAACTTGGTACACATGATCCTTATAACATATTGAGACCAATAGAAACAATAATGACCAAAAAAAATGGAGTTATGGCCTCTGAAACCAAAACCCTAATTTCAGGTCATCTGTGTGCAGTGAAACCCTGGCTCTGCTTCCATGCTTTGCAAGTTCTTGTGATTATTTGACTTCCTTGATCTTTGAGGGATATAAAATGATGATTGAACATATATGGACCCTCTTGGAATGATTGATGGCCTTTGGAGGGGCCCAGATGAATCTTGGATTGCTCAGATCACAAACCCTAGATGCAGATGAACTTGAACTAATGCAGTGAAACAAAAAATGCAATATGATATGGTATGCTTGAACTGATGCAAATATGAAAGATCACAAGCCATGGTGTGAACTTAGTGAGGTCAAATTTGGGGTGTTTACAGAGGTCAGTGTTTGTGTTTTTGGTTATCGACTAAGGTCGGCATACCACTGTGTCTCCATTCGAGGATGGTTTCGTGTTAGATACGAGGATGTCTTGTGAGTTGTCATTCGAGGATGGCATTCTCTTCTTCAAGTCCTTCTGAGGTTAGTCTTGATGTTGTGGCTATCATTCGAGGATGATAGACCATTTCGAGCTTATTGATTGAGCTCAGTTTGTCTCTTTTGCAAAGTCTGTCTGAGGTTAGTCTTTGTGTTTTTGGTTATCTACCGAGGCCGGTATACCATTGCGTCTCCATTAGAGGATGGTTTCGTGTTAGATCTGAGGATCTCTTGTGAGTTGTCATTCGAGGATGGCATTCTCTTCTTCAAGTCCTTCTGAGGTTGGTCTTGTTGTTGTGGCTATCATTCGAGGATGGTAGACCATTTTGAGCTTATTGATTGAGGTTAGTTTATCTCTTTTGCAAAGTTTGTCTGAGGTTAGTCTTTATGTTTTTGGTTATCGACTGAGGCCGGTATACCATTGTGTCTCTATTCAAGAATGGTTTCGTGTTAGATCCGAGGATCTCTTGTGAGTTGTCATTCAAGGATGGCATTCTTTTCTTCAAGTCCTTCTGAGGTTGGTCTTGTTGTTGTGGATATCATTCGAGGATGGTAGACCATTTTGAGCTTATTGATTGAGGTCAGTTTGTCTCTTTTGCAAAGTCTGTCTGAGGTCATTCTTTGTGTTTTTGGTTATCGACTGAGGCCGATATACCATTGCGTTTCCATTCGAGGATGGTTTCGTGTTAGATCCGAAGATCATATTTTGAGTTGTCATCAAAGTATGACATTATTCCCAACATATTTTATATCCCACAGAGTGCAAATTTTCCAGGTTATTCGAGTATTCAATCACTCCATACCTTGAACGTCTAAAAGCTAATGCAATTATTCGTTTAGGCTTGCAGGTGATTAAATAGGGGCAATTGTAATACCTCAAAATTTGCCCTCTCTTTTTTTTCAACATTTTTCATAGCAATTAGCATAAACAAGTTCATGAAATAATCAAAAACATTTTATCATGTTCATCATAGTTGAGGCATAGGCATGTGATCATTGATTGGAGCAATTGATTATACCATGCCTTTGTTGCACACTCCGATTACTTACAAAGTATCAAGTCTACCAAGTTTACCTCCAACTTTCAATCACCAAAATCGACATAAAAAATGACTTTCGACTTAACGCTTCGGAAATTCCATTCCAACAGGTATTCTACACTCGAGTAGTTACCAAATACTTCGAACTTAGATCCGTAAGATAATATCTCTGAACATTTAACAATTTAAAACCACAAATACTTCCAAATCTTGGATAAGATATACATATACTTCCATGAATTCCCAATTATCACAAACATAAACCACAACTTTACCATCTTATATTAACACATTCTCTAAAATTATCTTAAACACATACCCTAATAGCCCCAATACAGCATTCCAACATCATAAGTTACATGTGTCCAATCAATCTCAACAAGGTGAAACATCTTTTTCACTTCCAACTAATCCAACAAACCAAATCATCGATTCCTACTCATACTGACACAATTCTTCATAAACTCTCATATGAATTAACACAACCAAGTAACTCATCTTTTCCAACCATAAATCACACTTTAATAAATCAACTTAAGACTTCACTTCTTTTAATACTTGCAACTCAACTCTCAAGTTATCCAGAACTCAGTTGTGAGTTTCCATACTACTCATCGATCAAATAACAACCTCATGTTATCATCCTCGGTTCCACCTTATATTCCTATATATGAATCTACATCGATAAATGAAACAATCCACCAGCACTTGGCTCAACTCCAAACAATTTAATTTACATACTATAACAGTTGGAAATGACACATCTATTCCATCCAACATGATTTCGTCCACTATTTACAAGAGATTAAGGGTGATCCATTCCTCACTTTGTCAATAGACAGCCGACTACCATAACGGTGGCATAAATCATCATTACCCAACAACAATAGCGTACTTTACCTTGTGCTCAAAGTCCTTAAGCATAATGCTCGCCATCTCTCTCTAAGGATTACCAACGTCTTCTTAGTTTCCTTAATTACGAACTCGTCAATGATACAAAAATGTCCAAAAAATCCAATACACATTCTCTTATACACGCTCGTAGCACAACACAATTCTTAAGTATCCTTCTAGCACCAGAATCGCTACTACATCAAGTACAATCCAAATTGGTTTACTCCAATCAAAACTTTCATTCAAGTTAAGAATTTTAACAACACTAATCAATTCATTCTTCCTTCCTTTAATCTCAAAAACTCTATAATCCATATAGTTTCACACTTTGGGCCTCATTCAATTCACAACTCAATAGTATTATCCCGGTCTCTCTTGAATTCGTTCTTCTCTCAACATTACCATCACACAACATCTTCACCCTAATCATTCTCATTCAACATAAGTTGCATCTCTATTCATTCTCCTACACCATCACATTCCTTCTAATACCAACATTTCATTCCTTATCAATATTTCACACTCGTTTTCATCTTTCCAATTTTCAGAAATAATTGATATACTTCAAACATAATAATCTCTTTCAATACAGACCTCCAAAACAAAAACAAAAAAATATTCCAAAATGAAGGGAATTTCATGTAGATTCCAGAACTTAAAGAATCGCTAAAATTCGAGTTACGAATAAAAGGTATTCATCTTTGCAATGGTACTGGTCAAGAATTCTCGTATGCAGAATGTAATACCCATATATAAAAGACATACATCAAAGCATATTTTTCATATATAAAATTAAGTTTGGTACTAAAATACAACAAGTTATTAGAAACACATTGCATAAATATAGCCACTACAACATAAGGTACTAAACCAAAAGGCTATAAATAATAAAAGATGTTCACAAAATAAAGTCTAAGAACTAGATCCGAAAATCTCAAAAGTCCACAGTGGAAGAAAATCCAACAAACAAGCAAAGATAATCAATTAGCCTTATCCTTGCCCTTTACAGAACCTGAAGTACCTGAAATAACTACATCAACATGGGGTGACATAAAACATATCAGTGAGTGTTCGCTGGTATTTCTGGCGAACAATCTCTGGTTAACCAAAGCTCTTAGAAAAAGGTGACTGACCGGACCAACCAAACAAGTCCTAGGACGTCGCGTGCTAAGAATCAAATGAAAGATAATCTAAACATGGTGTTTATATATTTCTGTCGAAATGTTCTAGAATAAACTAATTTTTGTTATTTATATTGAAGTGGAAGGTGTTTATATATTTGAATCTACTAACATGTTTAAAAGCTTTAATGGAAGAAAACTAAAGTTTGACATGAAGATAAAGAATTGCTTAAACATAAACTGACTAAAATATGAAATTGCTAGAACGTGAATGAAAAGTAAATGACAAAAAGAAAAGTAAATATTTAAAGAAGAAACTTAAAGCTTTTATAACTTGAAATAAAATTGGTGTTGATACGTACATTTCCAAAATAATCTCTTTTTTCTCTTTACACACGAGTACTTGAGTAAATTTACAGGAATTTCTACAATCTATTTCACACGCTTTTCACAAAGAAAAAACTATCCTATTTATATACAAATATCATAACCGTCGAAAAACGGTCGAATCCTAAACGAATGCCACTTGGCATTGTGCATGCTAATGTCTTCTGAAAACCTTCCACGTCCCTCTTTACCAAACGAAACTGTTATTGGTGCAAAAAATTGCTCTTCGACAGATGAAACAAGGTGTCTCCTCGTGACATCAAGTGGATTTCCAATTCAAATCCAAAATTCCTTCTGTCAGATTCTTGTTCGACGAAGCTCTTCATTATCGAAATAACAACAAAACTTTATCCGTAGTGATGTGAAGAACTTCCAACCAGCAATCCAGCACCTCTTTCGACAAACCACTTTCGACTTATCAAACAAATCATCACAAACCTTCTCGAGATTCTAGACATGTTTAGAAGAAAGAGTGATCAAATTCGTCAAAAGATATTTATAGAAGCTATTAAAACTTTTATGGACCAAACTCATGATGTCGAAAATCCTATGCATACAAATTGCCCCCCAGCAAAGGTGTTTTGACTAAATTTCTGGAGAAAGCAACTTTGCTGCCAAATTATACTTCGACTCCATGCTTTTTGCATTAAATGCGCGGATTCCCAAAAACATCTCACTTTGTCAAATCAAATCTAAGTAATCATTAGATTTCCTCAACCCATCAACTTCAACCCACGTTCCCAGACATGATCTCCATGACTCTATGAACTAGGTCCATTGTACCCTTTTTAACTTCCACACCCTTTTTTATGTCCAATGGCATGTAGACACGTACCCTAACAACTTGAATAGCCTAGCGTCTTTCTTCATTTCTTCATTATAAATAATCCATTTTTTCCTCTTTAAAACTTTTTTACGCTCTCAACCTCAAATTTTCAAAGTTCTTCCTCTCTCAAACCCAAATCTTCATCTTTCCTCAAGCTCCTTCAAAGTTAACAATGGCGGCCTCAAGCTCTCAAAAGGACAAGAAGAACACAGAAACTCTCCCTCCTGCGCACAGAACCCTTGGCCCAAAGGTGGTGGATAATCAACAATACATCCTAGAGCCTCTGAATCAAAGAGAAAGGGAAAGCATTTACTATTCTCATGTACTCATTCACATTCTTGTTTCTGGTAAACATCATGCCATGTTAGGTCCCCTCCCTAACCCAAATACTGGTCCAACTCGTCTTACAGACTTCTTCCCTACTTATACACATTCAAAACCCATAGGAGCGGGGAAGATAAAAACATCTAGTGACAAATCCCCAGAAACCCATACTGAAACTGAAACCCTAAACTTAACTTATTTAAATCAAACTAGGAATTTTAGAAGTTGCCCTTGGTCGAAAGACCCATCTGAATACTTAGATTGGGTAGAAAAGATTGAAACAGTCAAGGGTAAGATTTGGAAGGAAATATGCATTTATGACCTAATTCAACTGTCGAAAGAGGGCCCAAATTATTGCCCTACCATGATTCTAGCTTCCCTTTATTTTTGAGATAGTACTTATAATACCTTCCACCTTCCTTGTGGAATGGTAACACCCTGAAACAAATCAAGGACAAGGGCAAACTCATCCTGGCGGGTCCCTTTTGGCTCCTTCAATTGTGGCTCAATGCCACCTTTGAATCCAGAATCTTCAACAAAGGCATGGTGGACAAAGAGTATGTCAAGGATAGGCACGTCGAATGGGCAAGGTTGGCTCAACTAACTCCTTTTGAAGAAGGGCAAAGCCTTCGACGTTCTTTCACCAATTACATCAATATGTTCGCCAAGAGCCAAAATTTTACTGCGAACATGGCCCCCTTTGCCAATAGGACTGTAGGGCCCAAATGGTCTACTAGACAGCTCCTTGTCGAACACAAAAAGGACGAAAATGCTGCTGACGCCAAGACTTCTACCCTCTTAGCCAACCATGAGTAATTCTAAGGTAGCCTTGCTAGCTTATCAACCAAACTTAGTTGCTCGACAGTTTGGGTTGGTATAGCTGAAGCCTAGGTCGATTTACCCCAAGAAATGAGATATTCTCTTTTACAACTCGTTTCTTACTGCGGCGAAAAGTATTGATATTATGGAGAAATTGAATGACGCTACTCTGGAGGTTCGACCAGTGATCATCCGACCCATGTTCTTCTGCACTCAAGATTCGACGTCTGGTGGAAGGAGTACTATCTTACAAGATTTTATGATGTAGCTACCTTCATCCAACTTCTGACGAACGCTTTTGCTTTTGTGCAGGACATAACGAAAAAAGGTATTGATCAGCATGTTAAGGAAATTCAAAAGTTTCAAAAAATATTTTGAAACAACATACAGGCCAAATGATCTTAGGAAAACCATAGGTGAAGCAGTTGTGACTCTAAAGCATAAATTCACTGAAAAAATGGGGAAACTGGTGATACCCTCGTATATTCCACCAGAGGCGCGTTATAATTTTGCGTATTCCAGTTATCCACCAAAGTTTCCCACTCTGCCATCTGCTGATTTTGGTGTGGCACTCAGCCCTCCTTTCCCAGATTGCTTCGTATGTGAGGAAGATATAAAACTGCTTAAAGAGTCACGAAAAAAGCTATCCAAACGTATGGTTCCGACCAAATATCATCTGGACGATTATCCTGGGCACCTTCATGTTGGAATAGAATACGTGCGCGTTGAATCTACCATTCTTAAAGGTGTTTGCACCATTCGAATTTATTGTGTTTAATTTCTTATGTTTTATTCATTTCTTTTTTTTAATAATTCTTTCTTTCCAGCTACCAAAATTCCAAACAAGAAGGCATTTGTCGAAGACCAACTTGTCAAGCCTGCTAATAAAACTTCTTCGACGGCGAAAAAGGTTTCATCATTTTTTTTATTTAAAGGACTTGTGTGAATTATGAAATTGCATTGGCCTTTGGCTTATTGAAATATTGTTATTTTCCAGGTGAGTCGAAAACCACCTACTCCTCCGAAAAGGAAGAAAGAAATAGTGAAGGAGATTTCTGAAGATTCTAGTGACGAATCTCTAGATCAACAACCCCTAAAAAGGAAGAAATCCAGCAACATAAGAACAATCGCTTCCGAAAGGTCGCTTGTCACATCGAAGAAAACCTCTCCCATAAGTCCAATAGTTAAACTCGCGCGGGACGCAAAAAGTGGGAACTCCAGTTTTCATATTGAGATTCCTCAGGTAATTATTTTCGACTGACTATTGAATTTACCTTCGTATGCATATTTTTCATATTCTTTTCTTTTCTTCAGGTTGAAATCAACCTTGGTGAACCTTCCCATGCCGTTGGTGATACGAATGTGGAGAAACAAATCCAAGAGAAATAAATCTCAAAGGGTAATGTATTTGAACCCCAACCCTGCTCTGCATTCGACGCCATAATGGATGAGCATTTTGCGGATAACTCTCCTAACAACCCAAAATCCAAAGCCAATGAAGATCAAACTGCCGAAGTTGGTAAAGGCGAAAAAGTTGACGTCGAATCTGTGACTCAGGGGAAGGAGAAGTCACCTAAAACTACAGACGCTAAGGAGGAGAAACTTAAAGCCAAAGCTGCAGCAGAACAAGACCTGTTGAAGCAAGGCACTGGGCCCATCGTTCAGACCCTTCTTGACTCCAATCCGAACAAATCTCTATCTTCAGGTTCGACTGCCTTTACTCAAGAGGAACTTGAGAGCCTAAAGGTACGTAAGCCTTTGGACTATCTGAAAGCCATGA